>CM059815.1:3464537-4064537 GCA_030435695.1 Brachymystax lenok tsinlingensis | reverse complement strand
AACTAATGTTCCCTCTAAGCTGTGCACGTAGCTCCCCAGAGACTGCCATGCAGAAGAAAAATCAGCCCACTCAGAGAAGCACGAGATTGAACTTCACTCAACTTTCTAGAGTTTTCCCCGTTAGTTAACACTATCGCCGTTTCCCTTTACTGTGGGAATTGGGATCGAATCAATGCAACATACCAGAACAAAACGAGCTATGTGAGAGATTTTGTTGTAGGCAAGGCGTATCGTGTAGGATTCTACTGTATTGACAAGCACTACTCAGGCCATAAGCAATCTGAGCTGCAGTAGGCCTATATGCAAATAGACCATTGCCATATATGGATTTGTGCCATTCACTTTAAACTGGACTGTTTTACAGCATGAGCTGTCGTGATTATTATGCACTTGTTTTGAGATGTGTGCTCATTCGTTCACATTCTTTGCTAGTTAATGATTTAGTAGCCCAGTTATTGCTAATTTGTGGTGAGCAATGGGGGAGTGGTTGCTTCCTACAAGAGCACAAATGTGTACATTTCTAGCCATCTCTGAAAAGCCTTGTCTTAAAGGGGCAGTGTTTTATTTTGAGACAGGCTTGAATACGCTAAGTAGGCAGAGAGTAGCATCATTTGTCTGATTCTCTGTAATAATGGTATGGAAATAATAATGAATTGTGGTTTCTTGCATCAAACAACACATCAAAATGTTCAGTCACCTCTTTGTCTGATAAACTGGTTAATGTCAAGCCCTGCATGTTTTTTTGTAGGCCTACATTGAACACCATACATGGCTGCTACTGTAGGCTGAATGATAGAGCTGCTATTTCCATGTTCAAATGTTATGTGGTGCATTTTCCCCATTGGTTTTTATGGTAGGCCACTCTGGTAGGCCTACATTATGATCAAATAGCCACAGTATCTGACATGGCCACTGTTAAAACAGTCAATTAAAGCGGGTACTGCCTCATTGTTCAAAGAAAACGTGTGCCTGAAGTTCCACAGAAATGTCACTAGGTTCAAGTTTGCGCTCAGCAGACCTGAAATTGGCTCCGTGCTTAAGAATATTAGAGGGAACGTTGGTTATAACATAATGGATCGTACCTGGCTCCATGAGGGAGCTAAAGGGGGATTAGCCCCCTCAGTTCAAACTTTTTCCCCCGAAGTTTTAGTTTTATATCCCTAAATAAAAATGGCCAAAAAGTTCAAATGGTTGAGTGACAGGTTGGCGCAAAACTAAAAATCTCTGCTGCGCTGTGTCAGCACAATGGACAGAGCGTGCCGCGGTGTGTGTGTAGGGGGGCTATGGAAAGCCACTGGGTGGTTATGCATGACTCCTTTTGGGTTTCCATAAAACGGGGGGAAATGCTTCTCATCTCTGTGGTAGGCTAAATGAGTAACGTGATACGCCTCCGCTTGTAATATTTGATTTTGATTGATAAGGGCGGGGTCAAGTTTACCGCCGGGCCCTGGTGAGGGCGGTATGTCGGAGGCCGAACTGTGTCCTTTCTGCTGTTCCTATGGGCGGCGCTCTGCTGGAGTGTCTGACCAATGATGGGATGTGTAAGGTTTTCATCCTGACATTGACTGACACTGAATTGATTATGACTGAGCTCTCTTCGGTGCCTGGGTAGAAGGTGAGCTGTGACCCTCTCCCAATGCTTGGAGAGAAAATGACTGCACTGCAAATGTTCCTGGGTGTGGAACTTGTCACTGCTGGGGGGGGTCAGGAGACAACCCCAGTGTCCACTGTGCATCGTTCGGGAGAGAATGCTCCCTTACCTGCTTCAACAAAGGCCCATACGGGGAGGTTTGTGTCCCAACATTGCCAAAAGGTTTAAGTGTTCATCTGCTATGGTGTTCCTTTATTTGCTCTACCAACCTACAGTCATCAAATGGACATGCCATGTTGGTCAATATGTATAGTGTACCCATTGCTCGGTTGGAATGTGCCATTCTTCCCTGCTGTTGCATGTCTATTAGTTTGGATAGTGTGCCTTTAACTGGGCTGGTTAGAAATACTGAACCGTAATGATTTCAGTTAAAGGGAAAATGACCACTGCTACGTCCTGACAATGTTTGCGGTTACTGCTTATGTGTGAAGAACAAGTCTCGAGCATAGTTAAAAATGTCGAGACCAGAATAAGTATGTGGTGAAGACGCGCTATAGGCACGTCTCTCTACACTATTGGGCACCGACTCCTGCCAATTTGTTTCGTCGTGTCCATTTTTATCAATGCCCCGTGAAATATGCACTGAACAAAAATATAAACGCAGTTGGAGCTCATGGAAATCAGTCAATTGAAATAAATTCATTAGGGCTTAATCTATGGATTTCACATGACTGGGAATACAGATGTGAAAAAAAAAGGTGGGGCCGTGGATCAGAACCAGTCAATATCTGGTGTGACCACCATTTTCCTCCTTCACATAGAGTTGATCAGGCTGTTGATTGTGGCCTGTGGAATGTTGTTCCACTCCTCTTCAATGGCTGTGCGAAATTGCTGGATATTGGCGGGAGCTGGAAAAAACGCTGTCGTACACGTCGATCCAGAGCATCCCAAACATGCTTAATGGGTGACGTGTCTGGCGAGTGGTGGTGATGAGGTTATGGCGGCGGATTAATGGCACGACAATGGGCCTCAGGATCTCATCACGGTATCTCTGTGCATTCAAATTGCCGTTGATAAAATGCAGTTGTGTTCGCTGTCCGTAGGTTATGCCTGCCAATACCATAACCCCACCACCACGGGGGCACTCTGTTCACAATGTTGACATCAGCCAACCGCCAGCTCACACGATGCCATACACGCTGTCTGCCATCTGCTAGGTAGAGTTGAAACCGGGATTCATCCCTGAAGAGCACACTTGCACACAGCGTGCCATTGGCCATCGAAGGTGAGCATTTATGACGCCGAACTGTAGTCAGGTCAAGACCCTGGTGAGGACAACAAGCATGCAGATGAGCTTCCCTGAGACGGTTTCTGATTGTTTGTCAAAAATTCTTCAATTGTGCAAACCCACAGTTTCATCAGCTGTCCGGGTGGCTGGTCTTGGACCATCCCACAGGTGAAGAAGCCGGATGTGGAGGTCCTGGGCTGGTGTGGTTACACATGGTCGTGGTTGCGAGGCTGATTAGATAAACTGCCAAATTCTCTGAAAACGACTTACAGTAGAGAAATGAAAATGTAATTATCTGGCAACACGTCTGGTGGACATTCTGCAGTCAGTATGCCAATTGCACGCTCCCTCAACTTGAGACATCTGTGGCATTGTGCTGTGTGACACAACTGCACATTTTAGAGTGGCCTTTTGTCCCCAGCACAAGGTGCACCTGTGTAATGATCATGCTGTTTAATCAGCTTTTTGACATGCCACACCTGTCAGGTGGCTGGATTATCGTAGCAAAGGATTAGTGCTCACTGACAGATGTAAACATTTGCACACAAAATGTGAGAGACATTTTTTTTTTCAGCTCATGAAACACGAGACCAACACTTTACATGTTGCGTTTTATATTTTTGTTCAGTGTATATATTTTTCATTATCACTGTCATCGTTGAAACACTTGCGCTGTGAAAATAAATCCAACACTCATTTGCACCTCTACCTGCCTGCCTCCTGATGAATCTTTGTCCTTACAACTGCTAGAAGGCCCCTATTTTATGCTGACACAGCGCAGCGGAGATACATTAGGCTACAGATTCCACGCCAACCTGCCACTTCAAAAGCACTCAACAAACTTTGTTTATTGTGGTATAGTGTGACATAAGCAGAATTCAATGTAATTCCAATGCAAGAACCCCCCAGAATTGTGCCCCCTCACCAATTTCAACTTCCCCCTTAGTCACTTTATCCTGGCTCCGGGTCTGCAATGGATAAGGCTTGTTTCTGGTAAAGTCACACAGTCAGAAAAAAACTCCTGGCGATAGCCATGAGTTTTAAAACTATAGATACGTATGGGCATACAGTACATGGGGTTGTCTTTGACCTCGTCTCTGATTGACTCGCTCTCCTGTCAGGTGATAGAGAACTGTCCGGTGACGGGGATCCAGGTGAGCACAGACGACATGGGAGTGAAGAGGGTCAAGGCTGTGGAGACCTTCCACGGAACCATCCAGACCCCCGTGGTCGTAAACTGTGCAGGTTAGTCAGTCGTCTATCACAGTGATTCCCAACATTTTGGGGTTACTGTACCCCAAATTACATTTTCGTCCCACAAAGTACTCCCTTGTGCATTTTACCAGTAGATCTATGCTCTGGCCTCCTATATAAGCATCTGGACGCTATTCAAGATCACTGAGCCAGATTACTGAACCATTACAAAAAGCCCTTAACAAGAAATAGAGTTGATTTGGACGGATCATTGGTGAGTAGTAATTTTAGGATGCAAGGTGATTTGTAGATCAGGGATTCTGCACGGTTGGACTGCAATGTTGATCTTAGGCACGCGCCGTCTCTTTTTGCCCTGTCAGGAGTGTGGGCCACTAAGCTGGGTGAGATGGCAGGAGTCAAGGTGCCACTCATCGCCATGCACCATGCCTACGTCGTGACAGAGAGGATCGAGGGCATCCAGGTACGTCCACACACACTCATGTTGCACTCACGCACGCATGCTGCACACACACAAACACACACAGCACCAATGCCGACATAGTGATCGAGGGCATCCAGGCAGAGGAAGAGCCTGTCTTGTCTTTACCATTGTGTAGTTGTAATAGTATTACTTTATTGATCCCAACTTGCGAAAACTGATTTATCACCACAAACATTTGCACTGTCAGAGGGTAAGTCCAGGTCAGTCCAGGTGACACGTGCTATTTGACCGGAACTTTGATCTGCAATATTATCCAGCTTGCTCATGCATGTCGTACTTCTGACTAGAGGGCCAGCTGAGGCTCCAGTCTGCTCTCTGTTGTCACTATCTGGCAAAGCTGGAAATTCTACAATTTATCTTCATAACAATGTTCAACCTAACCCTAACCTCAACCACACTGCTAACCTTATGCCTAACCCTAACCCTAACCAAACAGTTTATTTTAGTTTTCATAAATTTGTTACAATATAGCCAGTTTTGACTTTGCAGCTTGGCCTTATAGTGTGAACCAGTCCTTTCCTCTCTCCCACCACCAGGTCTCTCCAGCAGGGGGCACTGTGACACTGCAGGCCCCTGTCTTACTTCTTCCCTTCAGTGTAGAGCAGGTATTCCCAAACTGGGGTACACGCACCCCCAGTACATTAAAGTGTCTAGTTTGAGAAACAGACGCCTCACAAGTCCTCAACTGGCAGCTTCATTAAATAGTACCCGCAAAACACCAGTCTCAATAGTGAAGAGGTGACTCCGGGATGCTGGCATTCTAGGCAGAGTTGCAAAGAAAAAGTCATATTTCAGACTGGCCAATAAAAATAAAAGATTAAGATGGGCAAAATAATACAGACACTGGACAGAGGAACTCTGCCTAGAAGGCCAGCATCCCGGAGTCGCCTCTTCACTGTTGACATTGACTGGTGTTTTGCGGGTACTATTTAATGAAGCTGCCAGTTGAGGACTTGTGAGGCGTCTGTTTCTCAAACTAGACACTCTAATGTACTTGTCCTCTTGCTCAGTTGTGCACCGGGGCCTCCCACTCCTCTTTCTATTCTGGTTAGAGACAGTTTGCGCTGTTCTGTGAAGGGAGTAGTACACAGCGCTGTACGAGATCTTCAGTTTCTTGGCAATTTCTCGCATGGAATAGCCTTCATTTCTCAGAACAAGAATAGACTGACGAGTTTCAGAAGAAAGTTATTTGTTTCTGGCCATTTTGAGACCGTAATAGAACCCACAAATGCTGATGCTCCAGATACTCAACTAGTCTAAAGAAGGCCAGTTTTATTGCTTCTTTAATGAGAACAACAGTTTTCAGCTCTGCAAACATAATTGCATAAGGGTTTTCTAGTGATCAGTTAGCCTTTTAAAAATTATAAACCTGGATTAGCTAACACAATGTGCCATTGGAACACAGGAGTGATGGTTGCTGATAATGGGCCTCTGTACGCCTATGTAGACATTCCATAAAAAAAATCTGCCGTTTCCAGATACAATAGTCATTTACAACATTAACAATGTCTACACTGTATTTCTGATCAATTTTATGTTATTTTAATGGACAAAAAATGAATGGTAGTGTATATTGGGAGTAGTGTCTTTCCTCAGCCACAGTGTGTTATATGTGCAAAAGTAGAACTATCTCAGAACTCGATGAAACCTTCACTCTTGCACAGACATTTAGAAACACAACGTGCCAATTAAAAAAATAAGCCACGGGAATGAATGAGAATAAAGACGACTTTTGAGAAGTATGACATGTATAAAAGCAACAGATACAATTAATAAGAAGGGGCTAGAAGTGTCTTATATGGTGAGCTACCGAGTGGCTAGGACAGGCAAGACCCATACTATTGTGAAGGATTTAATTCTTCCTGCTGCTATGGATATGGCTGGGACAATGCTGGGGAAAAGGCCCAAAAAACTATACAGACAATGTCTTCACCAAACAACACTGTTTCACAACGCCTCAGTGACATGGCAAGAGATCTGAAACAATTACTGCTTTGCATACAAGCCAGTGAATTCTATGCGTTACAGCTGGATGAGTCAATCCACGTGGTGTATTTTATATATTTTATTTGATGTGGACGTTTTGCGTCTTTGCCTGTAACTTTGCACCTTTTGATGTAAATGTTTGAGGACAGGGTTTTGAGCTTTCTGGATTCCATTAGAATGACAATTGCAGAGAAAGGGACAGGGCAACAACTCTTGTAATTCCAACTATTGAATCCTGCAAGATATTGTTCTTAATTATACAAATACCTTTTTTGGCAAAGCGGAGATGCTTGAAATGTTTTTGCCCACACTACAGGTGTCTATATTGGTCCGCTAATACTAGTAAAGGCCCTGTGCACTACTTTTGATTATTTAACCCTCACAATGGTGGAAAAAGTAGCTAATTGTCATACTTGAGTAAAAGTAAAGATGGCTTAATAGAAAATGACTCAAGTGAAAGTTACCCAGTAAAATACTATTTGAGTAAAAGGCAAAGTATTTGGTGTTAAATATACTTATGTATCAAAAGTAAATGGAATTGCTCAAATGTACTTAAGTATCGAAAGAGTATCAATTTTTTTTTTTTTTACAAATAGCCAGGGACACACCAACTCAGACATAATTTACAAACAAAGCATTTGTGTTTAGTGAGTCCTCCAGATCAGAGGCAGTAGGGATGAGCAGGGATGTTCTCTTGATAAGTGTGTGTCAATTGGACCATTTTCCTGTCAAAATTACTTTTGGGTGTCCAAGAAAATGTAAGGAGTAAAAAGTACATTCTTTTCTTTACGAATGTAGTGAAGTAAAAAGTTGCCAAAAATATAAATGGTAATATAAAGTAAAGATGCCACCAAAGAAATTGTACTTTAAAGTATTTTTTACTTAAGTACTTTACACCACTGCACCTTCAGCACCCCTACTTCCCTCGGCTATGGGCCTGGGTAAGGCCAATATGCCAACTTACTATAAAATATGAATCATTATGCTTTTAGATACAAAGGTCAAATATATGTCAACAATCCTTCCTCCAAAGGACTTATTGTAAATCCTAAAATAAATATAAAAAATCCTGGGCTTATTTGTCTGGGTTTCGTGAGGAATTACAACAAATGTACAATTAATGCTGGACAATACGACTTCTAACATCTTAATAACTTGGATGTGCTCACACCCGATTTCCTTGTCTCAAATCTTTCATTCCGTCCATCCCAAACCCCAGGACGTGGGTGCTCACATGACACTGATTTCCTAGTTGATCCTGCCCTGCGTTTCTCGGTTGTCATAGGGGGAAAAAAATGCTGAACCGCGAGCTGCTTTCTTAGTCTGCACATTATTATGTGCAGAATATAAACTTAAAATGAAATGATCTATTTGGTTTCTGTCACGGTAGGACGCAGAGGTAATATTGAATGGGCAGCAGCGTTCTTTCCACAGCGCCACCAATGGTCTAACCATCACCTCCGTGCACACGCTGCGTGGTTGTTGCTTTCCTCTTCGCCATCATTGGGCGGATTCGGTAATGCTGAGCCGTGGGGCACCTGTCTATGGCCCGGGACGTGAAAGGGCAAAACCGGTGAGCGATGAGCGTCCTTCTCAAATCCCCTGGCTCACGCCAGGGAGGCAGCCCGGTTTCAAAACCAATGCAATCAACTTTCAGCCGGTGCAAAACGTGCCTACCACTCATTGTTTTTGTCACACATGCCGAGTGTTTATTGGATATTGACAGTAGTCCCTCCCAATCGCGTCGTAGCACTGCTCATAAGATGCATGACCAGAAAACTTTCAGACATCTGATTGCGGTCTGGAGAACGGGACAACCGTCAATGCGCCCTTGACTCGCTCCAAACAACGCGAGTCCCAACACACTGATCCTAGCCCAAGTTCATAGGATTTCACGGCAAAAATGTGGCGTAGTGTAGGATGATCTTTTCTCATTGAGTTCCCAAACACCGGTCTTGTCTGCTTCGCAGGCTGCGTGTGTGCCCTGAATATGGGGCATACTGAAGGCCTGGGCTGAGACTTACACTGAAATGCCCTACTCCTGCTTTATGCATCGCAGAGCGAACAGTACTCGACATGCTGCAAAAACACAACCGAACCTGTGAATCTGCACTGGTACACGGACGCACACTGACATACAGAAACCGAGGTCTTGTGGTTATGTAACCTTTCAGGTCAAACGCCTCAATCTACCGCAGACCGGAAAATGGCGTGTGTCTGCAAGGCCAGCCTCATTGATCTGTTCTACACACACACACACCAGTCTTATCACATGAAGCTGAAGACTGGCTTTAGTCAGCAAAGAGAAGCCCAACTGTTTTATGTGTGTCCTCCAGTAACTTTCAACAGACTTATCCATATTGTTTCAACAGGACAGGAACACATCGGGACAAAATAGTCCCACAAAGGTCAATGTGTTTGCAAAAATTGTGCTGCAATGTTTTGTTCACTGGGAGTTCAAAGCAGATATGGAGGAAAAATGTATCGGAAAACATGGGTCAGCATTTCAACTGGAATTAGTTCACACAGTTCGCTTGATATATATTTATACTGTGTATAGTGACCTCCCGTTTTGATTCATATCCTCGGATTTCTGATGACTGTTCTCTATTGTATAGACTGATTGGGTTCTGCATGGGGTGGGAGAGAGAGGCTAGCTAGCTACGTCCATTGTCGATGAGGGACAATGATGACAATTTCCAGACCATAATCAGTACAGGGGAACAGTGCAGCAGATGTTCACATGGACGGGCTAGTCTACTATTATCGGGCAAGTCTGAGACTTAACTACAAGACTCCCCAGAAAATCCTTCTCTAGGCTAATGTTACTCATGGCTATGACATGTCATCCTTTTTGTTTTGTTAAGTGTTAGACGTGAATCCCAATTATGCCTAGTAGGCTAAGTCTACGACAGTGTTTTGATATTCTTGTTTGTTAATCTAAGATGATCATTGTGCCTGTGATCTGTTCGGGGTATACCGTTTTGAAGATCTAAAGAATGTCTCTCTTCCTGCTACCCTTCTAGAACATGCCCAATGTGAGGGACCACGATGCATCTGTCTACCTTCGTCTCCAAGGTGACGCCCTCTCCGTGGGGGGTTACGAACAGAACCCGGTCTTCTGGGACAAGGTATCGTGTGGGTTTTCACTGCGTTGACATACTGTGAACAGGATGCCATTGTGTTTGTGACATGGGAGGTTGGTGGCACCTTAATTGGGGAGAACGGGTTTGTAAGGATGACTGGAGCAGAATGGGTGGAATGGTATCAAATACGTCAAACACATGGTTTCCAGGTGTTTGATGCCATTCCATTTGCTCCGTTATGGACATTTTATTATGTGCCGTTCTCCACTCAGCAGCCTCCTGTAGTTTGTGTATTGGTTTGTATGGTACTTGGTGTCGTATACTATACGGTTGATTGCGTATGCAGTATTTTACCTCTATCTGTGAGAATCTTTGTTTATGCATGTGATGTGTGGGTGTCCGCGTGTGTTTGCTTGTATTGAGTGTGTGTGTGTGTGTGTGTGTGTGTTGTGAGGTGCAGTGAAGCTTGCAGAGAGGCCTGCTGCTTGTCTGTGTCTCACTTTCACAGGCCAGTTAATTGCATGCTCTGTTCCTCTGGCGTGTCAGTGGATTGTTGTATCCGCTCCCTACTCACACAGCCGGAGGAGAAGATCCAGCAGGATGTACACGGATAAGCGCACACACACTCATTACTTCACCAGCCACTGAGTGTCGGAGGCTCCCTTTCCATTTTACTGCCCTCTTATTCTCTCTCGCTCGCTCACTTTTAGCTAGGGGGTATGCAGCCTTACATGAGGTTACAACAGGACACAGATTGAGATCTGAGTGTTTGTGTTGGTCTAGCTGGAGTGTCGTGTTCTGTCGGTGCGAACTGGCTCTGACCGACTCAATTTCGATATGCCCTCCCCACTCCTCTCTGTGGAGCGTGCTCAGTTGGTGTGGTCCTGTTCAGTCTTGAGGTACCGTACTAAATGTGCTTTAGTAACACACACACACACACACCAACCAGAATCACCTCTGACCCCCAACTCTGAAGCAGAGACCGCATCACACAAGCCCATTTAACATTCACATCCAGCCAAACAATTTAACAGCGCTAAATTACCTAACGCCTCAACCGGATAAAGGAGCGCTTTTTGTCCTTTCCGCTCTGTCAGCACCAGCTTTCAAGAGTTGGAAACAAAGTGAGAAAATGAAAATGCATTTAGTACAGAGAGAGAAGCTGGGTCTGTGAATCGATATGTTAGAGAAGTTTAGGAGGAGAAGTTGAAAGTTTAATCTGGTGTTGTGAGCTCCCTAGGGGCCAGGCCTCGACTGGTAATGAGGGGCTGTTGTGACGGAAAATCACTGTGTGCGTACGTGCATTCTTGCGGGAAAAGGTCACAGTTACTTGGCTGGCCCTTTCTTCTTACATTTTTGATCCCTGTCTTTCTTCTCTTTACAGCATCAGTTCATCCACGGTGGCATATTCACACTGCATCATCTCTCTCTCTGTCTGTTTGTGTAACATTTGAAAGATGAGATGAATGGTGTGTGTGTGTGTGCGCTTCCATAACTGTTCACCTATGTGTACTAAATGTTTGCGAAAGCAGTGTCTTTTGAAGATGGCACAAGTGCAGCGCAGCATTGTTGAGTCTTTGGTTGGGTTGTGGTGTCCTAGGTTGGGTTGTGGTGGTCTTGGTTGACTTAACACTGGTGGGGTTGTCGTGTCCTTGGTTGGGTTGTCGTGTCCTTGGTTGGGTTGTCGTGTCCTTGGTTGGGTTAACAACCTCCTCCCAGCTTGCCCAATCCCCCCCTCCCCCTGCTTCTCCTTCACCCAAATCCAGACAGCTGATGTTCTGAAAGAGCTGCAAAATCTGGATCCCTACAAATCAGCTGGGCTAGACAATATGGACCCTCTCTTTCTAAAATAATCAGCTGAAATTGTTGCAACCCCTATTACTAGCCTGTTTAACCTCTCTTTTGTATCGTCTGAGATCCCCAAAGATTGGAAAGCTGCCGCGGTCATCCCCCCCCCCCCCTTTCAAAGGGGGAAACACTCTAGACCCAAACTGTTATAGACCTATATCCATCCTGCCCTGCCTTTCTAAAATCTTCGAAAGCCAAGTTAACAAACAGATCACCGACCGTTTCGAATCCCACCGTACCTTCTCCACTATGCAATCTGGTTTCCGAGCTGGTCATGGATGCACCTCAGCCACGTTCAAGGTCCTAAATATCATAACCGCCATCGATAAAAGACAGTACTGTGCAGCCGTCTTCATCAACCTGGCCAAGGCTTTCGACTCTGTCAATCACTGCATTCTTATCGGCAGACTCAATAGCCTTGGTTTCTCAAATGACTGCCTCGCCTGGTTCACCAACTACTTCTCAGATAGAGTTTAGTGTGTCAAATCGGAGGGCCTGTTGTCCGGACCTCTGGCAGTCTCTATGGGGGTGCCACAGGGTTCAATTCTCGGGCCGACTCTTTTCTCTGTATATATCAATCATGTTGCTTTTGCTGCTGGTGATTCTCTGATCCACCTCTACGCAGACGACACCATTCTGTATACAGTGGGGCAAAAAAGTATTTAGTCAGCCACCAATTGTGCAAGTTCTCTCACTTAAAAAGATGAGAGGCCTGTAATTTTCATCATAGGTACACTTCAACTATGACAGACAAAATAAGGAAAAAAAATCCAGAAAATCACATTGTAGGATTTTTTATGAATTTATTTGCAAATTATGGTGGAAAATAAGTATTTGGTCACATACAAACAAGCAAGATTTCTGGCTCTCACAGATCTGTAACTTCTTCTTTAAGAGGCTCCTCTGTCCTCCACTCGTTACCTGTATTAATGGCACCTGTTTGAACTTGTTATCGGTATAAAAGACACCTGTCCACAACCTCAAACAGTCACACTCCAAACTCCACTATGGCCAAGACCAAAGAGCTGTCAAAGGACACCAGAAACAAAATTGTAGACCTGCACCAGGTTGGGAAGACTGAATCTGCAATAGGTAAGCAGCTTGGTTTGAAGAAATCAACTGTGGGAGCAATTATTAGGAAATGGAAGACATACAAGACCACTGATAATCTTCCTTGATCTGGGGCTCCACGCAAGATCTCACCCGTGGGGTCAAATTGATCACAAGAACGGTGAGCAAAAATCCCAGAACCACACGGGGGACCTAGTGAATGACCTGCAGAGAGCTGGGACCAAAGTAACAAAGCCTACCATCAGTAACACACTACGCCGCCAGGGACTCAAATCCTGCAGTGCCAGACGTGTCCCCCTGCTTAAGCCAGTACATGTTCAGGCCCTTCTGAAGTTTGCTAGAGAGCATTTGGATGATCCAGATGAGGATTGGGAGAATGTCATATGGTCAGATGAAACCAAAATAGAACTTTTTGGTAAAAACTCAACTCGTCGTGTTTGGAGGACAAAGAATGCTGAGTTGCATCCAAAGAACACCATACCTACTGTGAAGCATGGGGTGGAAACATCATGCTTTGGGGCTGTTTTTCTGCAAAGGGACCAGGACGACTGATCCGTGTAAAGGAAAGAATGAATGGGGCCATGTATCGTGAGATTTTGAGTGAAAACCTCCTTCCATCAGCAAGGGCATTGAAGATGAAACGTGGCTGGGTCTTTCAGCATGACAATGATCCCAAACACACGGCCCGGCAACGAAGGAGTGGCTTCAGAAGAAGCATTTCAAGGTCCTGGAGTGGCCTAGCCAGTCTCCAGATCTCAACCCCATAGAAAATCTTTGGAGGGAGTTGAAAGTCCGTGTTGCCCAGCGACAGCCCCAAAACATCACTGCTCTAGAGGAGATCTGCATGGAGGAATGGGCCATAATACCAGCAACAGTGTGTGAAAACCTTGTGAAGACTTACAGAAAACGTTTGACCTCTGTCATTGCCAACAAAGGGTATATAACAAAGGATTGAGAAACTTTTGTTATTGACCAAATACTTATTTTCCACCATAATTTGCAAATAAATACATTAAAAATCCTACAATGTGATTTTCTGGATTTCTTATTCTCATTTCGTCTGTCATAGTTGAAGTGTACCTATGATGAAAATTACAGGCCTCACTTATCTTTTTAAGTTGGAGAACTTGCACAATTGGTGGCTGACTAAATACTTTTTTGCCCCACTGTACATCTGACCCTTCTTTGGACACTGTGTTAACAAGCCTACAAACGAGCTCCAATGCCGTACAACACTCATTCCGTGGCCTCCAACTGCTTTTTAATGCTAGTAAAACTAAGTGCATGCTCTTAAACCGATTGCTGCCCGCACCACTCTGGACGGTTCTGACTGAGAATATGTGGACAACTACAAATGACTAGGTGTCTGGTTAGACTGTGTAAACTCTCCTTCCAGACTCACATTAAGCATCTACAATCCCAAATTAAATCTAGAATCGGCTTCCTATTTCGCAACAAAGCCTCCTTCACTCATGCTGCCACACATACCCTCGTAAACTGACTATCCTACCGATCCTTTACTTTGGCAATGTAATTTACCAAATAACCTCCAACACTCTACTCAGCAAATTGGATTCAGCAAGTCTTAACACTGGTGGGGCTGTTGTGTCCTTGGTGGGGCTGTTGTGTGTCCTTTTGTTGCAGGTAGTGCTGATCGATTTAGTGCTATTTGAAGTCTGTTCGGTTTCTGAACAATAGTCACGGTTTTCAATTTGTATTAACATGTTTTATAAATGCATTGTTTGTTGAATGCTTTAACAACATAGAATAAAACAATAAATAAAAGACCGATGATGGTGACTGACCATTACGGCCAGTCACTAATTAACCTTCATGCTTCTAAGAGAAACGATGCATTGAGCTCACAGAAAAAAAATAATAACCAAATGGAATTCAAATAATTGAACCGATGTCAGGTCAATATTAGTTGTTTAAAAAAACAAAAAATAACCAAAATGTTGGCCAATCGCTCAGCACTAGTTGCAGGTGTCTGATAAGTTTGGTTGAGTAAACACTGTTCTGGTTGTTGTCCTTGTGTTGCAGGTGTCTGATAAGTTTGCTTTCAGCCTGTTTGACCTGGACTGGGATGTGTTCATGCAGCACATAGAGGGAGCTATCAACAGGGTCCCTGCTCTGGAGCAGACTGGCATCAAATCCACTGTCTGTGGACCAGGTATGGATATACAATACACACACCACTATGGTTACACTCCCATAATAACTCCCTCAGTCAGTCATTTACAGTGCCTTCACAAAGTATTCACACCCCTTGACTTTTACCACATTTTGTTGTGTTACAGCCTGATTTTTAAATGGATTCAATTGAGATTTTGGCACTGCCTACACACAGAACCCCACAATGTCAAAGTGGAATTCTTTTTTTTAGGAATTTTTACACATAAGTAGAAAATGAAGTGCTGAAATGTCTTGAGTCAATAGGTTTTCAACCCTTTTGTTATGGCAAGCCTAAGTAAGTTTAGGAGTCAAAATCTGCTCAACAAGTCACAAACACTTTCATGGAATCACTCGGTGTGCAATAATGGTGTTTAATAAGATGATTTTAGAATGACTACTTCATCTCTGTACCCCAGACATATTGTACAATTATCTGTAAGGTCCCTTAGTCGAGCAGTGAATTTAAAACACAGATTCAACCACAAAGACTAGGGAGTTTTCCAATGCCTCATAAAGAAGGGCATCTATTGGTAAATGATAATAAAAAAGCAGACATTGAATATCCCTTTGAGCATGGTGAAGTTATTAATTACACTTTGGATGGTATATCAATGCATCCATTCACTACAAAGATACAGGTGTCCTTCCTACCTCAGTTGCCGGAGAGGAAGGAAACCGCTCAGGGATTTCACTGGGAGACAAATTCACCTGTCAGCAGGACAATAACCTAAAACACAAGGCCAAATACAGTTAATTCTAAAAGTGTTCAGACCCCTTCACTTTTCCACATTTTGTTACGTTACAGCCTTATTCTAAAGTGGATTTAAATTAATTTATTTTCCTCATCAATCTACACACAATACCCCATAATGACAAAGTGAAAACAGGTTTTTAGAAATGTTTTCATATATATAAAAAAAAGTACCAATTAGAGTCCACCTGTGGTAAATTAAATTGATTGTACATGATTTGGAAAGGCACACACCTGTCTGTATAAGGTCCCACAGTTGACAGTGCATGTCAGAGAAAAATCCAAGCAATGAGGTTGAAGGAATTGTCCGTAGAGCTCTGAGACAGGATTGTGTTTATGCACAGATCTGGGGAAGGGTACCAAAAAATGTCTGCAGCATTGATGGTCCCCAAGAACACAGTGGCCTCCATTCTTAAATGGAAGAAGTTTGGAACCACCAAGACTCTTCCTAGAGCTGGCTGCCTGGCCAAACTGGCCAATCGTGGGAGAAGGGCCTTGGTCAGGGAGGTTACTAAGAACCCGATGGGCAATCGGGGGAGAAGGGCCTTGGTCAGGTGATGTTACCAAGAACCCGATGGTCACTCTGACAGAGTTCCTCTGTGGAGATGGGAGAAACTTCCAGAAGGACAAGAAACTGCAGCACTCCACAAATCAGGCCTTTATGGTAGAGTGGCCAGACGGAAGCCACTTATCAGTAAAAGGCCCGCATGGAGGCACCTAAAGATGCTTTGGTCTGATGAAACCAAGATTGAACTCTTTGGCCTGAATGCCAAGTGTCACGTCTGGAGGAAACCAGGTACCACTCATCACCTGGCCAATAACATCCCTACGGTGAAGCATGGTGGTGGCAGCAGCATCATGCTGTGGGGATATTTTTCAGCGGCAGGTACTGGGAGACTAGTCAGGATCGAGGGAAAGGTGAACGGAGAGATCCATAAAGAACCTGCTCCAGAGCGCAAAGGACCTCATACTGGGGAAAAGTTCACCTTCCAACAGGACAATGACCCTAAGCACACAGCCAAGACAAAAAAAATAACTGTGCAGCTACGCTCCCCATCCAACCTGACAGAGCTTGAGGATCTGCAGAGAAGAATGGGGGGAAAAGATTTGAGGCTGTAATTTCTGCCAAAGATGCTTCAACAAATTACTGAGTAAAGGGTCTGAATACTTATGTAAATGTGATATTTCCGTTTTTTATTTTTAATACATTTGCAAAAAATTATTATGGGGTGTTGTCTAGATTGATGAAGGGGGGGAAAACAATTTAATCAGTTTTGGAATAAGGCTGTAACATAACAAAATGTGAAGGGGTGTAAATACTTCCCGAATGCCCTGTATACACTGGAGTTACTTACCAAGACGACATTGAACGACATTGAATGTTCCTGGAAGGCCTCTCACGAAGGAAGGCCTCTCACGATTTGACTAAAATCGGCTTGAAAATAGCTGTCTAGCAATAACAACCAAGTTGACAGAGCTTGATAGATTAAAAAAAAAAGATAAAAATGTGCAAATGTTGTACAATCCAGGTGTACAAAACTCTTAGACTTACCCAGAAAGACTCACAGCTGTGATTATTAAGGGGATTATAATATTATTTACTAATTATGTAAACAAGATTTCTGCATTTCATTTTTTTTTTTATCAATTTGAACAAAAACTACAATTTTAATACATTTAATTCAGGCTGTAACACAAGAAAATGTGAATTTCTGAAGGCACTGTATTACAATTCAGACACTACTAAAAGACGAACAATTGCTTGCTGTACAACATTCTTTCACACACAATTACAAACACTGACAGACATCAACACTTATTTAATATACAGTCCTCCACAGATATTTTCCACATCTCTCTATCATTTAATCCCTTCAGTTTTTATGATTTGTCTGTGTCCATCCATTCTTTGCTGTGGCAGCTAACCCCAATAGTCCCCCTCTGTCGTATTCATCTCCGTAGCCGCTCATTTGGATCAGTGTTGAACTTTTACCGTAGTCTGGTGACTTGGGGCAGACTGTATCTGAACTGATCCGAGGTTGGTTTCTCTGAGACTGGAGGATATCACTGGTCAAGGCCCGTTGCCTGTGAGAGGCTTGAGTCTATGGACTCTGTGACTCCAGGGAATACTGTCTGATATGAGAGCTGACAGGTGTGAAACACTGTGACTTTCTCTCTTGGGAAGAGAGGTGTTAGACTGGTAAGAGACTGGTGACTATCTGGTTATCTGGTGGTCTCACACTAGTGGTAGACAGGGTCTCCGGGCCTGCACACTCACACTTAAGCCCCGTGTTGTCTGGATGGTCTGTCTGCTTGTCTCTCTCTCTCTCTTTCGCTCCATCCTTCTGTATTTCTGTCAGTGGTTGGATTTAATTGCTGGTGACCAGTGTTTAATCAGCATCTGTTAGAATCATGCTGGTTTGTTAACTTTCATCTAGAATCATGCTGTTTGTCAACTTTCATCTGTCTGGTCCTGACTCACTGAAAATGGATGAGAGGATGCTAGCAGATACCCATAGACTTCCAGTCATTGCGCTAATGCTAGTTAGCATTGGTTTTTGCAAAACCACCTGAATTCCTTTGTACTGGACACAGACATAAAAATGGCATCCACAAGTTCATCTGACTCTGGGGAAGTAGTTAAAGGGCCTCATTGTCAAAATCCCGAAGTATCCCTTTAAATGTTTTTTAACGTTTAAACATGAACTCCCCTAGTGCACGTCTGTATTCATGTGCACTCCTTCTGGACCTCTGCCGTTTAGACTTGTAATTGTATAATTGTAATTAGATGGAAAAATGCCTTGTCTTCAGCATTGTGAATGGATTAGACTCTATAGAGACTGTAGATATTCACGCAGTGGTGACCAGAGCCATACAATACCAGTCAAAAGTTTGGACACACCTACTGTACTCATTCCAGGGTTTTTCTTTATTTTGACTATTTTCTACATTGTAGAATAATAGCGAGGACATAAGAACTAAAAATAACACATAGGGAATCATGTAGTAACCCCCCCAAAAAGTGTTAAACAAATATATTTGAAATTCTTCAAAGTAGCCACCCTTTGCCTTGACAGCTTTGCACACTCTTGGCATTCTCTCAACCAGCTTCATGAGGTAGTCACCTGGAATGCATTTCAATTAACAGGTGTGCCTTGTTAAAAGTAAATTTGTGGAATTTCTTTCCTCCTTAAGGCTTTTGAGCCAATCAGTTGTGTTGTGACAATGTAGGCGTGGCATACAGAAGATAGCCCTATTTGGTAACAGACCAAGTCCATATTATGGCAAGAACAGATTAAATAAGCAAAGAGAAATGACAGTCCATCATCACTTTAAGACACGAAGGTCAGTCAATTGGAACATTTCAGGAACTTTGAAAGTTTCTTCAAGTGCAGTCGCAAAAACCATCAAGCGCTATGATGAAACTGGCTCTCATGAGGATCGCCATAGGAAAGGAAGACCCAGAGTTACCTCTGCTGCAGAGGGTAAGTTCATTAGAGTTACCAGCCTCAGAAATTGCAGCTCAAATAAATGCTTCACAGAGTTCAAGTAACAGACACCTCTCAACATGAATCGCGTGAATCAGGCATTCATGGTTGAATTGCTAAAAAATAAATCACTACTAAAGGACACCAATAATAAGAAGAGACTTTCTTGGGTCAAGAAACACGCACAATGGATATTTGACCGGTAGAAATCTGTCCTTTGGTCTGATGAGTCCAAATTTGAGATTTTTGGTTCCAACCAGTGTCTTTGTGACGCAGAGTAGGTGAACGGATAAGCTCCACATGTGTGGTTCCTACCGTGGATTGTGGACTAGGAGGTGTGATGGTGTGGGGGTCCTCTGCTGGTGACACTGTCTGTGATTTATTTAGAATTCAAGACACACTTAACCAGCATGGCTATCACAGCATTCTGCAGCGATACGCCATCCCAACTGGTTTGCGCTCAATGGGACGATCATTTGTTTTTCAACAGGACAATGACCCAACACACCTCTAAGCTGTGTAAGGGCTATTTGACCAAGCAGGAGAGTGATGGAGTGCTGCATCAGATGACCTGACCTCCACAATCACCCGACCTCAACCCAGTTGAGATGGTTTGGGATGAGTTGGACCGCAGAGTGAAGGAAAAGCAGCCAACAAGTGCTCAGCATATGTGGGAACTCCTTCAAGACTGTTGGAAAAGCATTCCAGGTGAAGCTGGTTGAGAGAATGCCAAGAGTTTGCAAAGCTGTCATCAAGGCAAAGGGTGGCTACTTTGAACAATCTAAAATATATTTTGATTTGTTTAACACTTTTTTGCTTACTACATGATTCCATATGTGTTATTTCATAGTGTTGATGTCTTCACTATTATTCTACAATGAAGAAAATTGTAGAAATAAAGAAAAACCCTTGAATGAGTAGGGTGTGTCCAAACTTTTGACTGGTACTGTATATACATCTCTGTACTGTACATGGCTCTGGTGGTGTTTCAGAATGGATGGAATGTTCCCTTAGCACTACGTGTATCTTTTTACCCAGAATCATTCACAGCCGACCACAAGCCCCTGATGGGTGAGGCTCCAGAGGTCAGGGGATTCTTCCTGGGCTGCGGGTTCAACAGTGCAGGTGAGTGACTGTAACACACATACATACTATATATATATATATATATATATATATATATATATATATATATATATATATATATGCAGGCAGGCGGAGGAGTGGATGTTGGTGGGTGAATGGTGGTTATATGGGATGTACATGGATGGATGTATGTTACAGCTGTTTAAACATTCATGGAACCACCATACAGTTGAAGTCGGAAGTTTACATACACCTTAGCCAAACACATTTAAACTCAGTTTTTCACAATTCCTGACATTTAATCCTGGTAAAGATTCCCTGTCTTAGGTCAGTTAGGATCACCACTTTATTTTAAGAATGTGAAATGTAAGTATAATAGTAGAGATAATGATTTATTTCAGCTTTTATTTCTTTCATCACATTCCCAGTGGGTCAGAAGTTTACATACATTCAATTAGTATTTGGTAGCATTGCTTTTAAATTGTTTAACTTTCATACGTTTCGGGTAGCCACCAATCCCATTTGCCACCAAGCTTTAACTTCCTGACTGATGCCTTGAGATGTTGCTTCAATATATCCACATAATTTTCCTTCCTCATGATGCCATCTATTTTGTGAAGTGCACCAATCCCTTCTGCAGCAAAGCACCCCCACAACATGATGCTGCCACCCCCGTGCTTCATGGTTGGGATGGTGTTCTTCGGCTCGCAAGCCTTCCCCTTTTTAATCCAAACATAACGATGGTCATTATGGCCAAACAGTTCTGTTTTTTTGTTTCATCAGACCAGAGGACATTTCTCAAAAAATTACAGTCTTGGTCCCCATGTGCAGTTGCAAATCGTGGTCTGGCTTTTTTATGGCGGTTTTGGAGCAGTGGCTTCTTCCTTGGTGAGCAGCCTTTCAGGTTATGTCGATATAGGACTCGTTTTACTGTGGATATAGATAATTTTGTACCTGTTTCCTCCAGCATCTTCACAAGGTCCTTTGCTGTTGTTCTGGGATTGATTTGCACTTTTCACACCAAAGTATGTTCATCTCTAGGAGACAGAACGCGTCTCCTTCCTGAGCGGTATGACGGCTGCGTGGTCCCATGGTGTTTATACTTGCGTACTATTGTTTGTACAGATGAACGTGGTACCTTCTGGCGTTTTGGAAATTGCTCCCAAGGATGAGCCAGACTCGTGGAGGTCTAACATTTTTTTCTGAGGTCTTGGCTGATTTCTTTAGATTGTCCCATGATGTCAAGCAAAGAGGCAGTGAGTTTGAAGGTAGGCCTTGAAATACATCCACAGGTACACCTCCAATTGATTCAAATTATGTCAATTAGCCTATCAGAAGCTTCTAAAGCCATGACATAATTGTCTGGAATTTTCCATGCTGTTTAAAGTCACAAAGTCACTTAGTGTATGTAAACTTCTGACCCACTGGAATTGTGATACAGTGAAATAACCTGTCTGTAAACAATTGTTGGAAAAATGACTTGTGTCACGCACAAAGTAGATGTCCTAACTGACTTGCCAAAACTATAGTTTGTTAACAAGACATTTGTGGAGTGGTTGAAAATGAGTTTTAATGACTCCTACCGAAGTGTATGTAAACGTCCGACTTCAACTGTATGCTTGCCAGCACACACCAAAACAGACTTACATTTCACTCTAAACTAACCTATAGTGAACCCAAACTATGTGTACACACACTCCATCAATGGTTATCTCAAGGCCGCTGTGGTTACAGTGGTGTGTAGAGAATTAAGAGTGCAGGGATGAGCGAGGAGAGGCCTGCCTCACTGCACCACACCCGTAGCGGATGTAACCCTCTCCACTCCCCACTGAGTCCAGAGAGACCACACACACACGGGCACTCCTGTCACACTTCGTTAGTCCATCCCCCCACACCCTCACATATCAGTGCATCATGGGAGGTTAAACTAACCCTGTTTATGGCAGATCAGCTACTTACGCCACCAGCTACGGTCTCAGTGCTGCTGCTTGCGCTGTTCTGTTTCTCTCTCTCTTTCTCTGAGGTAATGCAAAAAAATGTATGCCTCTCCCTCGCGTCCCACTCCTCTCCCTCCTTCTCACACACACACACACACACACAGAACTGCTCTGGCTGTGTCTGAATCATTTACTCACTTAACACATAGTATGTGTCCCAAATGGCACGGTATTCCCTTTATAGTGCACTACTTTTGACCAGGGCCCTTAGGGAATTGGGTGCCATTCGGAACGCACAAATGGCCTTTTTGCCCGCTGGCTCAGCTGGGTTTTCATATATTTTCTATACAGCTCACTCACTCACACAATTGCCTTCCTTTTACCAGGAGCCTTTTAAAGAGGGGGAAGATGGTAGTGGGGAGGAGAAAGAGACTGAGTGGGACAGAGAAATATACTGGCAGGGACAGGAATAGATTGAGAGGGAGAGAACAAAAGGAAGAGAGCAGCGAGCGGTGTGAAAGACACTGAACCCGGAGGCAGCAGACGACCGTGGCGTAGAGTGGTTCTAGTGCTCTGTCCTCCTAGTGTTGTGCTGATGTGGCTGTCCCTGAAGACGTCCCCAACGCGGGGCCGCTCCTGAACCCATTACCCTCTCTGTGTCGCCTTCCCCTTCTCCCCCTCAACCAGCTGTAGCTGTCACCCCCCCCTCCTCTCTGTTTTTCATTTTACCCCCTCGTTTGACATTTTAGTCATTTATAGTAGACGCTTTTATCCAGAACGACTTACATGAGCAATTAGAGCTAAGTGTGTTGCTGAAGGGCACATTGACAGAGATTTCACCGTCGGCTCAGGGATTTGAACCTGCGCTTAGCCTAGTGGTTATCTCCCCCCTCTCTTCCCTGTGTCACCTCCCCCTTTCCCCTCCCTACCAGCTGTGGCACAATCCCAATTCATCCCCTAAAGCCTGCACTCTATGCACTCGTGGAGTTCAGGTCCCTAACCCCCCATCCCCTATATTTTTATAGATGACTGATGAGTTTGGGTCAATAATTCTGATTTGGTTTTCGCCTTTCGTCTCTCATCTGCACTGATCGCGAATGACGAAGCATCACGATAGGATGTTTTCTTTCCCCCGTCTGGCCTGTCTGTGTAGATCAGTGCAGATGGAGGAAGAGAAGAGACACTGGACTAGACGGTAGACTACACACCGAAATCGTTGCAGTTCCACTTCTCACAGTTGTGAGGGTGAAGCATCCTCACTCTGTCCACACTCTCAACACACTCTACATACACTACCGTTCAAAAGTTTGGGGTCACAACGACCCCAAACACCAGTCCCAACGTCAGCAGTGAAGAGGTGACTCCGGGATGCTGGCCTTCTAGGCAGAGTTGCAAAGAAAAAGCCATATCTCGGACTGGCCAATTAAAAGAAAAGATTAAGATGGGCAAAAGAATACAGACACTGGACAGAGGAACTCTGCCTAGAAGGCCAGCATCCCGGAGTCACCTCTTTACTGTTGACTAGACACTCTAATGTACTTGTCCTCTTGCTCAGTTGTGCACCGGGGCCTCCCACTTTTCTATTCTGGTTAGAGACAGTTTGCGCTGTTCTGTGAAGGGAGTAGTACACAGCGTTGTACGAGATCTTCAGTTTCTTCGAAATTTCTCGCGTTGTTTCATACTCTTGGCAATGCTACTTATTGTTTTTAGTGTAGTTTCTAAAGGACATTTAGGCCTAAACTGCATTTCACCCATCCATTATTAGTATTAATAACCGCCTTCATTTCTCAGAACAACAATAGACTGACGAGTTTCAGAAGAAAGTTCTTTGTTTCTGGCCATTTTGAGCCTGTAATCGAACCCACAAATGCTGATGCTCCAGATACTCAACTAGTCTATAGAAGGCCAGTTGTATTGCTTCTTTAATCAGAACAGCAGTTTTTAGCTATGCTAACTTAATTGCAAAAGGGTTTTCTAATGATCAATTAGCCGTTTAAAATGATAAACTTGGAATAGCTAACACAACATGCCATTGGAACACAGGAGTGATGGTTGCTGATAATGGGCCTCTGTACGCCTATGTAGATATTCCATAAAAAATCTGCTGTTTCCAGCTAGTCATTTACACCATTAAAATGTCTACACTGTATTTCTGATTCATTTGATGTTATTTTAATGGACCAAAAAATTAGCTTTTCTTTCAAAAACAAGGACATTTCTAAGTGACTCCAAACTTTTGAACGGTATTGTATTCCCTTAGAAGGCAAAGCCTTAGCAGCCAAATATTCCCCTAAGGGCTTTTTGGAATCTCCTTCACTGTGCTTTGCCTGTGTCTGAATGTTTCTTTACCGCCTTGTGTGGTTTGGTGGGTGGGTGTTTTTGTGTATGCGTGCACGTGTGTATGGAGATGTGTGTAGCCTATGTTGGTGGGCTTGTTTCAAGGAGGCCATCCCACGGCCTGCGTCTTCCTTCCCTGCTGGCTCCTCCTCTCTTCCCATCTCTCATCACTTTGCTCGTCCTCCACTGCTGTCGCTCGGGGCTGGGTCTGCTTGGGTGGGTGGACCGACGTACAGGGGGATAGAGGGGGACGAGTGCTAGAGGAGGAGCTCTCCCAAGACACTGTCTGTCTCTGTCGTGGCTGGAGCGAATGAGACTGGAACATAGGAGCGAGGTGACACCAATAAGTCAACTTAGATATCCCAGAGTGCTTTGGTGTCCCGGCTCCTGGTGTGGGAGTGGTTCCCACCTCCTCCTCCTCCCTGTCTTCCCCCTCGTCCCTCGCTGTGAGACACCTGCTTGGAGTGACGTGATCCTTCTTGACTGAGCAGACTCTCCCTGTGAGGTGAACAACCAGGCAGTAACGTCTCTCTCCCTCTGCATCTCTCTCGCTCCACTCGCTCCACTCGCTCTCTGTCTTGCTCTCTCTCTCGCTAAATTATCTCTTTCTCTGTCCTTTCTCTCTCGCTCCCTCGCTAAATTCTCTGTCCTTTCTCTCTCGCTCTTTCTACTCTCTCCTCCCTCCCGCTTTCCATTTTTTCCTTCTCTCTCTCTCTCTAGCTAGATTATTGCTCTCTTACCCACGCGCTCTCCCCTCTATCTCCATTCCTCTTGTCTTTCTCTCTCGCTCTCTCTGCTCTTTCTCTCCTTGCTCCGGCTTTCCATTTTTTTTCCTTCCCTCTCTCTCTCTCCCATCTCCTCTGACATTTACAGAAATACCGGCAGTGATTCAGAGGCTCCTTTGAAAGAAGAACCGAGAACAGTCAGCCCCCGTCGCTCGCTTTCGGTCCCCATCCCTCCCTCTCTTTGTGCTAAAGCAGAAGGCTGTGTGGACCTCGGTCGTGCCACGCCACGCCACCCTCACACAAATATAAACTACTGACAACAAAGCTATGCTGCTGCTTCTAACTCGAGTCAATCTGTTTTGCCCCCATGGGTATATATGGAGTATTTCAGAAGCAGCACCATACCAAACACTCTGAGAGCTGAATTTTTTTCTAACCTCAAACCTGCCAGGTTACTTTACCCAACCCATACCTCTCCAGCTGTCTTAAGAGTTAGTCAACAGAAGTGGTGGAAAAAGTACCCGATTGTCATACTTGAGCAAAAGTAAAGACACATTAATAGAAAATGATTCAAGTAAAAGTTAACGTCACCCAGTAAAATACTACTTGAGTAAAATTATTTGGTTTTAGATCTATTTAAGTATCACAAGTAAATATACTTGCTAAAATGTACTTTACGGAAAGCCAGAGGCACACTCAAATAATTTACAAACAAAGCATTAGTGTTTAGTGAGTCCGCCAGATCGGAGGCAGTCGGGATGACCAGTGATGTTGTCTTGGTAAGTGTGTGAATTGGACCATTTTCCTGTTCAGCTAAGCATTCAAAATGTAACAAATCATTTTGGGTGTCGGGGGAAAATGTATGGAGTAAAAAGTACATTATTTTCTTTAGGAATGTGGTGGAGTAAAAGTTGTCAAAAATATGAAAGTACAGATACCCCAATAAACTACTTGAAGTAGTCCTTAGTATTTTGCTGTTCTATGAGTGTCGAGGCATAAAGGACCACATTAGCTACAAAGTACTCTGGAAACTCACCCCTGTTAAGCATCATCTACCCCGGCCCAGTTTGGTCTTGGAGGGGGTCCCAGATCTGTCTGAGGGGGACAGGTGAGGGTTGGAGTGGGACAGGCGACGCATGACTGGTGGGCAGGATGATGGCGTTAGTTAATTAGCGTGGCCGTGTTGCTGGGCCCATTTTAATGAGTGTTCCTCTGAGTCTGCCTCATCTGTCTTGTCTGTCTGCTATCATCCCAAACGTCCTTCAGAGACACTGCTAGCCAGGCCAGCCAGCTAGACACTGAGACACACAGCCCCCGGGCAGGCCAGCCTCTCCTCTCCACCCTCTCTCTATTCCACCCTCTTCTTTTCACTCTTTTTAATTGTTTAAGGTCTCGCTCTCTCATCGCTATCTCACTTTGTCGGTCTCTCTCTCTCTCTCTCTCTCTTTTCTTCCTCTCTCTTTTCTTCCTTCTCCACCTATTCTCATCTCCTATGTCTGTGTTGAGTGATCCTCTACCTCTCCTTCCCTGTCACCTGGCCCTTTTGATGTTACATCTGTGATGTATTTGACATTAGTGAGAGATGTCCTGTATTTTTACATTAGTGATGGATCGACGGCCTCACCTCAGCCCTGTGTGTGTGTGAGAGAGATACAGGGCATGGGAGAGGATAGAGTGGGAGATTGAAGGCTATCTATCTAGCTGTCTCTAAGTGTGTGTGATACTGATCTGTCTGTCTGTATGTGTGTTGCAGGTATGATGCTAGGAGGAGGCTGTGGCAGGGAGCTAGCTCACTGGATCATCCATGGACGTCCTGAGAAGGACATGTACGGCTATGACATCAGGTATGGACACACACACACACACACACACACACACACACACACAGATAGATGTCAAAGCTCTCGTTCTCCTCAACAGGCGGTTCCACCACTCCCTGACAGACAACAATAAGTGGATCAGAGAGAGGAGTCATGAGTCCTATGCTAAGAACTACTCTGTAGTATTCCCCTTTGATGAGCCTCTGGCCTCTCGCAACATGAGGACAGACCCCTTCCACAAGGTATTGCTTGGTCACCACAAGTCATTACTCCCCCCTCTTATCCACTACCTGACTGCCTTCTCTCTCTCTTCTCCTCCCAACTCTTTTTCTCACCACACTCCTTTTCCCCCTCCCTCCACCTCCACCATTTTTTTTCGTCTTTCCTTTTCTCTCAATTGTTCATGTGAAGCTGCAGTCTCTCTCTCTTCCCCTCTCTCATCTGTTCTACTAAAGCCTCTGGCCGGCTGGGAGGCTAACCAATGTTAACACATAATAATAGACAGACAGTCGTCTGGATTTAATTCAACTGATAGAGATCGAGGAGAGAAATTCCTCGGGAGCGAAGGAGGAGAGGAGGAGAGGCAAGGTGCTCGGGTTCTTTTATTCTATTAGCCTCTCTCACCTCACCGTGCGATTTGGCTAATGGACAGAGTAATGTGATGACAGAACAAATGGAAATTGTGTGCGTGCTTTTGTGTTGCGGGTGGGAGGGGAGGTAGTGGTCTGTTTGTGCACGTGTGTGCCCGCACTCCTGTCTCTGTTTTTGTGAGTGTTTGTGAGTGAGCCGTGTAGCCATACTCTACAACCACCGCATACAATAAATTGGCTACCACATGTTCTCATAGTACGCCTCAATTGACATCTCAGCCCTTTGAGACGATTACAGTACATCATTAACAAATGGTGGAATTATTTAAAACCCCTCGCCATGCCATTTGAAGAAAGTGACACTTGATAAACAAATGATTGTGCGTTCAACTCAAACGTGTAATTGTGTGCCTGAGGTAAGCGGTGTGTGTGAGTGTGCGTGTGTAGGACTTGTTGCTAAGCTACTGAATAAAGAGATTGTGCACTGCTTAAGTGTTCCAAAAATACCTCTAACTGGCAGCCAGCCCTCTCCTCTCCGTTAATCTAGTGAGCAGACCATCCCACGTTGTAATGGCCTGTTGAATTAGATAGTTAGTAATAAAGCTGTTAGCTGCTCGTATATTGCACGTGCGATCCCTGCTAAGATGGCCCCTAAATGAGACACTTAAAATATTGAGGTTATCTCAGTCTAAGAATAAGAAATAAAGCTTCTCTCTCTGGGCTGTGTGACTGTTGATCAAGGGTGCTGTGCTGTGTGCTGTGCGCGCGCGCGTGTGTGTGTGTGTGTGAGAGTCTTGTTCATATCGATTGAGCTTCAGTCACATACTATGAATACTTTGTATGAACAGAAACACACGCATACACACCAATATATTGTATTCTCTTTTTCAATTTGTTTGTGCTGTTCTGTCCTCATCACGACACACTCAAGGTTCAAAACACACTCACAATAGCAAAGGTTTTATCTATTGTTCCAGCTGACTGTTTATCCATCTGCAGTATAAAGATAATATTGGATTAAATCAATGTTGCCCTCAGCCAACTGAGCTCCCAACTCAAAGTAATGGAAGGGCTCCATTGGCATGGCAACAGCAATCAAAACAGCTGCTCTTCTTTTTGGAACTATATGTACTGAACAAAAATATAAACGCAACATGTAAAGTGTTGGCCCCATGTTTCCTGGGCTAAAATGAAAGATCCCAGAAATGTTCCATATGCACAAAAAGCTTATTTCTGTCAAATGTTGTTTACATCCCTGTTAGTGAGCATTTCTTCTTTGCCGAGATGATAATCCATCCACCTGACAGGTGTGGCATATCATGAAGCTGATTAAACAGCATGATCATTAAACAGCTGCACCTTGTGCTGGGGACAATAGAAGACATTTTAGAGTGGACGAGTTTTGTCACACAACACAATGCCACAGATGTTTTGATGGAGATTGCAATTGGCATGTTGACTGCAGGAATGTCCACCAGAGCTGTTGCCAGAGAATTGAATGTTCATTTATCTACCATAAGCCGCCGTTGTAGAGAATTTGGCAGTGCGTCCAACCGGCCTCACATCCGCAGACAACGTGTAACCTTCACCTGTGTCATCGTCTGAGACCAGCCACCTGGATAGCTGATGAAACTGAGGAGCATTTCTGTGTGTAATAAAGCCATTTTGTGGCTTACTGATTGGCTGGGCCTGGCCCAACCATGGCTGCGCCCTTCCCAAGTCATGTGAAATCCATAGATTAGGGCTACAGATGATGTAATCTCTATTGCACTCTCCACTGCCCTTTCCCAGCTTGACAAAAGGAACACTTATGTGAGAAGGCTATTAATTGACTACAGCTTCGTGTTCAACACCATAGTGCCCACATAGCTATTCACTAAGCTAAGGACCCTGGGACTAAACACCTCCCTCTGCAACTGGATCCTGGACTTCCTGACGGGCCGTCCCCAGGTGGTAAGGGTAGGTAACAACACATCCGCCACGCTGATCCTCAACACAGACCCCTCAGCGGTCGGTGCTCAGTCCCCTCCTGTATTCCCTGTTTACTCATGACTGCATGGCCAGGCACGAGTCCAACACAATCATTAAGGTTGCCGATGACACAACAGTGGTAGGCTTGATCACCAACAACGATGAGACAGCCTATAGGGAGTTCAGAGACCTGGCCGTGTGGTGCCAGAACAACAACTTCTCCCTCAATGTGGTCAAGACAAAGGAGATGATTGTGGACTGCAGGAAAAGGAGGTCTAAGCATCAACGGGGCTGTAGTGGAGCAGGTTGAGAGCTTCAAGTTCCTTAGTGTCCACATCACCAACAAACTAACATGGTCCAAGCACACCAAGACAGTCATGAAGAGGGAATGACAAAGCCTATTCCCCCTCAGGAGACTGAAAATATTTGGCATGGGTCCTCAGATCCTCAAGAAGTTATACAGCTGCACCATCGAGAGCATCCTGACTGGTTGCATCACTGTCTGGTATGGCAACTGCTCGGCCTCCGACTGCAAGGCACTACAGAGGGTAGTTCGTACAGGCCCAGTACATCACTGGGGCCAAGCGTCTTGCCATCCAGGACCTCTATACCAGGCGGGGTCAGAGGAAGACCCTAAAAATGGTTGACTCCAGCCACCCTAGTCATAGACTGTTCTCTCTGCTAACACACGACAAGCGGTACCGGAGTTCCAAGTCTAGGTCCAAAATACTTCTTAACAGCTTCTACCCCCAAGCCATAAGACTCCTGAACAGCTAATCAAATATTTACCCAGACTATTTGCACCCCCACCCTCTTTTACGCTGCTGCTACCTGCTACTCTCTGTTTATTATCTATGCATAGTCACTTTAATAACTTCACCTACATGTACATATTACCTCGACTAACCAGTGCCCCCGCACATTGACTCTGTACCGGTACCCCCTGTATATAGCCTCGCTATTGTTATTTTACTGCTGTTCTTTTTGATTCTTTTTTCACTGTAAGGTCTACACCAGTTGTATTTGGCGCATGTGACAAATTAAAATGTGATTTAAGGAATTTATTTCAATTGACTGATTTCCTTATATGAACTGTAACGCAGTATCATCTTTGAAATTGTTGCATGTTGCGTTTTAATATTTTTTTTCAGTATAATTATGATACGGGAGCATTATTATCATTATAAAAGCAGGAAAATACATGTTTTCTGGTTGAACACAGCAGCCTGCGACTCAGACTTTGCCCACCGCTCCGCTCCTGGCCAAGAGAGCCTTCCTTCAGAATCTCAGAATGAGGGGGATCGCCTAGCAACCAGAGTTCTAACTGTTGAGAGAGGGATGACTCATTTCTAGGCACTTAAAATATTGGAGTCCATTAGTGACCAAGGAAAAGTAATGATTATGGTAATTGTTCAATAATAAAGATGGTGACACTATGGTATTTAATGTTAATAGGAACTTTACAATACAAGGTCTTGATAATGCCTGATGGTGTCGTGACTTTACTTTTAACTTGAATCTGGTGACTGTTATTTATCTAATCAACTAACTATGTTTAATTGTTACCCCATTTAAATTAGTCCTGTAACAATTTACTCATTAGGAATTGGGGCACCATGATAGCGGTTCTTTAAGAGTTACCATCTCCCAAATTAAACTAAAGGCTCATTATGGGTCTGGGCTAGTATTCCCCCCCGCCACCAGCGGTTGGTGTCTGAGGCACAAACGAAAGGGTTGGACCCTTTGTACGGGTTGTTAGCAGCCGAGTTGTTAGTAGATTGGCTGTAACCTGTAACCTGTGTTTGTGCGTCATTGGCTGTTGTGGTCTGCCATTCACCACAGCATGCCTGTGTGGCAACCAATCCAGTACCTGCGAACTGAGACGAGGATATCTTTCAGCGATATCGCAGAGTGTTTCACCAGTCTGAGTCGCCGGGTCAGTGGCAGGACTGACGCCGTTAGTTTCATTGTAAGGGGTTTCAGTCCCCCTCAAAGCAGAAAATATTTCATCGGAAGCAGAGTCCACTCTGAACGTTGATGCTTTGTTTCCTGAGACGGCCGCGGTGCTTGCGGAAGCGTCTGAAGGACAAGAGAAGTTAATCTTAGCTACAGTATCGCATGACTCCAAGAAGGAGTGAAGTTGCTCACTCACGGAGAATGCTGGCTCGAAAAATCATGAAAAGAATAGTCTCAGGTTTGCTGATTTGAATATGACGAGATATTGTAATGTCTGCTTGAGTCAGATTCTGCACCAAGAGGTGTCAACGTCTTTTCCCCAAGGGGTCCTTTCGACAGATATCCCTCGTGGATGACTGTGTTTCAGGAGACGGAATGGTCCGTGGAGACGGCACGGTTGCTTGTGACCACAATTGGTTGTTTTTCCAATCCATCAGTGGTACCAAACGATCCATCAAGTCTGCTCCAAGTAGCAGGTGTTCAGTGTCGAGGCTCTTAACATACACAGGGTGAACGAGACACGTTTTGGAAGTGTAGTTTCAGCATGGGTCGCTTTGTGCGTGGCGAGGTAGTCTGAGTGAAACCTAAAAGTTTAGTGTCGCATCGTTCCGTTTTTTTTTTTTTTTTTTTTAAACCGTTGTTTAGCTGGCGTCACAGCCCTTTTGAGATCATTGAACAGTGTTTGAGAGATGAGCGATATTGTTGAGCCCGAATCAATTAGCGCATCACAGGTTAAGCAGTCCTCCAGGACAGTTTTTTGAGGTATGGCCTCTGAGTTGCGTCTTGTGGTCATATTCTTCACAAAGTGGAGTAAGTGAGCGCAACTGCGTGATGGGTAATTTGTGTTCATGGTGAAAACAAATCGACTTATCGGAGTTTGAGTGGAATTGGCTGTTGTGATGTGGGTTACCTTGTGCGTCACAACATTTTGTATCGGCGTCTATAGTCAAAGCCCGTGGGCTTGTTTCTTGATCGAGTGGTCCCTGGATAGGGTTTCGAGTGAGAGCGGGGGTAATTTGATCGTTTTACGTCCCCGCTAGTGGTGTTTAATTTTAGCGGACCTGTTCTCCGGCAATTCCACGCCTAGTCATGGTGACTTATCTTTTTCCTCTCTTAGCATATCTTCTAGAGTAGGTATTCCAAAACTGGGTGTCGGGGGTACGGCAAATTAAACATTTGTACATTTTATATTTTCCAACGGGGCTATACATTTGGGTGAGGTTTTAATCTCTCCTGAGTAGCCTCGTTTCACTGCCAAAAATTAAATTAAACCATCTAATGAGAAAGGGCTAGAAGTGTCTTATATGGTGAGCTACCGAGTGGCTAGGACAGGCAAGCCCTATACTATTGTGGAGGACATAATTCTTCCTGCTGCCATGGATATGGCTGGGACAATGCTGGGGGAAAAGGCCAACAAAAACTATACAGACAATGCCTTCACCAAACAACACTGTTTCACGACGCATCAGTGACATGGCAAGAGATGTTTTGAGACAATTACTGCTTCGCATACAAGCCAGTGAATTCTATGCGTTACAGCTGGATGAGTCAACAGACGTGGCGGGCCTGGCACAGCTCCTGGTATATGTCCGTTACATTTATGGGGGGTTAATTAAGGAAGACATCCTCTTCTGCAAACTACTGGAAACGAGGATATATTCTTTAAGTACTGGACAGCTTTGTGACATCAAATAGACTTGGGTGGTCAAGATGTGTTAATATCTGTACTGATGGCGCAAAAGCCATGACAGGGAGACATAGTGGAGTGGTAACGTGCGTGCAAGCAGTTGCTCCCGACGCCACTTGGGTACAATGCAGCATCCACAGAGAGGCTCTTGCTGCCAAGGGAATGCCTGACAGCTTGAAATACTTTTTGGACACTACAGTGAAAATGGTTAACTGTTAAAGCAAGGCCCCTGAACTCTTGTGTATCCTGCATTATGCAATGATATGGGCAGCGACCATGTAACGCTTTTACAACATACAGAAGTGCACTGGTTATCAAGGGGCAAAGTATTTACAAGTTTTTTTTAAATTGAGAGACGAGCTTCAAGTTTTCTTTACTGACCATCATTTTCACTTGTCTGACCGCTTGCATGATGACGAGTTTCTCACGCGACTGGCCTATCTGGGGGATTTTTTTTTTCTCACCTGAATGATCTGAATCTAGGATTACAGGGACTCTCCACAACTGTATTGTATGATTTATTTTTGGGGGGGTGCAAATTACCTGAAGCTTACCGTCAATGTCAAATGTGGTATAGCAAAGCACCTGAGTGAGCTGGGTGCGCAATTACGCAGGTATTTTCCCGAAACGGATGACACAAACAACTGGATTCGTTATCCATTTCATGCCCTGCCTCCAGTCCACTTACCGATATCTAAATAAGAGCCTCATCGAAATTGCAACAAGCGGTTCTGTGAAAAGTATAATTTAATCTGAAGCCACTGCCAGATTTCTGGATTGCGCTGCGCTCATAGTATCCTGCCTTGGCAAATCGCGCTGTTAAGACACTGATGCCCTTTGCAACCACGTACCTATGTGAGAGTGGCTTCTTGGCCCTCACTAGCAAGAAATACAGGCACAGACTGTGTGTGGAAAATTATTTAAGACTCTCTCCAATACAACCCAACATTGCAGAGTTATGTGCATCCTTTCAAGCACTCCCTTCTCATTAACCTGTGGTGAGTTATTCACTATTTGTGATGAACAAATAAGGTTTTATATGTAAGATGGTTAAATAATTTATGTATTATTATTTGTGCCCTGGTCCTTTAAGAGCTCTTTGTCACTTCCCACGAGCCAGGTTGTGACAAACTCACACTCATTCTTACTGTATGTTTAATAAATGTGTCGTATAGTGTGTGTGTGTGTGTGTGTGTGTGGCAGGCTTAAAAAACAAAAAAACATTTGAGAGTGCGCTGACGCTGGTGCTAGAGGGGGTACCAAGCTGGAGGTTGAATGTTTGAAGGGGTACGGGACTATAAAAAGTTTGGGAACCACTGTTCTAGAGTATTGGTCTACGTTTTAATTGTCATTGAACCCTTTGTTACCCTTGTGCCCTGACACTTTGTGTAGGTTGGGTGCAGGAACGTAGCGGCCAGGTTGATTGTAAGCAGTAGTTGGAATGGTAATAGCTTTACCATTCCTCTTTCAGTGAGTAAGCCAAAGTAAGCTGAACGAAGCCTATGATAGTGTGCTTGTGGGTGTTCATTCCAAGCTTGTTTGACAGTGTTAGCCAGCGAGCTGTCGCGTTTGCGAGTCGCAGAACACTGAATTCTATTTTCAAAGCCCTGGCAAGTTTCGCGTAGTCGTTTTGCACGTGTTGCTGTTGTAGACGGATGAATCTTGTCATGTGTCTATTCGACGTTTCCTTCAACAGGTAAAGCCTGTCAGTACCCGTAGTGTTCGGGTAGCCATCCAAGGCGACCTCTGTCTGCTCAGAACGTATCAGTGTTTTTGATTATATTGTAAAGGTGTTCCGCGCCAAGTGCGCGGAGAGGGTTGGCTTCATCCTGTAGGGAATTTTGGGACGAAAGGCCAAGAGGAGAAGCCAAGCTTTGGCTTTGTTGGCAAGAATGCGCCATATTACCCTGTGCCGAATGGCCAAGAGGAAAAGACTGAGGGACACCTGAGAGAGGTCAAGTCTGAAACCTTCTGTCTTCACTACTTTGTTTACCGAGCTCCGGTTGCGAGCTTGGTTGGGTAGTCACGCTGTAGCTTGTGACTGTTCTGGAGTTCCTCCAGGTGGTACCTAAGGGTGATATTCTGCACCCTATCAGAGTCCACTTGGGTGCTTAGAGTACTGATTTTAGACATGTGAGTATCGCACTTGCTCCGAATGGCCTCATACTTATCTGTCATGGTTTGCAGGTAGAGGTCTTGAGTGCAGAGCGAGAGATTCAGTGGTGAGATTTCCTCCGCTTGCTTAGATCATTTTGTCCATACTCCTCACCCGGGTTCTCTCATCATTCATTTGGTCAGCGACTTCAATGAGTTCCGCTGTTTTGTCATCCAACTTGAACATTGTGTTCATTTAACTGGTCATCTTTGGTCTGCAGCATGTGGACTAGAACATTATTATGTAAAACTATAAGTTACATTATTATGTAGAGTTATCTAAAATTATTATCTCGTATGGCTCCTAAAATCATGTCTCCCTCTTAACAAAAACAGTATAATCATTTTTCATATTTCATGCGCAATGATTCGGCTGGAAACTTCGTACAAGTAGTGTGTATACTTTCCAAGTTACAGTATTTCCTTTATACGTTTTTTGATGACATCGCAAAATAACGCACCATATGACATTAGTGGTCTTTAGTTCGCCTCTGACCATTCCCCACGTTCTATGTTAGAAGATGTCGGTGTCGGCGACGGGGCTGGTTTTCCCTTTGTAGGCCGCTATTGTCTGTAGACCCTGCCACATGCGTATCAGACACATGGGACATTTTTTACAACTTTGGCAAAGCGTCAAGTCTATAAAATGTAGTGTTCGTAACAGATTGTAGTTTTGGGGAAACGACAATGTATTGAGATCAGATTTTTTCTTCGATGAGAGAATTTGCTGTATGTCGGCCTAGTTTCACCTAGCTCCATCCTCTCCCACTACCCGTGACTGGACTTCCTCCTCTGACTACCATATTTGGTGGTGAGAGAACGTTCTAAACGGATGCTTCAGCTTTGTAGCCCCTGTGACGTGTCTGGTTTACCCCTTCTGTCTGTGTTATTAGTGTGTGAAGGCTAATTGTAATGCTAATAGTTGTCACTGTTTCTCTAGGTTCTGACGGAGCAGGGCTGCGTATTCCAGGAGAGACATGGTTGGGAGAGACCAGGATGGTTCAACCGGGACGGTGCTGCTCCAGTAAGAAACACGCATCTGAGCGGTTGCTGGTCTGAAATCCTTGATCGGTCTCCTGCTGTTAAACCCTTGGGCAAGGCACTTAACTTCTTAGGGCTAGGGGGCAGTATCCTGAATTTCGGAGAGTCTGGCATGCCCAAAGTAAACTGCCTGGTACTCAGGCCCAGAAGCTAGGATATACATATAAGTGGTAGATTTGGATAGAAAACACTGAAGTTTCTAAAACTGTTAAAATAATGTCTGAGTATAACAGAACGGATATCCAGTAAGAAGCACTTAAGCCCTAGAAACGGTTCCAGGGACACCTGTCACAATGGATGATAATGAATTGTTCTTCTTGAAAGGATTTGAAAGCAAGTTCATACCATCTGATAACATAGTGGTTAGTACAGAGAGGAGATGTAAGGTTTCTGATCATTGACCTAATGTGTGTTTTTGGTTGTAGGTTCTGGACTATGATTGGTACGGGGCATATGATATTAGCAAGAACCAGAACTACAAATACAACGAGCTGCTTGGCAAGGAGTACACGTTTGACTACCCTCCACATCACCAGGTGGTAAGCATTTGTTTGTACTCTCAACTTCTACCCGGTACAATCAGAGGATGGGACTACCCCTCTGAATCTGGTTCCTTTCAAGGTTTATTCCTTCTAGTATTTTTTTTCCCCTTACCACTGTGCTGGCAGTTGCTTTTTGGGGTCTTGGTTGGGTTACTGTAAAGCACTTTGTGACCAAATGTTGCTTCATGAATTCATTTGATAGATTTTTCAGCTGAATTTTCAGTCCTTACAGGGATGTGTATTTGTTTTTCAGATAAAAAATGAGTGTCTGACGTGCAGACATGGAGTCTCGGTGTTTAACATGTCCTACTTTGGAAAGTTTTACCTCACTGGGCCAGATGCTAAGAAGGCTGCCGATTGGCTATTCACAGCAGATGTCAACAAAATTCCAGGTGAGTCTTCGTGCACGACTACCACAGAATGCTTGCATACACAAAAATGCTGGCCCCTGAATAATGTAGCCCAGCAGTACCCAGTGAGGCAGTAGAGGAGATGCAGGATTGTTTAAATTACAGATGAGTTTTGAGGTACAGTCCATTGCATCTGTCCCCACACACATCCTCTGGCCCATGCTGCATGTGAACACTGGAACATTGTGGCTTTGGTCTCACTTATTCATAGTGATAGGTCTTAGCTAACCTCATGCCACCACGTGGCCTAGCCATGACCCCTTGTCTAAACACTAGGATATTCTTCCTCCATAGGGCCCTGAACTTCTCCTGACTAGGAAAAATGGTTATACATTAAATAATGTTATAGGTCAGGTGACATGGCCAGGTCTTACTAATCAGTCAATAAATGAAATGTGTATATAGCCCTTTTTAGAGCAAACATTTGTCACAAAATGCTTCACAGGACTACTCATCACACCTCCCTTCTGCTGTATGTGTGTGTGTCCTCCAATATGCTGGTTTGAGTGACAGCTGGATCCTTGTGTTGCAGGCTCTACTGTGTACACCTGTATGTTGAACAAGAGAGGAGGATCTGAGGCTGATCTGACAGTCAGCCGGCTAGAGGCTGGCACCGCCAACCTGCCCCTGGCACCAGAGGCCAACGGTAAGAGGAGAGTTTAATGGGGATTTCATTCATTTCGATATTAATTTATTATGCATTTGACAGGGATATTGCACATGTATCATTAGTCATCATCTGGGACTTACTTACCACCTGTGACTTAACCTCAGAAATATATACCACTTAGCAGACGCTTTTATCCAGAGTGACTTACAGTACAGTGAGTGCATAAATTTTTAGTAGTAGTATGTGATCCCAGTGGAAATGGAACCCACAACGTTGGCATTGCTAGTGCTACTCTCTCACCACCTGAGCCTCACAGGACCTATTCACATGTTGTGACTTAACTCCTCTGACTTAACCTTTTTAGAATGGATGTTCTCTGTAGAGAAGCCCTTCTAGTATGTTGAAGTAACACGGCGGTGCTACAGTAGCTTGCTTGTAACTAGCAGTGGTCAGAGACGCCGTGGCCGAAATCTGTCTTGCGTACTACTTGGTAAAATGACATACTGCCCAGTCCAAGCTCTTCTCTGTCCTGGCACCCCAATGGTGGAACCTGCTTTCCCCTGAAGCCAGGACAGCAGAGTCCCTGCCAATCTTCCGACTATCTTAAATTATCACACAGCACTTCCTCCTCACCCCTCCCCCACCCTGTGTGTAAAATAAATAAAAACACAAATAAAAACCTTTTTTTTTTGTAAACTAACACTATCAACTTTTTTTTTGTAAACTAACACTATCAGTTGACCTTTCCCCCTTACTAGCACCGACTTTGCTCATACATTTCTCCTCAATAATGTAGCTATGATACAGTATGTGGTTGTCCAATCTAGCTATCTAAGGATGAATGCACTAACTGTAAGTTGCTCTGCATAAGAGCATCTGCTGAATGGCTAAATGTCTACTTTGAAGTATATTGTAGAGACACTTTTGTAGGTGGGCTTGGGGTGTGATCACCATGAAGTGTGGAATAAATGTAGAGACTTTTTCACCGGGAATTGATGAGTACAGACCTTCCTGCTTTTTTTCGACCTTGAAGTATTGCCTTGCCCTAACCTCTTTCCCGAATCTGCAATGTTGAGTGTCTTTTTGATATTTTATGTAGAAATTGTGCACCAGTATTGAATTTTAAGTCTGTTATTGAATGAAAATGTATGAATAAAATAGACCACGTGAAGAATTCAAGAAATCGAATTTGTAGTATGAATAAAAAAGTGCCAAAATGCAGTATTTTCTCTACGTGCACCTTCTGTGACTTTTAACCCACTAACCCTGAAATTTCTCCAAGTTTTCACCATCATTGTAAAACCCTAGTTATTTTGTTGCTTTGACAGTCATCTCTGAATATGTACTATTTATTTCATGTGATTTAGGGTCAACCCTGTTAAGTGAACTGAACTCTCATTTTAATATGGTGAAACTATTCCTTTTTAAAATTAACATTGAACATCTAATAGTCAAATCATTGTGAAAAAGCAGGTGAGCTAGTCTTTATGGCCATTTTCTGTTTTTTTTGTGGTGGAAATCTGAGCTGGTGGAGCATAACACGTCAACCCTGTTACCCGTAGATAAACAGGCTAGAAATGTTTTGACAATTACATTTTTTTAAATTGATGTTCGATCGGGTTCAAGTCCGGGCTTTGGCTGGGCCACTCGAGGACATTCAGAGACTTGTCCTGAAGCCACTCCTGCGCTATCTTGGCTGTGTGCTTAGGGTCGTTGTCCTGTTGGAAGGTGAACCTTCACCCCAGTCTGAGGTCCTGAGCACTCTTGAGCAGGTTTTCATCAAGCATCTCTCTGTACTTTGCTCCGTTCATCTTTCCCTCGATCCTGACTAGTCTCCCAGTCCCTGGCACTGAAAAACATCCCCACAGCGTGATGATGACACCACAGCATGATGCTGCCACCAGAAATTCCACAAATTAACTTAACAAGGCACACCTGTTAATTGAAATGCATTCCAGGTGACTACCTTATGAAGCTGGTTGAGAGAATGCCAAGAGTGTGCAAAGCTGTCATCAAGGTAAAGGGTGGCTACTTTTGAAGAATCTAAAATATATTTTGATATAACACTTTTTTGGTTACTGCATGAATCCATATGTGTTATTTCATAGTTTTGATGTCTTCCCTAATATTCTACAATGTAGAAAATAGTCAAAATAAAGAAAAACCCTTGAATGAGTAGGTGTGTCCCAACTTTTGACTGGTACTAAATATAAAAAAAAATATTATCTCTTGAGATGGGATAATGTGTTTTTTATTAAGCTGAACATGTGCTCTCTATTACAGAATGTGAAATGTAAAGTTATTTTTGATCAAGTTGCACTCATCAAAAGGCACTGAATGGATGAAATGGCCCATGTACACAGGAAATGCAACACAGGAATATATTATCAGTGCAAAGTGCTCCTGAATGATTTCTCCTGCTTTGTAAACAAGCAGCTTGCTCACAAAGTCAACTTCTGAAGCAACATTGAAGTCATTCGGGGACTCATGAAAGTGCAAGAGAAAACAAATTGAAATCTGAGAACTTCTCTGAAGGGTTGTTTGCCTGATCAATGCCCTCCAATGTGGAAATGTGACTCCATATCCACTGATGTGTATATTTAAGTGTGTGTATCCCTGTACTGTCTTTATGTGGGTACTCACTTTTATGCATGTTTGTGTTTACTGTACAGTATAGATGAGTAAACACCTATGTCTCGTTCTTTCTGTCTGGAATCTCTCTCTCTACCAGGTGATGCATACTACCTGGCCATCGGTGGAGGTGTAGCAGAACACAACTGGAACCACATCAAGACTGTTCTACAGGATGAGGGTTTCAACTGCCAGCTGACTGACTACTCTGAAGACATGGGCATGATCAGCATCCAGGGGCCCAAGAGGTGAGTGTGAACCCCCAAACAGGTGCCTTTAATGTTACCCTTACACTAACCATCCAGGGGCCTAAGCAGTGAAATAATAGTGGACATTAAAACTATGAAATAACACATACGGAATCATGTAGCCACCTTTTGCCTTGATGACAGCTTTGCACACGCTTGGCATTCTCTCAACCAGCTTCACCTGGAATTCTTTTTCAACAGTCTTGAAGGACTTATATACAGTGCATTCGGGAAAATATTCATACCCCTTGACTTTTTCCACATTTTGTTACGTTACAGCCTTATTCTGAAATTGATTAAATATTTTTCCTCATCAATTTATACACAATACCCTGTAATGACGGTATCTTCCTAGAGCTGGCCGCCCGACCAAACTGAGCAATAAGGGAGAAGAGCCTTGGTCAGGGAGGTGACCAAGAACCCGATGGTCACTCTGACAGAGCTGCAGAGTTCCTCTGTTGGGATGGGAGAACCATCCAGAACGAAAACCATCTCTGCAGCACTCCACCAATCAGGCCTTTGCCAGAGGGAAGCCACTCCTCAATAAAAGGCACATGACACCCCGCTTGGAGTTTGCCAAAAGGCACCTAAAGGACTCTGACCATGAGAAACAAGATTCTCTGGTCTGATGAAACCAAGATTGAAGATTAAATGCCAAGTGTCACGTCTGGAGGAAAACTGTTACCATCTCTACGGTGAAGCGTGGTGGTGGAAGCGTCATGCTGTGGGGATGTTTTTCAGCGATAGGGACTGGAAGACTAGTCAGGATCGAGGGAAAGATGAACGGAGCAAAATACAGAGAGATCCTTGATAAAAAACTTACTCCAGAGAGCTCAGGACCTCAGACACCTTCCAACAGGATAGCAACCCTAAGCACACAGCCAAGACAACGCAGGAATATCTTCGGAACATGTCTCTGAATGTCCTTGAGTGACCCAGCCAGAGCCCGAACTTGAACCCGATCGAACATCTCTGGAGAGCCTGGAAAATACCTGCGCAGCTACGCTCCCCATCCAACCTGACAGAGCTTGGGTATCTGCAGAGAAGAAACTCCCCAAATACAGGTGTGCCAAGCTTGTAGCGTCATACCGAAGAAGACTCGAGGCTGTAATCCCTGCTAAAGGTGCTTCAACAAAGTACTGAATAAAGGGTCTGAATACTTATGTAAATGTTGGGTTCTTGGTCACCTCTCTGACCAACGCCCTTTTCCCCCGACTGCTCAGCTCTAGGAAGAATCTTGATGGTTCCAAACTTCTTCTATTTAAGAATGATGGTGGCCACTGTGGTGTTGGGGACCTTCAATACTGCAGAAATATTTTGGTACTTTCCCCCAGATCTGTGCCTCGACACAATCCTCTCTTGGAGCTCTACGGACAATTCCTTCGACCTCATGGCTTAGCTTTTTCTCTGCTTAAGCACTGTCAATTGCTAAGCACTGTCAACTGTCTACCTTTTATATAGACAGGTGTGTGCCTTTCCAAATCATGTCCAATCAATTGAATTTACCACAAGTGGACTCCAATCAAGATGTAGGAACATATCAAGGATTATCAATCGAAACAGCATGCACCGTCTGAATACTTATGTAAAGGTCAGATTTTTGTTGCAAACATTTGTAAAAACCTGTTTTCGCTTTGCCATTATGGGGTATTGTGTGTAGATTGAGGGATTTAAAAAAAAATCTATTTTAGAATAAGGCTGTGATGTATCAAAAAGTGAAGGGGTCTGAACACTTTCTGAATACACTGTATATCTCTGTTTAAATGGTCTCTGACGTCAAACGCAGCAAGGAATGTCATCATACTCAGGAAAGGGCCTGTTATTTCCAAGTCAAACCTCTCCTTGTGATGAAACACTAGTCTGTAACTGTTACCTGTATTCGGTAACTGTTAGAGCCATGGGGAATAGGTGGAACACTCGACAGTCATAAAATCTTGACCATCGTACTCATTGTGGTCTGATTTCATGCCACTTGAGCATAACAGCCTTGCGTATGCTAAGTTATATGAAACCATTGACATTGGAATTGCAACGTTCGTTTTCTCTCTCACTACACAGCAATTTAATCAACCCTACAGTTCCCTTACTGCATCTAGTATGGGCTAGACTGTGTGTGTGGCAGCTACATTGCCATCCCCCTGGGTTTATCCGGCGATCGTATTAAAAACTGTAAATGATTCGCTGAATGCTTACTAAACGGAATGGCAAATAACCCTGCTCAATAAAAAGACTCATTTCTCATATGTCTTCAATTTCTGAGATGAGGCTCTCACTTCTGCTTAGAGTAAATCACTAGTCATCAGCACACACACACACACGCACGCGCACACACACACAGTTGCACACACACACACACAGTTGCACACACACACACACACACAGTTACACACACACGCGCACACACACAGTTACGCACGCGAGCACAGTTACACGGGCGCGCACACACACAGTTACGCGCGCGCACGCACACACATGCATAATGGGGTTGAGGTCGGGGCTCTGTGCAGGCCAGTCAAGTTCTTCCAAACTCATCTCAACAAACCATTTCCGTAAGGACCTCGATTTGTGCATGGGGGCATTGTCGTCATGCTGAAACAGGAAAGGGCCTTCCCCAAACTGTTGCCACAAAGTTGGAAGCACAGAATCGTCTAGAATGTCATTGTATGCTATAGCGTTAAGATTTCCCTTCACTGGAACTAAGAGGCCTAGCCCGAACCATGAAAAACAGCCCCAGACCATTGTTCCTCCTCCACCAAACTTTACAGTGGGCACTATGCATTCGGGCAGGTAGCGTTCTCCTGGCATCCGCCAAACCCAGATTCGTCGTTTGGACTGACAGATGGTGAGGTGTGATTCATCACTCCAGAGAACGCGTTGCTTCCAGGGGGAGTTTTGAGCTCAGTAGTGGGTTTTGCAAACGAGAACAGGCGCGGCTGAGCCGTTGTTGCTCCTAGACGTTACCTCTTCACATTTCACGAACTGACTTGCTGGGAAGGTTAAATCCTATGACAGTGCCACGTTGAAAGTCAATCAGTTCTTCAGTATGGGCCAATGTTTGTCTATGGAGATTGCATGGCGGTGTGTGCGATTTTAATGCACTGGTCAGCAATGGGTGTGGCTGAAATAGCCAAAAGGGGTGTTCACATCCTTTTGGTCATATAGTGTAGATACAGTTGAAGTCAGAAGTTTACATACACTTAGGTTGGCGTCATTTAAAACTCGTTTTTCAACCACTCCACAAATTTCTAGTTAACAAACTATAGTTTTAGGCAAGTCGGTTAGGACATCTACTGTGTGCATGACACAAGTAATTTTTCCAACAATTGTTTACAGACAGATTATTTCACTTCTAATTCACTGTATCACAATTCCAGTGGGTCAGACGTTTACATACAGGAAGTTGACTGTGCCTTAAAACAGCTTGGAATATTCCAGAAAATTATGTCATGGCTTTAGAAGCTTCTGATTGGCTAATTGACACAATTTGAGTCAATTGGAGGTGTACCTGTGGATGTATTTCAAGGCTTACCTTCAAACTCAGTGCCTCATTGCTTGACATCATGGGAAAATCAAAAGAAATCAGCCAAGACCTCAGACAAAATATTGTAGACCTCCACAAGTCTGGTTCATCCTTGGGAGCAATTTCCAAACGCCTGAAGGTACGTACTTTGGTGCAAATCAAAATGTCAGGAATTGTGAAAAATTTAGTTTAAATGTATTTGGCTAAGGTGTATGTAAACTTCCGACTTCAACTGTACATACATACATGCATACAGTTGAAGTCAGAAGTTTACTTACACCTTAGCCAAATACATTTAGTTTTTCACAATTCCTGACATTTAATCATAGTAATAATTCCCTGTCTTAGGTCAGTTAAGATCACCACTTAATTTTAAGAATGTGAAATGTCAGAATAATAGGACAGTGATTTATTTCAGCTTTTTTTTCTTTCATCACATTACCAGTGGGTCAGAATATAACATACACTCAATTAGTATTTGGTAGCATTGCCTTTAAATTATTTAACTTGGGTCAAACGCTTCGGGTAGCCTTCCACAAGCTACCCACAATAATTTGGGTGAATTTTGGCCCATTCCTCCTGACAGAGCTGGTGTAACTGAGTCAGGTTTGTAGGCCTACTTGCTCACACACGCTTTATCAGTTCTGCCCACAAATTTTCTATAGGATTGAGGTCAGGGCTTTGTGATGGTCACTCCAATACCTTGTCTTTGTTGTCCTTCAGTCATTTTGCCACAACTTTGGAAGTATGCTTGGGGTCATTGTCCATTTGTAAGACCCATTTGCGACCAAGCTTTAACTTTCTGACTGATGTCTTGAGATGTTGCTTCAATATATCCACATAATTTTCCTTCCTCATGATGCCATCTATTTTGTGAAGTGCACCAGTCTCTCCTGCAGCAAAGTACCCCCCACAATATGATGCTGCCACCCCCGTGCTTCACGGTTGGGATGGTGTTCTTCGGCTTGCGAGCCTCTCCCTTTTTCCTCCAAACATAACGATGGTCATTATGACCAAACAGTTCTATTTTTGATTCATCAGACCAGAGGATCTTGTCAATGATCTCAAGGCAGCTGGGACCATAGTCACCAAGAAAACAATTGGTAACACACTACGCCGTGAAGGACTGAAATCCTGCAGCGCCCGCAAGGTCCCCCTGCTCAAGAAAGCACATATACAGTGGGGCAAAAAAAGTATTTAGTCAGCCACCAATTGTGCCAGTTCTCTCACTTAAAAAGATGAGAGAGGCCTGTAATTTTCATCATAGGTACACTTCAACTATGACAGACAAAATGAGGGAAAAAAAATCCAGAAAATCACATTGTAGGATTTTTTATGAATTTATTTGCAAATTATGGTGGAAAATAAGTATTTGGTTACATACAAACAAGCAAGATTTCTGGCTCTCACAGACCTGTAACTTCTTCTTTAAGAGGCTCCTCTGTCCTCCACTCGTTACCTGTATTAATGGCACCTGTTTGAACTTGTTATCAGTATAAAAGACACCTGTCCTCAACCTCAGTCACACTCCAAACTCCACTATGGCCAAGACCAAAGAGCTGTCAAAGGACACCAGAAACAAAATTGTAGACCTGCACCAGGTTGGGAAGACTGAATCTGCAATAGGTAAGCAGCTTGGTTTGAAGAAATCAACTGTGGGAGCAATTATTAGGAAATGGAAGACATACAAGACCACTGATAATCTTCCTCGATCTGGGGCTCCACGCAAGATCTCACCCGTGGGGTCAAAATGATCACAAGAACGGTGAGCAAAAATCCCAGAACCACACGGGGAGACCTAGTGAATGACCTGCAGAGAGCTGGGACCAAAGTAACAAAGCCTACCATCAGTAACACACTACGCCGCCAGGGACTCAAATCCTTCAGTGCCAGACGTGTCCCCCTGCTTAAGCCAGTACATGTTCAGGCCCGTCTGAAGTTTGCTAGAGAGCATTTGGATGATCCAGATGAGGATTGGGAGAATGTCAGATGAAACCAAAATAGAACTTTTTGGTAAAAACTCAACTCGTCGTGTTTGGAGGACAAAGAATGCTGAGTTGCATCCAAAGAACACCATACCTACTGTGAAGCATGGGGGTGGAAACATCATGCTTTGGGGCTGTTTTTCTGCAAAGGGACCAGGACGACTGATCCGTGTAAAGGAAGGAATGAATGGGGCCATGTATCGTGAGATTTTGAGTGTGAACCTCCTTCCATCAGCAAGGGCATTGAAGATGAAACGTGGCTGGGTCTTTCAGCATGACAATGATCCCAAACACACCGCCCGGGCAACTAAGGAGTGGCCGTAGAAGAAGCATTTCAAGGTCCTGGAGTGGCCTAGCCAGTCTCCAGATCTCAACCCCATAGAAAATCTTTGGAGGGAGTTGAAAGTCCGTGTTGCCCAGCGACAGCCCCAAAACATCACTGCTCTAGAGGAGATCTGCATGGAGGAATGGGCCAAAATACCAGCAACAGTGTGTGAAAACCTGGTGAAGACTTACAGAAAACGTTTGACCTCTGTCATTGCCAACAAAGGGTATATAACAAAGTATTGAGAAACTTTTGTTATTGACCAAATACTTATTTTCCACCATAATTTGCAAATAAATAAATTAAAAATCCAACGATGTGATTTTCTGGATTTCTTTTTCTCATTTCGTCTGTCATAGTTGAAGTGTACCTATGATGAAAATTACAGGCCTCTCTCATCTTTTTAAGTTGGAGAACTTGCACAATTGGTGGCTGACTAAATACTTTTTTGCCCCACTGTACATGCCCGTCTGAAGCCAATGAACATCTGAATGATTCAGAGGACAACTGGGTGAAAGTGTTGTGGTCAGATGAGACCAAAATGGAGCTCTTTGGCATCAATTCAACTCACCGTGTTTGGAGGAGGAGGAATGCTGCTTATGACCCCAAGAACACCATCCCCACCGTCAAACATGGAGGTGGAAACATTATGCTTTGGGCGTGTTTTTCTGCTAAGGGGACAGGACAACTTCACCGCATCAAAGGGACGATGGACGGGGCCGTGTACCGTCAAATCTTGGGTGAGAACCTCCTTCCCTCAGCCAGGGCATTGAAAATGGGTCATGGATGGGTATTCCAGCATGACAATGACCCAAAACACACGGCCAAGGCAACATTGTGGCTCAAGAAGAAGCGCATTAAGGTCCTGGAGTGGCCTATCCAGTCTCCAGACCTTAATCCCGTAGAAAATATGTGGAAAGAGCTGAAGGTTCGAGTTGCCAAACGTCAGCCTCGAAACCTTAATGACTTGAAGAAGATCTGCAAAGAGGAGTGGGACAAAATCTCTCCTGAGATGTGTGCAAACCTGTTGGCCAACTACAAGAAACGTCTGACCTCTGTGATTGCCAACAAGGGTTTTGCCACCAAGTACTAAGTCATGTTTTGCAGAGGGGTCAGATACTTATTTCCCTCATTAAAATGCAAATCAATTAATAAAAATGTTCGTGTTTTTCTTGATTTTTTTGTTGTTATTCTGTCTCTCACTGTTCAAATAAACCTACCATTACAATTATAGACTGATCATTTCTTTGTCAGTGGGCAAACGTACAAAATCAGCAGGGGATCAAATACTTTTCCCCCTCACTGTGCATACATACATACATACATACATATTCTGAACAATAATATAAATGCAACAATTTCAAACATTTTACTGTAAATCAGTCCTAATTTATTGATTTCACATGACTGGGAATACAGACAGGTATCGCAGATACCTTTAAAAAACAAACGGGCGTGGATCAGAAAACCAGTCAGTATCTGGTCTGACCATTTGCCTAATGCAGAGTGACACGTTTCCTTCACATAGAGTTGCTCGGACTGCTCAATTGGTGACATGTCTGGTGAATATGCAGGCCATGGAAGAACTGGGACATTTTCAGTTTCCAGGAATTGTGTACCAGATCCTTGTGGGGCCGTGCATTATCATGCTGAAACGTGATGGCGGCAGATGAATGGCACTACAATGGTTCTCAGGATCTCGTCACGGTATCTATCAAATTGCCAATGATAAAATGCAATTGTCTTCATTGTCAGTAGCTTAGTTCTGCCTCACAATGTTGACATCTGCAAACCGCTCGCCCACACAACGCCATACACGTGGTCTGCAATTGTGAGGCCGGTTGGACCTACTGCCAAATTCTCAAAAATGACGGAGGCGGCGTATGGTAGAGAAATTAACATTCAATTCTCTGGCAACAGCTCTGGTGGACAGTCCTGCAGTCAGCATGCCAATTGCACGCTCCCTCAAAACTTGAGACATCTGTGGCATTGTGTTGTGTGACACAACTGCACATTGGTGCACCTATGTAATGATAATGCTGTTTAATTCTTGATATGCGATACCTGCCAGGTGGATGGATTATCTTGGCAAAGGAGAAATGCTCACTAACAGGATATATTCAAATTTAAGCACAACATTTGAGCGAAATAAGCTTTTTGTGCATATGGTACATTTCTGGCATCTTTTTTTCAGCACATGAAACATGGGACCAATACTTTACATGTTGCGTTTATATTTTTGTTCAGTGTAGTTAAAAGTACACTGTTACTTACACATACATTACACATAGTTACAAACAGTTACATACACAGAGGCACATACAGTTTCTGAGATGAGGCGCTCACTTTTACTTAGAGTAAGTCACTAGTCATCAGCACAACTAATATGTCACTTACAGTAACTGCAGGTTTACTTACAGCAATAGCACAACTAACATGTCACTTACAGTAACCTGCCGGTTTACTTACAGTAATTAATCAGCACCACCCATAACGTTAGTCACATACAGTTACCCTAGCCTTACTCACTGTATAGCCTCCATTAAATCACCCTGGACAGACGTGGGTGAGAAAAGCATATGTAGGCCCAAAACGTTTTTTAAATGTTCCGGTTGAAAAGGATTTCACTGTGAACTTGCTGTGGGCCTTATCGTTATGGCTGTCCTCGGCCCCCTTCTGCTCCGTCTGTCTCTCTGTCGCAACAGACTAACTCCAGCTAGAAGAAATGACTGTCCCCAGCCTCCATACATATTAGCGTCTTTTTCATCATGTCTTCTCCCCCCCATCTCTCCCTTTCTCCCTCGTCCATATTTCAGGATTCATAATCCTGAAATATGAATGAAATGTTGTCACAACACATATGAAACTCAAATGAGTCCCCTGCGGCAGTGTAGCTAGCGATGAGGAGGCAATGAGAGGATATTGAAGTGGGGGGTTATTTCTCTCTGGTCTGATTTGTATCTCAGAGTACAGGGATAGGTAGGGGCCACATACTTGTTCCCTTGTACTGTGTGGGCTCTGTGTATCACATATATACATAGTTGGGACTAAATTAGTTCTGTTTGATCTCAATTTAGAAATGTTTAATTCGATGTTGTCACGTAATAGTGCAATAGGAGTTTTACAACAACACAAATTAGGAGTTTGGTTAGATTTGGGGGTGATATGCAGCCTGGTGTGTGTGTGTGTGTGTGTGTGTGTGTGTGTGATTTTTCATTAGGAACAGATCTGTGATCCTGAGCTAACTGCCACACTAAATGGGTAGTCTGATCAACTAATTGGCTATTTCACAGCCCACACTATCCACGCACTAACGCACACACTCACACAGAGGGTTTATAATTAGACAGATTGTTGGCCTCTACAGTTCAGTAAGCATGATGTTTCAGAGGGAAGGGAATGGGTGGAGGCTGTTCATGAAATATCGGAGTGATTTATACCACTTCTGCACATTGCGCACACTGATCCATTTGACAGCAACTCATCACATTGCCTCATGCATTAAAAAAATACCCTGAAACCACCTACCTTCATGAACAAAATATATTGTTATCTATCTACCTCCAAATATTCCCCTGGCCCTACACCTTATCTCCCTCTGTACCTCACACATTTATTTTGTCCTTATGAGTTCCTCTGCTTAGTGGTACGTGCTTCCGCGCACACACCCTGAACACAGACACACACGCGCGTGCTCTCTGGCAGAGCCTAAACATCCATTACTCTTCCGCTGTCCACCGGCAGCCGCTCCAACTCTGAGATTTACCTCTGAAGAATGATGCGTCTGCAATCTCAGCCAGCCGTTCAGCCATTCCTGTACCTAGAAAAGCCCTGGTTGTTGTCGTAGATGGCATATTTTGGCATATGTTTGTTTATCAACGTAGCGTGGCAGTAGCGGCTCACAGTCCACGTCTCTGCCCTAGTGTAAACATCCATCTCTTTGACTGCCGCCAATGTAGCGACCCTGTCTGTGTGTGTGTGTGTTTTTGAGGATGGAGCCTTATTGACCTGTACCCGGAGACACTGACGCGGCCGCCGGACCCTAAATGAGGAAGCTATCTCCATCTCAATTTAGAGTGCAGTTATTCAATTGTTTAAAATGCTGTCCCCTGTCTCCTCCCCTTCTTCGGGCACTTGTTGTAAAGGATTTGACGGGTAAAAACAATATGGTAGAAACTCATCATTATGCTGGAGGAAAGAGTGGTACGAGCCAAATGAGAGAGAAGCATCACAGTGAAAGAGGAGCTCCCTCTGAGCTCATCGTCTGGGCTGTTTTGGCCCAATAGCCCTGCAAGCCACGCAGCTGCTACCAATTTCTACAGTCAGGGGCCCTTCAGTGATGATCCCAAATTGGTTTGTGCTGTCTTGCCAGCTCCTTACAGTCATTGTCTAGTTTGGCAAGACGGCACAAACAGATCTGGAATGAGGCTACTTCAGTGACGAGGCACGTTCCAGAAAGCAGGTTGTGTGTGCGCGCAGAGGAACTCATAAGGACAGCCCTGGGCTCCGTGTCGCAGACAACACAACACCCAACCAAACCTGAACACTCGCCATGAAATATTAATGATGATGTTTTGTTTTTGTCTACTCAATCGTGAGTGTGTGTTGAGCCCAACTGCTGGTCAGACTTACAGTCGTGGCCAAAAGTTTTGAGAATGACCCATATTCATTTCCACAAAGTTTGCTGCTTCAGTGTCTTTAGATATTTTTGTCAGATGTTACTATGGAATACTGAAGTATAATTACAAGCATTTCATAAGTGTCAAAGGCTTTTATTGACAATTACATGAAGTTGATGCAAAGAGTCAATATTTGCAGTGTTGACCCTTCTTTTTCAAGACCTATGTAATCCGCCCTGGCATGCAGTCAATTAACTTCTGGGCCACATCCTGACAGATGGCAGCCCATTCTTGCATAGTCAATGCTTGGGGTTTGTCCGAATTTGTGGGTTTTTGTTTGTCCACCCGCCTCTTGAGGATTGACCACAAGTTCTCAATGGGATTAAGGTCTGGGGAGTTTCCTGGCCATGGACCCAAAATAGCCACTTAGTTATCACTTTTGCCTCATGACAAGGTGCTCCATCATGCTGGAAAAGGCATTGTTCGTCACCAAACTGTTACTGGATGGTTAGGAGAAGTTGCTCTCGGAGGATAAGTTGGTACCATTCTTTATTCATGGCTGTGGTCTTAGGCAAAATTGTGAGTGAGCCCACTCCCTTGGCTGAGAAGCAACCTCACACATGAATGGTCTCAGGATGCTTTACTGTTGGCATGACACAGGACTGATGGTAGCGCTCACCTCGTCATCTCCGGACAAGCTTTTTTCCGGATGCCCCAAACAATCGGATAGGGGATTCATCAGAGAAAATGACTTTACCCCAGTCCTCAACAGTCCAATCCCTGTACCTTTTTGCAGAATATCAGTCTGTCCCTGATGTTTTTCCTGGAGAGAAGTGACTTCTTTGCTGCCCTTCTTGACACCAGGCCATCCTCCAAAAGTCTTTGCCTCACTGTGCGTGCAGATGCACTCACACCTGCCTGCTGCCATTCCTGAGCAAGCTCTGTACTGGTGGTGCCCCGATCCCGCAGCTGAATCAACTTTAGGAGACGGTCCTGGCGCTTGCTGGACTTTCTTGGGCGCCCTGAAGCCTTCACAACAATTAAACCGCTCTCCTTGAAGTTCTTGATGATCCGATAAATGGTGGATTTAAGTGCAATCTTACTGGCAGCAATATCCTTGCCTTTGAAGCCCATTTTGTGCAAAGCAATGATAACGGCATGTGTTTCCTTGCAGGTAACCATGGCTGACAGAGGAAGAACAATGATTCCAAGCACCACCTTCCTTTTCAAGCTTCCAGTCTGTTATTCAAACTCAATCAGCATGACAGAGTGATCTCCAGCCTTGTTCTCGTAAACACTCACACCTGTGTTAACGAGATAATCACTGACATGATGTCAGCTGGTCCTTTTGTGGCAGGGCTGAAATGCAGTGGAAATGTTTTTGGGGGATTCAGTTCATTTGCATGGCAAAGAGGGACTTTGCAATTCATCTGATCACTCATGACATTCTGGAGTATATGCAAATTGCCATCATACAAACTGAGGCAGCAGACTTTGTGTGAAAATTAATATTTGTGTCATTCTCAAAACTTTTGGCCACGACTGTACATTGTCTATAGTGAACTTTTCTCAGATGGACAGGTTGACTGCTAGGTACTTTGGCTGATGCTGCCATTGGTGATTGACAGATATACTGTTGATTCACTGATGATCCCTTTGGCAGTTGCTGGTTAGAGCAGTTCCTGAATGACAAGTGATTGTCTGATACTGGTTGATTGACAGCTGACTTGCTGACGTGGTGTTCTGTGTCTGTCCACAGTCGAGAGGTGCTACAGGAGATCCTAGATACAGACCTGAGTAACGAAGCCTTCCCTTTCTCTACACACAAAGTCTGTAACGCTGCCGGACACAAGGTAAGAGAAAGGACCTTCGTGGCTGGCTGGCTCTGTTGTTCTGTCTGGCTGGCTAGCAGTTATTTCCCCCCAGTTCATTCCCCCCCTTACACACACACACACCTGCCTCATCAAATGTATAATTTAATATGGTACAAATTACTCTTCATCACATAGTGATGTCAATTGCCAAATGAAATTCAAGTTGTAAATTGAAATACATGTACATTTCATGGTGCTTTTTGAAGAAGGGTTTTCTCCTGAGTGTGCATGAGAGAGAGCAAGGAAAGAGCGAATGTGCATTCATGCGTGCACAAAGGTGATTGTTGTATGTGCGCGTTTGTGTGTAGCTGCCGTCCTGCCTGCGTGTGTGTGTGTGTGTGTTGTGCATCTTGGCCTAGTTGTGTATTGTGTGCGAAGGACCTGAGTGAGTGAGTGTGTTGTGCCTGTTAATGGGACAGATGGCCTGGCTCACATCACCCCTGTGACTGACTGAGACCTCATGTCAACCACTTCTCTAACCTCCCTCTCTTTCTATTGCGCTCTCTCATCTGTCCCTCTCCCCCTCCGTTATTCATTTCTCCCTTGAATCTAAACATTTGTCTTTCACCATCCTATTGTTTCCTCCTCTCTGCCTCATTTCAGTTGTAGAAAACATTTACGTTTGTACATTTTAATACATACCATCTCATTGTTACCACTTTCTCACAGCAGTAACATAATCCTGCAGCAACAGGAAATCTGAATGATGTGGATTATAATGAATGGATATTTTTTGGGGCGGTTGATGCATTTTTCATTGGGGCAAGTTTAAGTGGAAATTACAAACTTTTTAGAATCGTTTTTAAACCTTCAATACACTACAAGTTGCAATAATCTGACAACAGTGATCAAATTAAGAGACAACATCTGTATGCATGTTTTAGCTTGATAGCTGTAATACATTTGGAGTGTTTTATAAACATCCAATACAACTATTACACTGTAATTACAGTACAGAATAAAACACTGGGTCCTCTGTATGTTTCCCAGTAGATGAGCTGAGCAGAGCAGCGTTGGAACGGAGTGGCTCTCCTCTCCCAAATGAAGGCAGCTCTATTTCTAACTAAGCCTCTGGCTCAGTGTCGCTAATGCATTCTGTTTTGATTTAGCTGAATTACGTCATATTTGTTTTCTGGATCCCCCCTGTTTTTTGGCATCTGCCTGTCTTCACTAATGCCCCATCCTGTCCTACATTAAGTACGGTCTTGATGGCATTTTAATCCCAGTGATGGTCTCGCTGCTGTGCTGAAAACACTGTCTTTGCCTGTGCCCCAACTCACTCATTACACATCACTCCCTCATACAGGTTCACCATACCTTGAGGTGTGTTGTTTGGGGAAGGGGGGCAGGTGTGTGCGTGCGTGCATGCACGTGGGTGTGTGTGTGTGCATGCACGCACACCCACGCACATCCACGTGCACGCACACTCCCCCACGTGCACGCACACTCACCCATGCACGTGGGGGTGTGCGTGAATGCGGGTGGGTGGGTGTGCATGCACGTGGGTGTGCGTGTGTGCCTGCATGTGCATGCATGATTATTATTTGTGTATGTGTTATGTGAGAGGATCTTGGCCTCGTTCTGTCCGGATCCCTAGAGTTTCCTGCTGTGTGTGGGGGGAGAAAGGGACCTGTGTGAGGCTGTGCTGGCCAGATGGTGTGGCTGACAGGGCCTCCTCTGGGGCTACCTCTTCAACTATCCTTGCCGTTGTCACATCTCCTCAGCTTCTTCCGCTGTCCTGCTTCACCAGTCTCTCGCCCTCTCTCCTCCGTTAGTCTCTCGCCCTCTCTCCTCCGTTAGTCTCTCGCCCTCTCTCCTCCGTTAGTCTCTCGCCCTCTCTCCTCCGTTAGTCTCTCGCCCTCTCCCTTCCTCTTTTCTTCTCCCTATCCAGCTCTTTCCCTAACACATTTTTATCAGTTCCCATCTCCTGTTCCTTTCTTTCTTTCCCATGCTTCTGTTCATCCTCCAACGCTATCTCTCTCTGTTCCCTCTCTCCCTGCGAGGTACTTCTTTATTAGAATGTACGGCAGCCAGGCATACAGACCATGTCCTTGAAGACGTGGTGTGTAAAGTGTGTGTGTGAGCAGTAGGTAGCAGGAGGGTTACAGAGCAGCTGTGCTGTTCTCCAGAAGGGTTCTCTCTGTCAGACTAGACCAGGGTGAGCTACCTTCCTGCTCTCAAGGACAACTCATACACAATTCCTATATTCATTCCATTCCATCTATTTTACTTCGGGTTCCGGCCATGCAATTTAAAGTCTCATTACATACAGTTTGTTGGGAAGAGGGGGAAACTATCGGTTTGCAATTGCTGTATCTTATTAGAGCCCGCGTCATGACCCAGGCCATTTTAAAATATTAGCACTTTGTTCGTTGGTTCACTCACTCACTGTCTTTCATTCATTCAGTCACTCACTCAGGAATTCTCATTCCGTCCCCCCCCCTCCCCCTCTAGGTGCGTGCCATGCGTCTGTCCTTCGTGGGCGAGCTGGGCTGGGAGCTGCACATCCCTAAGGACTCCTGCTTGCCCGTCTACCAGGCTGTCATGGCTGCCGGTGCCAAGCACAGAATCATCAACGGCGGATACAGAGCCATCGACTCCCTCAGTATAGAGAAAGGTGTTTGGGGGTGTGTGTGTGTGTGTGTGTGTGCCAATGACTCCCTCAGCATAGAGAGAACCGTGTCCTTCAGAATCACAGTGTCCTTCAGCATCGAGAAAGGTATAGTACAGCTTAGCTCTGAGAGAGTTTGGTGGCAGAACAACAACTTAACTAAGTTTTTCCGGAACCAGCTGTGGTTTTCTGAGCTGAGGGGCTGGTGGCAACACAACACAACCACCAGCTGTGCTTCAGCTATGACATGTTCCAGGAAAACATAGGGCTATTAGTGAGATGTGCCAGTAAAAGTTGGGACTTTACTACCTCTTTTCTTCTGTAACGGCAGTGGGATAATCACACACTACAGATTCGTATTAGCTTAGTTTGGCAATGACACGGTGTGGAATGTTAGCTTAACTGACTAGTACCCAGGCTAAGAGTACAGTAACAGTCCTATAAATGTCTTAACTGAATGTAGGAACTTCCATAGGCAGCAGACAGTGTATCAGATGTATAGATTTCCATAGGTATCAGTCGTAGTGTTGTCACAATACCAGTATCACGATACTAGGAAGTAAGGAAGCAAAGGAAACAAAACATGAAGAGGACAGAATTTCTTGAGGAAAACTGCCTTATGTTGTCACACAGAGTCACATTTGTTTTACAGAAGTACATGTTAAAGGACCATAGAGTTTTGTCTGCTTCGTGTTTTATTTTTTTGCCAAGGATATTCTGGTATGGTAAGTGTCGCGATACTGGTGTTGTGACAACATGGAGCAGAGCTGTAAGTGAAACAGAGCGTGTTTGGTTCAATAGATCTACTGTAGAGAGCTAAGTTAACATGTGTCCTTGAGAGAGCAGCAGTAGCATGACTAGCAGAAAGGAGAGACCCAATACAGTGGCTGTTTGATGTATCAGCAGTATCCTGTAGCGTTGGCTTGTACTTCAACATCACTCGGGATCAACCACAGTGTACAACTACCCGTCTGTTTAATCTGTTGACAGGCCGGGGGAGCTGGCAGTGTATACGCATTACAGTAACTTATTTGTGTCGGCGGGCAACCGCAGGGTGCGTGTGACTCATCTAGTGCAGTAGTGCCGAGGTTCGTTGCTTGCCACGTGCTTGCATACTCTCGCTTACAGCTCGCTGCCGCCGGTTAGCCCTTGTGGTGAAATGGGGAGCAGTTTCATGCACAAGTCTCTCCTTGCCGGTACAAAGCCTCTCCATGACCAAGACTCCCGTCGGGCCTCCTCACGGCGGCACATGTTAACTGGTTGTCTTGAAACTCCAGTCTAACCGGCTGGGGATCTCGGAGCAGCAGTGGGCCCCAGAGATGCGTCTGTACAGGCCCACCTCTGTGTGGACACGTCCTGGCAGCCATCAACCACTGTCCCGCTGCCTTGTGGGTTAGTCTGGTACGACAAAGGCTTGGGGAGCACACCCTGAGAGAAAAGCAGTGTGCTGGCGGCGCGCGGTAGGCGGACACCGACAGACTGGGGTTCCGGCAGCCTCCTGCAGCTGTGGAAGATACTGGTCGTCCTGGGTTTCCCCCCTTGCCACTGGAATGTCACCTATTATGGTCGCCAGCAGCTGGGACTTGAGTGGCAGCTGCTCTCGGCAGACCCCTGTGTGACTGAGCATCCCGACTTAGGAGCCACACTGCTCACCCCAGCTGGAGAGGCCTAGAAAAGGTGGCCTAAAAATTACCCACTCACTCCATCCTGGATAGGCTACCGCACCTATCGGGAGTTCCACAACATCAGCACGGTGTGGGACTGGCAATTAAGAAAGCCTTCTACCCAGCCTCACCGAAACACCTGTCGGCATAAGGGAAAGACTCATGTCTCTCCGTATCCCCCTAGCCAAGATGCGTTATGCTACTCCTCTCAGTGCATATGCACCATCTGAAAATGAGGCAAAGAAATGCTTCTACCAGTCATTAGATGAGGCCCTTCACCGCATCCCCAGGAATGCCAACATCTTTCTGCTGGGTGACTTCAACGCTAGGGTGGGACAGAACAACAGGATATGGAGTGGAGTGCTGGGTAGGCATGGTGTTGGCCAGGTCAATGAGAACGGCATGAGACTGCTAACTCTGTGCCGAGCACAATCTCGTTGTCACTAACACCTTGTTCCAGCAGAAGAACAAATATAAAACATCATGGATGCACCCACGCTCCAAACACTGGCACCTGATTGACTACGTCATAGTGAGACGTTCTGACACTAATGACGTCCTGCTGACACGTGCCAGAATGCTGGACAGATCACTGTATGATACTGCCTAAACTCCAGGTGAGAATACGTTCCCCCCCCAACGCCTGCAGAAGTCCAGTAAGAGGCGTCTGCACTGTATCCAGCATGAGAAAGCTGCAGTAGGGGACGAGTTTCTTCGCTCTCTCGCTGAAAGGCTGAGGGAGACTGAGCCTCTTCTGAGCGCAGAGGACCCCGTGGACCAGAAGTGGGCATCTATTATCTCAGTGCTCTATCAGGCAGCGGCCCACTCCATTGGCTACAGAAGTAGGAAACATCAGGACTGGTTCGATGAGAACTCTGACACCATCACAGCCTTACTGGACAATTTGCACAAAGCGCACAGGGCTACTCTCAACAGCCCCACATCTGCTACCCTTCGCAAGCAATGGCGTGCATCGTGCAAGGAAGTGCCAACAACCTTGCGAATAGTGGACGAATAAGGCACAGGAAATCAACATTTAGGCTGAAATAAACGAATTTCACAATTTCTACAACTCAACTAAAGCTATCTATGGCCCTAAAAGTCGCTCCATCACCCCCATGAAAACAGCTGATAGTATGACTTTCTTGAAGGACCAAAACCAGATCCTGATGAGGTGGGCTGACCACTTTGAAGCACTACTCAGTCAGCATTCTCCTACAGACCACTCCATCCTGGAAGAACTGCCTGTCCGTCCACCCATTCAAGGCCTCAACCATTTGGCAACCTTCCAAGAGGTCTTATCTGCTATCCATTCCCTCAAGAACAACAAGACTCCTGGCGCTGACAGCATCCCGGCAGAGCTACTTAAGAAGGGAGGTTACTTCTGTACCAGAACGCTCCACCAGTACATCACTGAGGTTTGGGACCGGGAGATCGTCCCCCGACAGTGGCGGGATGCAAACATTGTCACCATCTATAAGAACAAGGGTGACAAGTCCATCTGCGGCAACAGCCGGGGGGGATGTTGTTCACCAGCCTGTGTAAGGTGATGCTACACAGGCTGGTGAACAACATCACAGAGGAACTGCTGCCAGAGACAATGCGGCTTCAGAAAGAACAGGAGTGTGGTCGACATGATATTCTCGGGACACAAGCAACTCCATGAGAAGTGCCGTGAATAACATCAGGACCTTTCATGGCCTTTCTCGACCTCTCCAAGGCCTTTGAATCTGTGAGCAGGGAACTACTATGGGGCATTCTACTAAAATTTCGCTATCCAGACAAATTTGTCAACATCCTTTGCCAGTTCCATGATGGGATGATGGCTTGGGTGGACATAGGAGGGCAGGAGTCGATGCCCTTTAGAGTAAGCATCGGTGTGAGGCAGGGGTGTGTCCTCGCACCGGTGTTCTTTAACATCTTCCTCCTACGTGTCACCCAGCTTCTCCACAATGAGCTTGAGGACAGCAGGGGTTTTGCAGTGGACCTCAGGCTATTCAACATCAGGAGGCTCCAAGCAACCACCAAGGTTTTGACGGAATGGGTTCTTGAGCTACAGTATGCTGTGATGACTGAGCTCTTGTGGCCCACAATCCGGAAGACTTCAGTCCGTCCTTGTAGCGGCTGTGAGAGTCCCATCCTGCTATAGACCGTCTATCAACACCACCAAGACAGAGGTGGTCTCCCAATGGAGATCCAGCCCGCCACCCACCATGCCCGTCTTCACCATTGAACACAAATCACTGGCAATAGTTCCGTCCTTCAAATACCTGGGCAGCATTCTCTCGGAGGACTGCAGGATCAAGCAAGCATCAACTGCCTTCGGGAAACTCAGACGCAGGGTCTTCCCAAACAGGAATCTCCACCTCCATACTAAAGTTGCCGTCTGCATCACCACACTTCTTTACAGCTATGAAGCCTGGGTCTCTTAGTCGCCACAACAAGCAGCTCGAGCGATTCTACATTAGATGCCTGCAGTGCATCCTGGGAATCCCCTGGTGCAACCGTGTGCCCCGTACAGAAATACTTGCTAACACCAACTGTAAGAGTATGACCAGCTGAAGGAACCAGCTGAAAACGTCGCTTAAGAAGTGCAACATCAAACCCACAGACCTAGAGGATGCTGCTGCCGACCGTTCCACCTGGTGGCAGCTCTGCCAGAGCCGTGTACAGAGGTGGGAGGAGGAGAGGAGCACAGAGACAGCAAAAACAGCTCAGGAGACATACCATACCTGCCCCCGCCAACACAGACTGCACATGCCCCACCTGCAATAAAGTTTGTGGATCTCGGATCGGACTCTACAGTCACCAAAGAATTCACCGTTAACTCAGAAGTGGAAGTGATCATCGAATACGATGGACAACCCTAACCAACTTCTTTGAGAGTGCTTAACCTCTGCGCGCTTGCCTAGCGTTCACGTTTCTGTGTATAGTGAATGCAGAGGAGGCTGGTGGGAGGAGCTAAAGGAGGATGGGCTCATTGTAGTGGCTGGAATGGAATACACGTAAAGGTATCAAACATATGGAAACCGCATGTTTGACTCCGTTCCATGAACTCCATTCCAGCCACTACTACGAGCCCATCCTCCTATAGCTCCTCCCACCAGCCGCCACTGACTGACCGCGAGTGTGTAAGCGCATACATTGCGTCTGCCTCATCCATTCTGTGTCCTACCTCCCTCCCAAGGTTTGCAGTTTGGCCGGATAGTGACTCCCCTCCTTTCTCCCTAGGCTACAGACATTGGCATGCTGACCTGCGGCCTGATGACACACCTCTGGAGGCGGGACTAGCGTTCACCTGTAAGTTGAAGAGCACCATTCCCTTCCTGGGTCGGGCCTCTCTGGAGAAACAGAAGGCTGAGGGACTACGGAGACGTATTGTCTGTTTCACCATTGATGAGTGAGTGGTCACGATCACCATTGCAACTTTTTAGCTAGAGGACATAGTTAAATGTCATCAGCGTTATTTTCTTACATCCTCGGGTTCTTCCTCCGCCTTCCACGTGGGTCTTTGATGACTCCAGTTAAAGCGGTGTGAGTTTCTCTTCTTTTTAAAGTCAATATGACCATGGCCTTAATGACAACCATAGAAATGTCAGAATTATATTTTCTAAACTTAGCCCACGAGTCTTCCCTGCTGTAAGTGTACTGTAGCAGACCTGGTTTCCAGTAAATCACTAAAACTGCTGTGGTTTGATTAGAAGGGATTCGGTAAGAAGTGGATTTAAAGGACTGTCAGCCTGACGTGATATTGTTTTCTGAGTTGATTCACTGAGACTGCTCTGTCTGGTTCAGGTCTGAGGTGCAGATAGAAATTCAATGAGTAGAGCTGACATGCATACAATCATATCTGTTCTACACAATACATTTCTAACGTTACATCATCCTGAACAGGTCTGTTTGATGTAGTGTGAGCCGTCTGTCTCTCGCTCTGTCTCTCTGGTGCTCTCTCTCTCTGGCGCGCTGTCTCTCTCTCTCTCTCTCTGGCGCACTGTCTCTCTCTCTCTCTCTCTGGCTCTCTCTCTGGCGCTCGCTCTCTCTGGCGCTCTCTCTGGCGCTCTCTGGCGCTCTCTCTCGCTCTCTCTGGCGCTCTCTCTGGCGCTCTCTGGCGCTCTCTCTCGCTCTCTCTCGCTCTCTCTGGCGCTCGCTCTCTCTCGCTCTCTCTGGCGCTCGCTCTCTCTGGCACTCTCGCTCTCTCTCGCTCTCTCTCTGGCGCTTCGCTTTCTGGCGCTCGCTCTTCTGGCGCTTTCGCTTTCTGGCGCTTTCGCTTCGCTCTCTGGCGCTTCGCTCTCGCTCTCTCTGGCGCTTCGCTTCGCTCTCTCTGGCGCTTCGCTGTCTTCGCTTTCTGGCGCTTCGCTCTCGCTCTCTGGCGCTTCGCCTCGCTCTCTCTGGCGCTCTCGCTGTCTCTCGCTTCTGTCTTCGCTTGTCTTCGCTCTGTCTTCGCTCTCTGTCTGGCGCTCTCTGGCGCTCGCTCTCTCTGGCCGCTCTCTCTGGCGCGCTCTCGCTCTCTCTGGCGCTCTCTCTCGCTCTCTCTGGCTCGCTCTCGCTCTCTCTGGCGCTCTCTCGCTCTCGCTCTCTCTGGCGCTCTCTCGCTCGCTCTCTCTGGCGCTCTCTCGCTCTCTCTGGCGCTCTCTCTGGCTCTTTCTCGCTGGCGCTCGCTCTCGCTCTCTGGCTCTCGCTCTCGGGCTCTGGCTCTCTGGCGCGCTCTCTGGCTCTCGCTCTCTGGCGCTCGCTCTCTGGCGCTCGCTCTCTGGCGCTCGCTCTCTGGCGCTCGCTCTCTGGCGCTCGCTCTCTAGGGCTCGCTCTCTGGCGCTGGCTCTCTGGCTCGCTCTCTGGAGTCAGACAGAGCGAGAGCCAGAGAGAGCGAGAGAGAGCCAGAGAGCGAGAGCCAGAGAGCGAGAGCCAGAGAGCCAGAGAGCGAGAGAGAGCGAGAGAGAGCGAGAGCGCGCCAGCGAGAGCGAGAGAGCGCGCCAGCGAGAGCGAGAGAGCGCGCCAGCGAGAGCGAGAGAGCGCGCCAGCCAGAGAGCGAGAGAGAGCGCCAGAGAGCGAGCGCCAGAGAGCGACAGCCAGAGAGCGAGAGAGCGCCCGAGAGAGCTCCCGAGAGAGCGCCCGAGAGAGCCTCCGAGAGAGCGCCCGAGAGAGCGCCAGAGAGAGCGAGCGAGAGCGCCAGAGAGAGCGAGCGAGAGCGCCAGAGAGAGCGAGCGAGAGCGCCAGAGAGCTCCAGAGAGAGCGCCAGAGAGCGAGAGCCAGAGAGAGCGAGAGAGAGCGAGAGCCAGAGAGCGAGAGCCAGAGAGCGAGAGCCAGCGAGACAGAGAGCGAGTGCCAGCGAGACAGAGAGCGAGTGCCAGCGAGACAGAGAGCGAGACAGAGAGCGAGAGGGCCAGAGACTGAGCGAGAGAGCCAGAGACGGAGCGAGAGAGCCAGAGACGGAGCGAGAGAGCCAGAGACGGAGCGAGAGAGCCAGAGACGGAGCGAGAGAGCCAGAGACGGAGCGAGAGCCAGAGACAGAGCGAGAGCCAGAGCCAGAGAGCGAGAGCCAGAGAGCGATCCAGAGACAGAGAGCGAGTGCCAGCTCGCTCTCTGGCTCTCGCTCTCTGGCTCTCGCTCTCTGGCTCTCGCTCTCTGGCTCTCGCTCTCTGGCTCTCACTCTCTCGCTCTCTGGCTCTCGCTCTCTGGCTCTCGCTCTCTGTCTCGCTCTCGCTCTGTCTCGCTCTCTGGCTCTCGCGCTCTCTGGCTCTCGCGCTCTCTGGCTCTCGCTCTGTCTGGCTCTCGCTCTGTCTGGCTCTCGCTCTCGCTAATGACACCAATGTAAGTGTATGTAAACTTCCAACTTCAACTGTATATACACACATTACCAGTCAAAACTATGAAATAACACATATGGAATCATGTAGTAACCAAAAAAGTGTTAAACAAATCAATTTTTTTTTTTTTTTTCAAAGTAGCCACCCTTTGCCTTGATGACAGCTTTGCACACTCTTGGCATTCTCTCAACCAGCTTCATGAGGAATGCTTTTCCAACAGTCTTGAAAGAGTTCCCACATATGCTGAGCACTTGTTGGCTGCTTTTCCTTCACTCTGCGGTCCATCTCATCCCAAACCATCTCAATTGGGTTGAGGTTGGGTGATTGTCGAGGCCAGGTCATCTGCTGCAGCACTCCATCACTCTCCTGCTTGGTCAAATAGCCCTTACAGAGCCTGGAGGTGTGTGCTGGGTCATTGTCCTGTTGAAAACAAATTATAGACCAACTAAGCGCAAACCAGATGGGATGGTGTATCGCTGCAGAATACTGTGGTAGCCATGCTGGTTAAGTGTGCCTTGAAAAAAATAAATCAGACAGTGTCACCAGCAAAGCACCATCACACATCCTGCTTCACGGTGGGAACTACACATGCGGAGATCATCCGTTCACCTACTATGCGTCTCACAAAGACACTGTGTTTGGAACCAAAAATCTCAAATTTGGTCTCATCAGACCAAAGGAGAGATTTCCATCAGTCTAATGTCCATTGCTCATGTTTCTTGGCCCAAACAAGTCTCTCTCTCTTTTTGGTGTCCTTTAGTAGTGGTTTCTCTGCAGCAATTCGACCATGAAGGCCTGATTCACGCAGTCTCCTCTGAACAGTTGATGTTGAGATGTGTCTGTTACTTGAACTCTGTGAAGCATTTATTTGGGCTGTAATCTGAGGTGCAGTTAACTCTAATGAACTTGTCCTCTGCTGTAGAGGTAACTCTGGGTCTTCCTTTCCTGTGGCGGTCCTCATGAGAGCCAGTTTGATCATAGCGCTTGATGGTTTTTGCGACTGCACTTGAAGAAACTTTAAAAGTTCTTGAAATGTTCTGGATTGACTGACATTCATGTCTTAATGTAATGATGGACTGTCGTTTCTCTTTGCTTATTTGAGCTGTTCCTGCCATAATATGGACTTTGTATTTTACAGAATAGGGCCATCTTCTGTATACCACCCCCATCTTGTCACAACACAACTGATTGGCTCAAACAAATTAAGGAAGGAAATTCCACATATACATTTTTAACAAGGCACACCTGTTAATTGAAATACATTCCATGTGACTACCTCATGAAGCTGGTTGAGAGAATGCTAAGAGTGTGCAAAGCTGTCAAGGCAAATGGCGGCTACTTTGAAGAATCTCAAATTTGTTTAACATTTTGTTGGTTACTGCATGATTCCATATGTGTTATTTCATAGTTTTGATGTCTTTACTATTATTCTACAATGTAGAAAATAGTCAAAATGAAAACCCTTGAATGAGAAGGTGTGTCCGGACTTTTGACTGGTACTTTATATATAATTGGCAGCCACGCACCGATCATCATTCAAATGATAGCCTGCCCTCGATATCTATTGGAAATTTGCATGAAACTCCCAAGTTTACTTCAATTGTCGCATAATCTATTTCATCTACAAAAAAATATATCTCACCTTGTCTAGCGTATTTTGTTTTGTCGACAAATTTGCTGTTTCCATAAGGCCTGTCGTAACTTTTTTTTTTTTCATCCGCATGAAATGGTTGGATGGAAACCTGGTTTGTGTCTCCTTCTCCCAATTCTTCCTCTCTTTCTTCTCTTTCCCCTTCTCTCTAACATTACATCCTCCTGAACAGGTCTGTGTGATGTAGCTGAACCTGACACCTCTGTCTGTTCCTTCTAACAGGAAAGTCCCGATGTTCGGTCTGGAAGCAATCTTCCGGAACGGCGTTCCTGTAGGCCATCTGCGGCGCTCCGACTACGGATTCTTTATTGACAAGCAGATCGGATACGGATACATCCGCAACCCTGACGGAGGAGTGGTAAGTAATGTATAGTTGGCTACACACGCAAACACACACGATTCAACTCCGCCACCCACACAATTTCTGTCATCACCACAAGTAGAAGGAACATTAACAGGCTTTTTTTCGATTCTTCGTTGGGAGATTGGATTTCTATTATAATTGGTGGTATTCTGGCTGTTACGCTCTTAACGATTGGCAGACAGGAAAACACTGCTTGTTTCCAGCTCTTTAGAAACGCTTCAATGCTGTTCTGCTCCTCCTCCGGCTGGGAAGCGATGACTCCTCTCAGAGCCGTGTGTGTGTGTGTGTGTGTGTGTGTGTGTGTGTGTGTGTGCGCGCCTGTGTGTGCGCGCCTGTGTGTGTGTGTGTGCGCCTGTGTGTGTGTGTGTGCGCCTGTGTGTGTGGGCACATTCTGGAACTGTCTCTTTCTCCTATTATCCGTCATTTATTGGCTCTAGCCTGATCAACTCAGCCTACAGACAACCTCGCCTGAGCTTTTACTTAGGAAAGACAATATTCTGGGACTCTATTGTCCTCTCCTTGTGTTGGAGCAGATGCCCAGATTTGCATATAATTATACCACGGCATCATATATCATCCATGTCTTTCAGTTTAACAACTTCATATTTGATTCCGAGTGGCAATTGAGTCAGATTCTAGTACAAGGGCTTTGACGCGCGCACACAAGCTTTGGTTGCTACCTTGGAAACTTTCTCCCCCAGCATTTCAAAAGAAACCTTAAATAAAGCTGGATTCCTTAATTGGTGAAACTGCCAAGTCCGTTTTTGAGATTACAACAACCAGGACATAATTGCATGTGCAATTGAACAGCGGAATATTTACAGCATTTTTATTTATTTTTGACCGCGCTGCCGAACAAAACAGTTAGCAATAAGTAGTCGCTAGGGTGAAGTGGTGCGGTTTCCCCTAATGTGGGTTACAGTTTAAAGGATTTATACTTTCAAAGCTGTTAACCAGGGTTTCTGGGGAGTTTATTTGTGTATCATATGTGTACATCCTGTGTTGTTTTCCTTGGCCCTGCGCTACAGCGCTCCACAGGCACGCCTACGCTGCGGTAAGGGCCAGTCAGTGTCAGAAGCAGCTCATCACATGGCTCTGAAACCTCCACCACTCAACCTCTCCTCTCCTTACCTGCTACTGCTGCTAAGGTCAGAGTCAGATTACTGAAAAGCAGAGACGGAGGACCGCGAGAAAGAGGAAAGGATGAGAAAGGGAGGAAGAGAAAGAACATAAGGAAGGAGAGCGCGAGAGGGAGAGTAAAGAAGGGAGGGATAGATTGAGAGGAAAGGAGGGTGGGAGGGAGCGTGCAAGAGGAAAGGAGGGCGGTAATTGGGGTGAGAGAGGAGCGAGGGAGGGAGAAAACAAGTCTGAGCGAAATGAGCGAGAGTAAGCAAGTACTGAGAGAGAGGGAGAGAATGAGGAGGGGGAAAGAGAGGGAGAGAGAGACAAACTGCTAATGATTTGGGGAGAGCAGGCCAGGGTGTTGGCTAGGGGCGGGGCCGAGGGTTAGAGGCCAGTGGACTTTGACTGCGGTTGGGCTAGGGTACAGACTAGGAGCTGGGTTAGGCCTGCCTCCAGCCCCGCTCGTTTTTGGAGCGTAATAATTAGCCAGAACAGAGAAGAGCAGGGGCCACAGCGCTGCGAGGGAGGGAAGCAAAGGAACAGACTCATTGGGCCGGAATAGTCTTGACATTGAGATGTGAATGAACTGGCTGTTTCGTAACGTCATCAGTCTGTCTTAGACCTCTTATTACATTTGGGTTTCATTTACTCTTGTGGGAATTGGTCTATATGGATAGGGCTACATTGAAACAGTTTGGAGATTATGGGGAAATGATTAGACCAAAGATGAGTACACAACAGTAGGTGCAACATAAGACAAAACAATTACTAGGCTTTGAGTGAGAGGACTAACTGGTGTCTCCCAAGTGGCCACACACCTCTCCAAAGTGTGCACAGTTCCTAAGCAATTTCAATGCGCTTTTATGACTCAAAGAAGAGTCTTTAATTATAAGGTGTCCTATCTGTGCTCCTGTCTGTGCTGTTGAGGAACTAAATCAAACCCACGTTTAGTTGTTTTGCTTGGAACACAAACCTGCATCCCTGCCATCACACAATTACTGTTGCAATCCAAAAGCGGTCCATTATACATCGCAATCTGCGTCGGGTGGGCATCATTTTAAAGCTTCTATTGCTAATATGACTATATAAGCTATAAAATACGCTATTACAGTGTTAGGCTTTTACAATGCAATTCCGGGAAATGGATAACATTTTTGGTGCGCATAGAAAGGATCATGATTGCATTCAGGTGCATGTGCCACAGCAATTTTTTGTTGCCTTGGCAGGGCTTGCAAACGATCACGGGTTACAAAGGGAAACCTAGCCGCGAGCTGTCCAGTGACAAACCTACCAGACGAGCTAAATACCTTCAATGCGCACTTCACGGCTAACACTGAACTATGCATGAGAGCACCAGCTGTTCCGGACGACTGTGTGATCACGCTCTCCGTAGCCGATGTGAGTAAGTCCTTTAAACAGGTTAACATTCACAGGGCCAGACGGATTGCCAAGATCTCAGAGCATGCACTGACCAGCTTGCAAGTGTCTTCATTGACCTTTTCAACCTCTACCTGATCTAGTCTGTAATACATGCATGTTTCAAGCAGACGACCATAGTCCCTGTGCCCAAGAATGCCAAGGTAACCTGTCTAAATGACTATCGCCCTGTAGCACTCACATCTGTATCCATGAAATGCTTTGAACGGCTGGTAATAGCTCACAACAAGACCATCATCCCAGACACCCTGGACCCACTCCAATTCGCATACAGCCACAACAGATCCACAGATGACGCAATCTCTATTGTACTCCACACTGCCCTTTCCCACCTGGACAGAAGGAACTCCTATGTGAGAATGCTCTTCGTTGACTACAGCTTAGCGTTCAACACCATTGTGCCCTCCAAGCTCATCACTAAGCTAAGGATCCTATAATTCCTGACGGGCCGTCACAATTGTTGAGGGTAGGCAACAACACATCTGTCACGCTGACCCTCAACACGGAGGCCCCTCAGGGGTGCTGCTTAGTCCCCTCTACTCCCTGTTCACACAAGACTGCATGGTCGTGCACGACTCCAACACTATCATTAAGTTTGCAGATGACATGATGGTGGTAGGCCTGATCACCAATGACGATGAGACTGCTTACAGGGAGAAGGTCAGAGACCTGGCAGTGTAGTCCCAGGACAACAACCTCTCCCTCAAGGTGAAGACAAAGGAGCTGATCGTGGACTACAGGAAACAGAGGGCGTTCATCCACATCGACAGGGCTGTTGTGGAGCAGGTTGGGAGCTTAAAGTTATTCTGTGTCTACATCACTAAGGAACTATCATGGTCCTCAAACATCAACACAGGTGTGAATAGGGCACGACAATGCGTCTTCCCCCTCAGGAGGCTGAAAAGATTTGGCTTGGGCCCTCTTATCCTCAAAGTTCTACAGCTGCACCATTTGAGAGCATCTGGACTGGCTGCATCATCGCTTGGTATGGCAACTGCTTGGCATCTGACCGCAAGGTGCTACAGAGGGTAGTGCTTGCGGTCCAGTACATCACTAGGGTCGAGCTCCCTGCCATCCAGGACCCCTATACCAGCCAGTGTCAGAGGAAGGCCCTAAAACAGACTCCAGCCACCCAAGTCATAGATTGTTCTCTCTGCTACCGCATGGCAAGCGGTACCGATGCACCAAGGCTGGAATCAACAGGAACCTGAACAGCTTCTACCCAGCTATAAGACTGCTAAATAGTTAGTTAACCAATAGCTACCCGAAATATCTGCGTGGAACCTTTTTCACTAAGTCTTTTGACTCATTATATGCTACTGTTTAATATCTATCCCTTTGCCTAGTTACTTTATCCCTACCTATATGTACATATCTACCTCAATTACCTCCTACACCTGCATATCGAATTGGTGCTTGTACCCCGTATATAGAGACAAGTTATCGTTACTCATTCTGGAATTTATGCCTTGTTATGATTGATCTATTTATTCCTTGTTATTTTTAAATGTGTCTACTATTTATCTTTTTTTCTCTGCATTGTTAGAAAGGGCCGTAAGTAAGCATTTCACTGTTAGTCTACACCTGTTTTTTTAAGCATGTGACAAATAAAATGTGATTTTTATTTCGTGTAGCGCGAGGGGCTCTGGTTCAGAACGGCTTTCAGTGAAAACTCCATACAGCGCTGTAAAGTGAGCCAGAGCTATGTCGTCATGTATAGCATATTACTGTACAGCCACTGCATTACAATTTAGACTATCAGTGCCCAAATCTGCCATTTCAACCCGTATATGGGTGCAAAAAGAGAAACAATGAAATACAGTATCTCAGGGATCATCAACTGAATTCAGCCGTGGGCAGATTTTATTTTTTTCTTGAGAGGATGGTCGGGGGGACAGAATATAAATATACATGATTTGTACTCTGACGCAAGAAGCCCAACCATATATTGTATTTGACTAAAACATATTCATTTTAAACCTTGATATTAGTCTGTTAAAAAAAAAACTGCGCCGTATATGCCACTCCACAGTGGACTATCTAGAAAAAGCAGCGGAGATGCGCAATATGTTTCTAAGAAGAGGCTACTCTACACAATATGTGGATGAAGCTCTTAATTTGGTATTGGGGGAAACACGAGATGAAATGCTACAAAAAAGACCCACTAGAGCTAAAGAACATTCTGTAATGTTCACAACTACATATACTGTCATGAAACACTGGCATGTTTTATGGGACCCAGCTTTGCCTACTGACTTTAAGAATCCACCACTTATTGTATAGGAGGTCGCAATTTACGCGATAAATTGGTCCATGCCAACTGGCAGCCACAAGAAAATCAGCCAGGCTCTTTTACGCCCGCTTCCAAATGGTAGCTATAAATGCAAAGGTTGCGCACAGTGCAACAATATGATGAAGTGGGAATATTTCTGCCACCCACATACAGGAAAACGGTTACCAAATAAATCACATTATTACGTGCTCCACCACCCATGTTATCTACATTGTGTCCATGTGAGCTGTGTTATGTAGGTAAAACCTCTCCTTCTCCCAAACAGAATCGGCGAACATAAAAGTTAAATTAGGAGAAACTACAGGGATTATCCAGTCGCAGTACATTTTAATGACCTAAAACATGACATTTCTACATTTTAGATTTTGTGGCATAGAGAAAGTTAAGATGTCAGACAGGGGAGGTGATATAAATAACACTCTTAGTAAAAGAGAATGTGTTTGGATTTTCACCCTCCAGACATTATTCCCTAAAGGTCTTAATGATGAAATGCCTATGTATATTATGTTGTAAATTTGAACATGAATTATGCCCCTATTTCAGATTACTCTGTTTTTCTTACGCTGTTCCCAATGATTTATGAAAACTTTCTTTGTAGGTCGATGTCCTCATTGTGGTTTTACAGATGTGTTTAATACGTTTTATGTACACACTTTATTCGAATATTTATGAAATGCATATTGTTATATTTGGTAGCACTTATTTGTGTTTTCCTTCGCCTCCAACCCCATTCGACAATGGGTGCCCGTTGATGAACCCTGCCGTATCTAATCAGGAATAGTGCTTTTGGAGAGAGGAGTCGGGTCATTAGGAACAGTCTAAGGTTCCATAAGCTTTCAGATCTCAGGGTGGATTAAGAATTTATTTTAAAGACTCTTGAGTTCCTCCGTCTCCGAGTAAAGGTGTGGATTTAACGATGTCTGTGTGCTCTCTTCCTTTCTTTATTCTCGCTCGCCCTTTCTCTCAATCTATCCCCCTCTCTTGCGCTCTCATTTTCTATTTCTCTCTCGCTTTCACTCTCTCTCGCTTTCTCTCTCGCTTTCTCTCTCGCTCTCTCTCAGGTAAATGCTGACTTTATAAAGAGTGGGAAGTTCACTCTGGAGAGGATGGGTGTGGTGTACGAAGCCAAGCCCCACCTCAAGTCGCCCTTTGACCCCTCAAACAACCGCGTGAAAGGCATTTACCCCGACAACTACCACAACGTTTACAAGGCCAACACACAATAGTGTACATCCAGGTGTGATTGTACAATGTGCCTGTTTGTATATGTCCCTGATCTCCCCCAGCATATCCCCATGTTGGAGTCAGACCTGAGTCCAAATACTTTGAGCTTTTGCTCTAGCCTGCCAGGAGTGCCGGTGGGCAGGGACTTTTCTATTGGTTCAATTGCACCAGGCAAGCTTAATCAAGCACAGCTAAACTATTTGAACCCATGTCTGGTCGGAGTATCATGTGAGGTACATGTTTACTGTCTCTGTCTGGCGTAAAGCTTGAAAATAGCAGTTAATGAGGTATATTTCCATGTAAAAAGAGATTAGAGTCGCAAATTTGGTAGTCCTGCAGTACCATACCTCAACACCATATTATTCTCATGGCTGGACGAAGCTACCAGCTACTTCTGTAAGTCTTAAAATCATCTCTGATTATCAAGTCGAAAATATGATAAATTGATTAACAAATAGTTAAAAGGGTAATATACTGTACTTAACGTGCCTTGCTTTGTTGAACTACTAAAAAATGTATAAATTGGTGAACTGCAATATATTCTTAGTTTCATTAATGTCTCTGGTGCTGCTATTGGTGAGCATGTTTTACAATCCCTTTGGTTCAATTGCGCTTTTATTGTGTCAATATTAGTGTATGCTAACTCCAGAGCTGATACCAAATGAAATCTGCTTGCTGAATTGGACTCTAATAATGCATGAACGAAATAAATTTACTTGTCTGTGAAAATATAGAACAAATGAAGACCGCTCGCCTGTGAAATCCTCAATCCACTTTATTGATTCATTTCAAAATACAATCCATAGACAATGTCATTTTGTTTTAGCGTTGTATTTTGTTCTGTTATTTGTGAACTGAACATAACGTTTCAGATGTTGCAAGGCATGCTGGGTCATGTGGTCCTAATGTTGTCTCACTTCTTCCTGCTTCGATGTGATCTTACATTTTCACATATGAAGATCAGGTTAGTGACTTCAACGACCGCTTTAGAAGACAAGAAGGTCTAGTTTCCTGTTATTTTAGATTCATCATTTATATGCAATTATTGGTGTCAATGATTGCCGTACAGCGTAAAATGATAAACTATGCCCATTAAAACCGAACTTAATTTCATATTTGTCTGATCTTTCCAACATATTCCTTTACAAATAAATATCTGTACTGGAGTAGCAATGTTTTTTTTGTTCACTGTGAAAGTGAAGTGATCATAGAGATATCATAATGGAGGTATGAGTTCTATTTAATTGTGTGAAAGTGAAGTGATCATTTAGATACAGTATAATACTATTGTATTATAGTACAATAATAGTGTTCTCTTGAATTCTGTGAATGTGATTATGATGATATCATGCTAGAACTGTAGTAGGCCTTCTTGATGACGATGCCATTGGATCAACTGGATGTGCCATACCCTGCACTTGTTGTGGACAAGTACTTCACCAGAGAGAGAAGGGGGGGTGTTGATTTTCAGACAGGAGAGGGTGTCTCCCGGGGGCTGCACCATGGTGGGTTCACTGCTTTGGCAGTGAACCCCCCCTCACATGAGTAACAGGGCCTCTGGAGCTGTGACGTCACTACAGGAAGCTCCTGCCTCTCCCAGTCGCTCTGTCACAGGGCCACAGAAACAGTCACACAAGGTGACACGTTGTAGTGCGATGACCTTAAATGTACTATGAACTTTTGCCTGGTCTCGTGTGATGGTTACATGCACATTTGAACTAATGAACTGTGTGTTTTATTATGCGTGTCATGCATGGTATTTGTACATGTCTGTGCAGTGGTTCTCTATGTGTATATGGTACAGTTAGTCTCCGGTAACGCAGGTCCCTGACGATAGGCTGTGCCAGTCTGGCATACATATGCCCATCCAAACACTGGGACCTGGTTGGCAGGGAGGGCAGCACGATTCAGCCTGAGACCATAGGGCGCAGGTTCAGGTGAGGATGCCATGGTAAATTAAATACTCACTGACTCCCTCCTGTGCCACTGTCCCACTGGCCATGTTTCTGTCTGTTACCATCACAGCTGCCATCAGCCAGTTAGAAACACACATCCACAGTCATAAAAATGTAAAAAAAATAGTAATAGCCATAGTAATACGGCACCCCTCGAGCAAATTAGGGCGCATTGACAGATATGATGCCTTGTCAGTTCGGGTATTCGAACCAGCAACCTTTCAGTGACTGGCCCAACGCTGTAACCGCTAGGCTACCTGCCACCCTCATTTCATAGTGATCTGTGGTAAATTGTTACTGTAAATTATAAAAACCAAAAGTATTGCTGCAGTGACTTGCTTCCATTCAGCCACGAGTATTAGTGAAGTCCGGCACTGATGTTGGCCGATTTAGGCCTGGCTCGCAGTCGGCGTTCCAATTCATCACAAATGTGTTTGATGGTGTTGAGGTCAGGGCTCTGCAGGCCAGTCAAGTTCTTCCACATCAATCTCAAGAAACAATTTCTGTATGGACCTCGCTTTATGAACAAGGCCATTGTCATGCTGAAACAGGAAAGGGCCTTCTCCAAAACGTTGGAACCACAGAATCGTCTAGAATGCCATTGTATGCTGTAGCGTGAAGATTTCCCTTTACTGGAACTAAGAGGCCTAGCCAAACCATTATACCTCCTCCACCAAACTTTACAGTTGGCCCTATGCATTGGGGCAGGTAGCGTTCTCCTGGCATCCGCCAGAAGTGAAGCGTGATTCGTCACTCCAGGGAACAAGTTTTCACTACTCCAGAGTCCAATGGCGGCGATCTTTACACCACTCCAGCCGACGCTTGGCATTGCGCATTGGGGATCTTTGGCTTGTGTGTGACTGCTCAGCCATGGAAACCCATTTCATGAATCTCCCAACGAAAGGGTTCTTGTGCTGACGTTGCTTCCAGAGGCAGTTTGGAGGACAGATGATTTTTACAAGCTTGCGGTCCTGTTCTGTGAGCTTGTGTGGCCTACCACTTTGCGGCTAAGCTGTTGTTGCTCCTAGACATTTCCACTTCACAATAACAGCACTTACAGTTGACCGGGGCAAATTTGTCGAACTGACTTGTTGGAAGGGTGGCATCCTAGGACGGTGCCACGTTGAAAGTCACCGAGCTCTTCTGTACGGGCCATTCCACTGCCAGTGTTTATCTATGAAGACTGCATGGCTGAGTGCTTGATTTTATATACCTGTCAGCAACGGGTGTGGCTGAAATAGCCGAATCCAATCATTTGAAGGGGTGTAAACATTATTTTGGCCACGTAGTGTATGTTGTTAGACATCCATACTCCCATGTGGTTTATTGGGAGTATGCACTGCAAATACTTTTTTGCTGAAGAAGATTTCAAATCCAATTTTATTTGTCACATACACATATTTAGCAGATGTTATTGCGGGGGGTAACGGAATGCTTGTGTTGCTAGCAGTGCAGTAGTTTCTAACAATTCACAACAATACACAAATCTAAATGTAGAAATATATAAATATTAGGACAAGCAATGTCGAAGTGGCATTGACTAAATACAGTAGATAGTATGTATACACTGCTCAAAAAAATAAAGGGAACACTTAAACAACACAATGTAACTCCAAGTCAATCACACTTCTGTGAAATCAAACTGTCCACTTAGGAAGCAACACTGATTGACAATAAATTTCACATGCTGTTGTGCAAACGGAATAGACAACAGGTGTAAATTATAGGCAATTAGCAAGACACCCCCAATAAAGGAGTGGTTCTGCAGGTGGTGACCACAGACCACTTCTCAGTTCCTATGCTTCCTGGCTGATGTTTTGGTCACTTTTGAATGCTGGCGGTGCTTTCACTCTAGTGGGGTAGCATGAGACGGAGTCTACAACCCACACAAGTGGCTCAGGTAGTGCAGCTCATCCAGGATGGCACATCAATGCGAGCTGTGGCAAGAAGGTTTGCTGTGTCTGTCAGCGTAGTGTCCAGAGCATGGAGGCGCTACCAGGAGACAGGCCAGTACATCAGGAGACGTGGAGGAGGCCGTAGGAGGGCAACAACCCAGCAGCAGGACCGCTACCTCCGCCTTTGTGCAAGGAGGAGCACTGCCAGAGCCCTGCAAAATGACCTCCAGCAGGCCACAAATGTGCATGTGTCTGCTCAAACGGTCAGAAACAGACTCCATGAGGGTGGTATGAGGGCCCAACAACCACAGGTGGGAGTTGTGCTTACAGCCCAACACCGTGCAGGACGTTTGGCATTTGCCAGAGAACACCAAGATTGGCAAATTCGCCATTGGCGCCCTGTGCTCTTCACAGATGAAAGCAGATTCACACTGAGCACATGTGACAGACGTGACAGAGTCTGGAGACGCCGTGGAGAACGTTCTGCTGCCTGCAACATCCTCCAGCATGGTTTGGCGGTGGGTCAGTCATGGTGTGGGGTGGCATTTCTTTGGGGGGCCGTGTGCTCGCCAGAGGTAGCCTGACTGCCATTAGGTATCGAGATGAGATCCTCAGACCCCTTGTGAGACCATATGCTGGTGCAGTTGGCCCTGGGTTCCTCCTAATGCAAGACAATGCTAGACCTCATGTGGCTGGAGTGTGTCAGCAGTTCCTGCAAGAGGAAGGCATTGATGCTATGGACTGGCCCGCCCGTTCCCCAGACCTGAATCCAATTGAGCACATCTGGGACATCATGTCTCGCTCCATCCACCAACGCCACGTTGCACCACAGACTGTCCAGGAGTTGGCGGATGCTTTAGTCCAGGTCTGGGAGGAGATCCCTCAGGAGACCATCCGCCACCTCATCAGGAGCATGCCCAGGCGTTGTAGGGAGGTCATACAGGCACGTGGAGGCCACACACACTACTGAGCCTCATTTTGACTTGTTTTAAGGACATTACATCAAAGTTGGATCAGCTTGTAGTGTGGTTTTCCACTTTAATTTTGAGTGTGACTCCAAATCCAGACCTCCATGGGTTGATACATTTGATTTCCATTGATAATTTTTGTGTAATTTTGTTGTCAGCACATTCAACTATGTAAAGAAAAAAGTATTGAATAAGATTATTTCATTCATTCAGATCTAGGATGTGTTATTTTAGTGTTCCCTTTATATTTTTGAGCAGTGTATATATACATATGAGTAAAGCAGTATATAAACATTATTAAAGTTACCAGTGATTCCATGTCTATGTATATAGGGCAGCAGCCTCTAAAGTGCAGGGTTGAGTAACCGGGTGGTAGCCGGCTAGTGATGGCTATTTAACAGTCTGATGGCCTTGAGATAGAAGCTGTTTTCCAGTCTCTCTGTCCCAGCTTTGATGCACCTGTACTGACCTCGTCTTCTGGATGATTGCGGGGTGAACAGGCCGTGGCTCGGGTGGATGATAGCAGGGTGAACAGGCCGTTGCTCCTCAGTGTATATATATGAAAAGTGTGTAAGTCATCTTTTACTGTCCTGTACGCAGTGTACTCACAGGGAATTGCTTAGTGGCGGACTTGTTATAGCTTCATAGCTTTTCAGATTTGAAGAAAATGGCGGAAAATATGCAGCTGAAGTCCGACGAGAGTGGATACCAATTCATTGGTTTAACTAACTATGACAAATGTTAAAATGTTGAGTAATGTAAAAGTAATGACTTTGAAATAAGTTACGTTACACGTTATGTGTACCGCACGGCAAGCGGTACCGGACTCCTTAACAGCTTCTACCCCCAAGCCTAGAATGCTGAACAATTAATCAAATGGCCACCGGACTATTACATTGACCCTCCCCCCCCCCCTCCATTTTTTTTGTACACTGCTGCTACTTGCTGTTTATAATCTATGCATAGTCACATCACCCCTACCTACATGTACAAATTACCTCAACTAACCTGTACCCCCCGCACACGGACTCGGTACCGGTACCACCTGTATATAGCCTCGTTATTGTGTTACTTTGTAATATTATTTTATAATTTTTGACTTGAGTTTATTTGGTAAATATTTTCTTAACTCCTCAGAACGATCGGATCAACCCAACTCCTCGGCCAGTGTGCGCTCTGAACGCTCCGAGAGCGAAACTCTCTGAATTTATGAATGGACAATATGACAACGCTCTGAATTTACGAACGCCCAGAGCACACTCTGTGTTCTTTGGCACTCCAGATTGAATTTACGAACACAACCAAAAAAAATAAAATAGTATGTAGTATACAGTATGTTAGTACGTGTATTCGAACACAGCTCAGGTTTATATGTGGCTTAATATAAATCAGGTTAACATTATTTTATGTTTTGGTTTGTGTTGCAGGGCCCGGTTTCCCAAAGGCATTTTAAGGCTAAATTCATCGTTAGAACCTAGGAGCATCGTTAAATCCAAAATCATCGTACTAAAGTTGCACTTGAAATCGCTATTAAATGTCTGCCCTAGACCACTCGTTGAACAGCTACTGTAGCTGTGTGTCGGTAGATACTATTTTTTTGCCATTACGCATCACTTTATACACAGAAGATCACCTCTCAACATAGAATCAGGATGTTTATCTGTCTTTCTGTGACCGCCTAAAACAGCAACTTCAATACAGCTACGATCGGAAGTAATTTTTCTTGGCAGGTTAGGAGAGCATTTTCGCTAAATCTTGCTATTTTCCTAACCTTAGCCTAATTCTTCTAACCTGCTATGTTAATTCTCCAAACCTGCTGCGTAAGTTCTCCTAACCTGCTACGAAAAAGTCCCTTCCGGCTGTAGCTATATTGAAGTGGAGTGAAAAGAGTGTTTCTCCGATAACTTCAGAACGAAGTTGGCAATGTCTCTGCAATTGTTACAAACAAGCGAAGGATGCTTCAAATTGAAACAGATGACTGCATTAAAAGATAAATACAGTATAGGCTGCATAGGCCTATATAATTAAATCATATTGAAATACATTTCATGTTCAATCGAGTTCTATTTACAGTAGCAGATTGTAGGGTACCGTCTGTCATTTTTGCCTCAATATAGTTCATGATGTGTAACAACATGCTCAATGATGTGCCACATCTGTGATTTTGTGCATTATTATAAGAGCATTATTATAGGGTTGACCTAAATATTACAATAAGCCACCGCAATATTTGCAGCCATATAGGCGATGATATCACAAGGAGCTGATTCGTCATCAGTGTTGTGGAGATATGAATGGAGAAAGCTGATCTGAGATCAGTGCTGCCTTTCTTTTGATATCAATATCGACACATGCTCCAACGACGCACTTAGTGAACTTTCCCTCTGTGGTATTTCGGGAAACGTATATGACATCTTTGCCCATTATAGTAATGATGCGTTGTTAAAACACTCAAAACGACCTCTAACTTCCTTCATACTGAACACAGAGATGTGCAAATGGTATCCACAACTGACTCTGGGAAGTAGAGAAAGGGCCTCATTGCCAAAATCCCGAAGTATCCCTTTAAGTTCCATTGCTATCGGAAACCAAGTGTCTTCTGCTGGTTAGTGTGATGTGTGAGTTGATTTAATCTTCTTAACATACAGTACTAGTCAAACGTTTGGACACACCTACTAATTCAAGGGTTTTTCTTTATTTTAAAAAATTTTTACATTGTAGAATAATAGTGAATAGTGAAGACATCAAAACTATGATATAACACATGGAATCATGTAGTAATGAAAAAAAGTGTTGAGATGTTTCTACAACTTGATTGGAGTCCACCTGTGGTAAATTCAATTGATTGGACATGATTTGGAAAGGCACACACGTCTATAAAAGGTCCCACATTTGACAGTGCATGTCAGTGCAAAAAACAAGCCATGAGGTCAAGGGAATTGTCCGTAGAGCTCCAAAACAAGATTGTGTTGAGGCACAGATCTGGGGAAGGGTACCAAAAAATGTCCCAGTGGCCTCCATCATTCTTAAATGGAAGATGTTTGGAACCACCAAGACCCTTCATAGAGCTGGCCGCCCGGCCGGCTGGAGTTTGCCGAAAGGCACTTAAAGGACTCTCAGACCATGAGAAGATTCTCTGGTCTGATGAAACCAAGATTGAACTCTTTGGCCTGAATGCCAAGCTTCACGTCTGGAGGAAACCTGGCACCATCCCTACGATGAAGCATGGTGGTGGCAGCATCATGCTGTGGTGGTGTTTTTCCCCGGCAGGGACTGGGAGACTAGTCAGGATCGAGGGAAAGATGGACGGAGCAAAGTACAAAGAGATCCTTGATGAAAACCTGCTCCAGAGCGCTCAGGACCTCAGACTAGGGCGAAGGTTCACCTTCCAACAGGACAACGACCCTAAGCACACAGCCAAGTCAATGCAGGAGTGGCTTCGGGACAAGTCTCTGAATGTCCTTGAGTGGCCCAGACTGTGTCCTTGAGAACCCAATCTAACATCTCTGAAGGGACCTGAAAATAGCTATGCAGCGACGCTCCCCATCCAACCAGAGCTTGAGAGGATCTGCAGAGAAGAATGGGAGAAGCTCCCCAAATCCAGGTGTGCCAAGCTTGTAGCGTCATACCCAAGAAGACTCGAGGCTGTAATCGCTGTCAAAGGTGCAAACATTTCTAAAAACCTGTTTTTGCTTTGTCATCATGTGGTATTGAGTGTAGATTTATGAGGGGGGAAAAAAACAATTTAATCCATTTTAGAATAAGGCTGTAGCGTAACTAAATGTGGAAAAAGTCAAAGGGGTCTGAATACTTTCCGAATGCACTGTATCATAGTTATTGGAGGGAGACAGATTTACGTCCGGATTGGTGTGCAAGCGTGCATGCGTTGGTGTGTGTGTTACCTGTTAATGAAGCTAAAGTACTTTGGCAAGTATCCATGGTCCACGTTGCTCTTGCACAGCTCCAGTTGAATCCGGGATAGTAGTTCACATAGTTATCACACATCTCCTCCATGATCCCAAAGCCTCCCTGGATCAACATAATTCGAGAGAGGGAGAGAGAAATATAGAGGGGGAGAGAGAGGAGTCCGGTTCCTAGGTTTACCTCTATGTCCTAATAACGCCGGAAACAGCAAGCAGCTGTCAAGCAGCACTGAGCACTGTGTGTGTCTGTCTGTCTGCCCGTGCATGTGTGTGTGTGTGCGCAGTATCATCAGCCCAATGCGGCTGTCCACTGCTCTGAACATCACAGAGGAGAGTTAGCGAGAGCATCATCATCCTCCAGCCCAGAGCCTGTGTCTGACCCCAGATTAGTGAAATCTGGGCTGGCCAGTAGAGCCTCTCTAAGTAGAGCCTCTCTGAGCCCTCTCTGTGGTTGGAGGATATGCCTACATTAAACCCATAGAGCTGCTTGGCTACAGTTGGTGTATAGAGGCTACTCATAACACTTCGTGTGCATGTACTGTACGTGCGTGAGGTGTGTCTCCACTTGTGTGCATGCCTGCGTGCTATATAAACATGTACAATATTCCTTTTTTTTATTATTATTATTTGTTTTATTATTTTAGCCTTTTTCTCCCCAATTTTGTGGTATCCAATTGTCTCATCGCTGCAAGTCCCGTACGGACTCGGGAGAGGCGAAGATCGAGAGCCGTGCGTCCTCCGAAACACAACCCAACCAAGCCGCACTGCTTCTTGACACAATGCCCACTTAACCCGGAAGCCAGCCCCACCAATGTGTCGGAGGAAACACTGTACACCTGGCGACCGTGTCAGCCTGCATGTGCCCGGCCCGCCACAGGAGTCGCTAGAGTGCGATGGGACAAGGACATCCCTGCCGGGCCAAACCCTCCCCTAACCCGGGAAGACGCTGGGCCAATTTTGCGCCACACCCGTGGGTCTCCCGGGTAGTGGCCGGCAGCGACAGAGCCTGGTTGTACAATATTCTTTATTGATACACGTGTGTCTCCATGCATGGCTGTACTTGCAATATTAACATACTGTAGCATACCACTGTAGGCTGGATCTTGTCCTCTGTGCTGTACTACACTTGGTCAGGAGGAGAGACCCTGAGGGGAGGACAAACGCGCACTCAAATCAGGCAAAGTTCAGGCAGGATGTGTTCTACTTATAGTCAAACATGATATCAAACTAACAACAAGTGTACTGTGGTTTACAGAATATTGGCGTTGTTCGTTTTAAAACAGGCAACTCTGCATCTCTGTTGTCCGGCAGCAGAGCAGATGCAGTGACAGACTGTAGCAGTAGTGTATATCAGCACTTTTGTTTTTGTCTTGTTATGCCCTCAGGCATTTCCTTCCTTTCCATGTCTGTAATAGTCCCTTCTGTCTTTCACTGTTCCCATTCCCTTAACTGTGTCATCTTATTCCCCACACCCACGCCGAACACACACATGCACGGACTCACATGCACACACACTGACATGCATCTAATCTTATTCCACCTCCTTAGACAGTTGTGACCGTAAAAAGAGGAGCCAACATACTTCCGGGCAGCACGGTCACCAACAACAAAAATACTTCACGTCAAATCAACGTCTATTCCACGTTGGTTCAACGTAATTTCATTGAGAATACGTGGAAACAACGTTGACTCAACCAGTGTGTGCCCAGTGGGCAATATCTTGTTTCTATACCACTCCGAGAAGTCTGGAAACTGCTTAGAGGAGCTTGAGACATAGGAAAGAGTTGTGTTACAGGCGAACAAGGCTCACTTGACACGTTTTATGTTGCTCGGAATTGCATCTAGTCTGGTTCGAGGGATGAACTGAATGCAGGAACAGGGAGAGAGCTGTAATACAGGCAGGCAGTGTCTTATTTGACACCAGTGTTGTGTTCTGCAGAAGCTCGAAAGATGTCTTACCTCACTTAAGCCTTGAGCATTTAGCAATACCCTAACAGATGCCAGACAGACAGTCAGCACTTACTAATACCCTACAGTACTTCACCTGACCTGAAACTGACAGAGAGAGAGAGCTCTGTCCAGGTGTTCTGTGGGTGGAGTGTGTGTGTGTTTGTTTGTGTGTCTGTGGGCGTGTGTGTGTGTGTGTGTGTTTGCATGCGTTTGTTGGTGCATGTGTACCCTGTTACCTGATAGTGGGTGCTGAAATGCTTATCCTCCTGTACTACCTCCACCTCTTTTAATACATTTTTTTATAGGTCATTTTGCTGTTTGCTTGAGTAATTGGAGATGGAAGTGTTCCGTGCGATCATGGCTCTTTATAAAACTGTGTGTTGCCGTGAATTCGTTTTGGACTTGGGGATTGTGAAGAGGCCTCTGGTGTCGTGTCTTGTGGGGTGTGTATGGGTGTCGGTGATGTTGTTTGATTATGCAGACAATCGGGAGTTTTCATAGCGGCGGCAACCAGAACTAGAAGAGAAGTAGTTCGTCTTTCATCAACCCTCAACCAGGAGAGACTGGCGTGCATGTTGTTGATGTTAGTTCTGTATGTGCAGTTCAGGGCAAGGCGAATCGTCTAGAATCTTACCAGACAGTAATCAAGATGGGACAAGACCAGAGCCTGAACAACTACTACGGTTCATTTTTATTTTAAATACGCAGACCATCTTTTTATACCCCTCTCCCCTACCCATATTCACAACAACTTTGTCAATATGACTTGCCCATTATAATTGATTTAATAATGTTGTACCTAGGAGTTTAGCTTCCTAAACTTGCTCAATGAGCAATGTTGGAGTGGCATTGACTAAAATACAGTAGAATAGAATACAGTATATACATATGAAATTAGTAAATCAGTATGTAAACATTATTAAAGTGACTAGTGTTCCATTATTAAAGTGATCAGTGATTCCATGTCTATGTATATAGGGCAGCAGCCTCTAAAGTGCAGGGTTGAGTAACCGGGTGGTAGCCGGCTAGTGATGGCTATTTAACAGTCTGATGGCCTTGAGATAGAAGCTGTTTTTCAGTCTCAGTCACAGCTTTGATGCACCTGTACTGACCTCACCTTCTGGATGATAGCGGGGTGAACAGGCCGTGGCTCGGGTGGATGATAGCAGGGTGAACAGGCCGTTGCTCCTCAGTGTGTATATGAAAAGTGTGTAAGTAATATTTTACTATCCTGTACACAGTGTACTCACAGGGAATTGCTTTCCACCTTCTCCACTGCGGTCCTGTCGATGTGGATAGGGGCGTGCTCCCTCTGCTGTTTCCTGAAATCCATGATCAGCTTGTTTGTTTTGTTGAGGGAAAGGTTATTTTTCTGGCACCACTCCGCTAGGGCCCTCACAGGTGTTGTTTCCTACCTTCACCACCTGGGGGCGGCCCGTCAGGTAGTCTAGGACCCAGTTCAGGGTAGTAGCCAGTCTTCACTACGAGCCCTCTTTCTCAGTACTGCATGTCCCATTCCTCTCAAGCTTCAGGTGACTCTTCAATTGATGTTTTAAAAAGATCAGGAACCAGCAGCCTGGTGAAACAAAAAAACTGGTACAGTGTCCAGATTCAACATTCGAACAAAAACAATTAGCCAGCTACCTAGCTAGCCAAGCCAAAAAGAGTTGACCTGCCAGTCCATCTGCAAATCTGTGGGTCAAAACCACCAGAACTATGCAATAAAACTCAGTTATAAAAAACACACACAAAACGTACAAATAATTGTATATATTTACAGGAGCTCTCTGCTTAGACTGCTACTAGGACGCTTTGGCAACAACTTTTTAACTGTAACTTTAACATTTTCAAACTGCTGTGCAAGGATTGGCAATCTACCTGTTTTATATCAGCTTGTTGTGCTCAGATGGGAAGGGAGGAAATATTTGAGTTGTGTCCATTAAACAAAGAGCTAATTTCAGGCAGCGCAGGTAGGGATTTTTAAGACAAACCTAAAGCTGGTTTTAGCCTGTTTGTTATTTAGAAACAAACTGATTTCCCCCATTTCGTTTTACTTGATTAAAAACCAAGCATAGCCTCCACTCCTCTCAATGAAGGTTGTTAATTGTCTCCTGCCCAATGCAATCCAGTAGTAGGGGGATGGTAGCCTAGCGGTTAAGAGTGTTGGGCCAGTAACCGAAAGGTTGCTGTTTTGAATCCCAGAGCCTACTAAGTAGGTGAAAAATCTGCCGATGTGCTCTTGAGCGTCTGCAAAATGATGTAAATATAGTCAATAACGTTGATAAAGGGTTTGAGACCGCATGGGGAAAAAATGTAATCACCAAAGCTTTATTAATAAAATATAAAGTTTTAGAGGAGCGATAGTGAGCTGACATTCCATTTTTATCCATGCGTAAAATCCCCTCTGATGTAGGCTACATGTGTCCATGCCCATCATGAAACAAGAGATGAGAACCTCGGTGAATATCGGGGAACCTAGTATCAAAAGTAATTTTCCTGTAACAATTGCTTGTTTTCCGTTTCATACAGTATGTTCAAACCCCAAGCCCTCCGTAGGCTACCATTACCCTAAGCCTACTATAACAAAGGCTGTCTTTTTTTTTTATATATATATCATTACATTTTACATATGTATGTATTGTTGCTGTTGTTCAAAAAAACGAATAGATTGGTTGTTTTTAATTTGATGAAAACCAAACATATTAGAACGATTCACCATCCTGGCTGTATGGCGAGAACGTCCGTGGCACGCATGCGACGCAACTTCTGGAGTGTGAATGCGATCAGTAAAATGATTCCAATAAGTTTATAAAACATATTTGGGAGCATTATAAAGTTAAGTGGACATTCGCCCTTTCTCTTGATGTTGGATCTTTGTCCAGCTACTGTGAAAGGTTTGGATGTGCGTCAAACCCTCATAGTCTGCGTTGCTCGTTTTTTTTATGTACTGTATTATGCCCATGGGGAGCAATTATGGATGGTGCCTGCAAGTGTATTTAGACACAGCCTATTTAAAACAAGTTCTTGTGTCATTTTGTGTAGAATTATTCTCACTTTTTAGGCCTTGCTTAGTCTTGCTTATTGACAATGTTTGGCAATTTACAGTAGGCCTAGCCCCCATATCAGTGTGAATGGTATGTATACACTGAGCGTACAAAACCTTTGAAAGTTTGTCTTTGGTTTGATGATCATGCAGTGAGCTGTGCATGCCTAGTTTGCAAAAGCCCCACTTGGTGACACGGCATAGACATACCTATTGCCACCGGTTAAGGAGCAGTCCAAGAGGATCAAGCACGTTTTGCAAGAAACACTATGCTCATATGCCTCTGACACATTACGAGGTATCCCGGTTAACTGGGACACACTCTCTGCCATGCCCTCCGCATCCAGCCAGACCTTCCGAGAGACAGACTGTGAGAAGCGTCAACCCTATGAGGGTTTTTGGAGACCCCATCCCTACATGGCGATAACGCACCACTAGGGGTGGAAGCCCCGGCACACCCTATCAAGGGTAATGCCCTATGCTTTTTCTCTCCTATGCCTGACATCCCCAATCTAAGCAGAGCAAAGTAACTGGTTTCTCCCTCATCGTCAAGCCCCTCCATGACCAGGGACACCCTGGTTAGCAGAGATCACTGTCTTTTATAACCAGTCCTGTAGACACCATTACACAGGGATCTGCTGACCTAAACATATGGAGAGAATTGACAGCCTAACCCAGTAGCATGCGGGAGGATAAATCTGAAATGCAACACGCCGGCAATCTCTTTTAAGATCCAGAGTGCCAGTGTCCCTCCTACACAAACAGGCGATGCGTTTTTGGGGAAGTGCTGTGACCTACACAGATGCTCTGCACCCAAGGATTAGATGCTTCATTGCAGGACTTTTTTGGGGGGACAGAGGGAAGATCTCCGAAGGTCCAGTCAACAGCTTTCTTGCCTGTCACAAATGCCTCGACAGTTACACAGTAGGGTAGCACCCTCTGTTGTGTAAAGTACTTAAGTAGAAGTACTTTAAAGTACTACTCATGTCATTTTTTTTGTGGTATTTGTACTTTACTTTGCTCTGTTTTTGACTACTTTTACTTCAATACATTCCTAAAGAAAATTGTTGTCTTTTTACTCAATGCATTTTACCTGACACCCAAAACTACTCATTAGATTTTTAATGCTTGGTAAGACAGGAAAATTGTGAAATTCACACACTTCTCAAGAGAACAACCCTGGTCATCCCTACTGCCTCTGATCTAGTAGACTCACTAAACACAAATGCTTGGTTTGTATTATGTCTGAGTGTTGGAGTGTCCCCCTGCCTGTCGATAAATAAATGCAAAATTAAAACGGTGCTGTCTGGTTTGCTTAATATAAGGAATATACCCCCACCTGCAATCTGGTAGAATGTGAAATAAATCATGAGATAAAAACAAATAAATTCATATAATGTTGTAAATCTACTGAAAACATCATATAGCCTCAGAAATAGTGACAAATTATTGATACACATTCATGGATGTAAAGGCCTGTTCATAGTTCAGAAATGTCCGCTGCTGCTTTTTTCCACGTGTCCAGAGTGGACACCTTGGCCCTGTGGATCATGGCCGTGGAGAGCTCCATAAGAACAATTTCCTTAAATGTGAGCAGCCATTGTTGCAATGGTAACTGATGAGGTGGAGTCCACCTTTTGTATAATCATTTCCTTAGCAGCTGTGGTTCCTGCCAACCACACTCTCCGTTGGCGCTCTGACGAGTGCAAATCAGTCATCACAAAGCAACATCATTATTAGGTCTAATTGCATTATTTTATAAGTACAGAGATTACATCCTTGACTTTCCCCCCCAAATTCAACCACCCCTGGGCATTTCCACAGCAGATGCTGAAAAGTACCAAGGTCCCCTGTGGTGCAGAACTCACACATAATGGCAATGGACTAATATACCCATGTGATGTATTTCATGCGTACGTTGCTTACGTCTTTAAGCATCTAGCCCCGTCACTGGGACCTGTCTATTGTGCTTGAGGCTTTCTCATGGCGGGCCTCTTGAGCCACTGGAAAGCTAAGAGATGTACTACTTCTCTTTCTAACCCGCTTTGCCATCTACACTACGCCTGCAAAGCGAGTGAGGGGGCTGCGACATGCTGTCAGCCTACCGTTCGTGCCTTCAGTTTACGCTGGGGTCCTCCTAGGTACCTTGGTACTCAACCCCCCCCTTCATGCCAAGGGTCAGTGGAAAATGTATTTTCGCGCCCCGGAGCTTGTGATAATACCCACCGCTCTTCCTGTTTAATGAAATATAGATGTCTCCCCCGTTTTGTGTTCAGCATGCAAATGGCACATTTGATTGGATGAAAGCGAGAGTATTGTTCTAGAGCAGCAACTACCTCCTGTGTTTAACGACTATTAGGGTTATAACGATTCACCAATATGCATCTGTCCCATCTGTCCCCGGTTCAAATGTTTAAGATATGAGTGCATTTGTCTGTGGGACCCCAAACCGATCCAAATGTAGCAGGCATCCAGTCAGGAAATCGATTCAAACTTTGCGAATCATCGGTTCACATTTTTTGGGGGGCTCAAATTACTTTCCTTCCGAAAAGATCTCTCGTCTTTTGTGGCAACTGCTCCCTCTCCTCCAGTGTCCAACTAATTACTAACCATGTAATTGTGTTGACAGTCACTGATCTACAAGTCATTTTGCATGCCGAACAACCCCAGGCCTAGTCAAACTGCGCACTCTGTGCAGCTTCACGCGCTGACCAATGAGAGGGAGGCCTATTCCTGATCTTGCACATCTGTGCGTCACCTTCAGCATTTAAATATTTGTAAAATGGCTTGCACAATGTTGGGCTTTATTAGTTGAGTGCAAGCAATTTGCTAGGTTATTTTTTATCAAATGCACTTTTGAAAATGGTGTTTTACAAGAATAAAAGTAGCCTAAGCTACCACCGGATACACAACTCTCATCTGGGTTTACATTCGATTTTATTTCGATTGTTCAGGTTCACCATCAGCAATAATTTGGGTAGTTTTGCTTGAAACAATCAGTGTATATATGGGCATATACAAGGTAAGTTAAAAAAAGGACATCAATCACTTTTATACCTGCACTGCATGGTCAAAGCGGGAGAAGAAGAGAAGCTCGCTCCTAGTTCATCAACTTCCAAACGGTCTAAACCATTAGATTATGAGACTGGGGTGAAATCCAGAGGTGCTATGTATTCATTGGCTATGTCATAGCATATTTTTTTTAGGTATAAATAGTGATACATTACTAGCACTAACACTTTTAATCTGCATAAATGACAAATTAATTCATAGGTGGTGGTGATTTCAGATCAGCAGTGGGGACTGGACAAAAAGCTAACTTTGCCCCCCTCCCCTACATAATTTACACACACCAACACACACGTACATACGTACAGACAGGCCCAGCTCATGAGCTCCATCAGCAGCAGAATGGAAATTGAATCGTTTCAAACTAAAAACTTATCGTATTTGGGCCCATGTATCTAGATTTGTATCGAATCGTCTTCATAGGGAAAGATGCACATCCCTAATGACTATCTTGAGATAGTGGAGGCTATTGTATTGGAAAAGACACTCAGTCTACAAAACATTAGTAACAACTTCCTAATATTGAGTTGCTCTCAGAACAGCCTCAATTCGTCGGGGCATGGTCAAGGTGTCGAAGCATTCCACAAGGATTCTGGCCCATGTTGACTACAATGATTCCCACAGTTGTGACAAGTTGGCTGGATGTCCTTTGGGTGGTGGACATTAGCAGTGTGTGGGTGAAATAAATAAATGGGGAAGCCAAGCCAGGCAAAAAAATTGTACAACCAATGTTGCGATAATTGTTTTGTTTTCTCTATAACCCGTTAGAAGTGCATTTAAATGGCACCGTGATAGCCAATTTAACGCCGGTAAGCCATAGCCTACATCGTTTCACAGACCGTTCGGAAGTAACAAGTGTCACACAGTGGCAGAATAAATTCAACCACATCAAATAAAAATCAAATGTTATTTGTCACATGCGTCGAATACAACAAGTGTAGACCTTACAGTGAAACGCTTACTTACAAGCCCTTAACCAACAATGCTTTAAGAAGTTTTAGGAAAATAAATAAAAATTTGACTAGGTTGGCTGGAGTCTTTTGACAATTTGTAGGGCTTTCCTCACCGCCTAGTATAGAGGTCCTGGATGGCAGGAAGCTTGGCCTCTGCGATGTACTGGGTCGTACGCACTACCCTCTGTAGTGCCTTGCGGTCGGGAGCCGATCAGTTGCCATACCAGGCAGTGATGCAACCAGTCAGGATGCTCTCGATGGTGCAGCTGTAGAACCTTTGGAGGATCTGAGGACCCCACATACATCTGGCCCAATGCTTCCCACAGTTGAGTCAAGTTGTCTAGATGTTGGGTGGTGGAGCATTCTTGATACACAGGGGAAACTGTTGAATTTGAAAAACCCAGCAGCGTTGCAGTTCTTGACACACTCAAACCGGTGCGCCTGGCACCTACCACCATACACCGTTCAAAAGCACTTACATCTTTTGTCTTGCCCATTCACCCTCTGAATGGCACACATACACAATACATGTCTCAATTGTCCCAAGGCATAAGAATCCTTCTATAAACTGTCTCCTCCCCTTCATCTACACTGATAGAAGTGGATTTAAAAAGTGACATCAGAAAGGGGTCAAAGCTTTCACTTGGTCAGTCTTTGTCATGGAAAGTCTTACAACCCGGAAGGGCTCGTTCCACCAGAGGTTTGGCTACCTCTTGGGCACTGTTCTAAGGCATCTACTTATGGGAGATTTGCGCTATGGCATGTTGTGGTGGTGTACCAGTTTTATATGGTTGTTTCCCCAACTTCTTGTAGATTCAGAAAATGTCAGAAGGGACAAATATTTCTACCACCACCACCACTTCCTTCTCCTTGTTAGTTTGGGCATTCGAACCAGCGACATTTCGGTTACTGGCCCAACACTCTGACCGCTAGGCTACCTAGTCGTGGCAGTTTAACAGTCTGATGGCCTGGAGATAAAAGCTGTTACTCAGTCTCAACTTTGATGCACCTGTACGGTCTCCGCCTTCTAGATGGTAGCGGGTCGAACAGGCCGTGGCTCGGGTGGCTGAGGTATTGATGAGCTCTTCCTGTGACACCGGTTGCTGTAGATGTCCTGGAGGGCAGACAGTGTGCCCCTAGTGATGCTTTGGGCTGACTGCACCACCCTCTGGAGAGCCCCGCGGTTGCGGGCGGTGCAATTGCCGCACCAGGCGGTGATACAGCCCAACAGTATGCTCTCAATGGTGCATCTGTAGAAGTTTGTGAGGATCTTAGGGGCCAAGCCGAATTTCTTCAGCTTTCTAAGGTTGAAGAGGCGCTGTTGCGTCTTCTTCACCACATTGTGTGTGAAGGGACCATTTCAGATTGTCAGTGATGTGCACGCTGAGGAACTTCAAGCTTTTGACCCTCTCCGCTGCGGCCCCGTCGATGTGGATGGGGGCGTGCTCTCTCTGCTGTTTTGTTGATGTTGAATGAGAGGTTATTTTCCAGGCACCACTCCGCCAGGGCTTTCAACTCCTCCCTGTAGGCTGTCTCGTCGTTGTTGGTAATCAACGAATTGAGCAGGATGATTTTACTGTGTTAACCGATTACAGCCCCCCTATGGCCTTGTTACCTGGGGTTACCACTGACTTGTAATGGAAGGAAGAGAAGCGGAAGGAAGAGGGGGAGGAGAAGGAGGAGGAAGAGGGGGAGGAAGAGGAGGAGGGTGAAAACGCTCTGGTATGGACTCCATGGTGTTGACTTTACTCATTCCTTAGCCCAATTCCAATTCAACTCCTGGCACCTATCCAAAATATTGGGTGGGACTATGCAATAAGGTTGGGGAGGGATATTGTCATATTGATTACACTTATCCACTTATCCAATTTTCTTGGATCTATTCGAATGCCTAGGGGCTAGAGCATACAGTTGGATTTAGGTTTTGGCTTCAATGTTCCAGCCATAGAAATATAATTAATAAGAGTAATTCTAATTAATTATAAGGTGCCATAAATATATAGGACTAGGTTTAGCAGTTTACCAACCATCACGATGTGGTTCTTTGGCATGTTGGGGGGAAGCTGGAAGATAGGTGGGTTGTCTCCTGGGTGGGAATGTTGACGTCGGTGTTCCGGACCTCCAGGGTCTGTATGTCCTGGGGCAGGGAGGGGAACGGGGTAGACAGTTTGAGCTGCTGGAGCAAGCGGATTGGCCGATCCAACACTCCGTATATCAGGTGGACAGTGCCCTCCTGCCAATCACAAGCAAGCACAAAGATCAGTCTCTATATTATACCTCTCTTTGCCCACTACTGTTCTTTCTCGCTCTTTCTCTTTCTTTATGTCTCCCCTCTTTCTTTCTCCCCCTTCTCTCTCTCTCTTTTTCTCTCAACCCTTTTCTTTCTCACCCCTCCTCCCTTTCTCCCTCCCCTCCGTCCATCCCGCCCTCCCAGTACAGAACAGTATAATAATATGTTATCTCTATGTGTTACCTCTCTGGGGTCACAGGTGCTAAAAAAATGCCCTTACCACCTGCCACTGATCTCTCTCTCTCTCTCTCTCTCTCTCTCTCTCTCACCTCTATGATGTAGTCTTGTGGGTCGTAGGTGCTGAAGGCCCTCATGAACAGCAGGGAGAATCCCTCAGGTGTCTGAGTGGCTGCCATCAGCTGGCAGTCCTGCTGGCTGTCCAGACTCACACGGCCCTGACTGTCACTCCACACATCCTGGAGTAACACAGAGAGTGAGAGAGATGCATACCCACACATGCGCACACACACAAACAAACACACGCACAAGATGATGGTCAGAAACTAGGTCCATTTTGTATGTTTTAGCACTATGGACAGCAGCCCACATGCTGGACAATTGCAATTCAAGAACCCCAGAGAAATTTTACACAGTGGAAACATCTCATAGTAAGTATTTACAAAACATATGTGACGTCATTCTGTGGATGCCTAACCCTACGTTCAGGTGAGCAGGCAAGATGCATATACCAGGAGCCAATCGTAACAGCTGAGTCTGTCTCCTCCAATCACGTTGTCCGCACGTAACACGCCCCGAAATAGAACCCTTCTTGTATGATTGCTCTGGGATGGGTCGAAGAGTAAACATTTAGTAAAAAGCCCAAATTAACCAGAGACGCTCCATGTGTCAGAGTTAGTTAGGCTCTGTGCACCTCAGTCTCCATTTGTGCTGTTGTGACCACAGTGGTCCCAGGCTTTTAACAGATGTTCGGAGTTCTCTCTCTCTCTCGCCTTCTCATCCCTCACTCTCTCCCCTCATCCGTCCCTGTTGGACCTCCTCCCTGGTACAGGGATCAGAGGGGCCATTCAACATTCGTTTGGATAGAAGGCGCAGCAGCTCCTCACAGAGAGGCAGACAGACAGACAGACAGGCAGGCCCGGGACGGGTCCAGGCAGAGGCAGGAGGAGTGAAAAGGGATGTATAATGTATGTGTGCTGCCCTGCGATGGTTTAGAATAAACCACCAGATCCAGAGAGAGAGAGAGAGGGAGGGCGCAGAGAATGATTGAGGTGGTCTGGAGTTGAGAAAGAGAGCCATGTCAGCCTGATCGAGCTGTAGATGGAGGAACGGTGAAGTGTAAGGGATGAAGGGAGGGATGGAAAAAGAGATGGAGGGAGAGTGGGCGAGTGTTTTGTCAGGCTATTGCTACGGAACTCATCAAGTAAATATAAGCCGGCTTCTCAGACAGACACTAGTGCTGGGAAAAGAGGATCCCACATAGACAGACAGTAGGCTGGGATCATTCCTATAATAAGACTCCTGTCCTCACATGGAATGTGAGATACGTTCTTTTGAGAGCATTGCAAAATGTAACTGATATGACATTTTTATTTTGAGAAAATCAGATTTTCTCCATGTTCATATTTGATGAGTCACAAGATGTATAGCCAACATTTGGATGATCATATGTTTGTAATAGTTTATTAAGTATACAGTATTTCAGATAATTTGTTTTCACACTTGGTATCTTCATGTTCAACATTCAACATATTTTTTTGTCCATATGGATCTATCTAATCTTATGAAAGATTCCCCACTTTAGGATGATCACGATGAAGGCACATCCTGCCTGGCTCTCTACCATCAGAATGAACCACCTCTTACATACAGTAAAGCAATACAGCGGATACCAGCTACAATATGGCAGATTTGCTTTTTCCTTGTTCAAGCATGTTCTGGGGGCAGCTCGAGGGCAGGAACAAATGGGATTGGTTAAGTTTAGGTAAGTTATCCCAATTGGTTAAGGTTAGAGCTGTGCTTTCTTTCATCCAACCAGTCACATTTGTTCTGCCCTCGGAGCAGAGCTGAACTCAGAACAAGATTGACCTTATGCCGCCTATGCAGAAATCGAACCCATAACCTTAGTCAGCATCACGCTCTCTAACTAGTAGTGCACCACATAGGAAATAGGGTTTGGGATGCAAAGTAGGACTAGTGGCCTTCCTTATCCCAAAGTAGGACTAGTGCCCTTCCTTACCCCAAAGTAGGACTAGTGCCCTTCCTTATCCCAAAGTAGGACTAGTGCCCTTCCTTACCCCAAAGTAGGACTAGTGCCCAAAGAAGGACTGGTGTCCATCATCCTACAGGACCACTATGTCAGCGTGGGTGAGTTTCCCGCCGTCGGACATCCCCAGGACCAGGCCGTGTTTCATCTCGCTGCACCGCACCTCCAGGTACAGCTCCTGGAGGGGGTAGGAGATGTTCCAGGACAGGTGGAGGTGTCCACAGGGGTCAAGGGGCATGTGGTAGGGCAGCAGCAGGGGGGTGGGTGTGGGTGTGGACCCTCCCCAGGATCTACCTTGTAGGAGGTTACCAGGATCACCACCAGGGTGGCTTAGACGGTCAGGTACATCAGAGTCACGTCCAGCAGCCTCAGGTCCTTGTCGAGGAGACGCACGGTACTCTGGATTGGTTGGTCGATCAGTCGGTTGGTTAGTCGGTCAGTTGGCCGGTGTGTCAGTAGGTTGGTCTGTTTAGGGTAACTCCATCTTCCTCTTCTCTACCTTTTATCTCCTCATTCAAAGGATGGTCTGCTTTGTTATACGGACTGTCAATGCTGAATTATTCCTCTTCCTCTTGTCTGTCTTCTGTTGTTCTTACACTTTCAGTCCATTACAGGTGTCTGTTTTTTTCCCAATTTACGATCCTTCACTATACTCTTTATCTCCAGGCGTTGTCTAACGGCAAAGTCTCCGTTTTTCACAGTATCCTGTCTTCTTAGTTCCTTTTTCTAAGTAGTCTTTTTCTCTTGATTTGAATTTGATCAAAACCTGGGCGCCAACACTTTTTTCCTCCTCTGACCTGTCTCCTCATGGTTGTTGTTTCTCCTTTGGAATGTGACTGTCTCTGGGTCCCGACTCGTCCCCCCTCTCTACTCTTAAAAGGCAACCCCATGTGACCTCCGACTCTCTATCTGGCTGAATGACGTTATGTTTGTTGACCAAAATGTGATTGTTTTCTTTAAGCCCTCGGGGTCAGGCACGATTCTCAGCATCTGCCAGTCCCTAATTGATCCTAATAGACCATGGACATTATCAAAGGCAATCCAGTTGGACAAATTGAGTTTTATTGCCTATTCAATCTCCCCTGGTTTTGGCCTTGTGGGTCAATTGGCTGGATTTTAGGGTTGAAACGCTGTACCAATAAAATCATCTGGGAGCACGAACAGCCGAGTGCAGAGTTTTCCTTTTCATTGTTCATGAGTTCACCTACAGCATAACTCCATCACCTGCAAAAAGGTACCTGGATGTGCGTATGTTCTTTAGCTTTTGTACAAGTCTGGCACTGAATCTCTGACCTTAGTCACTGTCTGTCTGATCGCAACATGTACATGGGCCATTGTAGGGCCTGCTAGGAGTTCTTCCTGACCGCATGACTTGACCAGGCAAAACTCTGGGACCTGCTTTGAGATTATGATTTCAGGAAACGCAAAAATCGGTTTGGTTTGGTTTTAATTTGTTGTGACATGAAGTCATGCCTTTCTCCATGCAAGCCAGGCACTCAGTGGTTAACTCCAGTTCGGACGTATAAAGTTTATATGTGAAAACTATTTCTAAGATGCGTACTTTCAGTTTTTACGAACTCAATTCACTGTGCAGCTCAAATACACTGCTGGAGCTCCGATTAAGGCTTTTACATATCCTAATAATTTGAAAGTCCAGGTGTTTTAATCGGCGTATGTTCACTTCGATTATGACCGTTCGGCGATTAAGATGAGCAGAGTAAGGTGTTTACATGACTAATGCCATATTCTGCCTACTGCCATAATCTGTTTAATAGCGAAACCTTAGTGTGCATGTAAATGCATGAGTACATTTTAATGAACATGCCAGATGTAGTCCTTGTAGGGGGATAGAGTCATTATTTTTTGTCTGGAGTAAGACAAAAAAGGATCTGTAATGAGAATAGAGTGTGTGTGAGAGAGAGAGAGAGAGAGAGAAGCACACACACACATCTAGCTATTTGTCCTAGTTGCTGAAAGCCAGTATCGTGCTATCTATCTCACTAGGTGTCAGTTTTCTAGGAACAAATTGTCACCTTTCACGTGGCTTTGGCGGAAGCTAATTCAAACAGCAGGATGCACAATGTCTCGGAGGTAAAACAACATTAACTCCGCTATTGTCTTGCTTTTCTGTGTGTGTATATGTATGTGTGTGTCTCTCTGTCTCTCTTGCTCGCTCTCAGGTAACACACCATTAACCCCAACAATTGTCCTGCCTATCTCTCCAGGGTTGAAAGAAGCAACAATCGGAACGCTATCAAATGTGTTTTTCTAAATCAAGAAACACGGACACCTTCTTGTTTTCTGAAAAGGTTCGCCTTAGCCCGTGGCCACGAGGGTTTGAAGGGTGAGGGAGTGAGCAAGGGAGGGATGAAGGGACGGAGGGAGGAATGGAGGCAGGGGGAGGTTATGAGTGGAGCTGAGAGCCACACACACACAGCCAGAGAGGCAGCATGAGCAACATAATGATGGCCTGAGCCCCTGAGGCCAGGGGTCTGCTGGGATTGATGCCCTCTCACTCTGTGAGATGTGACAATGCACCAGGCACGCACGCACTGTATTGACTGCCTGACACTGTATTTATTCTCTTAATCCCTTACTGATGCCCCACTGATGCAGCTGCAATACAAAATACATGCCACAAAGGAAGCTGTGAACTAAAAACCATAGAGAGAGAGAGAGAGAGAGGGAGAGACATATTTCCTTCAGATTACATAGATCCACAAAGAATTTGAAAACAAACCCAATTTTGATAAACTCCCGTATCTACTGGGTGAAATACCACAGTGTGCCATCACAGCATATATGCTTGTGACCTGTTGCCACAAGAAAAGGGCAACCAGTGAAGAACATTTGTACTATTTGCACATCGTTACAACATTGTATATAGACATAATGGCATTTTATTCTTTTGGAACTTCTGTGAGTATAATGTTCAAGAGACATGGTTAGAGACTGAGCCTGGCGAGCCTGAGGCCCTCTCTGACATCCAGCCTGGAACAAGCCAGTCACTCCTGGAACATCCCAGCATACTGCTCTCTTTTTTAGACAGGACTGCATAGGAGAGGATAAAGCAGGATAAAACATGACAGATCAGTGCAGGACAGGACAGGTTGCGGTGGCAGAACAGGACACTTCCTTACTGGTCTGGACATGGGTATCAGGATAAGGTAAGACCCAGATGCAGACCGTGTTGAAGTAACAATGTTTATTACAGCAACAGAGGCAACGGTGCAGAACGGCAGGCAGAGTGGTCAGGCGGGCAAGTTCAGGGTCAGGACAGGCAAGGGTCATAAACCAAGAGGGCGAGATAAAGAGAGGCTGGGAAAAACAGGAGCTGACAGGAAAACGCTGGTAAGCTTGACAAACAAGACGAACTGGCAACGGACAAACAGAGAACACAGGTATAAATACACAGGAGATAATGGAGAAGATGAGCGACACCTGGAGGGGGGTGGAGACAATCATAAAGATAGGTGAAACAGATCAGGGCGTGACAATGGGACAGTAACATAATATAAAAGCAGTATATATTAGGAACTAATGTCGAATAGAGTTCAGAATAGAATAGATACAATTTTTGCCATTACTGTAGCATGAATTATAAACAGTATATGTGGCTGTAAGAAACACTATGTCACACTCACAGTGCAATATAAATATTATGACCTCACATGTGACTGCCAGCTGTGGTTCTGCTCCCTCATTGGGCAACGTGTAGGAGGCCTGGGACCCTAGAGGTTAACAATTACCAGGGGCTGTGTCCCAAATGGCACTCTACTCCCTAAACTATGTAGTGCACTACTTTAGACCTTTATACCCGATAGGCCCTGGTCAGAAGTAGTGCGCTACATAGGGAATAGGGTGCCATTTTGGGACACACATACATCGAGGTTAATTAACATCCAGTACCATAAAGCAGTCCTAGAGAGGCCTGTGGGTTGTCTGTGTCAGTGTGGAAGGGCGAACTGGAGGAATAGAACAGAATAAAATAACCTCCCTTCTGTCTCCCTCCATCTATGAATAATACAGAGCCTTGTCACTACAACACAGCCCAATCTCAGCCTCCCTCCTGTAATATTTTGAAGTTGAATAATTAATGCAATGAAAAACTTTCTTCCCTCTGAGATGAGCTCTGGGGGTGAGGAAGTGAGGTGAGATGGACTGGGGGGGATGCCTGTGATCGTAATCTAATTAATATTTTCTACCAGACACTGTCTCGTTTGCTTTTTCCATATTTTTCCCATTCTTCTTTGCTATCCAAATCGTCTCAGTTTACTGTACAGTATGTCCATACAGGGAAAGCTGATACCTAGTCGGCTGCACAACTGAATGCATTCAACCAAAATGTGTCTTCCACATTTAACCCAACCCCTCTGAATCAGGGAGATGTGGGGGCCTGCCTTAATTGACATCCACGGAACAGTTGTTGTTAGGCATTTAACAGCCTTGCTCAAGGGCAGAACTGCAGATTTTTCCACCTCGCTGGCTCGGGGATTCGAACCAGCAACCTTTTGGTTACTGGCCCAACGCTCTTACCCGCTAGAATACCTGCCGCCCCATATAAGTTGTCAAATTCTAAAACAATTGTAATTACAATTACTGTAAACAGATTTGTGGGGCGAAGAGATTTTAGAGAATCCATGCATCTTTTATAAATGCATATTCCTGTCTTTCAATGAAAACCCCTACTTTTGTGATCAATATTTGATTTAATTTAAATGATCAGGGAATACAGAGAGTAAGGAATTAGACAACAATATCTTATACCCCTCTCTCCCTCCCCCCAACTTCCCGTCACCAACCATCCTTTATACAAATGGCGTTCCTAACTACCTGCTTCCCAGCGGGGCTCAGCACCCGCTTAATAGACATTTTGCGGTCTTTCAACGTTAAAATTTGTAATAGGTTATGTACATCTGATCTGCCATCTCAGCAGTACCCAGTCATACCCTAGCTGCCCAGTGGGGCTCAGCACCCGCTAAGTAGCCCAGTCACTGATCATTACCATTCTGGCTGAACTCCTGAAGCAGCTAGGACCACCAGATGGACCACTGCTTGTTTTGGCCCCCAGACATGTTCATTGGTTGGTTGGGCTGGATGTGTTCTTTGTGTCCCAGCCTGCTCTCTCTGTGTTCACTCTTCTGCTCTAGCTCTCTCTTTCTGTATGGGTTCTCTATCTCTATGCTCTCTCTCTCACTGTCTGCAATCTCTCTTCTCTCTCTCCTCTCTCTCTCTCTCTCTCTCTGCCCTCCCCTCACTCTTTGCTCTTCGGTTACACTTTATAATAAATGTAATGAATAAGCCATTATAAATGCTTATAAGTGTATATATACATGTTTTATGCATTGTTATAAATGTTATAGGCTATAATTAATTATGAATTGTAAGGCTTATGACGCTTATAAATGCGTGTAGCTGCTGTCCATGGTACTGAAACATACAAACTTCAATCAGTTGTGTGTGTGTCACATGTTGATGGGCCTGCTGTGAGAAATGTCAGAAATATAGAAACAGACTATGTTAATACCTACCAAAGTTTACAGAAACTTGCAGTGCGAGTAGACTAGTCTTAGCCTGGTTACCAGTCTGTTTAGCTAACATTCCACTCCTTGTACTCCATGTCATGTGCCAAAGGAAACAGCCTGGAAACCAGGCTAGTCTAGCCTATTAAATTGCAGTGGTTCATAACCGCTTCATGAAAAGTGGCCAATTAAACTGATGAGTAGCTATTCTTATATAGTCGTCCTATCGAAGATGAGAATGACCGAAGAGGTGGCGAATCTAACTCTCACCACGTCGACATCTTTCCGAAGGCTGAATCTCAAGAGTCGATTTCTTAATGACTTAACTTGCCACAGTCTTACCATTTCCATACTCTAAATGGACATTTGGGCATAGGGGGACCGCTGATTTAATGACTACTGCTCTCTGATCATCCGCGGTTTACCGGATTCAGCAGTGAGATTTCGTTTGTTTGTTCTGTCTCCATCTCAACGCCTTCGATTGGAGCACCACCTATGCCGATCATTTTAATGCCTACTAATCTTAATTTGGTCTACGAGCGCAAGAAAATAGGCTACAAAGACAGGCTACAACGCGCAGTACACGACAATCAAAAATGATTGAGCGACTACCCCGCAGAAGAATCTGACGGAGTGTCAGCAATACGGGCTACAGTAGCTGGCTGTCTGGATTTACCAATTGCAGCCACAAGCGCCCGTGACCACATTACCAGTTGAGACAAGACTTGCAGGGGGGAAAGAACCGATTCAAATCCATGACTGTTATTTCTCAAAGAAGCCTCGAAGACTGGAAATCTGACCCCTTTTAATGGTGAATAACTGCTTCGTGATTTGGAGCTGTCGTGTTTTCCCCACATTACCGTTACACTTGCTGTCATTATATACAGTATCGTTGTGGGGACGGTGTTTTGAAGATACCAGGCAGTCACAATAGCCTACAACCTATCAAACTTAATACAAGCGGACGCTGATGGTGCATGACCGCCGTATAAAAACACAGTTTGTCGACTCTTTTGATGTAGGTTATTTTGAGATTATCATAAGCAGCTTTGGAGACGTTTTGATTTTTGCGTTACATATGCATTGAAAGGTGCCTGGAATTGGCCTTAGGACTTTTCTATCCCCAAATGAATGAGGATATCGGAATGAGAGGAGAGCCACACAAGCAAAACAAATAAACAACGAGAAAAGAACTAAAGGACAACATCGATTTAAATGTGGTAGCTTGTGTGGACTCAACACTATTTCTTTTGAGGTATTATTGTTTTTATTTCGTTGATTTTGGTAGACATTATGAACTCAAATTTTACTTCTTAAATCCTTCCCATAGTTCGTATGACATAGTTCTTCATGTAACGGTTTTGTGGACTGGTCACTTTGCTGAAAGGAAAGAGGTCACCATCAATGTTTTGGTTACACTGAAGCAGCGGCAAGAAACGAATCATTATCACCCGAGGCTGCCCGCGACCATTCGGCGTTTCATGTGCCAGCCTCGCTGATGGTCGGAATAGAGCTCTCACGAGCCATCAACAACTCACATGCGACCCGGTACATTTAAAATATCTGCAAAGGTAAGGTGTTAGCCTAATCATAGCTCTAGCAGTCAGTTTTTCCCTGAACGTGTGTCCTGATTGTTTCCTCCTAAAGTAGCTGTTGTTAGTTGTATAATATCTCGACATTAGCATGACTAAACTTTATATTTGTTTTATTGGATGACGCTGTAATCAGGTGTACCCATGCTTTGTTGTTCTTTGGGTTGACGTTTAGAGTAATTGTTGGCTATTGATTATCTCCCGAAAGACTCTGTTGTTACACATTTCATAAAATGAATCATGCCACAGGCCTACGAAGTCTCGGGTTTTCGAGTTTCCTCTCTCTACAGTAGCATGTAGGCTGCTGTCCATGGTGCTGAAATGCACAAACTTGAATCTAGCGTCTAGCTCCCTACTCTCTCTCTCTCTCTCTCTCTCTCTCTCTCTCTCTCTCTCTCTCTCTCTCTCTCTCTCGGTGTGTGTGTGTGTGTGTGTGTGTGTACACGCTAGTTAAGCAGGGAGAGTTCAGAGTTGAAGCGGTTTTGCAGAATGTACCCAACTGCTTAGGGCTGGCTACTGACAAAACTTAAGTAGTATAATCAAACCAGACTCAAATGTACTCCTCCTCCTCCTTGTGTGCTTGTCTCTCTGTCTCACTGCTGCTCTCCTCTTCATAAAATAGTCTGTATCTGATGCTGTGTTATGATGCAGCCCTTATGTGACAGTGGGACCGCCTGCAGAGAGGTCTGCATGGTCATTGGTCACCATCATGCTAACACAAGTCTACAGCAGGCAGGGGAGGAAGGCTATGGAGACAAGACTACAGCAAGCTGGGCTAGGGAAGCCATAGACAAGAGAGTGACTGGGATGGACGTTCCCATTGTATTTCTATGTTGGAAGCAGGGTCTGTGCCAGCATGGACACCATGCTAAAGCAGGCATAGGGCCTAAAGCTGTGGAGGCCATAGAAATAATATCACTAGAACTGACATTCCCATTCAAGTTGACGTTCAGTGATGCTTGGACTGGCTTCTATAATGGTGACAGGCCGGGCCAGCACCAGCAGGGTTTCCATGTTACATCAGGCCGGGGAAGGCTGAGGAAGGTTATGGAGGCAGTGTCTGCATGATACACTGAACCCAGAACCTTGTGTGTGTGTGTGTGTGTGTGTGCAACATTCTGTCATGAGAGCCCCAGCATGGTCACAATGTCTGTGAAGGACAGCAGGCAGGGGGCGATTAGGCAGGGTCTGCAACAGTCACCAGCAGTGATGTCATATGTCATCCCTGATGCTGTGTCTCTCTGAGTGGAGAGGGAGGAGGGGTCGGAATCCGTTATCCCCAGTGGTGACTCGCTCTGTGACCCTTCCAACACCCTTGGCCCCCTGGGAACACAGCAATGAGTGACTGTTTTCCTGCCTCACTGCCTCCCTCCCTGCCTGCCTGCCTCCCTGCCTGTCTCCCTTCCTGCCTGCTTCCCAGCCTGCCTCCCGTCCTATGTCCCTCCCTGCCTGATTCCCTCCTTGCCTGCGTGCTTGCCCCCCTCCATCCATCCCTCCCTCCCACCTTGCCTGCCTGCCTTCTGGTCTCGTACTCCCTTAGAAAGGCTGACTGAATGGGGGGAAGGGCATATTCTCAATGATAATGTTAAACAGTTCCCCTCTTCCCTGTCCCTATTGTCTCCATCTCCCATCCCCCTCATATAGTGACACCTTTACACATTGCGCACACACACTAATGGCCAGAGCCGTCTTCATCCCAATGAGTGATTGCGATAAATGCAAGCCCATTCCAAAGGGTCAACCCAGCAAAGGGGGAGGAGGAGGAGGAGGAAACTGAGGAAGAAACGGTCCAGATCTCTGTGTTTTCATTCCTCACACCAGAACAGGATATCTGTAGTTATGCTGTTCACGTGGTGACAAGACAGTCCATTGGGATTTTCACACATTCTTACACCATGCATATTCCTTGTAGGCTGGGGCTGCCTGCATTCTTACACCATATACAGTAAATTCCATACAGGGCTATAGTAGGCTGGATCTACCTTTCAAGGCCTGTACATGCATGTTCATCAAGGGAATAATCAAGATTGGGCAGCACAGAACCATTGCCACTAAAGTCTCTTGTGACAGACTTAACCAGCATGCACAGCAAGTGAGATTTGATTCTGAGTGCCAAGATTATTAACTCGGTTGTACCAGCCCAGTCTCTGTCAGGTGATGTGTGTGGTGTCACCATTTGCTCTCCCTAGTGGGAACCATGCTTTAGTCTCAAATCAAATCAAATTTGATTGGTCACATACACATGGTTAGCAAATGTTTATGCGAGTGTAGCAAAATGCTTGTGCTTCTAGTTCTGACCGTGCAGTAATATCTAACAAGTAAACTAACAATTTCACAACAACTACCTTATGTGTAAAGGAATGATTAAGAATATGTGCAAAGTGAGATTGAGTCAGTATGTTGGCAGCAGCCACTCAATATCAGTGATGGCTGTTTAACAGTCTGATGGCATTGAGATAGAAGCTGTTTTTCAGTCTCCTGGTCCCAGCTTTGATGCACCTGTACTGACCTCGCCTTCTGGATGATAGCGGGGTGAACAGGCAGTGGCTCGGGTGGTTGTTGTCCTTGATGATCTTTTTGGCCTTCCTGTGACATCGGGTGGTGCAGGTGTCCTGGAAGGCAGGTAGTTTGCCCCCCGGTGATGCATTGTGCAGACCGCACTACCCTCTGGAGAGCCTTACGGTTGTGGGCGGAGCAGTTGCCGTACCAGGCGGTGATACAGCCCGACAGGATGCTCTCGATTGTGCATCTGTAGAAGTTTGTGAGTGTTTTTGGTGACAAGACAAATTTCTTCAGCCTCCTGAGGATGAAGAGGCGCTATTGCGCCTTCTTCACCACGCTGTCTGTGTGGGTGGACCATTTCAGTATGTCCGTGATGTGTACGCCGAGGAACTTAACTTTCCACCTTCTCCACTACTGTCCCATCGATGTGGATAAGGGGGTGCTCCCTCTGCTGTTTCCTGAAGTCCACGATCATCTCCTTTATTTTGTTGACGTTGAGTGTGAGGTTATTTTCCTGACACCACACTCCGAGGGGCCTCACCTCCTCCCTGTAGGCCGTCTCGTCGTGTCATCTGCGAACTTGATGATTGAGTTGGAGGCGTGCATGGCCACACAGTCATGGGTGAACAGGGAGCACAGGAGAGGGCTGAGAACACACAGTGTTGAGGATCAGCGGGGTGGAGATGTTGTTTCCTACCCTCACCACCTGGAGGCGGCCCGTCAGAAAGTCCAGGACCCAGTTGCACAGGGCGGGGTCGAGACCCAGTGTCTCGAGCTTAATGACGAGTTTGGAGGGTACTATGGTGTTAAATGCTGAGCTGTAATCGATGAACGGCATTCTTACATAGGTATTCCTCTTGTCCAGATGGGTTAGGGCAGTGTGCAGTGTGGTTGCGATTGCGTCGTCTGTGGACCTATTGGGGCGGTAAGCAAATTGGAGTGGGTCTAGGGTGTCAGGTAGGGTGGAGGTGATATGATCCATGACTAGTCTCTCAAAGCACCCCATGATGACAGAAGTGAGTGCTACGGGGCGATAGTCATTTAGTTCAGTCTCTGCTCCATTGTCACGTCCTCTTAATTCTGTTCTTTGACTCACATCTAAGCCCAGTAGGTTGAGAGAGCAGAGCACAGCACACACACACACACACATGTAATACCCATTCCCCTATATTACATCCCCACTCCCTCTTTCACAAGTCCCCTGACACCACGACACCCTCCACCCAATCCCCACAGTGGGGGAAAGAAGAAACACACACAGGAGAAACACATACACACACATGTAAACACAAACTCGGGAGAAACACATACACACACATGTAAACACACACACACAGGAGAAACACATACACGCAGATTGAGAGAGAAGAGCACAGCAGTAACCCCATGAGCTACACCAATAGAGTTGTTTTCAATCGCTTTGGTGCATTTTTTTTCAGATGTAAGTGGTATATTTTAAAAACTCTAGACTAATAACACCTGTCTTATACTCAGAACATGTAGATGTTGCATTCATTGGAGTTAAACACATCTTTCACCCCTTGAGTCATTCATGCAAAATCAAAGTTTTCTGTGAAATACCATGAGAACATTTTGTTTAGTCACCAGTACATCCGATAGTCTCACCATTTAGTCATTTTAACTAACATTTATTCTAATAGCAAAAAAGCATTTTGAAGGGTTGATTAGAAGGAATAGTAGATGATAAATATCTTTTTCCATACAGTTTTGGGGTATAACTTGACATGCAGAATTTGTTTTTGCAAACCATATTTTTCGTGGACATATATGTCAGTCTTACAGTTTCATTATCCTTTTACCAGAGGTTCCCAAACTAGGGGTTGCGACCCCGTGTGGGGTAGCCTGATATGAAAATGGGGTCGTGGGAGAATTTCAAATAGCCGGGTGAAAAAAATCTATACAGATGTTTTTTATTTAAATTGATAAATTAAATATTCCAATATCGTCTTTGTATCTCAAAATTATTGAAATGTGGTTAACCTTAAAAATTATTGAAATGTGGTTAACCTTAAAAATTCTAAAATGACTTTAAAAGCAAAAATTTGAACAATGAGAGAGCGCCCTTAGATCGTGGGAAAAGGCTGCATTGACCGTTGCATTTGAGTCACGGTGAATGGCTAGGCCTGCTATGCTTCTGCAAAATACACCGCCCACAACAGGCTAGTGGGATAGAATGGTGGTCTTTTGCACATATGGGGCTCCGTCTATGGTGGGACGGCATGCAGGCTTCCGCACTCTAGTTATTGTGTCTCCCTCTGCCATATGGACGCATTGTATGATATACAGAGAGCAACTGTCAGTAAAAGAGCTGAGCGCAGAACTCTGAGATATACTGCAGCAGGTAGCTTCCATTTAAAATCAAATCACATCCAGTACGCGCACGCCTGTTCGCATAACTGTGTGGAGATACTATTTACTATTTCACACCGAGGCTTGGTGGTTATCAATGGGGAGAATGTTGGAAAGATTTTTCTAATTGACGGAGGAATTGTTGTCATTCGCCATGAATGTAAAAAAAGGAAAAAAGAATACGTTGTTAACTTTCTGTGTGAAGAAAAAGAAAATGTGCCTCCTTGCCTACGTAACAGATATAGGCTATTTGGAAAACTGAACGAACTGAACACAAAGATGCAGGGGAAATACAAAAACATTCTGCTGTTGAGTGGAGTCGGAGGAAAGATACATGCACAAAGAAACACACACACACACATATTCACCACAGTCTCCCAGCAGCAGCCATCATGGTCCCAGCCTCCCAGCATGCTACACATGTCCCCTCCCTCCTCTCGCCTCTCCCCCCGTCCTCCCCCCTCCTCCTCCGGCCCCTCCTCCACCACTATCATCATGTAGCCCAGGCCTCAGCTTCAGTCACAGGGTGCTTAGAGACCTGGTTGCCATGCCTCCTTCAGCAGGGCTATGACCGAGCAACATGAAAGGCTGCATCTGAAATGGCACCCTATTCCAATACAGTGCATTACTTTTGACTGGGCTCTTGTCCAAGGTAGTGCACTATAGAATAGGGTGCCATTTTGGACGACATCAAAGTCTCCACATTAGACTCCCCAGCCTATAAAGAAAGGGCCTGCGGAAATTAATTCAATGGATACCAAGGCACTGGGATGTAATGTTCCCCAGTCTGTGTTATAACCCAGAATGTCACATGGGTCTGTGATATGTTCGTCATACAGGACGAAGTACATACAGGATATTTCTCAAGTCTTTTCTTGGATGGTTCTTCGATATTTTGGCCAGTTTATTAGGTACACCACCCCGTTTACGGAAAGTTAGAATGGGCAAAGCGAGTGACCTACGTGACTTTGAGCGTGGCATGATCGTATGGTAATTTAGCAGACACTTTTATCCAGAGCGACTTACAGAACTGTCAGTATTAACAGTCACGCAAACAAAATATTCAGGACATGGCGCACGCAAGAATCAAACAAACAACCTTGTTGATGCCAGCATCATATGTTCTTTGCACATTAGGCAGACAGGATACATCTCAACTCCTTTCTTCGATGGCTGTTGGAGGACACTTGGTGGATTTAAATGTATCTTTGTTGTGTACTGGCTTAACGGGAGCAATTTGAATGTGCATGTTGTTGTTCTTGTTGAATGTAGGGAGAAAGACACACAGCAGGTTACAACAGTGTGTCTGTGTGTCAGAACATAGTGGTTAGTCCATATCAGACACTTCTCCTAGCGGTGTTTCAATGCACAGCCGCCTACAGTCACCACAGCAACACAGATGCAAACACAGAGGCAAACAGCAACACAGAGGTAAACAGCAACACAGAGGCAAACAGCAACACAGAGGCAAACAGCAAGAGAGAGAAAGGAGGCCCGAAATAAATAACAAGAAAAAGATTCGAATGGCGCTCTGCCAAAACAGAGGATGGAGATATAAAAAGATGAAGGAAAGAAGAAAATAAACTATTTTAGTGGCGCTGACTGTACTCGCCTGCCCTACAGAAGCCACTCTGTAAAGAGGAAGAGGGAGAGGAGACCAAACAACACACACACAGCGTGTGCTGACAAAGGGGCTTTTTATTTAAAGTTAGAGGAGATTACTTTTCCAGTAAAATAGAAAGCAGAGCTTGGGGGTTAAGCTTCTAATAAATGACCTCTGTTGATATTCACTCAGCCAACAGTCTCAACCTTTTTTGTGTTACTGTAACCCAGGCCCCGGTTCTGCCCAGAGAGTACCCCCTCATGTGCAACTGGCCATTAGGCCAAGGCTGCGTACAAAATGGCACCCTGTGCACTGCTTTTGGCCAGGACCCATAGGAATCAGGGCCTAATTTCCCAGTTGCATGTAACTTAAAGACATTATCCTGTAGTTTGTTTTCAAAACCTTCAGACTTTGGGCTGGATGTGTCAATGTGTAGTTCTATGAGCAGAATTACTGTCTTACCTCAATTAGCCAAGAAATTCCTAGTTTGAAAGCAACTGTTTTAGCCTATATTTTCATGCCATCATCTCAGTTTTCATTTGAAGCATAATTGTATGTTTCACTTAATGTAACAATTGCCAATACTTTGGCAACTTTGTATTTTGTAGTCAACTTCGTTCTGAAGATATTGGCAGTCACAGTCAGACAGATAGCGTAAACATATTGATTCTATGTTTAGCTGAGATCTTCTCTGAATAAAGATGATGATGGGCAAAAAAGCATCTAATGATGCACTTTGGCTGCTCTATGAGTGGTCTGGATCAATCATAGATGTGCGAAGGTTTAAAGAGACACGTTACTAACGAAGGCTCAGGGGAAACACTTCGGTTCTGACGATGGTCTTAACGCTACGAAGGCTTTGGGAAACGAGCCCCAGGTCACTATATAGGGAATAGGGTGCCATAAAGAAAAGTATTTAACCTTTATTTTATCAGGGAGTCGTACTGAGGCCAAGGTCTCTTTTACAGATGAACCCTGAATCACATAAATTCCAGAATGTACACACATCAAACTATAAATGCAAAATGCATGCAGAAAGAAAAACAAGGACATAAAAACAAACACATTCATCAGTAATAAGGTCCTCAATCAGCTTTCTGAATTGACCTAGAGGGACCAGAACATCAAATGTAAGAACATTTTGGAGATTGTTCCACAAATAAGGTGCATACAAACTAAACGCTGATTTACTTAACTCAGTAGAGACCAAAAGAATTTCCAGAGTTAGCTGTCCCTGATGCCGGGTGTGGTAACTCTTATGTCTAAAGTTTAGTGATGTTAGATACAGTGGGACTTTTTGTAAAAGGGCTTTATAAATGAAAGCATAGCAATGTATTGACCTACGTGACATCAAGGTGGGTCAACCAACTCACTGGTAGAGAATGCAGTGATGAGAACTAAAACTGTTGCACTTAATAAAGCGCTATTATAAACTGCATCTAACAGCTTTAATGAAGCGGCAGCTGCGTTCATATAGATGATGTCGCCATAGGAATGTTGACTGAATAATCTGCTTTCTACTGCTTCTTAACTAACTCATCGATATGGTTTTTAAACCCTTTCCTGCAGTCAAATGACCAAATTTCCCTCTATTGGCCTCATGGGTGGAATGTTATTAATATTCTTCATAATTTCATAATTAATAAACATTATTTCTGAAAACCGTCTGAAATTCCGGTGTTTCTATGTTAAACAGTTATGTTATATTTCAGTCTTCTGTGGTCTATATAAAGTGTAGTATTGGGATACAAACTAAAAATGTTATACATTTCAATTCTGTATCTGACATGGTACAGGTGTCTTATTTGTAAAGCCATGTGTGTGAGGTGTATACTTTTGTTTCAAAGTAGATTTGTTGAACAACATGTACTTCGTTTTACCTACGTTCAATACTAATTTCAGGTCAATAAAGTTTTTCGGTAATACAATGAAGGCAGACTGTAGTTCAGATAGAGCCTGGCCAACCGTGGGGGCAATAGCATACACAGCAGTATCATCGGCATACAAGTGCAGGTTACATTTCTTTACAGACACGTCAATATTGTTAATGTACAAAGTATAGGACCCGGGAATCGAGCCCTGCGGGGACACCTTTCATAATATCCAGAAAACCTCATTTAACACCATCAGTAGATATGCATTGAGTTCTATCTGTCAAGTCATTTTTAAGACCGTTACATGCATCCTGGTCTAGGCCAATTGAGGAAAGCCTCTGAATTAGCAACGAGTGATCAACAGTATCGAAAGTCTTTGACAGTTCAATGAAGAGGGCAGCACAATGTTGCCTTATATATACAGTTAACCACACAATTTATAACAATAATTTGGGTCGCAGCCCTTCTCTTATGAGTCTTCCCCACTTTGTACACTGTGAATAGGCCAGGTTAGCCTTGTGAAACCAAGATGACTGCTTTGCTCACGTTAAGTTTCACTTCTCTTTGAGCTGCTCTCGAGATCAGGCTGGTTTAGCAAGGCTTAGTCAAGGTATCCTCAGGGGTACTAGCATAGATATAGAACACTAGATAGGCTGATATTACATAGCACCTATATATGGTCTGTTTAGAACCAACAATGACGTACAGCAGTGAATAATCAACGCTAACAAGACGGTGAAGTTTCACACAGCACAGACCAATTCTTCAAAGGTTCACGGATGATCAGATCATTGAATGCCAGACATGACTTAATCCTGCATGGTGTGCGTTCTCTACACAGATACTCAGCATACAACAACAGCCGTGTCTGTCTGATGGGGATGGTGATCGATAGTGTTCTTTTGTAATGTTCTCATTCTAGAACAGATCATGTGATTTCATGCAATGTGGTGTTCTGGGTATGGTATTGTATATGTGATGGAAGTTTGGCAAGCTGAGCTCTTCTCATGGAGTGTCTGTCTGTTTGCTTGCCAGGATCTGTACGTTGACATTAAGCGGTCTGCCTTCTAGGCAATGTGTGTGTGTGTGTGCATGTGTGCGGGGGGTCCGTCTGTCTGCTGACAATGTGCTACTTACTGTTCGATCTTCCCCTCCTGCTCGAAGAGAAAGGACTGTTGGGGTCATTTGGAAGTGAGGACTAGCTAACAAGGTTATCATGATGTAATATGGGTCTTGGATCTTTTCTCAGAAACCTACCCACTCATATCATCTTTGTTGCCTGCCTCTTGTGTTTGGCTGGGTACAGGTACTGTAGGTCTGTGTGCGTACTTCTATGTCTCTGTTTTACAATATGTATGTGTATTTGTGCATCTAAATTTCTGTTGTCTGTCTGTACGAACCCATTTCCTACTCTGCCTGGGGTGTCAACTGACCTGACCCCGCCCTCCAAGCTGAAACCAACCAATAACCATCAGTCTCTCTGATTGGGTCTGATTTGATTGGTCCTGTGTTAAGACGAAAAAGATTGAGGGAAAATCATTAGGATTCTCTTATTGTATGGCATCGGGGAGCAAGTGTAATTTAATCGTTTTTAATTCTCCTGAGACTCCTGAGAATTAAAAAAAATTATAATTGTGAATTAAATTTGTTCCAGGGCAGTGAGTTATTATATTCTCAGCGTTCTGGTCCAGCAGTGGCATGGCTGTTTGTAAGATGTGTTAGAGAGAGACAGACAGAGAGATCAGTTGACAGTACTGTTGATGGAGGTAGACACACACACACGTAATGTAATGCTAGACTGAAAGCTTGTTTGCATAGTTATGATTGTCAGGCCCTGTTGCCTGCTTCTTGTGTGTGTTTTTCCAATAGTCTCTCTTCATAATCCCTCCAACCACAGTCATTATATCCAATATGAGGCTGCTAGATATGATAAGAAGAATTCCTGGGGCGGCAGGGTAGCCTAGTGGTTAGAGCGTTGGACTAGTAACCGAAAGGTTGCAAGTTCAAATCCCAGAGCTGACAAGGTACAAATCTGTCGTTCTGCCCCTGAACAGGCAGTTAACCCACTGTCATTGAAAATAAGAATTTGTTCTTAACTGACTTGCCTGGTAAAATAAATATAATATGAAGACTATAATATGACTAGAATCATCAACAGTTTATATAATATGAAGACTAGAATCATCAGCAGTATAATATGAAGACAAGAATCATCAACAGTATAATATGACTAGAATCATCAACAGTTTATATAATATGAAGACTAGAATCATCAGCAGACTAGAATCATCAGCAGTATAATATGACTAGAATCATCAACAGTTTATATAATATGAAGACTAGAATCATCAACAGTATAATACGACTAGAATCATCAACAGTATAATAAGAAGACTAGAATCCTCAACAGTATAATAAGACTAGAATCATCAACAGTTTATATAATATGAAGACTAGAATCATCAACAGTATAATAAGAAGACTAGAATCCTCAACAGTATAATAAGACTAGAATTATCAACAGTTTATATAATATGAAGACTAGAATCATCAACAGTATAATAAGAAGACTAGAATCCTCAACAGTATAATAAGACTAGAATCATCAACAGTTTATATAATATGATTCTAGTCTTCATATTATATAAACTGTTGATAATTCTAGTCTTCATATTATATAAACTGTTGATGATTCTAGTCGTATTATACTGTTGATGATTCTAGTCTTCATATTATATAAACTGTTGATGATTCTAGTCTTATTATACTGTTGATGATTCTAGTCTTCATATTATATAAACTGTTGATAATTCTAGTCTTCATATTATATAAACTGTTGATGATTCTAGTCTTATTATACTGTTGATGATTCTAGTCTTCATATTATATAAACTGTTGATGATTCTAGTCTTCATATTATATAAACTGTTGATGATTCTAGTCTTCATATTATATAAACTGTTGATGATTCTAGTCGTATTATACTGTTGATGATTCTAGATTCCATTATAATATAGAGCTGTTAGTTATAGCGTTATTATGGCATTGTAATTATCAGTTCATAGTGAAAATGCACGTGTCCGATCCTAACCCTAATCCAACAAATGGCCTCTATATTCACTACCATTCTAAAGTTTAGGGTCACTTAGAAATGTCCTTATTTTTGAAAGAAAAGCAAGGTCTATGAGGTCTTCTTGGTTTTAGACGGAAACTCCTCTGCTCAAAGTTTAATTAGTGCTAGATACAGTAAATAGATAACCTTTGGACTCTGCTCACAATTTGCTCTCTATTCATTTTTCCATTCATCGTCTTCCGTCCTTGAGGAATATGCTATGTAGGAACACAATTTGCAGGACAAAGCTTTGGTCAGCTGTGTCTGATGTCTGATCTATTTCCTGTTTAATCTGTGTGTTCCTTCAGCTGAGTTATTCACCATGTAGTTGTGTGACGCAAGAATAGATTGGTTGGTGGCAGCTAGATGGTGACCATTGTCAGTCGTTTGTTTGAGCTGTACGTGTCTGCCTCTCAGTCAGTATTTCTTATTGAGTGTCTTCTCGGAACAATGCTGATGAATCACAAGATCACAAAACTGCAAGTCAGGCTTAATTGAATTGTGTGTCTCAATTATGTGTGAATTGATGTGTACCTTCTTGGCCCTGTCTTTCACACACACTAACTAGGTGCATCACAGCACTATGGAATGCGTGGGTTGTAACGACTCGCCTCAGCCTCTCAACACCAGAAGCCAAGGGTACATGTTAATATGCTGTTGCCATGACTACAGGCTGACATTTTGTGCTCCAGGGGGTGTGAACCGATGTGTCTGTTATAGTAAGGATGTCATGTTGACCTGTCAGAGGGCAAGGTTGGGGACGGTTGAATGGGAATTGTGTGATCCTGATGTGCTGATCGTGTTGGCTTCTCAAGCTGTGCACGTTCTGTATACATGGACTAGCTGGCATATGTCATATAAGACATAATGTCATATATATGTCCCCAGACAGGAGGGCCACAGGCAAAACAAGTTTGTCTTTGTCAAAAGGATTCTCAGATACAGATCTGAATTAAAGGGATTGCATGGTCAATCTGATGTCTGAAGTGGCTGTAAAGCATTTACTGCGATGCAGCCTATGCGAACTTCAGAGCTTTCATACTTCTTGTGCTTAGCGGAACAGAGCAGAGCTGTTGTGAAGGAGGTTGTCAAGGAAGTGAGTTTGTGTTTATACAGGGCCAATCATATAAATGCGGAGCTATACAGAGCCCTCCGCATTGTTCTAAAATTTGAGAGGCACACAGAGATGCGGTACGGAGCTTGATTTGGCCTCTGCGTGCCTCCGGAGGCTGCGCAATTACATCACACCCTCCATACGAAGCCTCCGACCACATCTTTGGACCAAGTATAGATTGGCTTTCTCTGTAAGTATATGGCTCAGTCCTTTTGGCCCCCTTGGAAGTATAGGGTTGGATATCCACCATGACACTTCCCCTCAGTCTATATTTTACTGATATAGCTCACAAAAAAAGCGTGTATAATGGAAATATATTTGTGCGTTATGTTTTGCCAGGATTTTTTTCTCACCATGTGGTATGACCCAGAAAGGACTGTGTGCCATAGTTCTGAGAAATGTTCAGGTACATTGCAATAATTCATGGTACGCCACCACCACATACAAAATATGGAACTTGATGAACTCCCAAGCCTGTATAACAGTTGGTTTACACTGTCATGGTCAGCATATTTTAGCTGTGTCACTGTGTCACTGGCAGCATCATGTTTATCTGGCCCTGTGGTGTCTCTGTCTCTCTGATAAACTCATCCTCCCCTTCTCTACATCTCACTCATTCGTGTCCCCCGCCCTCTTTGTGTGCCTCATTTGTCCAGTATCGGTGGGGATTGATGGATCTCTCTCTATCTCTCTATTCCGCCACCTGCCTCCCACTGTGCCATGCCTCACAGATGCTGGAGGAGGGAGATGACGGGATGATAGGAGGAAGAAAGGGGGAACTGTTGTGTTCATGTCTTAATCTTTAGCTAGATTTCCGCCCAATTTGTGACAGATTTTCATGTGAATATTATAGAATTTGTATAAAAAAGATGGACATTTTACCACCAGAGGTGTTTCCATCAGACTGACTTTGTTGCAGATAAAAGTCTGTACAGATATGGGATCTCAATTTGAGACAGTTTGCTACAGCGGGAAAATAATCCTGCAGCATGAATACACATTAGACATGGCAAAATGTCCAGAATTCAGTGGTGATGTTAGCATGTAAATCTTGGTGGGGCAAAAAATAAGGAAGTGGGATGCATGCCAGCAAAGCCACTACACAACATAACACCAAACAATACCGGTGACAAACGGTGCCCACAAACTGTTAGGGTCTACATAAAGCTGTCCCAACAGCAGTCCCAACACCTTACCACTGCTACACCTGTCTATCAGCGGAGCCTTGTCTGGCAGCGAAACAGTTCATTCAGCCTCATTTACTGCCTTTAAAAAAAACATAGCTTATATGGCTGACTTGCTTAAACAAATGTGGCTTCTACTGACAATGGAGATGTACAAACTATGGAATAAGGGGACGACAAGCGGATAAGAGGCAATCCGTAGTTTCGATTAAGACATTAATGAGCGAGCTAGGACGGACGTAGTCAAAATAACTATTTGTTTAGCGCTTTTGAAATGTACAGCGACAGAATTCAGAACATGGGCCGTTCTTATAAACAGACAATGAAAGCTCTTACAATATTCGATGATTACATTTCTCTAAAACAGGTTATAGGCTACATGTGCACCACCAAGTCAGGACAGTAGGCGAAATAAAGAGTGGTATAAATAGACAAAATTATTAGGGTGAGGCACATGGGCTACTAACAGCTTACTACACACCATACACTTAGTATTACTTTCTTAGCTACAGTATACATATCTTCCTGGCATATTACATCATTTATGCAGCAGAATACAATACATTTTTGGACACACTGTGGTGCTGTGCTCACTTGAACAGGAAGGTGGCGCGGCGGTCCTTCGTCTGCAATTTTGTCATCAAAGTCTAGCATTCTCTGACTTTATGTGTTTCAAAACAACTGGGAACTTGGAAAAAAAACAAGGTCCAATCATGATGACGTCATTGATCTTCAGGTCGCAGATCTAGAAAGAGACTGGATTTTCAACTCCGGTGTGGATGACCGTTCAAAACGTATTTTTTCCAGTCGGAGCTCGCTTATTCCCGACTTCCCAGTTGTCTTGAACTCAGTTGTTTTGAGCGCGGCACAAATCATGCTTCATTGACAGCGTGGCCAATGTTGATTGTTTATCATTTTAAACTTGGAAAAGAGACCCTTAATCCCAGATTTGGGACAACACAGCCACTCCACTGAATAGCAAGCTAGTGACTGCTTTGCAATGCTTGCAGTTAGCCACTGTCACTGATTCCTTCCAAACCACTCATTGTTGAATTTGCGATTTCCAACTTGTTGTGTAATATTTATGTCCAATGGCCGATGAGCACCGATACGTTTTATCTGTAATTTCTCTTCATAAAACAAGGATTAAAAAGGATTTGCCAGTAGATTGTCGACTTGATTCATGATGATGACTGCTAGCTAAGATGTTGAAAGTATGATGTTGACATGATCAATCCAATCAAAGCTACTGTGCATATAATGTGATTTGATGTCATTTTATCTGTGGCCAATGACCTTGAGCCTTCTTGGATGGGCAACTCTATGGCAGCACCCATGTAGCTAGAATCTTTTAACTCTACCCTTAGACTTGGCGGTGACGTAGTGTCACCATGAGTGACAGAACACTGAGCCAATCACGGCGCAATGCTCCATATTTTCTGCTGGCTTGCCCCACCACCACAGAAAGCACTGAACTAGGCTGAAACACCTGTATTTTGGAGCTGTCTTACTCAAGAAAACAAAAAAGAGACCAAATTTGTATGCGGCTTTATTAACTCAATGATATATCTTTTTTTACATTGTTTGCACCACATGACAAAATGTGTACAATTGCAAGAAATAAGCTTTAAACTTACCAAATTCTCTCCACCAACAAGAGGGGTGTGAACAGTTTGTGTCATGGACAATGCTTGTGCCCATAGAAATAGATGTGGTGCGCGTGCGTGCGCGCGCAAGGGATGTTCCCCAATGCTGGAAGGAGGGCCCTGAGTGAAAATGTTTGGGAACCTCTGCTCTAGACAGCAGTTGGCTGATAAAGTGGACACTGGACAGCTTAGGTTATATGATGAGATGGATAAAAGCAATATAATTTGTATTTGTTAATTTGCAGCTAAGCACCGATCATCATGCCACTAGCATACAAATATTTATCTATATTTATTGCAAAGGAGCATCAAGCTCATCACCGTGCACTTTCACCACCCTATAGCCTAAACTATGCATTCTTTTCCAAATCTCAGTGGGAGGACCACACAACACAATTCATCCCATAATATTTATCGACACAAAAGGATCCCACCAACGTACAAATGGTCCGTCAACATTTATAAAATTGTACCGACACTTCCTGTTTCCATCACACTTTTTTAATATGACTTTAATATGATATCATGACTTTACTTGCATAAAAACTGTGAATGGAAACCTGGTTAGTGTGATGGATGACGGACAGACACAGCTTCTTGCTTCTCCTGTCAAAATGTTCACATGAGCCATGTAAGAAGTCAGGAAACCTCTGAAATCTCTGCCAAGTTCTCTCTCAGAGGATGTTGTTGTTTGTTATTTTACTCAGAATCTGAGCAACCTATACACTCTTTAAAAAAAAAGGGTTCCATGTAGAACCCTCTGTGGAAAGAGATCTACATGGAACCAAAAAACGGTTCTTCAAAGAGTTATCATATGGGGACAGCCGAAGAACCCTTTTAGGTTCTACATGGTATATTTTTTTCTAAGAGTGTAGTGTTAGAATATAAGGATATAGACACACACACGCACACACGCAAATGCGTACACACACACACACACAGGGCAAGCATCTGACATAACTAATGCAAACATCAACGGCACAAAATGGCTCTGTTACCGCCTAACGCTATCCCACCCACCCAGCCATCTCATCTCAACCCCCATGGAGGCAAGATCTGCCGCTGACTCATATAGCCGCTATGACAGTCAGGCCAGCCACGCATGGCCCACCAAACTCTCTCTATATAAGTATACTGTCAGGTCCATAATTATTGGCACCCTTGTTAAAGATGAGCAAAAAAGACTGTAAAATAAATACACACACTGAGCTATATTGTATGCACAAAACAAATGATATTATAAAAAGCTATCTGAAAAAAAAGGGTAAGAATTATTGGCACCTCTGTTTTCAGTACCTGAGCCTTTTTCTAAATTGTTTTATGATATTGGAGAACACGTTGGGAGGGATCTTAGACCATTCCTCAGTACAGAATCTTTGCAGATCCTTCATATGCTCTTATGGACTGCCCTCTTCAATTCAAACCATAGGTTTTCAATGGGGTTCAAGTCTGGAGACTGAGATGGCCATTACAAAATGTTGATTTTTGTGGTCAATTAAACATTTCGTTGTGGATTTTGATTAGTGCTTGGGGTTATTGTCGTGATGGAAGATCCACTTGTGGCCAAGTGTCTTGGCAGAGCCAACCAAGTTTTCCAGCCAAGTACTTTTTCCACCACTGGAAGCAAAATAGCCCTACAACATCAAAAATCCACCACCATATTTTACTGTAGGTATGAGATACTTTTCTGCATATGCTTGTGTTTTTCAACGCCAAACCCACCACTGGTGTGCGTGGCCAAAGAGCTCTATTTTCATGCCATATGACCATAGCACCGGTTCCAATCCAAGTGCCAATGACGTTTTATCAAACTCCAGCCGGTGCTATGGTCAGATGACATGAAAATAGAGCTCTTTGGCCACGCACACCAGTGGTTGGTTGGGCGTTGATAAACAGTATATTCTGTTAATTAATATATTATTTGATGGTCTTTTTTGCTCATCTTTATCAAGGGTGCCAATAATGATGGACCTGACTGTATATAGCCTGTACATACAGTGCAATCATATCATAGATTAATTAGCTAGACATGGGTTGAAGGGTTGAATGGTTATATGGGCTGCATCCTAAATGGCACCATATTCCCTATATAGTGCACTACTTTTGAAAAGGGCCCAGTGGGCCCTGGTCAAAAGTAGTGCATTATGTAGGGAGTACGGTGCCATTTGGAATGTAGCCGTAGTCTCATATAACAGTCCATTTCACAATGTAGTTATGTTAAGTGGGTGAACTCAGTCGCTCATGTCCCGTCCTAGCACTTTATGGATACAGTCACAGTCACAAATTAACCTTGAGTCCGTTGCTGTTGTTAGTGTGTTGACTCAGAAGAATGTTCTGTCACAACATTGAAATGTAAAGGCCATGGTGGAAGAGACAAGGTGTTAGTTTACTGGCTGTTATCATGGGTAGAGGTGAATCCCATGAGACAAGGATGTAACATGTTTTCGTGTGAGAGGGAGATAAATGAAGAGCAGGAAGCATAATAAACAATATCCTGGGGCTAGCAGACGCTCGCCCCGCTCAGGTACATTTTGTTTGTCTTGATGAATTTCATGTTGCATTTGTCCTCTCTCGCCCTATCTCCTATCCTCCACTCTTCTCCTCCACCCCCACACATCTAGTCAACACACACACACACGCTGCACCTGTATGCTCAAATAAGCTTGTGAATTGTTTCAGGTACTGTATCTGTTGGTTGCCATGGGGACTTTGTATCCATCAGAAACCACAGAGGGTGTGGAGAGAGAGAGAGAGAGAGAGAGAGAGAGAGAGAGAGAGAGAGAGAGAGAGAGAGAGAGAGAGAGAGAGAGAGAGAGAGAGAGAGAGAGAGAGAGAGAGAGAGAGAGAGAGAGAGAGAGAGACGTAGCTGAAAGGAGAGACACAATGTGGACTAATTCTCGTGAAAGCGTTGAGGTTCAAAGCATTGAAAATATGTTTTATTGTCGTCTGTCAGAGCAGAGGGACAGGTGTCAGGGAGATGGCATGGTGTCCTTGAAGAAGAAAATGAAGGGGGTTAGGAAAAAAGAGACAAAAGATGGGAGAAGTGTCTTTGAAGGAGGGAAAGTGGGTAGTTTATAATAGATTGCATCGACAGGCTTTTATTAGAGCATTTCCATACACGGGCTCTTGGAAGTGTCAGTTTAGAGTCTGAATATTTCAGGGAAAAGCTGACTTTTATTGATTTTAGTCATACAGTACAACAAGGATGCTGGCTGCTTTGTGCTTCCTTACCTAGGTCAGTAGGCCTATATACTGGGACTTATTGAAAAGATTGCAAAAGCCAGCATAATGTAAAGATTGATCTTTAAAGTAAAAAGTGTTGGTTCATTTTTTTCCAACTTCAGTCGGCTCTACGGTTCATGCAACTTGGTTTGGAGGCGAGGTAGCGACAGCATTTCTTTTTCATGCAATCAGGAAATCTCAGTTTCTGTGTGCCACTGACCCGAGGGTTTTTTACCTGGTCAGTCATGTGCTTGTAATGAAGCACCCTGAGAGTGAGGATCCATTTGCAGCTTTATTACAATCTTGGTCGTACAAACAGGGTCAATCGCCAGCAAACACAACAGCAGGGATAAGGCTAATCGTAATCCAGGTACAGGCATGAGGTCAGGGCAGGCAGCAAGCTTACAAAAATCAGTCCAATAAAGAATATAGTCCAGGGCAGGCAGCAAGAATCAAAAAGGGAAAAACAGTCCAGAGTAATACCACGAAATGACAGACACGGGAAAACGCCAGAAATGATCACCAGGGAAACAAGACTTAGCAAGGAGAGAAAGGGAGAGAGCCTAAATAGTCTATTAATGGGAGACAGGTGCAGCGGTGATTGGAACCAGGTATGTGGGAGTTGTAGTCCAGGGCTTAATATTCAGGAGAGGGTTCCCTCTGGTGGTGAGCAGGAGGAACCGCGGGAGTCGTTTGTTACAGAGCCCCCTGTGAGCGGCTCCTGACGCGAAGAGGCGAACGACGCCGGGTCTTCCTCGGTCGGGGGCCGGGTTTCTCCGGTGCGCCCTATGGAACTCAGTCATGAGTGCGGGTCGAGTATGTCCTCTGCATTAACCCTTAGGATCGCTCCTCCGGTCCGTACCCCTCCCAATCTACCAGATATTGAGGAGGCCTGCCCAGCGTCTGGAATCGAGTAGATCTCGAAGCCGATATACCTCCTCGCCGTCCACCAAGATGGGTGGGGGGCCCTGCTCACTGGTCTGCTCCTCCTCCTCCGCTCTCGGACCACCAGCGGTTTGAGAAGAGATACATGGAAAGTAGGAGAGATACGGTAATTAGCGGGTAATGCCAAGCGGAAGGAAACTGGTGTGATTTGTTTGACTATCTGGAAAGGACCCACATACCTGGGACTGAGTTTCTTGCAGGGGAGTTTGAGGCGTAGGTCTCAGGTGGATAGCCAAACCCATTGACCTGGAGTATATCTGGGTTGGGCGGCGGTGGCGATTGGCCTGCACCCTCTGTCTCCTGACTGCATGTAGTAAGTGGGTATGGGCCTGACTCCAGATGTCCTCGCTTCTCTGGAGCCAGTCATTGACAGAGGGTACCTCGGTGGGTTCCCCTGACCAGGAAACAGGGAGGTTGGAAGCCCATTACACACTGGAATGGGGTTAAACCGGTGGAGGGTTTCTGGAGTGAGTTCTGTGCATACTCCGCCCACATGAGGAATCGACTCCAGTCTGCTTGGTTCTGATGACAGTAGGATCTGAGAAACCGGGTGATTTCTTGATTGAGGCGCTCTGTTTGACCGTTAGATTGTGGGTGATACCCAGAAGTGAGGCTAATGTTGATGTTGAGTTGTTGGAAGAATGCTGACCATACTCTGGATGTGAATTGGGGCCCTCGGTCCCGACCACGATGTCCTCTGGCAGACCATAGAAGCGGAACACCAGGTTGCACATGAGTTCGGCAGTTTCAATGCTGTAGGCAGTTTGGGGAGTGGAATCAACCGGCAAGCCTTGGAGAAGCGATCTATGACAGTGAGTATTGTGGTATTCCCATTGGACTTGGGGAGATCGGTAATGAAGTCTATGGCGAGATGGGACCATGGTCGGTGGGGAACTGGTAGTGGTTGCAGTAGGCCCGATGGTAGTTGTCTGAGATGTTTATTTGTGTTACAGATGGTGCAGTCAGCACGAACTTTATTGGCGTCTGCCCGCAAGGTTGGCCACCAGAAGCTGTTCTGAAGCAGGTGAACCGTGGCGCGATTCCCGGATGACCGGAGCTGAGTGCGGAGTGAACTTGCTTTAGCACTTTCTGACAGAGGTCCTGAGGTACAAACGTTTTGTTAGGAGGGCATTCGGGCGGAGGGTCCTTTGTGAGTTGGCTTGGGTGAGGCTCTGTCATGATGTCCCACTGAATCGGGGCCACGATTAACGATTCAGGAAGCAGGGTTTCCTTGGGTTCAGTGGGTGCTACACCGTCGTGTTGGCGTGATAATGCGTCTGCCTTGGTGTTCTTGGAACCGGGACGATAGGTAACAGTGAAGTCAAATCGTGTGAAGAAGAGTGCCCACCTCGCTTGTCTGGGGTTCAGTCTCTTGGCAGACCTCAAGTATTCCAGGTTCTTGTGGTCCGTTAGAATCACGAAGGATGTTTAGCTCCTCCAGCCAATGACGCCACTCCTCCATAGCTGCTTTCATGGCCAACAGTTCCCGGTTTCCGGTCGTAGTTCTGCTCGGCTGGACTAAGTTTGCGGGAATAATAGGCGCGCGGATAGAGCTTGAGTGGGGATCCGTGCCGCTGTGAAAGAATGGCTCCAATGCCCGTATTAGATGCGTCTACCTCAACTGTAAACGGGGAGTTCAGGATTAGGGTGGTGGAGGATGGGAGCCGATGTGAAGCGTGCCTTGAGTTCTGCTAAAGCCTCCTGTGCTGTAGTTGACCAGGTGAGGTGTGATGAGTTTCTTTTAGTCATAGAGGTTAAGGGAGCGGCTACCGAGCTGAAATTCCTGATGAAGCGTCCGGTAAAAGTTAGCAAATCCCAAGAAGCGCTGTAACTCCTTCAAGGTTACTGGCAGGGGCCAGTCTAGAACGGCCTTGACCTTCTTCTTCGCCCATGGCGACTCCTCCTGGCTGATGATGTAGCCCAAAAAGGATGTGGAAGTCTGGTGAAATTGCACTTCTCTGCTTTGGCGTATAGCTGGTGATCTATGAGTCGTTGCAATACTGTTCTCACATGTTGCACATGTTCTTCATAGGTGTGGGAATAGATGAGAATGTCATCAATGTACACAATTACCCAGCGATTCAGCATGTCCCGAAAGACGTCATTGATAAATGATTGAAACACGGAGGGACTATTAGACAGCCCGAAAGGCATAACCAGATACTCATAGTGCCCAGTGCTGGTAGAAAAGGCTGTCATCCATTCATCACCGCCCCGGATGCGAATGAGGTTGTAGGCGCTGCGGAGGTCCAGTTTGGAGAAGTACTTGGCTTGGCGGAGTTGTTCTAGGGCAGCTGGAACCAGCGGTAACGGATATCGAAACTTGACAGTGATGTCGTTGAGACCCGGTAGTCAATACAGGGCGTAAACCACCGTCTTTCTTTAACAAAGAAGAAGCCCGCGGCTTGCAGGTGATGTCGATGCTCTAATGAACCCCTTCGATAGTTCTTCCTCGATGTAGTTCTTCATGGCTTCTGATTCGGGTTGAGATAGGGAAAGATTCGGCCCTTGGGTGGCTTTGTACCTGGTAGCAGCTCGATGGCACAGTCGCTTGATCGGGTGAGGGGGTAGTTCCATCGCCTTGGTCTTGCTGGAAAGCTTCGATGAGGTCAGAGTATTCAATGGGTAGAGTGGAGAAAGAGCTGGCTCGTCCCTTTACCGTAACGGCCTGAATGGAGAGTGAAGAGCTGCCAGTTAAGCAGTTGGAGTGGCATGACGGGTCCCATCTGATGATACGACCCTCCCTCCATGAGATGAGCGGGTTATGTTGCCGTAGCCAGGAAGCCCAAGGATTACCGGGTTATGGGGTGATGTGATGACGTAAGCGAATTACCTCCGTGTGGCGGGTCCCGGTCTGGAGTCGGAGGTCCACGGTGGTGTGCAGGACCCTCCCATCGCCGAGAGGTCGTCCATCTAGCGCCTCCACTGCCAATTGAGAGTCACAGGTGATTAATGGAATTTGTTGTTGTTGGGCAAACTCATGAGACATAAAGTTGCCGGGTTGCTCCGAGTCTAATAGTGCTGATGTGGTTATATGATTGTCCTCTAGAGATAATACAATCGGCACTTTGACATACAAGAACTGGAGTGGTGTGCTTGGACACACGGACTCACCGAAGAGGGATTACGAGGAGGTGGTCTTGTGGGGCAGAACGCCTCTTAGATGGCCAGGTTGACCACAATAGAGGCAGAGATGTTGACGTATCACGGCGTTCACGTTCCTGGAGTCAGGTGAGTATATCCGAGCTGCATGGGTTCGGTTGGAGGAAGAGTCACGGGACATTGTGTGCTGGTGGGTCCCGTTCTGAGTGGGCGCCAGATCGAATCAGATTGTCAATCTGTATGGTGAGTTCGATGAACTGATTCAGCGATCTCCTTCATCTCGGCAGGCCAGTTCAGACTGTAATTCCAAACTGAGTCCCTTGCGAAAGAGCAGTTTAAGTGTGCTCTCAACCCAGTCGGTTTGAGCTGCCAGAGTGCGAAATGTCAAGGCATATTCTGCTGCAGTATTCCTGCCCTGGTTCAACTTGTGAGTAGTCGGTCACCGGCTCTCATGCCTCCCTCCGGTGTTCAAATACTTCCCGAAGCGTTGAAGAAAGGCACCGAACGATGGAAAAGCGTGCCATCCTCTCTCCAAACCGCCGTTACCCACTCTAACGCTCTGCCAGTGAGGAGAGAACATACCAGGGAAATCTTGCTGGCGCCAGTGACATACATCGCTGGTTGTTGATCAATAAATAATGAACATTGCAGTAGAAATCCCTTACTCTTAGTGGGGTTACCGTCAAACTTCTCAGGAGAGCCAGACGTGGGTTAACTGTGGGTGCCGGTGGTGGAGAGGTGCCCATACTTGCTTCGGGCTGAGGAGGGGCTGAGTTCGGGGCGACATCTGCAACCTCTGTAGCGTCCGGACGAGTTCCTCCGTTATCGTAGTTAGATGGGTTAGCTGCTGTTGATGAACGGCGAGCTGGTTTGTTTGAGTGGAGATCTCCGTGGACATTTGGACCAGAGCTGCTGGATGCGAAGTGGGCGAAGTCTTCTGTAATGAAGCACCCTGAGAGTGAGGATCCATTTGCAGCTTTATTACAATCTTGGTCGCATAAACAGGGTCAATCGCCAGCAAACACAACAGCAGGGATAAGGCTAATCGTAATCCAGGTACAGGCATGAGGTCAGGGCAGGCAGCAAGCTTACAAAAATCAGTCCAATAAAGAATATAGTCCAGGGCAGGCAGCAAGAATCAAAAGGAAAAACAGTCCAGAGTAATACCCACGAAATGACAGACACGGAAAACGCTCAGAAATGATCACCAGGGAAACAAGACTTCGCAAGGAGAGAAAGGGAGAGAGAGCCTAAATAGTCTATTAATGGGAGACAGGTGCAGCGGTGATTGGAACCAGGTATGTGGGAGTTGTAGTCCAGGGCTTAATATTCAGGAGAGGGTTCCCTCTGGTGGTGAGCAGGAGGAACCGCGGGAGTCTCGTTTGTTACAGTGCTCAGCTGCGATTGCTTTTTATATATCGCCATCCTCAAGTAACTCAATTTCTCTCTGTAATAAAAACTGAAAGCGTAACGCCAAAAGGCTGCCTAATATCCCGGAATAAATCTACTTGAAGGTCTGAACAGGTGAAAAAAAATGACTTTGTGATCCATAAATCAGGAATATTCCCCTGGGTATATGTTTCATCCAATTTGAAATGTCTTAATGTTTCTACATTTAAAGGCATAGCGACAAAGCCTATCTATCATTTACTAATGTTATTTGGTTAGATGGTGCCAAGAGAAGGGTTATGCAGTGCAGTGCAGGACGGGCCACATAAGGTCTGTGTCCCAAATGGGACCCTATTCTCTATATAGTGCAATACTTTTGACCAAAGCCCTATAGGAATAGGGTGCCATTTGGGACACAGGCAAGGATGTCCAATCTTTCCCCTTCCATTGTCATTCATGTGTTCAGGAAATTAGTGTATCTCTCTGTCCTACAAATAACTTTAGAATTCTGCTCTTATTTGAGCCTATTCAGTGGAGGGGAAAATAAGGAGTTGCATCGATTAAAATCAGTACAGTACAATGAAAGGTTTTACAGTACATCTCTACTGTTAGGATTGGATTTATTTACTATTGACATGGACTGGAGGTGACTCTGTAAGGCTAGCGAATGGTCTCTTGTGCTTAGGTGTGCACTGCTGAAAATAAGAGCACTTTGCGGTTCTATATGACCTTTTCGAGGGTGAACCAAGCCATTGAAAACCTGTTTGGTTATAGCTAGTTATAAAAAATAAAAAACATTTAAAAAAAAAAGATGCTTAAACATTACTTAGCACAACTGATCATGACCTGAGGCTGTTTATCTACAGCCTACTAAGGCTGAACGCATCTCATGTATGGTAAAAACAGCATCCAAAGAAGAGTCAACAGTATCCCTTTTCTTATACACATGAACATTCCAAATCTCACACCTGCGTTGCTTATGTACTGCATCCAAAATAACCCCAATATGTACCCTAGCAAATGTCTTTCCCAACAAGTCAGCTTTTTCTTCATCAGTTACGGACATTTTTTGACCCACAACCAAAACTGTAATTCGAGTGGACTTGCTTCTTCCAGTAATCTTCTTCAATATAGACCATACATCCCCCAGCTCAGTACCCATGCCTATTGTAGAGCAGAACTGTCTCCATGCATTTCTCCTGACACACTTAATGACCCTACGCACTAAAGCTCTCTTCCTTTCAAAATCAACTAGATTCATATTCCTCTGTAAGCCATATTTCTTTCTCGAATAGCCGCAGTGCACTCTTCAGTCCAACAAGGAACCACCTTCCTTTTCTCACCCACTTCACTCACTGGCACATATACATTCGCAGCACTCAAAATCAGAGAGATCACAGAGGCAGCACAAACATCAACCGGCCTCTCTAAAGACAACTCTCCAACAGACTTTAAGCAATGATCACCAAACTTTTCCCAGTCTGCTTTATGAAAGCACCATCTTCTGAACCGTACCCTATCTGGAATAGTAACATCAAAGTTCATGGTACACAAAATCAGGAAAGGATCCAACAGTAGAATCATTCATTACATTACATTCACACATAGACGCAATATAGTTAGAAGCCAGTGTGAGGTCCAGACAGGATGTAACCCCTCTAACAACATCATCTCTTGTACCACATCCATCGTTAAGACATACTGATGCTCTTGTTTCCATCCTATCTTCCACAATAGTACCATTAGCATCTGTATGTTGTAACCTCCCCTCTCAAGACTGGGAGGGTTTAACTCTGGGGGTTGCAGAAAATCACTCACTGGGCAGAGTTTCAGTGGGGCAAACTTAGGTTTCTTTATTTCTCAAAGCAGGGAAAAGGGAGAAAACTGTAATTCAGGTAACTCTTCTTTCTTCTGGTTGCTCCTTGTGGCATCCGTCTACTTCTGGAAGGGAGGCAGAAGAGGTGTAGGATTAGACAAGGTGGTTTGTTCTACTCACGTCCTTAACTAGGCCTCTATCTCCAAGAGGGTAGTTGGGTTCTGACTGGTCCAAAGCCTGGACTGGGATACATCCAACACTCCGTGTCTGCTCTCTTCTCCTGCCTCTCCTCCCCTCACTGTGGCTTCTTTGTTCCCTTTATGTGGCTACTAATTGGGCCCTGCAGCCGAGGCTCCCTGTCAGAGGGGAAATTGTGTACACCTGTGTTAGGGCTGTCCTTGGTCCTGAACATCTCTGTTTAGCCCAGACCTTGTGTCGTCCTCTGATGGTGCTCTCCATGGTGCTGCAGGTGACTGTGCTGCGTGGTGAGGGACTGTGTTTCCTTCTGGCCACCACATATCCCCTTTCCAAGCTCCTGTTTGGAGCGCACGCCCAAAAGCAGTCATGCCTCCTGGACATGGCATCAGCATTTGCATGAGACTTCCCAGCCCGGTGTTCCACTTTAAACTGGAAGTCCTGCAACTGAAGAAACCAGCGTGTGATTCGTGCATTTTTCCCTCTGTTTTGAGACATCCATTTAAGCGGTGCATGATCAGTTACCAAGACAAATTCTCGACCCAACAGGTAATATCTAAATTTTTCAATAGCCCATTTTACAGCAAGACATTCCTTTTCAACCGTGGCATAATTCTTCTCAGGGGGCAGCAACTTACGGCTAATGAACATGACTGGGTGTTCCATACCATCCTGCAACTGAGACAGTACAGCTCCGACCCCTACTTCAGAGGCATCTGTGTGTAGAACAAACGGTTTGTTGAAGTTTGGGGCTTGCAGGACTGGTTCACAACAGAGAGCTTGCTTAAGCTCGATGAAGGCCAGTTCTGCTTCTTCGGTCCATCTCACCTGGTTTGGGAGGTACTTGCGGGTCAATTCAGTTAGGGGGGCTGCTTTTGTGGCGAAGCCAGGTATGAATGTTCGGTAGTAACCAAGTAGCCCCAGGAAGGTCCTTACCTGTTTCTTGGTTTGAGGCCGGGGCGAGGTGAGTATGGAATCAACCTTCTTAGGTTGGGGTTTCACATTTCCTCTGCCAACAGTGTACCCTAGGTAGTTGGCCTCTTCTTGGGCGAGTGAACACTTGCTTGGGTTCGCTGTGAGAGCCGCTGACCGTAATGCTTGTAAGACCGCTTCTAGATGGTGAAGATGTTCCTCCCAACTCCTGTCGTGGATAACAATGCCGTCCAGATATGCAGCCGCATATTGCTGGTGTGGACGGAGGACTCTATCCATGAGTCTTTGAAATGTGGCTGGTGCCTCATGGATCCAAAAAGGAAGAACCCGGTATTGAAAGGCCCTTTCCCTTTTTGCTTCTGGGATCCTGTAAGGTCGAAGTCTAACAACCTTCCCTGGTTCTGTTACTATATCATGGGCAATAAGGGAGGTCTGTCCAGGCAGATCCGAGAAGACGTCACGGTTTCGCCATACAAGTTCTCGTAACTCCTGCTTTTGCCTGGGGGAGAGCTGGGTACCCATCTTTACCTGCGGGGTCACAGGAGAAGTGACACTGGCTGTGAGAACGTCGCTTGGAGGGGGGATAGGTTCTTGCCACAATTTCAGAAGGTTTATATGGTAGATTTGCTGGCCTTTCCTTCGGCCGGGTTGGCGTACTCTGTAGTTGACGGGGCCCAACCGCTCTACAATCTCATAGGGTCCCAGCCACTTGGCCAGGAATTTGCACTCGTTGGATGGAACTAGAACTAATACCTTTTCTCCAGGGTGAAATTCTCTAATCTTTGCCCCCCTGTTGTATATTTTGGCTTGCTGCTGTAAGGGAACACATGCAACAGGCCCAACAATTGGCCAGATTCTGGCCATTCGGTCGTGGATCTGTTCAACATGTTAAATGACGGTGCGATGTGGTGATGGCTGCTGTTCCCAACTCTCTTTAGCGAGGTCCAGAATCCCTCGAGGTCGTCGCCCATAGAGGAGTTCAAAGGGTGAGAAACCAGTGGAGCTCTGTGGGACTTCTCGAATAGAGAACAAGACATATGGCAACAGGTGGTCCAAATTTTTCCCATCAACGTCAATCACCTTCTTTAACATTTGTTTAAGGGTTTTGTTAAATCTCTCTACAAGCCCATCAGTCTAGGGGTGGTATATGGAGGTTTTGAGTTGCTTCACCTTAAGTTGTCGGCAGGTCTCTTTCATCACAGTAGACATGAAGCACGAGCCTTGGTCAGTAAGGATCTCGTCTGCTATCCCCACCCAGCTGAAGAGTTGGACCAGTTCTCTGGCCACGGCCTTGGAGGAGGCTGATCGAAGAGGTATGGCCTCCGGGAATCGGGAGGCGTAGTCAAGGATGACTAGAATGTATCGGTGTCCACGGTTCGATTTTGGCAGCGGCCCCACAATGTCCAGTGCAATCCTGCTGAAAGGGGTCTCAATGATCGGCAGAGGAACAAGTGGGTTTCGATATGTTACCTTGGGGCTGTTGAGTTGACATTCAGAACAGTGATGACAGTAATCTTCGACCGCTTTTTTGAGCAATCCAGACATTGCGGAGAAGAAACTAACGTGTGTGGGTGTGGTGTAGCGTTTGCCTAGAGCAAGGAGTTTGGGTAGCCAGGCAAATAGACTAACCTAACGTAGCAGCCGTAGAAAGATGCCTGAGCGGAGTTCCAACTTCAGTTTTTTCAGGGAAAAATATTGTATCCCTGAAAGCCGGATGTTAGCGTTTTCTGGCGAATCCGCATTGGCTAGCTAGAGACTTCCAGTCAAGTCCCGTTCTAAGGCGCTGTGAAACCAGACAGTTTATCAGAGAGAGAGAGCGAGAGACGGCCGTTGGACGAGAATAGGTTGCCACCGTTAAAATTGAAGAACGTTATGGGAGTGAGAACACTTCTAGTTCACTATTTTGTTTCTCTGAGCTAGCTTGTTGAAGGAACCCCTGTGGTAGTGTCCCTATTTCCCGGTGTGTGTCTTTCAACCCCACCCGTGTATTCTCTTTCTCTCCCTTTTCAACTTCATGATTGTCGAAAGTAATTGGCAAGACTCTTTTTGTGGTTTGTGCCATGTTTCATTAACGTACCAACTTATTCCTTGCGACCCACTGTCTGTGTGTGTTAGAGCTAGAACTAGTGTATGTCAGTTTGTGTGTAGAAGAGAGTGAGAAAGAGGCATAGAGAGAGGGGAGGAGGAGGGGGAGAGAGAGGTGTGTGTGTCCCTATTCTCTGTCTTTGTCTCTGTACCACTGTGTGTACCTGTGAGCATGTCTGCATTGTGTGTGTATACTATACACAACACCACCCCTTACATATGTTATTCCATAAGACACACAGGAGCTGAGCCAACAAGATTTCTTCGTTGTTGAACAATGGTGTGTCTCCTTCTGTAGTTTGTGGCGGGACACGCTTTATGTTTTTCTGCTTACACGCCTTCCAGTGTGTCTGTGGTAAATAATTAACGCAGCACGTCGTGTTAGGGCAACACATCTCTCACACACTGATATCATTAGGTCATCCGTAGGGGACACTAGGGGTTCAGCCTCCACAGCGCTGTGGATCTCCTTGCGTGTGCACGTGACTTTGTGTGATTATAGCACATACTGTACATGTGCTAAATTACCCAAACACCCCCACAGACCAGCAAAATCTGATCAGACCCACTACTCACAGAAGACTGAGGAAAAGGTATTTGCATTTGGTAGCTTCCTCAATCTTCTGTGAGTATGGGGTCTGATCAGATTTTCCTGGTCTGTGGGGGTTTGGGTAATTTAGCACCCGCAACATAATTAGCCCCAGGTCAGAGTATAAGGGCACAGGGGCGAGACCCAGATGCAGACACGGGAGGCAGATGGTTCGAGTCTCTGATATTTATTAGTATCCAAGGGGCAGGCAAGAGAATGGTCGTGGACAGGCAAAAGATCCTCTTTGCAGATCTTCTCCAAGTCATTAAGGTTTCAAGGCTGATGTTTGGTAACTCGAACCTTCAGCTCCCTCCACAGATTTTCTATGGGATTAAGGTCTGGAGACTGGCTAGGCCACTCCAGGACCTTAATGTGCTTCTTCTTGAGCCACTCCTTTGTTGCCTTGGCCGTGTGTTTTGGGTCATTGTCATGCTGGAATACCCATCCACGACCCATTTTCAATGCCCTGGCTGAGGGAAGGAGGTTCTCACCCAATATTTGACGGTGCATGACCCCGTCCATTGTCCCTTTAATGCGGTGAAGTTGTCCTGTCCCCTTAGCAGAAAAACACCCCCAAAGCATAATGTTTCCACCTCCATGTTTTACGGTGGGGATGGTGTTCTTGGGGTCATAGGCAGCATTCCTCCTCCAAACATGACGAGTTGAGTTGATGCCAAAGAGCTCCATTTTGGTCTCATCTGACCACAACACTTTCACCCAGTTGTCCTCTGAATCATTCAGATGTTCATTGGCAAACTTCAGACGGGCATGTATCTGTGCTTTCTTGAGCAGGGGGACCTTGCGGGCGCTGCAGGATTTCAGTCCTTCACGGCGTAGTGTGTTACCAATTGTTTTCTTGGTGACTATGGTCCCAGCTGCCTTGAGATCATTGACAAGATCCTCCTGTGTAGTTCTCGGCTGATTCCTCACTGTTCTCATGATCATTGCAACTCCACGAGGTGAGATCTTGCATGGAGCCCCAGGCTGAGGGAGATTGACAGTTCTTTTGTGTTTCTTCCATTTGCGAATAATCACACCAACTGTTGTCACCTTCTCACCAAGCTGCTTGGCGATGGTCTTGTAGCCCATTCCAGCCTTGTGTAGGTCTACAATCTTGTCCCTGACATCCTTGGAGAGCTCTTTGGTCTTGGCCACGGTGGAGAGTTTGGAATGTGATTGATTGATTGCTTGCTTCCTCTCAATCAGAATGATTTCTGGCTCACAGGTGTCTTTTATACAGGTAACAAACTGAGATTAGGAGCACTCCCTTTAAGAGTGTGCTACTAATCTCAGCTCGTTACCTGTATAAAAGACACCTGGGAGCCAGAAATCTTTCTGATTGAGAGGGGTTCAAATACTTATTTCCCTCATTAAAATGCAAATCAACTTACAACATTTTTCACATGCGTTTTTCTGGATTTTTTTGTTGTTATTCTGTCTCTCACTGTTCAAATATACAGTACCTACCATTAAAATTATAGACTGATCATTTCTTTGTCAGTGGGCAAACGTACAAAATCAGCAGGGGATCAAATACCTTTTTCCCTCACTGTATGTGTATATATGTAACGTAGGCTAATGCGATTAGCATGAGATTGTAAGTAACAAGAACATTTCCCAGTACATAGACATATCTGATATTGTCAGAGAACTTAAATTCTTGTTAATCTAACTGCACTGTCCAATTTACAGTATCTATTACAGTGAAAGAATACCATGCTATTGTTTGAGGAGAGTGCACAATTTTGAACATGAAAAGTTATTAATAAACAAATTAGGCACATTTGGGCAGTCTTGAGACAACATTTTGACACATTTCCACAAACTTCAAAGTGTTTCCTTTCAAATGGTACCAAGAATATGAATATCCTTGCTTCAGGTCCTGAGCTACAGGCAGTTAGAATTTGGTATGTCATTTTAGGCAAAAATTGAAAAAAAGGGGCGGATCCTTAAGACGATCCTTAAAGTACCTTACTTCCTCTTTCAAATTATCGTTTGGTGAATCATGAGTGACTCCATCATTTGTAACAAGTTTCAGTAAAACGTTTTTGGTAGCATTTCTATGTTGAAGATTGAAAAAGAATTTGGTGCATTTTTCCCCATATTCCATCCAGTTCGCTTTACTTTTATAATATATTACATTGGATCTTTCTTGAATAAGTTCCTCCATTTCTTTTTGTTTTTCCTCTAACTTATTATGTGCCTCTATGGTACAGTTTTTATTGCTATCTACCTGTCCTGTTAGTCCTTCAATTTCCTTTGTTAATATGGACTCTTTTGACCTAAATTGCTTTTGTTTTATAGATGAGTACTGAATTGCATGGCCTTTAAAGGCACATTTAAAAGTGTCCCATACAAAAACGGGATCTGCTGTATTTATGTTAATTAGGAAGAAGTAAGTTATAAATTCTTCTGTCCTAGTTAAAAACAAGTTATCATCCAGTAGGCTTTGATTACATTTCCAATATCCTCACCCACGTGGAAATTCTGTAAGAGTAATATATATATATATATATATGCCAATTATGTGATGGTCTGACAGCATTCTGTCACCTATCATCACTTTTTTAACTTATGGTGCCAGAGAGAATGACATAAGAAAGTAATCAAGACGACTAGCTTGATTAATGATTAATGTATATGTATGTCTCACTAGGTCAGGGTATTTAAGCCTGCAGAAATCCACAAATTCCAATATATCCATGACATTCATGATTTCCTTAAGTGCCTGAGGGTGATAGTTTGTAGTGTGATTTCCTTTACGGTCCGTAGAGGTATTTAAACCCGTATTAAAATCTCCCAATCACTAGTGTTAACTTATTACAGTATTATAGACACTATGTCCTCGGATTTCCTATGATTGTCTACCTAGAAGAACCCCTGAAATTCTAATGACTCTTGTTTGTGTAGCTTGTGAGCATCATAGAGCAAAACATGTTACACATTGTGAGAGTCTCAGCTTTCATATATAGCTTTTAATAGTTTGTTGTCAACCCATTCAGACTCAACAGACATTTTTGTAAAAAGACCAAGCCCCGGGCCCCTTTGGGATCCGCCCTTGTCTCACAAACGCCGCTCTAGCTCAGCATCCTGCAACGGATGCAGAAGAAACAGATGAATCCAATGGTACAACCCAGAAGTCTGGAGCCCAAACACAAAATGTTTAAAAGGGGTTAGAAGTCGAAAACCTGCCGACGTTATGGTGGGATTCATTGGGTTAAAGCGCATTGACCCAAAACTAGCTGGTCAGCACAACCAAGTCACTACCATGTAAATTGAATGATATAGCTAGAAAATTGTCATTTTATGTCTATGGTCAATACTCCCAGAGACACACACAGACATATTACCCAAAGATATTTGTCATATTTTGTAGTACAATACTCTCTCACTTTTTTCAACACTACCCTCTGTCCTTTCCGTATGAGATTTTTATTCTGTTGTCTTTCAAATTCTCTTTTCTGTTCTTTTGTTTCTTCTCTTTCCAATTCTTAGCACAGACCTATTGATTTCATTTGAGGACTTGACCTGTAAATTAGATTTGTCAAATTAGAGTCCATCCGGTAGGTATGTGCTGTTTGTAGACAGCTTGCTAGATTGACTTTATCAGATCCGTTGGGCCAAACAAGGTAAAGGGCCTTTGGCAAAGACAGGTTCTTGCTCTCTCTCTCTTGCTCTCTCGATAGGCAAATAAGGTCACAGTTATGAAAACTTAGGCCTTTCTACTGACTCTGAAAAACACCAAAAGAAAAATGCCCAGGGTCCCTGCTCATCTGCGTGAACGTGCCTTAGGCATGAGGACTGCAGATGTGGCAAGGGCAATAAATTGCAATGTCTGTACTGTGAGACGCCTAAGACAGCGCTACAGAGAGACAGGACGGACAGCTGATCGACGGACAGCTGAGAGAGGCTGGACTGAGGGCTTGTAGGCCTGTTGTAAGGCAGGTCCTCACCAGACATCACCGGCAACAACATCGCCTGTGGGCACAAACCCACCGTCGCTGGACCAGACAGGACTGGCAAAAAGTGCTCTTCACTGACGAGTCACGGTTTTGCCTCACCAGGGGTGATGAGCATTACACCGAGGCCTGCACTCTGGAGCGGGATCGATTTGGAGGTGGAGGGTCCGTCATGGTCTGGGGCGGTATGTCACAGCATCATCGGACTGAGCTTGTTGTCATTGCAGGCAATCTCAATGCTGTGCGTTACAGGGAAGACATCCTCCTCCCTCAAGTGGTACCCTTCCTGCAGGCTTATCCTGACATGACCCTCCAGCATGACAATGCCACCAGCCGTACTGCTCGTTCTGTGCGTGATTTTCTGCAAGATAGGAATGTCAGTGTTCTGCCATGGCCAGCGACGAGCCCTGATCTTAATCCCATTGAGCATGTCTGGGACCTGTTGGATCAGAGGGTGAGGGCTAGGGCCATTCCCCCCAGAAATGTCTGGGAACTTGCAGGTGCCTTGGTGGAAGAGTGGGGTAACATCTCACAGCAAGACCTGGCAAATCTGATGCAGTCCATGAGGAGGAGATGCACTGCAGTACTTAATGCAGCTGGTGGCCACACCAGATACTGACTGTTACTTTTGATTTTGACCCCCCCTTTGTTCAGGGACACATTATTCAATTTCTGTTAGTCACATGTCTGTAGAACTTCATGTCTCAGTTGTTGAATTTTGTTATGTTCATACAAATATTTACACGTTAAGTTTGTAGAAAATAAACACAGTTGACAGTGAGAGGACGTTTCTTTTTTTGCTGAGTTTAGAATCTTCTGAATGGCCCGGCCAAAGGTCACCGCCAAAGAGGCGCTCAGTTTTGATTAAAATACTTCTTCCTCAGCATTTCCTGAGTGTCAGCGCTTCTGTCTTCATTTGTCTCTGTATTGACCTATAAGTCAATACAGGGTTCAGGGGTCATCCATCCCTGACTGCCTAGTGGACCCTGACTTAGTCCTCCTGACACTCATATAATATATTATGTCATAGAGGTTGCGACCTTTCTCCCACACAGCTCCCTCTCATCCTCTCTGTTTAGAACACATCCCTTTGCTGCTCCTTCTTTCCATCCATCTATCCTCAAACCTCTCTCTCTCTTGCTCTCTCTCGCTCTCCATCCCTCAGTTCCATCTGTCTCTCCATCCATCTCTCCTGAAACCTCTACCTCTTTCTCTCCATCTCTTTTCCCCGGGGCGCCGAAGACGTGGATGTCGATTTATGGCAGCCCCCCGCACCTCTCTGATTCAGAGGTGTTGGGCTAAATGCGGAAGACACATTTCAGTGGAATGCATTCAGTTGTACAACTGACTAGGTATCCCCCTTTCCCTTTCCCATCGCTTTTATGAACCGGTCCCTCTACTCTCATCTCTGCATCTCTCTCCTCAAAACCTTTCAGCCCATCCGCTCCCTCTCCTTTTATTTTATCTTTCCATCTGTCCATCCTACCAACCAACCTCACCGCACAGCTCATATTGACCTTCTTTCTTTCTTTCTTTCTTTCTGTCACGCTGTCTTCCCATCGCTCCTCCCTTTCCTCTCTATCACTCCTCGCAATCGCTCTACGCTCCGTCTTTCCACGTATACCTCTTTGCCCTCCGTCTCAATCTATTCATCTCCCTTCCATCTCTCCCTCCCTCCCTTTCATCCCATCTCTTTCATCCTTCTCTCTATCTGTCCCTCCACGACTCATTCTCCTGTTTCTTTATCTCCTCTATCTGTGTTTCAAGCAGTGAGACAAAGTCTAGATGATGTATAGGAAGGATAATTCAATGAGCGTTACTGGGGATGACACAAAGTTAATCCACTTAATGAACACAATGCACTCTCTCTCTCTCTCACACTTGCTCTACCTCACTATCTATCTTTTCTTTCCCTCTATCTCTTTTCCCATTCTCTCTCTCTTCTCTCACTCAATTATCCCACCCCCTCATCTTTCATTCTTTCTTTTCTGTAGGCTGTTGATGGAGAGGATTTCGAATGACAGCCGGGACAGTGGTCATCACAGGCGGTATTTTAGCTACAGTTATCTTACTGTGCATCATCGCAGTACTGTGTTACTGTAGGCTGCAGGTAAGCCCCTCCTACAACCCTCTGTTCCTCTCTTCATTGTGGTCAGACCATGCACTGTCACTGAACGGTTACTGTCACAATAAGCATCAAGCCCCTCTATACCTCTGACTGAGACCTCTGACTGGGTGCCTAATAATCTGCTGCTTGTATCTTGAAAATCATCAGTAAAACTGAAAGCCAAAACCAAAAAGGCATGGCACCCCATGCAATTCAATCTAAATTGAAAAGCCTTAACCTAGTTTCCTTTAGCACTGACGCACTTTGGCAAACATGTTTTCATCAAGGTGTGCCCCTCTGGACTGTTCCCCTCTTCACTGAGGTCAGGCTATGTGGCACAGGAAGATCCACGTCCCAATCACCACACCCTTCGTAAGCAGTTAGACATCACGGCATCACACACCCTTTGTATGTTCCAGCTGCACATACTGACTTGGATATGTTCGCCCTCGCACAGCTTGCTGATAAGTGTTTCTCAGAGCATTCAGAACTCTCTCACTAGACTACATGTTGTGATCCAGAAGGGTTCTTTGGTTCTGGAATATCTGATGTTTTGTGATCGTCAAACCATCAGTGTGTAGATGGAACTGGGTAGGGGAGAGTGGGGCAACTTGAGACAAGTTGTACAATGCAGTCTACAAAGGCTGTGTGTTTCACTGAGTAGGGGAGAGTGGAGTAAATTGGCCCACTTTTTACATTATAAGGTATAAAGACTTTTAACTGGGTAGGGGAGAGTGGGGTATGTTTGGAACCTTATTTAAATTATAGTGTAAAACCTGGTAGTGGAGAGCGGGTAGTTGAGACCTTTTTTCCATTACAATGTATTACCATAAGACAGTAAGTGGGTCAGAAAGAGTTGCCATTTAATTAACCATCCATTCCTATTCCATTCAGATAAAAGAGAGACGTCCAGCTCCTTTTCTCAGAGTCACGTTAGTGTAATTGTATAAATACTCGGTTAATCTCCCATCTCTCTCTCATGCATGCTCGCGCTCATTTTCCAGACTCCCTCCCAGTGTAATGTTGTGTAATAGCTCAATGCAATGTTTGATAATAGCTCAAGGAAATGTTTGGTAACAGCGTACCAAACTTCAACGTGTGTGCCACAGGAGACAGTTTCTTAAAGGCAGCATAGATTTAAAACAGAATGGACTGATGATTGCTCTTTGTGCCATCTCCCGAATGTACAGCTTTCAGCTGTACTTTGAATACCAATCATTGTTTCTCTTCATGTTGGTAATGGACTTTCCAAAAGATACTTTTAAGTCTTAAGAAAGTATGTGACACTCTTGTTTGACCCAGGTTGGTCACAGATCAAATAGACCGGAAACTTTTTTTTTATTCTTAGTGATAGACATGCTGTGATTATTAATGTGCTTATTTCCCCAGTCCCCCCTCTTTCCCTCTCTCTGGCCTTATTGTTGCTGTAAGAAGGAGAACGTTTCTTATTCTCAAGGATATGCAGAGATTATTAAAGCTCTCCTTGTTTCTTGTCTCCCTGACAGTATTATTGCTGTAAGAAGGAGGAGTCAGAGTCGGAGGAGGAGGAGCCCGACTTCGCGGTGACGTCCCGCCTCCCGCCAGTACACTCCAATCACAACATCGTGGCGGCGTCGGCCGCCGCCTCCAACCCCAACGGCCCCGCCCTCTTCACACCGCCGTTGGCGCGTAAACTGACGCGCTCGCAGACATTCTGCCCGTCGTGCACGCACCATGAGCTGCCCTTCTACCTGCAGCACCCGGACGGACTGCGGAACGGCGGCGACCGCATCGGCTACCGCAGTGTCCAGCAACACGACCTGGACCTGCCCTTAGAAATGCCCAGCTACCACAAACTCAACCTGACCCGGTCGGTCACTATGAAGGACATGTTCAACCGCAGCTGCAGCATTAGCACTGACGTTTAGTGGCATTAGCGCCACCCGGTGGCATTGAGGACTCATGGAAATGGATTGATAAAACAATGGGGACAGATAGTGGGACTGTGATTCTCCCATGAACCTCGGTCTTACACTCAGATATAACCACACATTAACTGGTGAAAAGATAAATCTGCGAGTTTGTCCTCTCCTCATTCTGCTTAGTCTGTGGAACAGTAGGATGTTGACCCTGAAATACCATAAAGTTTCTACACTGTCTGGACTCATACTGTTGGATTAGCCTAAACCTAAACCACCTTCTGGTTTAAATCCACCAAATCAACTCTACCTTTAAATAACAAAAAACAGACTTTGCGTAGTTGGTGCTAAAGAAACCAAGAAACCATGGTGGTAAGGATAAGGAGGAGGGTTATGGAGGCTACTCGCACTACTGTGTCTCTCCACCAATCCACAGCCTGATCACCAGAAAGGGGCCGAGCAGATCATATCCCAAGTTATGGATTATCCATCCATCGCATCATGGTTTGGAAATGGAGGAAGAGAGGGGGAATAGCATGTCAAAGACCATTAAAAAACGGAGGAGATAAAAGGCTTGTGTTGGAAAGTAGGGGGTGGAGTCCTCTGCTCTGTTTTCTACACGCAGTTTTATTTTGGAGAGAGAGAGAGAGCCCTGTTGCTACGAGAGCATTAGAGACTTGCTGCTTCTCAAGGAAAACCAACCAGTGGTGATGGCTTGATCTTTTCTTGTACATGAAGCAGGAGATTGGGATTCTGTTCTTAATCTCAATGTGGATTAAGTTAGGATGAGAGGTACATACCAAGGAAGTGATATATGGAAATAATCCTAGCCAGCGCTGTGCACAACACGTTATCCTACTTTTTCAGACTCTAATTGGGTTGCAATAACATTAAAAGGACATTAAAGGGGTGCGTTTAAGTTATGTTATTTATTAATGGGATTTACCAAACAGAATGTGTCCAGGGTTGGCTTAACCCGTTGGGATAAACAAGCTAAGTGGGTTTTGAAAATAGTTGTCCTTTTTTAAAGTTTTACTTCAGTCGTTATCATTACTGAATATTGTGAAACAGCATCTATACTATTTATGTCTGATGAATGCTGAGAAACCATACAGATGAGAAAAAAAAAGATATTTTATACACTTTACTATGTAATTTATGGTTATCTTGTTCACTGGAGTTTGAAATTGTGGTCTTTTCACCGGATTCCTTGTGTTGTCTAAAATCTGAGATCCATAGGCTAATAAATCTAAACAACATTTTGTGGTTTATCTTCATTCAATTGGATTGGACTTGGCTTAGCTCCCTCTCCACTCGCCATTGTTGGACTAGGAGGATGAACTCTGCACTCGATTTAGAGGCCTGAGAGAGTATGATCGTTCTCTCTGACCCCTGCAAGCAGGACTGAAGGAGGCTCTGTGCTGTGTGCGCAGTATAGTCAGGATGGGGATGGAGAGACTGCGGTTGTGTTTTTATGCCCACAGGCCACTCTTTCAATCAGATTATTTACTGCAGAGATGAAATCAGAGTGAATGTGGGGTGGGGGCTGGAATCTGATTGGCTCCCTCGTGTTATTGTCCTCTCACTCCATCTGTACATTCAGTGGTATTGGATGCTTTGCCTCTTTCTTCTTCTTCCCTTTACCACCACCAGTTTACTAGCAAACACGGTTGTTGTTTTGTTTGTTTATCCCAGCAAATTAAACAATTTGTCGGAGCGGCATGGGCCTTTTTATTTAGTTGATCTATTCTTGCATCATGTGCATTCATGCAAACAAACACACAGGCACACATACAGTGCATTCGGAAAGTATTCAGACCCCTTCACTTTTCCCATATTTTGTTACGTTACAGCCTCATTCTAAAATGGATAAAGTATTATTTTTACACAAATATTTACACAAAAATACCCCATAATGATGAAGCGAAAACAGGTTTTGAGACATTTTTGCAAATATATAAAAAAAAATGTAAACAGAAATACCTTATTTACATAAGTATTCAGATCCTTTGCTATGAGATTCGAAATAGAGCTCAGGTGCATCCTGTTTCTATTACTAGTCCAACGCTCTAACCACTAGGCTACCCACAGATCTGGGAAAGGGTACCAAAAAATGTTTGCAGCACTGAAGGCCCACAAGAACACAGTGGCCTCCATAATTCTTAAATGGAAGAAGTTTGGAACCACCAAGACTCTTCCTAGAGCTGGCCCCCAGGCCAAACTGAGCAATTGGTGGAGAAGGGCCTTGGTCAGGGAGGTGCCATAGAACCCGATGGTAACGCTAACAGAGCTCCAGAGTTCCTCTGTGTAGATGGGAGAACCTTCCAGAAGGACAACCATCTGCGCAGCACTTCACCAATCAGGCCTTTATGGTAGAGTGGCCAGACAGAAGCCACTCCTCAGTAAAATGCACAACACAGCCAAAAGTTTGTCAATAGGCACCTAAAGACTCTCAGACCATGAGAAACAAGATTTGGCCTGAATGCCAAGCGTCACGTCTGGAGGAAACCTGGCACCATTCCTACGGTGAAAAAGGGTGGTGGCTGGAGGATGTTTTTCAGCAGCAGGGACTGGGAGACTCATCAGGATCGAGGGAAAGATGAACGGAGCAAAGTACAGAGAGATCCTTGATGAAAACCTGCTCCAGAGCTCTGAATGTCCTTGAGTGGCCCGGCCATAGCCCAGACTTGATCCCATCTCTGCAGAGACCTGAAAATAGCTGTGCAGCGGCGCACCCCCCATCCAACCTGACAGAGCTTGAGAGGATCTGACGAAAAGAATGGGAGAAACACCCCAAATACAGGTGTGCCAAGCTTGTAGCGTCATACCCAAAAATACTTGAGGCTGTAATCGCTGCCAAAGGTGCTTCAACAATGTACAGAGTAAAGGGTCTGAATACTTATGTAAATGTGATGTTTCAGTTTTTGTTTGTAATAAATTTGCAAACATTTCTAAAAACCTGTTTTTGTCATTATGGGGTATTGTGTGTAGATTGATGAGGGAAAAAACAATTGAATCAATTTTAGAATAAGGCTGTAATGTAACAAAGTGTGGAAAAAGTCAAGGGGTCTGAATACTTTCCGAATGCACTGTACATACATAAATGTATGCATACATATTATCCTTAAACATTTCCCCCACAGGAAATGTAGTGTCATAAGGAATTGTATGAGAGACAGATATTAAAGATGGAATCTACAGTAGGGGGAAGCAGCGGCACTGGCCACCCCGCCACCATTGTTATTGCTTGTGTTGCAGAGTTGAGGAGCGTCGCGCGCAGCATGCTACAAAATGTGCAGTACATATTGTGCTCTTCTATCACACATGCAATGATATCCGAGGGGGAAAAAACAGTGTTTGTTGTTTACAGTAACTTCTTTGTTGTTGTAATATCGCAAAAGGACGTGGTTGTTCCACCATTGAGGATTCCAGGTTTAAGTACATGATTCAATTACATTTATTTAAACTTTTATTATTATTATTTTTACAGTATTGGTGTTCTTTGCTGAACTACAGTATTGCTTTATCTCAGTATTTGCGTTTTATGATACACTTTTGTTGTTTCCAGCTCTCTAAGGTAAAACATGTTTCTGTCATTGTTTCAACTGTATGACTAAAGAACACATAGTTACTAATAAAAGTTTGTGAAAATCTCTAGTATTTGATGTACTTCTCTACTACTGTAGTTGTTACAAAGAAAGCAAATACACATTTTCTTACCATTTTTTTTTAACCTTTATTTAACTAGGCAAGCTAGTTAAGAACCCATTTTCATTTCCAATGACGGCAATTTACTATGGACATGGCTAAGGACCTCCCCCTAAAGACCTCCCCAAATCTTATTTACTCTGAGTTATACAACATCACATATTCATCAGCATCAATTATAATGTCCATTGAGTTATGAAATGTGGAGTAAACAGTTACTGTAAGTGACATCAGATATGACAGACATTGGATGGATATATAAATGCATATAAAACAAGTCACTTCCTAACATAGTTGAAGTCCAGTGATGGGAAACATGGCCTCATGCTGCTACAAGTGTGATAGAGAAATCTCTGAAAAACTCAGGGTGTACTCTGTAAAGACCACAGCTATAAAGTCTCTTTACAGTGCTACAGTCACCCCTCTTTGAGATGATAGTGATGAAAATAAAATGTTTTTTTTCTGGAAATGACACTGACATGAGAATGAATCAGAGACGTATTTTGCTGATAAAGAATTGAGTCGGGATCGTGTGGGGTTTCACACAGTAAAACGGATGACGCGATTTCAGAGGGAACTGCAATTACTCATAGGATGACTCAGCCCTGGTTCATGTAAGAATTAAATAGACTTATGTCGTTGTCTCCTTTTTGTCTTTTTGTTACATAGAGGTGAAAAAGTACCTTATAATGCATCCACGTTGTTCTGCTATGACCAATAATTTGACATATTCAAATGACTGTAATCAGATTTTGTCACTGATACTGTTATAAAGACATTATTCACTGTAACTTAAAGCTAGAATCTTTAGTTGTAAATGAACCCTCTACTGCACACGTGGGACCGACCGCCTTGATTCGGTCTTGTGTAGTAAAACTTGAAATTGTGTTTTTTACATTGGATAAAAGCAGAGACACAGAGTTATAAAATGGTATATCATTTGAGGAACATTTGGAAAATAATTCTGCTTTGAGAGTTGATAAACTTGTAACCTCACTTTTGAGAAAATGGCCTTTGAATATTTCGGTACCTACTGGAAAGCTCTTCTTTGTCTACACTCATTCAGCATCGTTCACACCCTCTTAAGCTTTAGCCGCCACCCAAACTCTGACCATTTTATTCGTTAGGCTGTTTTCATGTTATCCAGAGCTCTGGTGACTGTAACTGTGCTGCTGGCAACAATTTAATTACTTTTTTTTGCCAACGTTTACGGGTGTTGAGAGTTCGTAAATTTATCAGTTATTCTGCACTCTGGCACACTCAGACGAGGGTGTTCTGAAATCGGAGTAGATGGCCAGACTGAATTTACGAACGCAGCCGAAATGGTTACTTGCATGGTGGAGTCTTTTGTTATGACATGTAGCTAGCTACCTAGCTAAACAATTAACCATAATCCCAACTCATGACGTTACTACCCTGCATGAATCTGCAGGTAGCTAACCAACCAGGTTCAATGTTAAATAGCTAACATTAGGCTATAGCTAGCCAAGAAAATGGCTCTGAGATATGAATAATAAGATCATACACATAACGTTAGCTAGCGAGCCAGCTACATTTTAGTTTTTTTCTTGGAAAAAAATAGTTCATCCTATTTTTGGGGGGAAGATAATGTTGCAATAATAATTTTAAAAATAATTTTCTTGAAGAATATAACTTCTATTTCCTCAGGAACTTAGTTCAACTGTCGTACCCCATCACAACCCAAAATATAATCTTGTTTTATTTACTCTGATGTTTGTAAACAATGTAAATGTAAACCAACATTGTATACAGTGCATTCGGAAAGCATTCAGACCCCTTCACTTTTCCACATTTTGTTGTTCTTAATTATTTAATTTTTAAATCCTCATCAATCTTCACACAATACTCCATAATGACAGAAAAAACAGTTTTTTAGAAATGTTTGCAAATGTATATATATAAAAAAACGGAAATATCACATTTACATAAGTATTCAGACCCTTTACTCAGTACTTTGTTGAAGCACCTTTGGCAGCGATTACAGCCTCGAGTCTTCTTGGGTTTAACGCTACATGCTTGGCGCACCTGTATTTGGGGAGTTTCTCCCATTCTTTTCTGCAGATCCTCGAGCTCTGTCAGGTTGGATGGGGAGTGTCGCTACACAGCTATTTTCAGGTCTCTCCAGATATTTTCTATCGGGTTCAAGTACGGGCTCTGGCTGGACCACTCAAGGACATTCAGAGACTCCGTTAATCTTTCCCTCAACCCTGACTAGTCTCCCGGTCTCTGACTCTGAAAAACATCCCCACAGCATGATGCTGCCACCACCATGCTTCACCGTAGGGATGGTATTGACCAGGGTGATGAGCTGTGCCTGGTTTCCTCCAGACGCTTGGCATTCGTGCCATTCAGGTTCAATCGGACCAGAGAATCTTGTTTCTCATGATCTGAGAGTCCTTTGGGTGGCTTTTGGCAAACTCCAAGTGGGCTGTCATGTGCCTTTTACTGAGGAGTGGCATACGTCTGGCCACTCTAAATCAAATAAAATACAATTTTATTGGTCACTTACACATATTTAGCAGGTGTTATTGTGGGTGTAGCGAAACACTTGTGTTCCTAGCTCCAACAGTGCAGTAATATCTAACAATTCACAACAATACACACAAATCTAAAAGTAAAATAATGGAATTAAGAGACATATAAATATTAGGACGAGCAATGTCGGAGTTGTCACGCCCTGATCTGTTTCACCTATCTTTGTGCTTGTTGCTATAGTCCCGCGGCTACACCCCCCCGGAAGCCGAGACCTTTCCCCCCCGCTCCAAGATCATTAACCCTTCTGCTGTTCGTCCTCTGTTGCCCCGTACCCTACGTATACTTCCTACCTTTCCTGTGTCTAGAATTAAAACCATGTCTTACAGCCCTTTGTCTTTGTTTCCCTGCTCCCGCCTGTTTCTTGCTCCTGTTTTCTAGTTTCCCAGTTCTGACCGTTCTGCCTGACCTGACCCTGAGCCTGCCTGCCTGCTGTCCTGTACCTTTACACCCTCTCTGGACTATTGACCCCTGTCGTTTGACTGCCCCTGTTGTAATAAACATTGTTACTCCGACACAGTCTGTATCTGGGTCTTACCTTATAACTTGATAGGAGTGGAATTGACTAAATTACAGTAGAATAGAATACATTATATGCACATGACATGACTAAAGCGGTATTTAAACATTATTAAAGTGACTAGTGTTCCATTATTAAAGTGACCAGTGATTCCATGTCTATGTATATAGGCCAGAAGCCTCTAAGGTGCAGGGTTGAGTAACCGGGTGATAGCCGGCTAGTGATGGCTATTTAGCAGTCTGATTGTCTTCGGATAGAATCTGTTTTCCAGTCTCTCGGTCCCAGCTTTGATGCACCTGTACTGACCTCGCCTTCTGGATGATAGTGGGGTGAACAGGCCATGGCTCGGGTTGTTGATGTCCTTGATGATCTTTTTGGCCTTCCTGTGACATTGGGTGCTGTAGGTGTTCTGGAGGGCAGGCAGTGTGCCCCTGGGAATGCGTTGTGCAGACCGCACCACACTCTCGAGAGCCCTGCGGTTGTAGGCTGTGCAGTTGCCGTACCAGGCGATGACATAGCCCGACAGGATGCTCTCAATTGTGCATCTGTGAACGTTTATGAGGGTCTTAGGGGCCAAGCCAAATTTCTTCAGCCTCCTGATGTTGAAGAGGCGCTGTTGAGCCATCTTCACCACGCTGTCTGTGTAGGTGGACCATTTCAGATCGTCAGCCGAGGAACTTGAAGCTTTCCACCTTCTCCACTGCGGTTCCATATGCTTTTTCCTGAATTCCACGATCAGCTCTTTCGTTTTGTTGACGTTGAGGGTTATTTTCCTGGCACCACTCTGCCAGGGCTCTCACCTCCTCCCTGCAGGCTGTCTCGTCATTGTTGGCAATCAGGCCTACTATGGTTGTGTTGTCTGCAAACTTGACGATTTGAGTTGGAGTTGTGTGTGGCCACGCAGTCATGGGTGAACAGGGAGCACAGGAGTGGGCTGAGCACGCACCCTTGTTGGGCCCCTGTGTTGAGGATCAGAGAAGTGGAGGTGTTATTTCCTACCTTCACCACCTGAGGGCGGCCGGTCAGGAAGTTCAGGACCCAGTTGCACAGGGTGGGGTTCAGACCCAGGACCCCGAGCTTGATGATGAGCTTGTGCACGAGATCTAAGGAAGTCTCAAGCTATTGTTCACCTGAGGTAGAATTTCTCATGATAAGCTACAGACCACGTTACCTACCGAGAGAGTTTTCATCTATATTCTTTGTAGCTGTCTACATACCACCACAGTCAGAGGCTGGCACTAAGATAGCATTGAATGAGCTGTATTCCGCCATAAGCAAACAAGAAAACGTTCACTCAGAGGCGGATCTCCTAGTAGCCGGGACTTTAATGCAGGAAAACTTAAATCAGTTTTACCAAATTTCTATCAGCATGTTAAATGTGCAACCAGAGGGAAAATAACTCTGGACCACCTATACTCCACACACAGAGATGCATACAAAGCTCTCCCTCGCCCTCCATTTGGCAAATCTGACCACAATTCCATCCTCCTGATTCCTGCTTACAACCAAAAATGAAGCACCAGTGACTAGATCAATAAAAAAGTGGTCAGATGAAGCAGATGCTAAGCAACAGGACTGTTTTGCTAGCACAGACTGGAATATGTTCCGGGATTCCTCCAATGGCATTGAGGAGTACACCACATCAGTCATTGGCTTCATCAATGAGTGCACCGATGACGTCGTCCCCACAGTGACCATACGTACATACCCCAACCAGAAGCCATGGATTACAGGCAGCATCCGCACTGAGTTAAAGGCTAGAGCTGCCGCTTTCAAGGAGCGGTACTCTAACCTGGAAGCTTATAAGATATCCCGCTATGCCCTCAACGAACCATCAAACAGCCAAAGCATCAATACAGGACTAAGATCGAGTCGTACTACACCGGCTCTGATGCTCGTCGGATGTGGCAGGGCCTGCAAACCATTACAGACTACAAAGGGAAGCACAGCCGAGAGCTGCCCAGTGACACAAGCCTACCGGACGAGCTAAACTACTTCTATGTTCGCTTTGAGGCAAATAACACTGAAACATGCATGAGAGCACCAGCTGTACCAGAAGACTGTGTGATCACCCTCTCCACAGCCGATGTGAGTAAGACCTTTAGACAGGTCAATATTCACAAGGCCGCAGGGCCAGACGGATGCGCTGACCAACTAGCAAGTGTCTTCACTGACATTTTCAACCTCTCCCTGTCCGAGTCTGTAATACCAACATGTTTTAAGCAGACCACCATAGTGCCTGTGCCCAAGAACACTAAGGTAAACTGCCTAAATGACTACCGAACCGTAGCACTCACATCTGTAGCCATGAAGTGCTTTGAAAGGCTGGTCATGGCTCACATCAACAAAATCATCCCAGAAACCCTAGACGCACTCCAATTTGCATACCGCCCCAGCAGATCCACAGATGATGCAGTCTCTATTGCACTCCACACTGCCATTTCCCACCTGGACAAAAGGAACACCTATGTGAGAATGCTATTCATTGACTACAGCTCAGAATTCAACACCATAGTGCCCTCAAAGCTCATCAATAAGCTAAGGACCCTGGGACTAAACACCTCCCTCTGCAACTGGATCCTGGACTTCCTGATGGGCTGCCCCAGGTGTTAAGGGTAAGTAACAACACATCCGCCACGCTGATCCTCAACACGGGGGCCCCTCAGGGGTGCGTGCTCAGCCCCCTCCTGTACTCCCTGTTCACTCATGACTGCATGGCAGGGCACGACTCCAACACTGTCATTAAATTTGCCGATGACACAACAGTGGTAGGCCTGATCACCGACAACAACGAGTAAGCCGATAGGGAGGAGGTCAGAGACCTGGCCGTGTGGTGCCAGGACAACAACCTCTCCCTCAACGTGATCAAGACAAAAGAGATGATTGTGACTACAGGAAAAAGAGGACAGAGCACACCCCCATTCTCCTCGACGGGGCTGCAGTGGAGCCGGTTGAGAGCTTCAAGTTCCTTGGTGTCCACATCCAAGCACACCATGACAGATGTGAAGCAGGCACGACAAAGCCTATTCCCCCTCAGGAGACTGAAAAGATTTGGCATGGGTCCTCAGATCCTCATAAGTTTCTACAGCTGCACCATCGAGAGCATCCTGACTGGTTGCATCACTGCCTGGTATGGCAACTGCTCTGCCTCCAACCGCAAGGCACTACAGAGGGTAGTGCGAACGGCCCAGTACATCATTGGGGCCAAGCTTCCTGACATCCAGGACCTCTATACCAGGCGGTGTCAGAGAAAGGCCCTAAAAATTGTCAAAGACTCCAGCCACCCTATTCATAGACTGTTCTCTCTGCTACCGCACGGCAAGCGGTACCGGAGAGCCAAGTCTAGGTCCAAGAGACTTCTGAAAATCTAGTCAAATGGCTACCCAGACTATTTGCATTCCCCCTCTCCACACCACTGCCACTCTCTGTTGTCATCTATGCATAGTCACTTTAATTAATTAACTATACCTACATGTACATACCACCTCAACTAACCGGTGCCCCCGCACATTGACTCTGTACCAGCACCCTGTATATATTGTTATATTTGTTAATTTTATCTCTTATTCTTATCCATATTTTTTTAAACTGCACTGTTGGTTAGGGGCTCGTAAGTAAGCATTTCACTGTAAGGTCTACACCTTTTGTATTCGGCGCATGTGACTAATACAATTTGATTTGATTTGATTTTAAGGGTACTATGGTGTTGAAGGCTGAGCAATAGTCAATGAACAGCATTCTTAAATTTGTATTCCTCTTGTCCAGATAGGGCAGTGTGCAGTGCAATGGCGATTGCATCGTCTGTGGATCTATTGGGGAAATTGAAGTGGGTCTAGGGTGTCAGGTAAGGTAAAGGTGAAATTATCCTTAACTAGCCTCTCAAAGCACTCCATGATGACAGAAGTGAGTGCTATGGGGGGATAGTCATTTAGTTCACTTACCTTTGCTTTCTTGGGTACAGGAACAATGGTGGCCCTCTTGAAGCATGTGGGGACAGCAGACTGGGATAGGGAGAGATTGAATATGTCCGTTAACACTCTAGTTGGTCTGCGCATGCTCTCAGGATGCGGCTAGGGATGCCGTCTGGGCCGGCAGCCTAGCGAGGGTTAACACGCATAAATGACTTACTCACGTCGGCCAAGGAGAACAAGAGCCCACAGCCCTTGGGAGCGGGCCGCGTCGATGGCACTGTGTTATCCTCATAGCGGGCGAAGAAGGTGTTTAGCTTGTCCAGGAGCAAGATGTCAGTGGCTGGTTTTCCCTTTGTAATTCTGTAGACCCTGCCACATACGTCTCGTGTCTGAGCCATTGAATTGTGACTCCACTTTGTCTCTGTACTGATGTTTTGCTTGTTTGATTGCCTTAAGGAGGGAATAATTACACTGTTTGTATTCAACCATATTCCCAGTCACCTTGCTATGGTTAAATGTGGTGTCTCGCGCTTTCAATTTAGCGAGAATGCTGCCATCTATCCACGGTTTCTGGTTTGGGTAGGTTTCAATAGTCACAGTGGGAACAACATTCTCTATACACTTCCTGGTGAACTCAGTCACTGTGTCTGTTTATATATCAATGTTATTCTCCGTCCAACATATCCCAGTCCAGGTGATCAAAACAATCTTGAAGCATGGATTCCGATTGGTCAGACCAGCGTTGAATAAACCTTAGCATGGGTACTGAATGTTTGAGTTTCTGCCTATAGGAAGGGAGGAGCAAAATAGAGTCTTGATCTGATTTGCCGAAGGGAGACGGGGGAGGGCCTTGTAGGCATCCCAGAAGAGAGAATAGCAGTGGCCGAGTGTTTTCCTAGCTCGAGTACTACAGTCAATGTGTTGATAGAACTTCGGTAGTGTTTTCCTCAAATTTGCTTTGTTAAAATCCCCAGCTACTATAAATGCAGCCTCAGGATATATGGTTTCCAGTTTGCATAAAGTCAGTGTAGTTCCTTGAAGGCTGTTGTGGTATCTGCTTGAGGGGGAATACAGACGACTCTGACTATAACCAAAGATAATTATCTTGGGAAGTAATAAGGTCCGCATTGGATTGTGAGGTATTCTAGGTCAGGTGAACAAAAGGACTTGAGTTTCTGTACGTTTTCACAATCACACCATTGGAGGTTAATCATGAAACATAAACCACCACCCTTCTTCTTCATTCCTGTCTGTGCGATGTACTGAGAACTGTGGTGGAAATTACAACATTATGTCATTCACATTACTTTATAATGTATTTTTCTATTAGTACTTTCACACTCTGTCTGTTCTTCTGAGAGGAATCTCTGAGGCTTAACGCTGACAGTTGATTTACGATGCCTTGGTGATAAAACCTGAAGACTGCATTCCATTATTAGTGTCTGTGTGAAATGTTGGCCAGGCAAACCCTCCCTCCAGCTTATTTCTCCCACATCGCAGATGAATACTGCACTTCATCATTTGAGGGAAGGGCCTAGTGCCCTATGTATTTTATTTAACCCTTATTTTACCAGGTAAGTTGACTGAGAACACATTCTCATTTACAGCAACAACCTGGGGAATAGTTACAGGGGAGAGGAGATGAATGAGCCAATTGTAAGCTGGGGATGATTAGGTGACCATGACGGTATGAGTGCCAGATTGGGAATTTTGCCAGGACACGAGGGTTAACACCCCTACTCTTACAGTAAATACCATGGGACCGTCAGTGACCACAGAGAGTCAGGACACCTGTTTAACATCCCATCTTAAAGACAGCACCCTACACAGGGCAATGTCCCCAACCACTGCCCTGGGGCATTGGGACATTTTATTTTTTTTGACCAGTGGAAAGGGTGCCTCAGACTGGCCCTCAAATACCATTTCCAGCAGCATCTGGTCTCCCATCCAGGGACAGACCAGGACCAACCCTGCTTAGCTTCAGAAGCAAGCCAGCAGTGGGATGCATGGTGGTATGCTGCTGGCTTGCTGCATTGGTATTTATGTATAAACAAGTAGTAAATTACCTAGAGACATACATTTGGCACCATGTAAATCTTGCTGTCTGTTGCGTGAGAGTACAATGTACCCTTGTAGAATTTTACATATCTGTTATTTGTCACAGAGACTCAGGAGGACTATAAAGAGTTGTAACCTAACCCTGCTTATTTGGGCTATTGACAATCACCCTTAGGTGACTGTTAACGCTCCATTATTGCAATAATTATTAATAAAGTTTGATGGTTTTGAGGAAATCTAAAAGTCTCTTCTTTGGTTAGAATAAATCAACGACAGAACCCAGCTGGCTGTATGGACGGGGACAGTATATTCCCGGAGAGAGCCATAAAGGCCTGATTGGTGGAGTGCTGCAGAGATGGTTGTCCTTCTGGAAAGTTATCCCAACTTTGGAGCTCTGTCAGAGTGACCATCGGGTTCACCAAGGCCCTTCTCCCCCGATTTCTCAGTTTGGTTGGGCGGCCAGCTCTAGGAAGAGTCTTGGTGGATCCAACCTTTTACATTGTGTTCTTGGGGACCTTCAATGCTGCAGAAATGTTTTGGTACCCTTCCCCAGATCTGTGCCTCTGTGGGCAATTCTTTCAACCTCATGACTTTGTTGTTGCTCTGGCATGCACTGTCAAATGTGGGACCTTATAGTGAGGGAAAAAAGTATTTGATCCCCTGCTGATTTTGTACGTTTGCCCACTGACAAAGAAATTATCAGTCTATAATTTTAATGGTAGGTTTATTTGAACAGTGAGAGACAGAATAACAACAAAAAAATCAAGAAAAACGCATGTGAAAAATTTTATGAAATGATTTACATTTGAATGAGGGAAATAAGTATTTTACATTCTCTAATGTAACCTTGAGAGAAGGGCTGAGAGAGATGAGAATCAGTAAATTAGTCCACGGTGACCCTGTGTATGTGTGTGTGTGTGTGTGTGTGTGTGCGTGTGTGTGTGTGTGTGTGTGTGTTTGAGTGTGTGTATGTTTAGAGTAATTTACTTTAAAGGGTAGGAAGCATGCGTTTTTACTCACCAAAGTAACTACACATTGTGGTAAAATACTTAGTTGTAGTCATGATCTGATTACTGGTAATTTTTGTATAACTTTGGAATTACCTACAATGCACTATTGTCACCATCGTTAAGAGAACCTACTCTGCTACTGAGTTGCACGGTAGCTCACTAGCTAGCTCGAGCTGGCTAACGTTAGCCACTAGCCATGCTAGCATGTAATTACATCCCAGGCCGAGTTTTGGCAGTGGTGCGTTACAATCCACCAATCACGAGGAAGTGAGATGTAAACAAGCTATCGTATTACCAATCAGCGAGCATTCCCCACACGTGGGGCATCCTGCACGTTCAGCTTCAACAGGCCTTCTTGCCTCGGGCTCACGAAAGGGGAAAAATCATCCTTGTCTGGTCTAATTAACATTTGTTTTGTTAACCTTTTTGGACTGTGCTGTTGTGTGATTATTTCCACCTGCCTGGAGCCTTCCTCCGATTGCTGGCTTGTTGACTGTTCCCCTTGTCTCCTGTGCCCTCTGCCGCCTCTGGAGGATTGTCTCTGGAATCTATCTACTTTGGATTTCCCTCGATATAATGCTATTGGATTACCCACCTCACTGACTCCTTGGGCCCGGTGAAATGGGCTCACCCTCTGAAAAGCCTCTCTCCCTGGCTTTCGCTTAGTAACTCAGCCACAATCGGATGGGCCCCCACCGTCAATCTGTTATTCTCTGCTCTCTCATAGCTTTTGATCTGCTGGTGTTGTTTAAGTTGTGTTCTGTGGGTTCCTGCCTGTGCTAGTTGGTCTTTAATGTCATGAATGTGTGCACCATGTGTTAAGACTTTGTTTGGTGCTATCATGATCATGGCAGGAGAGTGACAGCCATGAGCAGACAGACAGTCAGAGAGGGAGAGAGAGAGAGGCCACAAACCAACAGGTAAGTCAGAAGTGCCTCTCCAAGCCCATAGAGTTCATAGACTGGTGATCTGTCATATTGTGAATCAATCTGAATGATCATATATGATCTCTGATGAAATGATAGCATCTTAGGTCTAGAGGGTGTATTGCATGTGTTAACATCATTCAGGAGAGAGGCAGCCATGATTATACCCACGGACAGACACAGGCAGAGAGAGAGAGAGAGAGAGAGGCTACAAACCAACAGGTAAGATAGTGTACAAAATGGTTGTTTCATTGAATATATCCACATTAACAGTCACAGTGGTATTCAGTACAGTATGAATGGCCATGGCCCTAAGACTGATTGGACTGTACCAGAGTAAGTGCCCCTCTGAAAGGCCCCCATTAGCCTTGTAAAATTGCCCATTTGTAAGTTAAGATTAGTCTATATCCTTTCCTCAAAAGTCACTAGAATTTAAACCGGCATGCCCCCGAACCCCCGTAGCGGAATGTGTCCCCCCTCAATGTCAGAGTCGCTCCTACAGTCCCTCTCTCTCTCCATCCCAGTGTCCCAGTGGAGAGCAGGGGGGGGTGTCTGCAATGTAATTTATAATCTTTGGCAGTAATACCAGTGAAGTGTTGTTCAGATGCAGTGCGGGGGGGGGGGGCATCATGAATTATAAACATGATGAAAGCCTATGTCTCCACTCCTCTATTCTTTCCTCCCCCTCTCCTCTCTTCCCTCCTCTGTGTCTCTCTCCTCTTAACCTTCTATCCACTCCTCCATCTGTCCTCTATCTTCAACCCTCCTCCCCAAAGTAAAACATATTTTCACATGAAAACCTCCCCTTGTACTCACAAATAAATTAAACACCCTCATAGAACTAACTCAAAATAATGTTTCCAGCCACAAATAACAATAACTGTAGCGACCCTGTGTTTATAAACGTGGATATCGACTTTGCCACTTCAACATGCTTTTGTGGCACAGTCGATGCCACACAGGGCTACGGGCCAGAAGGTTGAGGATTTACCGAAACCACAGACAAGCTCATTCTCCCTGCCTGTTTCATTACACTACGATCAGAGACGGCTGCAGACAATGATCAGCTGGGGGAAATCAGATTTTCCACATTTTGATGCCATATTTATAATTATATACAATACATACAACACATTTTCCACCAACAGGTTTCTGTGCCTATGCAACACACACAACCAATAAACAAAGAATACCGACTTCGGGCACTTCAGTATCAAGGTTTCACTGTGTCAATGTTGACAAACAGAAATACACAAAAGTATGTGGACACCCCCTTCAAATGAGTGAATTCGGCTATTTCAGCCACACCCATTGCCGATAGGTGTATAAAATCGAGAACACAGCCATGCAACCTCCATAGACAAACATTGTCAGTGGAATGGGTCGTACTGAAGAGCTCAGTAACTTTCAAAGTGTCAGTAGCATAGGATGCCACCTTTCCAACAAGTCAGTTCGTCAAATTTCTGCCCTGCTAGAGCTGCCCCGGTCAACTGCAAGTGCTGTTATTGTAAAGTGGAAACGTCTAGGCGCAACAAAGGCTCAGCCGCAAAGTGGTAGGCCACACAAGCTCACCGAACGGGACCACCGAGTGCTGAAGCGCATAGCGCATAAAAATCGTCTGTCCTCGGTTGCAACACTCACTACCGAGTTCCAAACTCCCTCTGGAAGCCACGTCAGCACAAAAACTGTTCTTCGGGAGCATCCTGAAATGGGTGTCTGTGGCTGAGCAGCCGCACACAAGCCTAAGCTCACCATGTGCAATGCCAAGCGTTGGCTGGAGTGGTGTAAAGCTCGTCGCCTTTGGACTCTGGAGCAGTGGAAACGCATTCTCTCAAGTGATTAATCATGCTTCAGCATCTGGCAGTTCGACAGACGAATCTGGGTTTGGCAGATGCCAGGAGAACACTACCTGCCCCAATGCAAAGTACCAACTGTAAAAATTGGTGGAGGAGGAATAATGTTCTGGGGCTGTTTTTCATGGTTCAGGCTTGTCCCCTTAGTTCCAGTGCAGATACATCTTAACGCTACAGCACACAATGACATTCTAGACGATTCTGTGTTTCCAACTTTGTGGCAACAGTTTGGGGAAGGCCCTTTCCTGTTTCAGCATGACAATGCCCCTGTGCACAAAGCGAGGTCCATACAGAAATGGTTTGTTGAGATCAGTGTGGAAGAACTTGACTGGCCTGCACAGAGCCCTGACCTCACTCCCATCTAACACCTTTGTGATGAATTGGAACGCCGACTGCAAAGCCAGGCCTAATCGCCCAACATCAGTGCCCGACCTTGGGCGGCAGGTAGCATAGTGGTTAGAGTGTTGGACTTGTAACCGGAGGGTTGCAAGTTTGAATCCCTGAGCTGACAAGGTAAAAATCTGTCGTTCTGCCCCTGAACAAGGCAGTTAACCCACTGTTCCCCGGGCGCCGAAGACGTGGATGTTGATTAAGGCAGCCCCCCGCACCTCTCTGATTCAGAGGGGTTGGGTTAAATGTGGAAGATGCATTTCAGTTGAAGGCATTCGGTTGTACAACTGACTAATAATGGTCACTTTGACACTAATACTGTTGGGTCTGATTGGAAGTCCCTGCAGCAATCTTCCAGCATCTAGTGGAAAGCCTTCCCAGAGAAGTGGAGGCTGTTATAGCAGCAAAGGGGGGACCAACTCCATATTAATGCTCATGATTTTGAAATGAGATGTTCGACGAGCAGGTGTCCACATACTATATACATCTTGGAACTGGAGACACTTATCTCCCTCACTAGTTTTAAGCACCAGCTGTCAGAGCAGCTCACAGATCACTGCACCTGTACATAGCCCAACCATCTACCTCATCCCCTACCGTAGTCATTTATTTATCTTGCTCCTTTGCACCCCAGTATTTTTACATTCATCTACTGCACATTTACCATTCCAGTGTTAAATTGCTATACTGTAGTTACTTTGCCACCATGGCCTATTTATTGCCTTATGTTCCTTATCCTACCTCATTTGCACACATTGTATATAGATTTCCTACTGTATTATTGACTGTATGTTTGTTTACTCCAATGTGTAACTATGTGTTGTTGTATGTGTTGAACTGCTTTGCTTTATCTTGGCCAGGTCGCAGTTGTAAATGAGAACTAACCCCAGAGAGAGAGATATGCTGGTGGCATGCTACGACACCCACATGCATTTATTTATGCCAGATGGATACTGCGTCTGCTATGCATGTATAGACGTACAGAAGGAGGCTAATTCAACAACAACAAATTATACTCATATTTTGTATTAAGATAATCATTATATATTTTTTTTATTATAGGAGTAACTCTGGTAGGCCTGAAACAGTCTTCCTCACCTCAGGTTCAACTGCCTTCACATCATAGGCCTGCAGTAGCTAAAGCTTGATCATCGTCACACCAGGCCAAACCTTCACAAACGTTTCTAAACTTTATCAGGGTAATATATCAAAATTAAGTCAAGACGTTGTTTATAGGGAAAATAAGAGCAGAAGAGCAAATTTAAACCAGGGACAAAACACACTACCTTCCCCCGTGCCCCCCCAAAACCACAGAACCCTCCCCAGATGTTTGACAACCCTCCCCTATTGTGGACCACCTCTCTACCTCAGTACATTGCGATCTGACCCTTAGTTGCTATGTGTGTGTGTGTGTGTGTCTGTGCGTGTGTATGCTAGTCAGTGTTTGGTCCATTGATCTTAGTTCTGGCTCTGGTATTTATTTGTTATTTCAATAAAAATGCTATATACTGGATGTACAGTACCAGTCAAAAGTTTGGACACACCTACTCATTCAAGGGTTTTTCTTTATTTTGACCTTTTTCTACATTGTAGAATAACAGTGGACATCAAAACTATGAAATATTACATATGGAATCATGTAGAAATCCCAAAAGGTGTTAAACATGATGACAGCTTTGCACACTCTTGGCATTCTCTCAAGCAGCTTCATGAGGTAGTCACCTGGAATGCATTTCAATTAAAAGGTGTGCCTTACTAAAAGCTAATTTGTGGAAGGTGAACGGATGATCTCCACATGTGTGGTTCCCACCGTGAAGCATGGAGGAGGTGTAATGGTATGGGGGTGCTTTGGTGGTGACACTGTCAGTGATTTATTTAGAGTTCAAGGCTATTTGACCAAGAAGGAGAGTGATGGAGTGCAGCATCAGATGACCTGGCCTCCACAATCACCTGACCTCAACCCAATTGAGATGGTTTGGAATGAGTTGGACCGCAGAGTGAAGGAAAAGCAGCCAACATGTGCTCAGCATATGTGGGAACTCCTTCAAGACTGTTGGAAAGGCATTATAGGTGAAGCTGGTTGAGAGAATGCCAAAAGTGTGCAAAACTGTCATCAAGGCAATGGGTGGCTACTTTGAAGAATCTCAAATCTCAAATCTATTTTGATTTGTTTAATACTTTTTTGGTTACTACATGATTCCATATGTGTTATTTCATAGTTTTGATGTCTTCGCTACTTTTCTACAATGTAGAAAATAGTACAAATAAAGAAAAACCCTTGAATGAGTAGGTGTGTCCAAACTTTTGACCGGTGCTGAATATATTTCTGTCAAAAATCCGATGTACCTGAAAGAATATAAACTCCAACGCAACTGTAACATACTTCTTCTATCCCCTTTTAAGCCTATCTGTTACAAAATGGATACCAGATGCCAGAAGCTTTAAAACACCCAAACAGAGTTCTGACGTGACGTGACCTTTCTTTACAAAGCCAACAAACTTCAGCCTCCTGTTCTGTGGTTGAGCTGGGGGAGGTATGTGGGTTTATAAAGGCGTATTGATTGTTCAACTTCATTCTGTCTATTTCCACCTCAGGCTAAACAGGTATACAGAACCACTCAGAACATGTAGAGTGGTAGATACACCCAGTGGTAGCAGCATAAGATGGCTGGGAAACCATGAAGGGATCTCATAGTGTGTTTGTATTTGTATATATTAAGGATTCCCATTAGCTGCTGTCTTCCTTGGGTCCAAACACATTAAGGCACTTACATCACACATAAAACAAAAGATAAAACAGTACATCATATAACATTATTACACCACTACATATCTACAGTACAAAATGTATAATACCACGATACAACAATACTACACATATGCATGGGTGTCCAAGCTGTGTGCTAGTAGTTTAAACAGACAGCTTGCTGCATTCAGCATGTCAACACTTCTTACACAAACAAGTAGTGATGAAGTCAATCTCTCCTCTACTTTGAGCCATAAGAGATTTACATGCATATTGTTAATGTTAGCTCTCCGTGTACAGTTAAGGGCCAGACATGCTGCCCTGTTCTGAGCTAATTGTCATTTTCCGAGGTTCCTCTTTGTGGCACCTGACCACACGACTGAACAGCAGTACAGGTGCAACAGAACCAGGGCCTGTAGGACCTGCCTTGTTAATAATGTTGTTAAGAAGGCAGAGCAGCGCTTTACTATGGACAGACTTCTCCCCATCTTAGCTACTGTTGTATCAACATGTTTTGACTGTGACCGTTTACAATCCAGAGTTACTCCAAGCAGTTTAGTCACCGAAACTTGCTCAATTTCCACATTATTTATTACAAGATTTTTCAACAACAATTGTGAAAAGAAGTAAGCCTGTACAGAATAAAAGTATTCCAAAACCTCCATCCTGTTTGCAACAGGGCACTAAAGTAATACTGCAAAAAATGTGGCAAAGCAATTTACTTTTTATCCTGAATACAAAGTGTTATGTTTGGGGCCAATCCAATACAACACATTTCTGAGTACCTCTCTCCATATATTTAAGTATAGTGGTGGCTGTATTATGTTATGGGTATGCTTGTAAAAGTTAAGGACTGGGGAGTTTTTCAGGTTAAAAAATAAACGGAATAGAGCTAAGCACAGGCAAAATCCTAGAGGAAAACCTGGTTCAGTCTGCTTTCCATCAGACACTGGGAGATGAATTGACCTTTCAGCAGGACAATAACCAGAAACACAAGGCCAAATTTACACTGGAGTTGCTTACCAAGAAGACAATGAATGTTCCTGAGTGGCCAAGTTACAGTTTTGACTTAAATCGTCTTGAAATACTGCACAATCCAGGTGTGGAAAGCTCTTAGAGACTTTCTCAGAAAGACTGACATCTGTAATTACTGACAAAGGTGATTCTAACATGCATTGGCTCAAGGGGTTAAATAGTTTTATAATCAAGATATATGAGTGGCTTTTTTTTTCATGTTTTTTTTTACAAATGTTAGAATTTTTGTGTACATCGTTGACAAAAATGTTGAATGAAATGCATTTTATCCCACTTTGTAACACAACAAAATGTGAAACATTTCAAGGGGTGTGAATACTTTCTGAAGGCACTGAGTATACGAAACATTAGGAACACCTTTCGACTATTGAGTAGCACCTACCAGTTTCGCCCTCAGAACATCCTCAATTCGTCTGGCAAGGTGTCAAAAGCGTTCCACAGGGATGCTGGCCCATGTTAACTCTAATGCTTCCCACAGTTGTGTCAAGTCGGCTGGATGTCCTTTGGGTGGTGGACATTTCTTGATACACACAGGAAACTGTTGAGCTTGAAAAACCCAGCAGCGTAGGCCGTCATTGTAAATAATAATTTGTTCTTAACTGACTTGCCTCGTTAAATAGGTTCAATTAAAAATGAGAAAAAATATAAATAAAAAAGTGACATCAATAAGGGATCATAGCTTTCACCTGGTCAGTCTATGTCATGGAGTTCTTAATGGTTTGTACACTCAGTGTACTGTACTGGTAGAATATTCCACAGCACCAGAGAGAGTAGCCAGTGAGAACACACACACACACACACATATGTACAGCACGCACGCACACGCATGCACGGCAAGCTCACACACAAACCTGACATACGCACACGCACACCTTCCGACACACACATACCTGTTGCATAATTATCCCAGTTTCGGACCCTGAGAGGCCACTACAGGACCATTACCACATGTTTTAGATCCCCTGATTTCTAAAAGGAGTAAGAGGGGTATGTGCCTCTCTGAATTTTTCATTCTGCACACTCCTCTTTGTGTAACTACTGATAAATAAAGCATAACTCCAGAGGGCTCGCAGAATGGGCCGCTTTTTTACTTCTTCATTTTTATGAAAAATGTTATCTCGTTTTCTCCTTTGATATTTTCCTAGTGAACGGTGAGGTAAGAAAGACAGCTTGTTCCATAACGCTTTTTTTTGGATAGTCCATCTGTAGATGCTATACAGACTATTAGTAACATTTACTAACCCTAAACCTAAACTTAACCCATACCCTAACCCTTGACAATTCTTCTAAACATAGCCCTAACCTTAGCAAGCAGTTGCTTATCAACAGATAGTTTGTTGATAGTATGACCATCAGTAGAGCATTTCCAGATGGACTATCTGGACTATCCAAATAAAGTGTGACCCTCTTTCCTGAGATAGCTACAAGAGTACCAACTCTACATTATGATCAAAAACAAATCAATCGTTATTTGTCTCATGCTTCGTAAATAACTGTGTAGACTAACAGTGAAATGCTTACTTATCGGCCCTTCCCAACAATGCAGTGAGAAAAAGACAAACATTAGAAAAACGTTAACACGAGGAATAAATACACAATGAGTAACGAAAACTTGCCTATATACATGGGTTACCAGCACCGTGTCGATGTGCAAGGGTACGAGGCAATTGAGGCAGATATGTAGTGTACATAGGTAGGGATAAAGTCACTAGGCAACAGGATAGATAATAAACAGGAACCGCAGTGTATGTGATGAGTCAAAATAGTTAAAGGCGCTGCATGGTCAGTATGTCGTCTGCATTGCACCGTGCAGTATTTATGACGACACGGCCTCTGCAGAAGTCAAGGCATTCGTACATCTAGCACTTCGTCGACCAGCGCAAAGTGTGTGTTTATACAGGACATCCCGCCCTCATCTACCGTCAATCAATCATGTCAATGTGGAGATACACGTTGCCATCCACATGTTACCAACTTTGAGAGCCACACATCGATGCGGTACAGTGCTCAATTTGGCCTCTGAGTGCATCCAAAGGCTCCGTAACGACCACATATGCAGATCAAGGATAAATTGGCTTTTACTGCGAAAGGGTCAATGCAGATAGTCCAGGTAGATATTGAATAATGATACAGCTTCTAACCCCAAGCCATAATACTGCTAAATAGTTAGTTAAATAGTTAATCAACAGCATTATATTCAACAGTATCACCATGGGGTGCCAAGGAATTTGTGCTGTGGGGGAAAACACTTGCTAGGCCTATATATACCGTGCAAAAATTGGGAAAAAAATATGTCAAAAATCTAAGTCAATATCAATATGAAATCTTCATGATTCAACAAGGGTATGGCTGTTTTCTATTTTAATTTGATTGTCCTTGAGACCTTCTGGTTTGCTGTTGGGCTGTCTCCTGGTGAAATAGTTCGGTTAAGGCCGCCACCTAGCGGTCAAATAGTAACATCACACATCGGCCCAGTTAATGCTGAGGACCAATGAAAATGCAGTGCGTATGCTGTACGTTTTCTTAGCGAGGGAAAGATAGAAGTAGACAGCTACATAAGTAAACTAGTGGGAAAGGCGAGACACACACCCCCCACGAAAGCCAGTTTTGACACGTCGTTTTCGCATGGCTTTTGTCGTTTTATGTGGCTAATATCCTTCGAAGTGGTATGGATACAGAACGGAGTAGTGAAATATGTGGGAATGTCCCGGATGCGACATTGTCAACACCAAAGGGGAAGGACTTCTCGACAGCTAAAGGGGCTCGTAAAAGGTACGAAAATAGTGTTCCACAAAGTCACACGTCTTGTTAAGTGGACGGGGTCATAGCTACCTCTGTGGCGCCGGGTGACACTATTGTAATTGCTCCACATTCAAGGTACTTTTCTTTCATGGTGTTCGTAAGTTAGCGTCTATTCCGTTGTTAGCTGGAAGGTTGTTGTGATACTTCATCTGTGCCGCTAGGTGGCGGTAGTGTAACGTTACTTGAATGTTGCGCTTGCCTCAGCAAAAAAAAAATGTTACACGTTTGAAAACTCTATACAACGTACTCGGACAAGTTTATTTCACATTTATCATACCGTTCCCTCTCGAACACAACTTGATATAACTTGGTGACAGCATCTTGTAAGTAAGTAAGTACCTAACTTATCTTTAGGCCTAGATCCCTGATAACCTGTCCAGACTCTTATACACACACTGAGATGTGGCATGTGATAATATTCCATCTAGGTTATAGGTCAGCGATTTCATTGAATAGGATATCAGGAAATATTCTTCTTGTTTTCTCTCCCCCCCACCCCTTAGGACCCCATACTGAACACAAAAAGTAAATTCCAGCTTCAAATCACCTGTAAGTCTACTGATGTACAATTGTATTTGCATATCACACAGACACGCGCCACAACATGTTTTGGCATCATCATAGTCCTTGCCTTTCCCCAGGTCCAGACCTCCAGCACTGGCCCTGCCAAGCCTGAAGAAGAGCTAGAGGAACTGAAGAAGAGACGGGCAAAGTTAGACTCAGAGATTACACTGTTGGAGAAAGAGTGCGTACAATGGGGAATAGAGTGGAATAGTAGAGTAGTTTAAAATGTCATTCATTAAGATGTCCTTCGCTACGGTTATTCTACTGAATGGAATGAAAACATTTAACTTGTGGATTAGGTCGTGTGTGTTATCTGATAGTGTTGTCCAAGATTTTTAATAACATTAACACTTCGTTTTTATACTGTTATTAGTTCACAAGCAATACATTGGCGGTATAGATGGAACCATGTGTGTTGAGAGACTAACCAGTGTGTGTGTGGATTTTCTACAGTGGGATCAGAGTTGATGAGTTGGAGCAGCACATTGACTTGCTACATGAGTACAACGACATCAAAGACATCGGACAGTCACTAGTAGGCAGGATAGGTGAGGCCTACAAACACACACACACACACAGATTTTCACATTCACTAACTACTCTGCCACAATCTAATTGTGGTGGTAGTAAAATATTTTTCTTCCATTCAGTAGAATAGCCATAGTGAAGGACATCTCACTGACTGACCATAATATAATTTCAACTCTTCTACTTTAGTTATTGAAATAATTCTAGCTCTATTCTACTTTTCTGAAAGTTCTGTTGGTTACATTAAGTCAGGCAAGCACAGATAGTGTTGGGAAGGATTTCAAACTGTCTTTTTAATCCAGGTGTGTGTCTGTGTTGCAGCTGCCCTGAGAGGAGTGACCACACGAGACCTGTACGGCCAATTTGGGCTTGAGCTGGACGACTGACTGGATGACTGAGGGAGAGCAAGTGGGTGCCCATCCTACGCTCTGCCCCCTCCAGAACAATAAGGGGGAAGTTATGAAGCTAGGTGCGTTCAGTTCATTGAACGTTTTGCTAAATTGCGTTCTTCATGTCTTTTTTTTTTTTGGTGGGTGTTTGATGCGGTATGGCCTAATCTATATAGGTATAACCATTTGAAATCGCAAACCTTGTGTAGGCAGCACACCGTACACAATCGCCCTCTGTAGAATTAATTGTTGCACATCGCCTCTAAAGTCCCAATAAAATACAACTATTTGTGCAGTATGTTTTGTTTTTGACTGCAAATGATGTCTTGAATGCATGTTCAGAGATAAAGTGAATTGTCCCGCCAGTGTCTTCAGAGGTTTTGTTGGGCTTGTTTATTGGAGGAGAATGTTCTGTTGAAGATCACTGAGGAGAATGATTGTCACTGATTGATAAAAATGATTAGAGGTGCCTTGTCATAATCTATGTGGAAAACACTGATAATGTTTTGTCTTGGGCTGATAGTGGCTGTAAGAAGTGCTGCCGCACTGCCCAGATGAGCCAATGATTAGTGTGGTAGGCTTTGTGTGTGTGTTTGTTTTTATCTCCTCTTGCATGAGTCAACAAGCATACCCAATGGGCGCAAGCTAGTATTGTGTCGTGGAATCAACGTGGAAAGTACATTGGATTTGCAAAAAGTAGTGTTTTGAGGGTGACATTTCAACCACAGAATTGTCATTATGGTAACCAATTTTCAACATAGACAAACCTTGTATAAAATATATTCAACTTGTACCTTTGAAACAACATCAGATCTTCAACGTTATATCCACTATCTGAAGAAACTAAAGGCTAGGCAGCACCTCCTACTGGAGAATTGATCTATCTACAGCTATCCATTTGGTCTCTCCTTTGCCAAGATAATCCAACACCTGGCAGGTGTGGCATATCAAGAAGCTAATTAAACAGCATGATTGTTACACAGGTGCACCTTGTGCTGTGGACAATAAAAGGCCACTCTAAAATGTGCAGATTTGTCACACACAACAATGCCATATGTTTGGAGAATTTGGCAGTACGGATGAATGCCGGTTTCATTTGTACCGGGCAGATGACAGACAGCGTGTATGGCATCATGTGGGTGAGCGGTTTGGTGGCGGTGAGGTTATGGTATGGGTAGGCATAAACTACGGCCAATGAACACATCTCCAACTAAACTAAAAATACAAGTTAAAGAATAGGATTAAGCCAGTGGCTCAGATTAAACTATCCAAGCCTTAGATACATGTCCTTTAAATGTTGATATTTGGTTGAGTTGTCAACCTAACACAATTCTATATGACTTTTGTAAATAGCCTAAAGTTAAGCCTGTCTTCCAAACGAATGTAACAGTTTTTATTCAGCCTTAAAATGAGTAACACATCCATGGTCACATGTTGATGTTACTGTAACTATAAAAGTATTTTTATGTAATCATAGAACGCGTGCATGTTCAAGATAGCATGCAAAGGTTTTTGGTCTGTGGAGGTGTTCACAATTGCTATTAGAATCGGTGAAGAATCTTGGAACAGCATTGATCACTTGCACTATATACTTTAAATGTAATCTCAACTGCAATCCAGGTCATTTGGTTGTGCTATTAGTTGAAGCACAGTGATCACATATCAATATCTTACATTGTATTCCCATTGAAACTTTTATTGGGCTTTTTTTGAGTGGGTGAATAAAGGTTGAAATTCCATTGATCAACGTCTCAACCAAAAATGACCCTAATTTCCATGTTGAATTGATGTGGTGTGCCCAGTGGTTAGTTTCCTCTGACTCTATAGCCTACTGTCCTAGCCAACTTATGCACACTTCCTGCTTTAGAAATAGCCTGCAAAATAGCAGGCAACCACAAGGCACCCTCATTAAATATGCATGTTATAATAATAGCTAAATATAGCTTAAGGGCTTTCTGTAAATGAACAAGTATTATCCTGTGATATACTGCCATAGAAGAATGTGGTTATGGTGTGAAACGAATGCCTTATTGAACCCTGCACCAACCCCGGTCCATATCTGAGCATCCGAACTGTACCAGTGCTGCGCTCTAGTGGAGGCCTGGGTTTATTATGGGCAGAATAGAACTGCCGTTATGCGCAGGTCTGGTACAGTGAGCGGCTCCTACAATATGACTGTATACGGTGATCTCCCCTACCCTACGATTTGAAGCGGTGAGGTTTTTACGCGCGTCTCATAGACCCGCATCAGGCCTATGTCACTACCGGGTGGAAACGGCCGTGCACCCACTCGTCTGCAGGGCCGCATTTCCTTGACAGAATTTCTGCGGCAAGCTCCACCTCTATCGGAGTCAATTATAAACTATGGGCGCTATGATTGGTCGTAGGTCATGTCACTCATCGTTTACACATAACAGTGTATACGGAGGGGGCGGGCTCAACTAAGAAAATTATAAGGTCATTTGAATTACTGTAGCGAGAGAGCTCATGGCTACAATGAAGCTGGAAAAAATGATACTGGCGATATCAATTAGCTGATGATTTAGATGGGGGCAAAGTCGAACCAAGGAATTTGATATAATCCTACTGGAGGAAGGGCAGTTCGCTGAAACCCTGGTGTGTGTGTTGTGTGAGTGTGTGTGTGTGTGCCAACGCACAAGTAAAAGCCAGAGAGCGGTGGAAGGCTTTGCTAAGCCGATCAAGGCGGAATTGTAGACTACATAACGGGTTCCACGTCCGGTGTAATACGCACATTATTGTGATTGTGGGGGACGTGAAACAAGGTATGTCAAAGAAGAACACTCACAACACTTGTCATTTCTATTTCCCTCAATGGTCTGATTTCCGGCTCCATGATAATTTAGTAGCCTAGTGAGGTCCGAATAGCGTAGGCTTCACAAACCGTCCTTTAACAACCTTGCCAGTGTATGGAAGCCTGTGTTTTAATGGACCAGGTTCGAATCTGTTGGACGATTCTATTCCGTTATGTAGAATACCCTAGTATTATATCTCGTCAGTGCCAAGAGGGCGTGTGGCCGAAAATCGGGCAGCGTTGACACACTAAATTGAGAGGCTACAGAATAGCCACCACCACTCCATTCTAGTGTGTCTTTCGTTGCGCACTATAGCGACGTATGCGACCTTGCTGGTGTTGCTATCACCTTATCATAAATCGATTGACACCACGGACGTTCGATCGAATGTAGATGATTGAAACCTTTTAGAGATGTAACGGTTCTGATTATATTTGGTCGGGTCGCGCACATGGCATAGCTGCTGGTGTTGGTCGAGTCTTTTTTATTTCCCATCAGCAGTGAGCCTGCCTCTCTCTCTCTCCCTACTACCGCAGTAGTACTGCTAATGTGATGCTACTGTACGTGCGTTAAATTTCCGGGATGTAGGCTACAGCTATAGACCATCTATAGATGCGCAGGTTGGCACACATTCTCATTTTCCAAGCCCCTGCGTATGTTGTGATGTTGGATGATGATTTATAGTCTAAATAGTTATATTATTTAATCGCAGCAATGTTTAATCCTCTTCTGTGGGCCATAGCCTAGGCTACATTATAAATGTGTGTAGCCTATTGCCATGCTGGCCAGAGGGTGTAATATCCGTTGATGATGAGCACTTTGACGCAAGCGATAATTTGTTATCATAATCATGCTGCCGCCTCATAACAGAACATATTAGAAATAAGAATCATGTGTTATTGTTGACACCGATGCATAGATAGTAGCGTCAGATAAAGGTTCCTATCTCATTAACAAAAAGCACTGGCCATGTCAGGTAGCATTGAGAGGGGCCCACGTCAACAAATTATTGTTACCGCGGGTGTCCTCTGCCCTATGGCTCTGTGCTGGTTCTCATCTGCATGTCCAACAGTGTATAATACATTTGTATGTAATCTGTGAGCCCAAGCTTGTGCTGTAAATGGACAGGAAGTGCAGATAAAATTATAACAAGCAACATTTCTCACCTGTAGCCTACTGCATACTGACATGACACTAATGGCCCATAGCCAACTTTATAATTCTTTGATACCAAAATATGTGATAGCCAGAGACACCTTTGGCTTTGTTTTTACATCAATATGGCGCTGGCCTGGTACCTGGTCTGGAGAGCCCCTGTGGTGAGGACATTCCCAAACTGGACCTTGCAAAGACAAATCAAAATCTAATTTTACTGGTGACATACGCTGAATACAGCAGGTGAAGTGCTTACTTATGAGCACATTCCCAACAGTGCAGAGTTAAAAAGTAAGACAAATATTTGTTAAATTAAAAAGGAAATAGTAACACAATAAAAACTATAACAAGGCTATATAGTGAGGGGGAAAAGTATTTGATCCCCTGCTGATTTTGTACGTTTGCCCACTGACAAAGAAATGATCAGTCTATAATTTTAATGGTAGGTTTATTTGAACAGTGAGAGACAGAATAACATCAAAAAAATAATCCAGAAAAACGCATGTGAAAAATGTTATAAATTGATTTGCATTTTAATGAGGGAAATAAGTATTTGACCCCCTCTCAATCAGAAAGATTTCTGGCTCCCAGGTGTCTTTTATACAGGTAACGAGCTGAGATTAGGAGCACACTCTTAAAGGGAGTGCTCCTAATCTCAGTTTGTTACCTGTATAAAAGACACCTGTCCACAGAAGCAATCAATCAATCAGATTCCAAACTCTCCACCATGGCCAAGACCAAAGAGCTCTCCAAGGATGTCAGGGACAAGATTGTAGACCTACACAAGGCTGGAATGGGCTACAAGACCATCGCCAAGCAGCTTGGTGAGAAGTTGACAACAGTTGGTGCGATTATTCGCAAATGGAAGAAACACAAAAGAACTGTCAATCTCCCTCGGCCTGGGGCTCCATGCAAGATCTCACCTCGTGGAGTTGCCATGATCATGAGAACGGTGAGGAATCAGCCCAGAACTACACGGGAGGATCTTGTCAATGATCTCAAGGCAGCTGGGACCATAGTCACCAAGAAAACAATTGGTAACACACTACGCCGTGAAGGACTGAAATCCTGCAGCGCACGCAAGGTCCCCCCTGCTCAAGAAAGCCCATATACACGTCCATCTGAAGTTTGCCAATGAACATCTGAATGATTCAGAGGACAACTGGGTGAAAGTGTTGTGGTCAGATGAGACCAAAATGGAGCTCTTTGGCATCAACTCAACTCGCCGTGTTTGGAGGAGGAGGAATGCTGCCTATGACGCTAAGAACACCATCCCCACCGTCAAACATGGAGGTGGAAACATTATGCTTTGGGGGTGTTTTTCTGCTAAGGGGACAGGACAACTTCACCGCATCAAAGGGACGATGGACGGGGCCATGTACCGTCAAATCTTGGGTGAGAACCTCCTTCCCTCAGCCAGGGCATTGAAAATGGGTCGTGGATGGGTATTCCAGCATGACAATGACCCAAAACACACGGCCAAGGCAACAAAGGAGTAGCTCAAGAAGAAGCACATTAAGGTCCTGGAGTGGCCTAGCCAGTCTCCAGACCTTAATCCCATAGAAAATCTGTGGAGGGAGCTGAAGGTTCGAGTTGCCAAATGTCAGCCTCGAAACCTTAATGACTTGGAGAAGATCTGCAAAGAGGAGTGGGACAAAATCCCTCCTGAGATGTGTGCAAACCTGGTGGCCAACTACAAGAAACGTCTGACCTCTGTGATTGCCAACAAGTACTAAGACATTTTTTGCAGAGGGGTCAAATACTTATTTCCCTCATTAAAATGCAAATCAATTTATAACAATTTACACATGCGCTTTTCTGGATTATTTTGTTGTTATTCCATCTCTCACTGTTCAAATATACCTACCATTAAAATTATAGACTGATCATTTCTTTGTCAGTGGGCAAACGTACAAAATCATGAGGGGATCAAATACTTTTTCCCTCACTGTACAAGGAGTACCAGTACAGAGTCAATGTGCAGGGGTACGAGGTAGTTGAGGTTATTGAGGTAGTACAGTATGTACAGTTGAAGTCGGAAGTTTACATACACCTTAACCAAATACATTTAAACTCAGTTTTTCACAATTCCTGACATTTATTCCTAGTACAAATTCCCTGTCTTAGGTCAGTCAGGATCACCACTTTATCTTAAGAATGTGAAATGTCAGAATAATAGAAGAGAGAATGATTTATTTAAGCTTTTTTTTCTTTCATCACATTCCCAGTTGGTCAGAAGTTTACATACACTCAATTAGTATTTGGTAGCATTGCCTTTAAATTGTTTAACTTGGGTCAAACGTTTCGGGTAGCCTTCCACAAGTTGGGTGAATTTTGACCCATTCCTCCTCACAGAGCTGGTGTATCTGAGTCAGGTTTGTAGGCCTCCTTGCTCACACACGCTTTTTCCGTTCTGCCCACACATTTTCTATGCGATTGAGGTCAGGGCTTTGTGATGGCCACTCCAATACCTTGACTTTGTTGTCCTTAAGCCATTTTGCCACAACTTTGGAAGTATGCTTGGGGTCATTGTCCATTTGGAAGACCATTTGTGACCAAGCTTTAACTTCCTGACTGATGTCTTGAGATGTTGCTTCAATATATCCACATAATTTTCCTTCCTCACAATGCCATATATTTTGTGAAGTGCATCAGTCCCTCCTGCAGCAAAGCACCCCCACAACATGATGCTGCCGTCCCCATGTGCAGTTGCAAACCGTAGTCTGGCTTTTTTATGGCGGTTTTGGAGCAGTGGCTTCTTACTTTCTGAACAGCCTTTCAGGTTTTGTCGATATAGGACTCGTTTTACTGTGGATATAGATGCTTTTGTACCTGTTTCCTCCAGCATCTTCACAAGGTCCTTTGCTGTTGTTCTGGGATTGATTTGCACTTTTCACACCAAAGTACGTTCATCTCTAGGAGACAGAACGCATCTCTTTCCTGAGCGGTATGACGGCTGCGTGGTCCCATGGTGTTTATACTTGCGTAATATTGTTTGTACAGATGAACATGGTACCTTCAGGCGTTTGGAAATTGCTCCCAAGGATGAACCAGACTTGTGGAGGTCTACAATTTTTTTTCTGAGGTCTTGCTTGATTTCTTTAGATTTTCCCATGATGTCAAGCAAAGAGGCACTGAGTTTGAAGGTAGGCCTTGAAATACATCCACAGGTACACCTACAATTGACTCCAATGATGTCAATTAGCCTATCAGAAGCTTCTAAAGCCATGACATCATTTTCTGGAATTATCCAAGCTGTTTAAATGCACCGTCAACTTAGTGTATGTAAACCTCTGACCCACTGGATTTGTGATACAGTGAAATAATCTGTCTGTAAACAACTGTTGGAAAATGTACTTGTGTCACGCACAAAGTAGATGTCCTATCCGACTTGCCAAAACTAAAGTTTGTTAACAAGAAATTTGTGGAGTGGTTGAAAAACAAGTTTTAATGACTCCAACCTAAATGTATGTAAACTTCCGACTTCAACTGTACATGTAAGTAGGGGTAAAAGTGACTAGGCAATCAGGATATATAGTAAACAGAGTAGCAGCAGTGTATGTGAAGTGTGAAAGTGTGTTTGTGAGTGGCGTCAATATGCATGTGTGTGTGTGTTTTGTGTGAGAGTTTGTAGTGTGTGTGTGTGTGTGTGTGTGTGTGTGTGTGTGTGTGCGTAGAGTCTAGTGAGTGTGCAAAGAGCGAGTGCAAGAGAGTCATTGCAAAACAATTAAAATAATAAAAGAATTGAGGGGGTTGATGTAAATAGTCCGGTTAGCCATTTGTTCAGCAGCCTTATATCTTGGGGGTAGAAGCTGTTCAGGTGCCTTTTAGTCACAGACTTGGTGTTCCGGTATCGTTTGTCTATGATTTGGGTGGCTGGAGTCTTAGACCATTTTTAGGGCCTTCCTCTGACACCGCCAGGCATAGAGGTCCTGGATGGCAGGGAGTTCGGCCCCAGTGAAGTACTGGGCTGTACACACTAACCTCTGTAGCACCTTGCGGTCGGATGCCAAGCAGTTGCCATACTAAGCGGGGATGCAGCCAGTCAAGATACACTCAATGGTGCAGCTGTATAACTTTTTGAGGATCTGAGGGCCCATGTCCAATCTTTTCAGCCTCCTGAGGGTGAAGAGGCGTCGTCGTGCCCTTTTTAAAAAAATGTTTATTTAAATGTAACCTTTATTTAACGATGCAAGTCAGTTAAGAACAAATTGGGCTACACCGGCCAAACCCGCACGACGCTGGGCCAATTCACGACTGTGTTGGTGTGTTTGGACCGTGATAGGTCCTTAGTGATGTGGACACGGAGGATCTTGAAGCTCTCGACCCGCTCTAATACATATTGCAAAGGACACCTTGCTGTTTGAAAGGCTGTGAGGAAAAACATGTTATGAAGCATTCCTTTAAATGTTACAAAGCATAAACTAGACCTTTACTTTCATTTACTTGTCATTTGGTATGAAGCCTATCCATAATGGCATGTAGTGTAGGTCTAAATCTGGAAGTTATAAATAGAGAGGAAAACATTTTAAAGGGAAAAGGGATGTGGAATACATAGGACCTCGATGGAGATTTACAACAGAGAAAGTTTGAGGCCCCTCTATTCTGATTGAGAAAAGCCTGAATGAACAGAATGGATCAGCAACTTCCCCACCCAGACCCCACCATACCCAGCTGTGAATGCTGCTCAGGAAAAGCTTGGAGGCAGCGAATGTCAAAGGTTGTGTTTTTTTTTAGTCGCCTTCCTTATCTAGATAGTCCTACCTGACGACACTCACCTAATGCCAAAGGCAAGACTGTAGGCCTATGCACGGTTACACTTGACACATCACTAATTCAGGAGACGCTCCTATCCAGAGAGACTTACAAAAAGTGCATTCAGCTAAGCAAGGCGAGAATACCACAACCACACACCACAGGTTCATTGCAAGTGCAACCTCTGTGCTAGAATAACATGAAGTACAAGTAAATGAAAGGAAAGGTCTAGTTTATGCTTCATAACATTTTCTTTCCCTCACAGCCTTTCAAAAAAATCAAGGTTGTCCTTGGCAACATGATAGGCAAATGCCCTCTCATCACATCACCGACTGCACAGTAACTTGTGTTCAGAACACGGGACCATTGATTTAAGCCCTTCGAAAATATTCTTGAAAATCGATCGAATGTGTCGACATTGTGACTTGTTTCCTTCTCTCCAGGATGATGCGCCTGGCCTGCTGCACTGTCTTGCTCTTCGTGCTCCGTCTCCTGGTGGGCCTGCCCTGGTTCCAAGTCCTCCCCTCTATCCTCATCTTCTACCTGGGCTCTGGAGGCTGGAAGTTCATATACATTTTTGCCAAGACCATCGGCAGAGACGTACAGTGAGTGGGAGTACAGTGTTGGCTGTGGTGTGTGTGTACCTGTCTGCAAGTAAATGGGTTTGCTTTTCAAGTCACTCAGAAGCATGTTTTATGGAAACATGTGAGTCAGTCCTGCTCGGTTTTAAGACCTTTCAAACAGCTAAGTTCACCATGGCTAAATAGTTGTGTAATTCTCTCCAACAAAAAAAGCAGCATATTCCTGTAAAGACAAGCTAAAGTGTGTGACGGGGGGGGATGTGTTGAGAACTCCTGAGGTTTCTCTGTGTTGTGAGTTCACAGCTAGCTCGACAAGACCATTGGCAGACACCTGGAGTGAGTAGGGGGTTAGGGGTGTGTGTAGGTGTGTGCTACGTTCCCCAGCAAGAAAACCAAACATTTACGCTCAAAAAGTAAGGAGAACTAACAAAGAGTCACTGACAACAACCGAAACTAAACAGATGGGGTTTTAAGAGGGGTTCTGAAAGACACTCATGGGGGTCTCCACTGAAAGCTGACTAGCAACAGCAACTGAGACCTAAAAGAAACCCACCATGAGCGCCCACTAAATTTGCCCAAGAACAAAAAGTGGAGCAAAACAAAAACAGGAAGATCAGATAAAGGATAGATTTTTTTTTAATAAATCAAATAGTGAGCGCCAACTGAAGGTGTTAACCCGCCACATCTCTCAACACAACGGGAGAACTGGGCCAGCCGCTCTTTAATACCACCTGGGACAGCACAGGTGAAACACCTTCCCACTAACAAGATGACAAACCAGCACAGGTGTAACACATAATGACCAATGAGGTGACACCGATCGGAGCGCCCCATGTGCTAACGTCCAACCTCAAAATATAAAAACCAACGTGTGTGTTGCCGTGTGTGTTCCCTCTTGGCCTAGTGGTCAAGTTGTTTGATTCTCCCGTGAAAGACCCGGGTTCTAATCCCACCTGTGACATGTGTGTTTTTCGTGTGCACCTGTCTGCATGCAAGTCAATTAGTTTGTTGTTGACGTCAGAGAAGCACATTTACAGACTGCATGTGAGTCATTGCTCCTAAAACAAGTTTACAGCTTTGCAGAAGATTTTAAAACAATATGACTTGGAGTGTAAATGTCTCCAACAAGGAAATTATCATATTCCTGTAAGACAAGCTAAAGTGTGTGACAGAGGGAAGAGTTGGAGTTAATTAGGTCAGGTATGGAGGGATATTTCAGAGAGAACAGAGACATAGCGCAGACAAACGAGAGACAGGCTCTGAGGTTTCTGTGTTATAAGCTGTTCACCATGGTGACGGGTTCAGCCACTACCCCTCGCACCCAAGTAACCTTTCAATGTTTGCAGATCTGAATGGTGTTGACCTTACAGATCTGCAAACATTGAAGGGGAATCGGTTGTTACCCGTATTTGTCACACTGCTGAGCCAAACCGAGCCAAGTTGAGTTGTACTACTCTAGCCTGGTTGTGCGTCTACCATGGTTCAGACAGAAAACGTCACGTATTAGTTTAGCCATTCAATCAAAGATTACAATACATGCAGTACTGTCACGATCTCCTTCAAAAAGACTGGACCAAGGTGCAACGTGCATCGCACCACATTTATTGCATGTGAAACCTTCAAAAACAACAAAAGACGGATGACCGGACAAAATGTGTCGCACACAGGCACTAGCAACATAAAAACATTAAATAACCCACAAACACAGGTGGGGAGAGAACAAACTAAATAGGATTCCCAATTAGAGGCAACAAACAGCCGCCTCTAATTGGGAACCACACCACCTAACACACCATAGAGAACCCAGAGGGCTCTCTATGGCCAGGGCGTGACAGTACCCCCCCCCAAAGGTGCGGACTCCGACCGCACACACTGAAACACGATTGGGGGGGTTTAGGTTGGGGCACTAGTATCGGTGGCGGCTCCAGTGCGGGATGTACCGGGCTGGAAAGGCGCACCGGACTCCTGGTTCGTGGATCCGGAACAGGTTTTACCGGACTGAGAAGGCGCACTGGACTCCTGGTGCGTGGAGCCGGAACAGGATTCACCGGACTGAGAGGACGCACTGCAGGTCTGGTGCGAGGAGCCAGCACAGGTCTCCCCCGGACTGATGACTCGCACCTCAGGGCACGTGCGGGGAGCTGGCCACAGGAGTCACCGGACTGAGGAGGCGCACTGGGCTCCGGGTGCGTGGAGCCGGCGTAGGTCCCTCCGGACTGATTTCACGCACCTCAGGGCGAATGCGGGGGATCAGGCACTGGACGTACCGGGCTGGGGAGGCGCACGGGAATCCGGGTGCGTGGAGCCGGCATAGGTCTCTCGGCCATCCGCCCCATGTCCCCCCCACAAAAAAAATCTTGGGGTTGCTGTGCACTCTTATCCCTCAGGAACTCTCGCCAAGGCAGGGTCTCCCAACCCCCCTTTATCTCCTCCCAGGTCCAGATCACCTTCTCCTCCTGGCCACGCTGCTTGGTCAGGATTAAACAGGATTCCCAACTAGAGGCAACGAACAACAGCTGCCTCTAATTGGGAACCACACAAAACCAAAACATAGAGAACACTAGAAACCCCTAGTCACGCCCTGACCTAACACACCCAGAGGGCTCTCTATGGCCAGGGTGTCACGATCTTTGAAAGGAGCGGACCAAGATGCAGCGAGGGTTCCAGTATACATCTTTTAATTAAGTAGCGCAACTGGCAAAAACAACAAAGAAAGCAAGACCGTAACGCCGGTGTGGCTCAACACAAATACAAACATTCAATAACCCACAAAACAGGTGGGAAAAGGGAACCAACTTAAATAGGATTCCCAATTAGAGGCAACGACAACCAGCTGCCTCTAATTGGGAACCAACTCAAAACTAACATAGAGTTCCCTAGAAAACTCAAGTCACGCCCTGACCCAACATACCATAGAGAAACCTAGAGGGCTCTCTATGGCCAGGGCTTGACACAGGGCGTGACATGTATGTTAGTCTTGGCGTTAGGCTTTGCTCCTTCGGGGTAGCTCACTGCCAAATCATACATCATGTAAGATATAATAATAACAGGCAGAAAACAAGGTATGCTATACCAATCCCTCTTACCGAAACAAAAGCAGAGCCCAAGCAGGTGGAGGCTGGGGAGGGTGGTGGGAAAGCAGACATGCATAGCGTGTAACCCATGTTACACCATTAGCATGTCACCGAGAACACCAGCGCGTAGCTTGTGCACGGCAGCCATCAGAGAATGTGTGTGTAAACCTGGTTGACTAATAGACCACCATTTCATTTTTATTAGGATCCCCATTGGCTGATGCCAAGGCGCTACTCTTCCTGGGGTTCAAACAGGAATAAGACAATAAACAACACATCACAACGAAACAACAATCTACATCCATAAATCCAACAAAACGTCACACAATACATTGTGCACTATACAAATGTGCAGTGATCCAATGGTAATCCATTGCAGTGAGCGTGTGCGTGTGCGTGTGTGTCTTCACAGCTATATTAAGGTAGGCTGATGAATCAAATTGGTGCAATATCAGCTGATGCAACACTCGTGTTTCCTGTCTGAACCTTTTGCACTTCATTTCAGACAGGAAACCGTTTATTAGAAGATGACAATACACGCAGCAACATTAGCATGGGGTGTTCGCGTCTGCTCCTTCAGGGTAGCTCACTGCAAGAGCGTACACGTGAGATCATCATGCAAGGTAGACTAATAACAGGCAGATATCAAGGTATGCTATACCAATCCCCCAAAACAGACAATGAACTATGTGTACGGCAGACGCACGCCATTAAGAGCTTTAAGATCACCTAGGTAATCTATGTAATAGGACTGATACTGCATATGTGTAACATGAAGGATGAACTATGCGTAAACTACAGCAGGCACACCCTACTGAGATAGCTTCTCAGAAAACCACGAGTAGGCTTGTTGGCCATATATCCACACCCCCTCGGGCCTTATTGCTTCATTGCAGTACCAGTAATGCTGGTTGAGAGAATGCCAAGATTGTGCAAAGCTGTCATCAAGGCAAAGGGTGGCTACTTTGAAGAATCTAAAATGTATTTTGAGTTGTTTAACACTTTTCTGGTTACTACGTGATTCCATATGTGTTATGTCCTAGTTTTGATGTCTTCGCTATTATTCTACAATGTAGAAAATAGTCAAAATAAAGAAAAACCGTTGAATGAGTAGGTGTCCAAACCTTTGACTGGTACTGTATATAGTAGTATTGCAAGGCAGTAAAAGATAAGCGACGTAGCTACTAGACCCCGGGCCTGAGAGTAATGACACGATTAGTAATTACTGCAGTAACTCATCCAGGCTTCCACAATCTCAGAGAATTTCATCAAATGTAATGTTCGTAAGCAGCAGAGGCCAATGATCTTGAGGGTAAGCTGGGACCCGTTGAGAAGCAGTAGCAGCGTCCATGCTGGAGTGGGCTGTCTATAGCTCAAAGCTCGACCCGCAACGCTGGCGAAGGAACCGGAGCCATGATGAGTTGCAGTATCTTGTCATTGTTCGACAGAGGTTCGCCAGGTGCAGCCCGTGGTCAGCATGCAGTTAGCATAACATGAAAGAGAGGACAAAGGCAGGGTTAATTCTAGTGATGGCAACAGAAGTTCCATTGCTAGTCTTAAATTCTTGGAGTGTATGAGAATGCAATTAACATGGGAGTGGTCATAAACAGCCAGAACTTGAGAGATCATACAAGATTAAAGGGATGGAACATTTTAGTGTACTTCGGAATGAGGAACCCATAAAAGCCATCACACAGACCGCCTCTGGAAAAGCATCAGTGTAAACCCAACGCCATTGCTCTAACGTCAAACTCAAACTTGTGCTAATGAGAGAGGAGAGATACTCTTCGATATGAATGTTGGTCGCTTCTTCGAAGGCCATGAAGAGTAGCTGGTCAGATTAATTCCTGAGCAGACTACACGCGGAAAGGTCCTGACGCCTAAAGTCACCTGAAACCCTGCTATCGGACCATTGATAAAGGAAGGCGGCATTCGCCCTGAATGAGATTTCTGAAAGGAAAGCAGACATGTATAACGACACAAGGCAAGACCCAGATGCAGACACAGGAGGCAGATGGTTTGAGTCCTGATATTTTTTTATAGTGCAAAGGATAGACAAAAGGTTGGTCGGGGACAGGCAAGGGTTCATAGCCAGGGCAGAGTCCAAAACGGTACGGGGCGGCAGGCAGGCTCGAGGTCAGGGGCAGGCAGAGTGGTCAGGCAGGCGGGCTCAGAGTCAGGACAGGTCAAAGGTCAAAATCAGGATGACGAGAAAAAGAGAGACTGGGGAAAAACAGGAGCTGAGAGAAAACCGCTGGTTGACTTGGCAAACAAGACGAACTGGCACAGACAGAAAACACAGGTATAAATGCACAGGGGATAGTGGGGAAGATGGGCGACACCTGGAGGGGGGTGGAGACGAGCACAAGGACAGGTGAAACAGATCAGGGTGTGACAACATGGTTATATGAACAGATAACACCGTACAGAGAGAAGAGCTGACGTTAGGCTGCTGCAGATCAGCACAGCTCAGCCATGACATACCAACATATACAGTGCATCTGGAATTATTCAGAACCCATGACTTCTTCCACATTTTGTTACGTTACAGCCAATACTACATAATGACAAAGCAAAAAAAAAAAGGCAAATTTATAAAAAAACTTCAAAACTTCAATATTACATTTATTACAAGTATTCAGACCTTTTACTCAGTACTTTGTTGATATGTGTGGAAATGATCCCACGCATGGTTTACGCACAAATCTTAATAAGTGTGAATTTTTAGCTTCTATCTGCAATATTCCAGTCAAGGAAAAGTAACATATTTTGGGATTACCATAGTTTAGGATCAACAGGACAGCTCATTAAAACTTCAAGCCTATTATTGAAAAAAAAAATGAAAAGAAGTTGAACCAATGGTTGCAGAGGGATTTATCCCTGAAAGGTAGAATATTGCTTTCTAAATCTGAGGGTCTCCAGGCTCCAAGGCTTACTAACGCAGCTCAGTCCCTACATCTTGATAACAAAATGGGTAAATCAGTTAACCAGGTGCTTTTCAACTTCATCAGGAAAAATCGTACACATTATATTAGGAAATCTGTCGTTATGAACGCATGAATATGGTGGTCTATTATTTTGGGGATTTCCTTACTTTGTATAATACTTTTCAGATAAATCGGACATTCCTTAAATAATGCAACTTCAACTTGGAATTTCATCCCTCATATCTTCTCCTGTTCTGGTGGCTTCAATTTTACTTTGCTTTGTAACTACAACATTGATGAGATTCCTACCAAATGATCTGCTTTTCATAGACATATGTTCTTAGCGTGGACATTTAATATATAACCTTACTTTTTCCCCGCATTAGGTATTTCATTTGGAACAATAAGGATATTTTGTATAGAAAATACTTAACAGTAACAATAACAGATCTATACGTGCTTTATTTCAAAGGAATATTGTATCTATTCATGTCACAACTCACTGGAATACATTTGTCAATAATATCTGTTGGGAAAAAGTTTGGTTATTACCACACAAATACCTGCTTGTTAACAAGGTCAAAGAGGTCTCTTTCAGAATGATATATAAGTATTACCCTGCGAATCATTACTTGAAGAAACAAACAAAAGACATATTAACGTTAACTGTACAGAAACAGTTTTGCATTTATTTTGTCATGGTCTACATGTAAAGAGATTAAGGCAAGATAGTTGTAGTTTCATAAATGTTAATATTCTTGATGACTTTTGTTTATTATGGGAGAATGTACTGCTCGGGTTTCCTTAAATATAATAAGGATAAAGAAAAAAAAAATACCTCTTAAATTTGCTAATGCCAAAATGTCAAATTCATGAATGTAAATTCACTAATAAAAAACACTCTTCCTTGTTTTCTATAAGGAGTTCGAGCTGTACATTAACCCAAATTACAAAATGACTAATTGTTTTCCTTATCATGTAAGCAGTCTATCGACAAGTTATGACAGCAATCCATTCTTTGGTTTAATTCGATTTTTTACTTTTTATTTAACTAGGCAAGTCAGTTAAGAACACATTTTTATTTTACAATGACGGATTACCTCGGCCAAACCTTTCCCCTAACCCGGACGGCGCTGAGCTAATTGTGCGGCGCCCTATGGGACTCCCGATCACGGCCGGTTGTGATACAGCCCGGGATCGAACCAGGGTCTGTAGTGACGCCTGTAGCACTGAGATGCAGTGCCATGGCTGCGCCACTCGGGAGCAGTTAATTGAAAACAATCCCAGTAACGTACTTAATTGTTACCCATAAATGATTTGATATTGATATAAAAATGGCTGCATTGGACCTTTAAGAATACAGCATAGAATTCTAGAAATTTCTCAATTTTAACTTTGATACCAGATGCAAAACAGAGATAGATGTTATTGTTTTATCACTATGTACATCACGTCCACTGCTAAATAGTCAGGAAAAAACATGCAGAACAACATCAGGGTCGTGTTCATTAGGGCACTTAAGTTCAGGTAGTCCCTCCCTGTTTTCAAACTGTTTCCTTCTGTTTGGTGCCTAGTGAGCACGTCCCAGTTTAACACCATGTCTCAACATTCAGATTAACATTGTGGTTCTCTTTAGACTCTTAGCACCTTTGAGCTGTTGTTGTCGTCGTATTCTCACCCTATTCTTCACCTCCTTCTCCCCCACAGTGCAGCGGGCGTCCTCATCAAGGTGAAATGGAACGTCAAGCGTCACCTGCGGGAACGGAATACTCTCCCAAAGATCTTCGCAGAGACTGTGCGTCGCCATGGGGACAAGACAGCGCTCATCTTTGAAGGCACCGGCGAGAAGTGGTCCTTCCGGCAGCTGGACGAGTACTCCAACCGCGCGTGGCCAATCTGCTGCTCCAGAGGGGCTTCGTGGAAGGGGATGTGGTGGCTCTCTTCATGGAGAGCCGGTCCCAGTACGTGGGCCTCTGGCTGGGCATGGCCAAGATTGGTGTGGAGGCGGCCCTGATCAACTTCAACCTGAGGCTGGACGCCTTGGTGCACTGTGTCACCATTTCCAACGCCAAGGCTGTGGTGTTCGGTAGTGAGCTGACCGAGGGTGAGGAGAGGGGGGGAGTGGAGGGAGGAGAGGATGGAGGACTAGGTGAGGAAGTGGGGGGATGGAGGGAGTGGATGGATGGAGGAGTGGGTGGGGGATGGGATAGAGGAGAGGACGGTGGGAGTGGACTGAAGGAGTGATTGGTTGAGTGACAGGTTGCTGGAAGCAGGGCAGGCAGAAAACATGTGGCGAGGCGACATTTCTCATTTGTCACACACACTTTTTATTTAGTTTAATATAATATATCGACGCAAAGCGTATAAAAGAGAGGCAAAGTACTGCTTTTTTAAACCGATTTGATTCATGATTTCTCTGTCCTTCACATCGGAGTGTTGCTGCAGACTCTTTGCATGCCATGACCAATCAGATTCACGGAAATTGCAGGTAGCGTGGGCACAACGCACAAAGCTCAAGGGGCGCTCTCCACTTTCCGGCAGTATTTATTTCGCAAGCCTGATAACACATCACTCACGACTACAGGAGGCAGCCGAGGGGAGGACGGCTCAGAATAATGGTTGGAATAGAGGGAATGGAATGGTATCAAACACATGGAAACCATTCCATTTATGTCGTTGCAGATATTACTATGAGCCCGTTCTCCCCAATTAAGGTGCCACTAGCCGCCTGTGCTCCCGACAGACACAAGCAAAAATTCTGAGTTCATATTTTATTAGACCTACAGTTGCATAGGGCAGGACTACACGATGCAAACCTGCATAAAGCAAGCTCAGCCCTGTACGTTTTTTTGTCCAATCATGTTGCTTCCTCTGTGTATAGGAACCCCTGCAAGTCCTTAAAATATAATTAAATGAACAAGTGCAAGGTTGCTGCAGTTTGACAGGGTTTTCATCTTCCCCAAGGCCAGGAGTGTTTTTTAAACCGTGTGACCTGATTAGAAAAACTGTGGTCCCATCATAGCCCATATTAAACCTTTTTACAACAGATTAATCACGTTATACTTAATAAAGTCCAGAGTTTTACCTGGTTAGGTTACCAGATCAGGAAAAACTACGGGGCCCAGAAAAATATTTATTCCGCCAAACCACAGTGGGACCTGTGGTGCCACCTCTGGCTGAACGTCTTTGTTTTAAGTAAATTGTTTACGCTACGGGCTGGTTTTCCAGACAAACAGTGCATTTGGAAGTATTCAGACCCCTTCACTTTTTCCACATTTTGTTACGTTACAGCCTTATTGTAAAATGGATTAAATACAACATTTTCCTCATCAATCTACACACAATACCCCATATTGACAAAGCGAAAACAGTTTTTTAGAAGTGTTTGCAAATGTATTAAAAATAAAAAACAGATACCATATTTACATAAGTTCACAGACCCTTTTCGAAATTGAGATCAGGTGCATCCTGTTTCCATTGATCATCCTTGAGATGTTTCTACAACTTGATTGGAGTCCACCTGAGGTAAATTCAATTGGTTGGACATGATTTGGAAAGGCACACCTGTCGATATAAGGTCCCACAGTTGACAGTGCATGTCAAAACAAAAACCAAGCCATGATGTCGAAGGAATTGTCTGTAGAGCTCCAAGACAGGACTGTGTCAAGGCACAGATCTGGGGAAGGGTACCAAAACAAATCTACAGCATTGAAGGTCCCCAAGAACACAGTGTCCTCCATCATTCTTAAATGGAAGACGTTTTGAACCATCAAGACTCTTCCTAGAGCTGGCCTCCCGGCCAAACTGAGCAATCGGGAGAGAAGGGCCTTGATCAGGGAGGTGGCCAAGAACCCACTGTGGAGATGGGAGAACCTTCCAGAAGGACAACCATCTCTGCAGCACTCCACCAATCAGGCCTTTATGGTAGAGTGGCCAGACGGAAGTCACTCCTTAGTAAAAGGCACATGACAGCCCGCTTGGAGTTTGCCAAAAGGCACCTAAAGACTAAACACTAAGATTGAATTCTTTGGCCTAGTGTCACGTCTGGAGGAAACCTGTCACCATCCCTACTGTGAAGCATGGTGGTGGCAGCTTCATGCTGTGGGGGTGTTTTTCAGCAGCAGGGACTGGGAGACTAGTCAGGATCGAGGGAAAGATGAATGGAGCGAAGTACAGAGCGATCTTTGATGAAACCCTGCTCCAGAGCACTCAAGACCTCAGACTGAGGCGAAGGTCTGACAGGACAATGACCCTAAGCAAACAGCCAAGACAACGCAGGAGTGACTTCGGGACAAATCTCGAAATGTCCTTGAGTGGTCCAGCCAGAGCCCAGACTTAAACCCGATCGAACATCTCTGGAGAGACCTGAAAATAGCTGTGCAGTGACACTCCCCATCCAACCTGACATCTTGAGAGGATCTGCAGAAGATAATGTGAGAAGCTCCCCAAATACAGGGGTGCCAAGCTTGTAGCGTCATACCCAAGACAACTCGAGGATGTAATCACTGCCAATGGTGCTTCAACAATGTTCTGAGTAAAGGGATCTGAATACTTATGTAAATGTGATATTTTAGTTTTAAATATTTAGCTCTTAAGGATCATACTTTTTTTTGTGTGTGGAAATGTGAAATTAATGTAGGAGAATGTATCACATTAGATCTGATAAAAGATAATACAAACAAAAAAAGCATGCATTCTTTTTTTTCCATCTTTGAAATGCAAAAGGCAAACTTTCAGCTGAGTCTAGGTGTAATTTAGATTATGGCCAGCAGTGTGTGTGCAAAGTTTCAGACTGATCCAGTGAAGAATTACATTACATCACAATATTTTGTCTGCCTGGAGTTTGCCCAAATGTGCCGAATTGGTCAATTGATAGATTTTCAAGTACATAACTATAGAGAACATACAAAAATGCTATGGTAATAAAAAAACAATGTACACACTCCCAGGAATGTCATACATGATGGATCAATATCTTATACACTAACTTTTACACATCTAGAGGGCGGGGTGGGTGTGGAGCCAGAGACAGCAGTGGGGTCAAACTGTAGACCCCAGCTCCTACATTTGAACATAAAAATAGATTTGATCAAACAAAACTATGCTACGTTTTATCTCTGGGACCTTCAGGATAACAAATAAGAGCAAGATTTCGGAATGTTTTTACCTTCAGAGGTGAATGTATCAAACCAGTTGCCGTGATAAATGTTTTTTGTTGTTGTGCACTCTCCTCAAAAAATAGCATGGTATTTTTTTGTCACTGTAATAGCTACTGTTAATTGGACACTGCAGTTAGATTAACAGTAATTTAAGCTTTCTGCCCATATAAGACATGTCTATGTCCCGGAAAGTTGGCTGTTGTATACAACGTCATTCTAGTCACATTAGCACACGTTTGCAACAACCTTCCCGGTTTAGGGACACCCATCCCGTAGAGGTTAATAAATTAGCAAAACGATTCTAAAAACCAGTTTTTGCTTTGTCATTATGGGGTATTGTGTGTACATTGATGAGGGAAAACAACAATTTAATCAATTTTAGAATAACTGTAATGTAACAACATTTTGAAAAAATCAAGGGGTCTGAATACCTTCCGAATGCACTGTTGATTACACCTAGTCCCTAGACTAAAAAGCATGTTCAATAAATATTCTCCATTGAAAGTGCTTTTTAGTCTAAGAGTGGGGTTGATCTGGGTCTGGGAAACTGGCACAGAATGTTCTTGAATTATGCAGTGATCGTTTCAACCTTCACTATTTAGAACCCTAATCTGTATTTTTTATGTAAATGGAATGTTATAATATAGAAGGTTCCAGACAGTGTTTGTTGTTGTTATTTCAATAGTTTTTGAGTTTAGAAACTTACCCCACCAGCAATTGACTACCGTAGACTAATTATGGAGTTCCAGGACATCCAAAAACATGAACAAAGGCTCATAATCCAACCAAATGTGTACCTTTACAAACAGCAAAGCTCTCAATATCATGATGCAGGTCTTTAGATGTTGTACGCATAAAACTGTGTCATGCCTAACTTTATCCGCAACGTTATAATCCATTTTGTTGAACTCGAGTGATAATTTCTGGCGCAAGCATATTGCCTTGTGAGTGTACTTCCTCATTCCTCTCGCTAATGCCCTACACACACACACACACACACACACACACACACACACACACACACACACACACACACACACACACACACACTGTACACACTTTTATAGTCATTATATGCTGCTGTTACTCTGTTCTTTATTTTACTCTTATTATTATCTATCCTGATACTTAGTCAGTTTATTGTCCTTCTGAAAGGTGAATTAATCTCCCAGTGTCTGGTGGAAAGCAGACTGAACCATGTTTTCCTCTAGGATTTTGCCTGTGCTTATTAGCTACATTCTGTTTATTTTTTATCCTGTGAAAACTCCCCAGTCCTTAACCATTATAAGCATACCCATAACATGATGCAGCCACCACTTATTATTATCTATCTATCCTGATGCCTAGTACCCTGATTTCATGTACATATCTACCTCAAATATCTCATACCCCTGCACATTGATCTGGTACTGATACTCCCTGAATATAACTCCATTCTTGTGTATTTAATTTTATTCCTCTTCTGTTAAAATTGTATTATAATTTTTACTCTGCATCGGTCTGCATTCTCCTGGGAAGGGCTTGTAAGCAAGCATTTCACGGTAAAGTCTATACCCGTTGTATTCGGCGCGTGTGACAAATACAATTTGATTTGGTTCAGAAGCAGTCTAGCCAGTCCACAACAACGTGTCCACTAGCTAGCTAATATATATTTTTCTTTCAAACTACTACGCTTCCAACACGTTACGCTTCCAACATGTCTGACTACAAATACGAGGAGGAGGTATTCTAATTTGCAGGCCAGCCTTGTTTATTTGAACTGACGAGGAGCCTCAACAGATGGAGGATGACAGAGAAAGGAGAGAGAGATGTATAAATCCATATTAAGAAGAGGAAGGACACATGACTATTGACTGTAGAGATGTGGGGTCCTGTTCAGACTAATGATAACGCATACAGTATATATCGAGTCTATCTTGGTCCTTTGGTTTATATCTTTAAGTAATTGGAAACCATGCATCCCTCTGCGTTTAAACATGCCAAATGCAGTCAGCACATTTTCCTGCTGAGAGAATGCAGACTGTGTAGTTTTTTACATTAATTTTTTTATTTTTTTTATTTTCTCTGTTTCTGTGAGATTAACTTTTTAAGCTCTCTCTCGCTCTGTCTTTCTCTCTCCCACTCCCACCCTCCTCTCCCTCTGTCCTCCAGCCATGTGTGAGGTACACAGTTCCATGCAGAAGACAGTGCAGATGCTGTGTTCAGGGGGACTGGGACCCCAAACATGTTCCTGTGGGGACAGAGTGCCTGGAGCCTCTTCTGGACGCTGCCCCCACCCACCTGCCCAGCCGTCCAGACCGCTGCTTCACAGGTCAGTCAATCTGTCACTTAAAAAATCCAGCAAATCACACTCAGACACTGTATTGCCAGGTCGCAGTTGTAAATGAGAACTTGTTCTCAACTTGCCTACATGGTTAAATAAAGGTGAAATAAAATAAAAAATAAAGTACAGTGGGGCAAAAAAAGTATTTAGTCAGCCACCAATTGTGCAAGTTCTCCAACTTAAAAAGATGAGAGAGGCCTGTAATTTTCATCATAGGTACACTTCAACTATGACAGACGAAATGAGAAAAAGAAATCCAGAAAATCACATTGTAGGATTTTTTATTTATTTATTTGCAAATTATGGTGGAAAATAAGTATTTGGTCAATAACAAAAGTTTATCTCAATACTTTGTTATATACCCTTTGTTGGCAATGACAGAGGTCAAACGTCTTCACAAGGTTTTCACACACTGTTGCTGGTATTTTGGCCCATTCCTCCATGCAGATCTCCTCTAGAGCAGTGATGTTTTGGGGCTGTCGCTGGGCAACACGGACTTTCAACTCCCTCCAAAGATTTTCTATGGGGTTGAGATCTTGAGACTGGCTAGGCCACTCCAGGACCTTGAAATGCTTCTTACGAAGCCACTCCTTCGTTGCCCGGGCGGTGTGTTTGGGATCATTGTCATGCTGAAAGACCCAGCCACGTTTCATCTTCAATGCCCTTGCTGATGGAAGGTGGTTTTCACTCAAAATCTCACGATACATGGCCCCATTCATTCTTTCCTTTACACGGATCAGTCGTCATGGTCCCTTTGCAGAAAAACAGCCCCAAAGCATGATGTTTCCAACCCCATGCTTCACAGTAGGTATGGTGTTCTTTGGATGCAACTCAGCATTCTTTGTCCTCCAAACACGACGAGTTGAGTTTTTACCAAAAAGTTCTATTTTGGTTTCATCTGACCATATGACATTCTCCCAATCCTCATCTGGATCATCCAAATGCTCTCTAGCAAACTTCAGACGGGCCTGAACATGTACTGGCTTAAGCAGGGGGACACGTCTGGCACTGCAGGATTTGAGTCCCTGGCGGCGTAGTGTGTTACTGATGGTAGGCTTTGTTACTTTGGTCCCAGCTCTCTGCAGGTCATTCACTAGGTCCCCGTGTGGTTCTGGGATTTTTGCTCACCGTTCTTGTGATCATTTTGACCCACGGGTGAGATCTTGCATGGAGCCCCAGATCGAGGAAGATTATCAGTGGTCTTGTATGTCTTCCATTTCCTAATAATTGCTCCCACAGTTGATTTCTTCAAACCAAGCTGCTTACCTATTGCAGATTCAGTCTTCCCAACCTGGTGCAGGTCTACAATTTTGTTTCTGGTGTCCTTTGACAGCTCTTTGATCTTGGCCATAGTGGAGCTTGGAGTGTGACTGTTTGAGGTTGTGGACAGATGTCTTTTATACTGATAACAAGTTCAAACAGGTGCCATTAATACAGGTAACGAGTGGAGGACAGAGGAGCCTCTTAAAGAAGAAGTTACAGGTCTGTGAGAGCCAGAAATCTTGCTTGTTTGTATGTGACCAAATACTTAGTTTCCACCATAATTTTCAAATAAATTCATTAAAAATCCTACAATGTGATTTTCTGGATTTATTTTCCTCATTTTGTCTGTCATAGTTGAAGTGTACCTATGATGAAAATTACAGGCCTCTCTCATCTTTTTAAGTGAGAGAACTTGCACAATTGGTGGCTGACTAAATACTTTTTTGCCCCACTGTATAAGGAGCCAGACCTGGGCTCAAATAGTTTATTCTTACAAATATTTTGAGCATTTGATTGAACCTGTCTGAAGTGCAGTGTTTTCAATATTCCATTGCTTCCATTGCGCTAGCCAGGCAAGATCAATCAAGCCCATAGTTGTACTGGTTTGTCCACTGTTTGCTATTGTATTTCTGTTATTTTGACAGTTTTTTTCCCTTCTGTGTTTTTGTATGTGTTTATTGATTTCTTGTCTCTGTCTTCCAGATCGTCTGTTCTACATCTACACATCTGGGACCACTGGGATGCCCAAAGCTGCCATTGTGGTTCACAGCAGGTAGCCACTAAGTAGCTCCTCTTCTCTCTATCTCTATCTCTCTCATAAGTATTCACACCTCTGAGTCAATACTTTGTAGAAGCACCTTTGGCAGTGATTACGGCTGAGTCTTTCTGGGTAAGTCTTTAGTCTTTAAGAGCTTTCCACACCTGGATTGTGCAACATTTGCCTATTATTATTTTAAAAATTCTTCAAGCTCTGTCAAATTAGTTGTTTATCATTGCTAGACAGTCATTTTCAGATCTTGCTATAGATTTTCAAGTAGTAACTCGGCCACACAGGAACATTCACTGTCTTCTTGGTAAGCGACTCCAGTGTAGATTTGGCCTTGTGTTTCTGGTTATTGTCCTGCTGAAAGGTGAATTAATCTCCCAGTGTCTGGTGGAAAGCAGACTGAGACAGTTTTTCCTAGGATTTTGCCCATGCTTAGCCCATGCTTAGTTTCTTTTTTATCCTGAAAAACTCCCCAGTCCTTAACGATTACAAGCATACCCATAACATGATGCAACCACCACTTTGCTTGAAAATGTGGAAAGTGGTACTCAACAATGTGTATTCAGGACAAAAAGTTAATTGCTTTTCCCATGCAGTATTACTTTAGTGCTTTGTTGCAAACACGATGCATGTTTTGGATTTTTTCAATTTTTTGTACAGGTTTCCTTCTTTTCACTCTGTCAATTAGGTTAGTATTGTGGAGTAACTACAATGTTGTTGATCCATCCTCCATTTTCTCTTATCACAGCCATTAAACTCTGTAACAGTTTTAAAGACACCACTGGCTTCATGATGAAATCCCTGAGCGGTTTCCTTCCTCTCTGGCAACTGAGTTAGGAAGGGGCGCCTGTATCTTTGTAGTGACTGTGTGTATTGATACTCCAACCAAAGTGTAATGATTAACTTCACCATGCTCGAAGGGATATTCAATGTATGCTTTTTAAATGTGTACCCATCTGCCAATAGGAGCCCTTCTTTGCGAGTCATTGAAAAACCTCCCTGGTCTTTGTGGTTGAATCTGTGTTTGAAATTCACTGCTGACTGAGGGACCTTACAGTTATCTGTGTGGGGTACAGAGATGAGGACGTCATTCTAAAATCATGTTAAACACAATTATTGCACACAGAGTCCATGCACATTTTAATTCCTGAACTTATTTAGTTTTGCGATAACAAAGGGGTTGAATACTTATTGACCCAAGACATTTCAGCTTTTCATTTTTAATTAATTTGTAAAATTTTCGGAAAACATAAATCCACTGACATTATGGGGTATTGTGTGTAGGCCAGTGACAACAAACCTCAATTGAATCCATTTTCAATTCAGACTGTAACACAACAACATGTGGGAAAAGTCATAAGGTGGGAATTCTTTCTGAAGGCACTGGATCTCTCTTTCACTCCACCACTCCTTCCCCCTCCCTTCTAACTTTCTCTCTCCCACCTGTGTGTGACAGGTACTACCGCATGGCAGCATTGGTATACTATGGCTTCGGGATGACGTCTGATGACGTGTTGTACGATTGCCTTCCACTCTACCACTCTGCAGGTAACAGTGCTTTGTGCGTGTGTGTGTGTGTGTGGGTGAGGTGTGGTGTGTGTGTGTCTGTACGTGGTGTGTGTGTGTCCGCACATGCCTGTGTGTGTCTGTGTACGTGCATGCGTAGGTGCGAGTGTGTGCTTGAGAGGGGGAAGCTAAATGTGTGTGTGTGCGTGCACGCGTGCTTGTGCGTGTCAGTCATAGCCGCGGAAAGTAGGGGTGCTGAAGTTGCTGCAGCACCGCCTGACAAATCAGAATAAAAACAAATATTTATATATATTTTTTTTTTATGAATAGCGCAGGCAAAATAAAAACAAATTCAGCATCGCCCAACTACTTTCCATGGCAATTGGTGTCAGTGTGTGTGTGTGTGTGTTGCCTCTGAAGCACTGAACACATACACGTGTTGCCCAGGTAACATAGTCGGAGTGGGGCAGTGCCTGATCCATGGCATGACAGTGGTCATCAAGAAGAAGTTCTCTGCCTCCCGGTTCTGGGATGACTGTGCCAAGTACAACTGCACGGTGAGCTATCTAACTCAGTAGCTGAATGAGCACAGAGTCGCTCAGAGACTGGAGGATAAATCTGTACAGAAAGGATTGGCAGCTTCATTAAATAGTACCCGCAAAACACCAGTCTCAGCGTCAACAGACTCCCGGATTCTGGCCTTCTAGGAGAGTGTCAAAGAAAAATCATATCTCAGACTGGCCAATAAAAAGGAAAGATTAAGATGGGGAAAAGAGACACTGAACAGAGATATGACTTTGTCTTTGCGACTCTGCCTAGAAGGCCAGCATCCCAGAGTCGCCTCTTCACTGTTGACGTTGAGACTGGTGTTTTGCGGGTACTATTTAATAAAGCTGCCAGTTGAGGGCTTGTGAGGTGTCTGTTTCTCAAACTAGACACTCATGTACTTGTCCTCTTGCTCAGTTGTGCACCGGGGCCTCCCACTCCTCTTTCTATTCTGGTTAGAGCCAGTTTTGCGCTGTTAGCTAACACAACGTGGCATTGGAACACAGGAGTGATGGTTGCTGATAATGGGCCTCTGCACACCTATGTAGATATTCCATAAAAATTCTGCCCTTTCCAGCTACAATAGTCATTTACAACATTAACAATGTCTACACTGTATTTCTGATCAATTTGATGTTATTTTAATGGACAAAAAAGTTGCTTTTCTTTCAAAAACTAGGACATTTCTAAGTGGCCCCAACCTTTTTGAACGGAAGTGTAGCTCAAGAAGACTTGGGGAATAATAAAGTAAGGGTGTTAAGGGTGTTAAGGGTGGTGTGTGTGGCCAGGTGTTGTAAAACTCATACCCCCTCATCTCGCTGTGCTGGTGATTGATTGATTGATGGAATGACTGACTGACTGATTGACTCTGTTCCCCAGATTGTCCAGTACATCGGGGAGATCTGCCGCTACCTGTTGAACCAGCCAGTAAAGGACATAGAGCGGCAACACCGGGTCCGCATGGCGCTGGGTAACGGCCTGCGCCAGTCCATCTGGGAGGAGTTTACCTCTCGCTTCAACGTGCCACAGATAGCAGAGTTCTATGGAGCCACAGAGTGCAACTGCAGCCTAGGCAACTTCGGCAACATGGTGAGGCGTTAGGCGGACATTTTGGTTCTAGCAAAACCTATATCTCAAATGATATGGTGTAGCGAGACCTTTTTGGCACTGACAGGGCATGTTCTTGTTTTTACTATAGTATCTAGTCCCAGGGGATCAACATCCGCTTTGTAACGCTGCCTGGTCTTGTGTTGTCACAGGGCTCAAAGAACTCACCAGTCGTGTACTTTATTATATACGGTATTTAATCATCAGGAGTAAAAGTAGTGTATTAGTTGTCACTCTTTATTGAATTTGGACTGCATGCTGTGTATCTCCATTCTCCCATTGATTTGCCTCGTCTGACCTAGGTAGCTGTTTGCTGTAAGTTTAGCAGAGTTTCAGTGCACTGTTTTTCAGTAACAGAAGTTGAATTGGGTTGACCAGTAGTTTGACCATCCTCCCCTACATCTACCCCCACAACGCCATAGTATACCCACTAGTTGTTAGTTGGGTTGATGTTACAGTGTGGTAATGTTGTAGTAATGTTATCTGTCCACCAGACGGGAGCGTGCGGGTTCAACAGCCAGATCCTCCCCTTCATCTACCCCATCCGACTGGTGAAGGTGGACGAAGAGACTATGGAGCTCATTCGAGGGCCCGATGGAGTCTGCATCCCATGCAAGCCCGGTATGTCACTGCCCTATACCCTATTTATAACCTGTTTTACAGTGGTTGAATATTTAGTTTTGCCCACCTCAAGTCACATTTGAGTTCGCCAATGTATATTAGGAGAAGCAAAACCCAAAGCAAACTGGTGGAATGGACAACCGCACACTGTGTTTACTTGGTTAAATAAACAAAGTAAACATTTGTTAACAAAAGCAGCAAGGTTGCACAAAAGGTCGATGTGACTAAAATGTTGCATTTGTTATGTTTGCAGTAGTTGAGTTGGCCAGGCCTGTTGCTTTATGTAAAAGACTATCTTTCTCTCTCTGTCTCCGTCTCCGTCTCTGTCTGTATGTCTAGGTGAGCCCGGACAGTTGGTGGGTAGGATAATTCAGAATGATCCCCTAAGAAGGTTTGATGGCTACGTGAACGAAGGAGCTACCAGCAAGAAGATTGCCAACAATGTCTTCAAGAAGGGAGACAGTGCCTATCTGTCAGGTAAGAGGCTCCTGAACTTTATCATAGATCCCCCTGTCTCTCTCTCTCTGTCTTCTTTTCTCCCTCTTTCTCACTTTCCCCTTTTTTTATCTCCTTTTCTGTCCCGCTCTCTTTTTCTTTCTCTTTATCTCTGTCTCTCTGTCTCGATCTCTGTCTCTGTCTCTAACTCTGTCTCTAACTCTGTCTCTATCTCTGTCTCTATCTCTGTCTCTATCTCTCTGTCTCTATCTCTCTGTCTCTATCTCTCTGTCTCTATCTCTCTGTCTCTATCTCTCTGTCTCTATCTCTCTGTCTCTATCTCTGTCTCTCTCTCTGTCTCTATCTCTGTCTCTCTGTCTCTCTGTCTCTATCTCTGTCTCTCTGTCTCTGTCTCTCGATCTCTGTCTCTCTGTCTCTGTGTCTCTCTCTCGATCTCTGTCTCTCTGTCTCGATCTCTGTCTCTCTGTCTCGATCTCTGTCTCGATCTCTGTCTCTCTGTCTCTGTCTCTGTCTCTGTCTCTATCTCTGTCTCTGTCTCTGTCTCTGTCTCTATCTCTGTCTCTGTCTCGATCTCTGTCTCTGTCTCTGTCTCTATCTCTGTCTCTATCTCTGTCTCTCTGTCTCTATCTCTCTGTCTCTGTCTCTGTCTCGATCTCTGTCTCTAACTCTGTCTCTAACTCTGTCTCTCTGTCTCTATCTCTGTCTCTATCTCTCTGTCTCTATCTCTGTCTCTCTCTCTGTCTCGATCTCTGTCTCTCTCTCTGTCTCGATCTCTGTCTCTCTGTCTCGATCTCTGTCTCTCTGTCTCGATCTCTGTCTCTATCTCTGTCTCTGTCTCTGTCTCTGTCTCTGTCTCTGTCTCTCTGTCTCTCTGTCTCTGTCTCTGTGTCTCTGTGTCTCTGTGTCTCTCTGTGTCTCTGTCTCTCTGTGTCTCTCTGTCTCTCTGTCTCATTCTCGTTTTCTCTGTTGAGGCATCATGGACCAGTATGGTTACTTGTACTTTACAAACGCATGCACTCACACACTCACCCATCCTGATGCGTATTACCCCTGTCTCCCTCCAGGCGATGTCCTCATCATGGACCAGTATGGTTACATGTACTTTAAGGACCGTACTGGGGACACGTTCCGCTGGAAGGGAGAGAACGTGTCGACCACGGAAGTGGAGGGGACCTTGAGTCGTCTATTGGACATGAAGGACGTGGTGGTCTATGGAGTCGAGGTCCCAGGTACAGTAACACAGATCTTTTATATTCAGTATATATATATATATATATATATATATATATATATACACACTGAACAAAAATATAAACGCAACATGCAACAATTTCAAAGATTTTGCTGAGTTACAGTTCATATAAGGAAATCAGTCAATTGAAATAAATTCATTAGGCCCCAATCTATGTATTTCACATGACTGGGCAGCGGCACAGCCATGGGTGGGCCTGGGAGGGCATAGGACCCACCCACTGTAGAGCCAGGCCCAGCCAATTAGAATGAGTTTTTCCCTACTAAAGGGATTTATTACAGACACAAATACTCCTCAGCACCCACCCTCCCCCCTCTGACGATCCCGCAGGTGAAGAAGCCGGATGTTGAGATTCTGGGCTAGTGTGGTTACGGTTGTTAGACCTACTGCCAAATTCTCTAAAACGACGTTGGAGTCAGCGTATGGTAGAGAAATTAACATGACATTATCTGGCAACAGCTCTGGTGGACATTCTGCAGTCAGTATGCCAATTGCATGCTCCCTCAACTTGAGACGTCTGTGGCATTGTGTTGTGTTAAACAGCGGCCCATTTTAGTGGCCTTTTATTATACACAGAGGTGCACCTGGGTAATGATCATGCTGTTTAACCAGCTTCTTGATATGCCACACCTGTCAGGTCGATGGATTATCTTGACAAAGGATAAAATGCTCACTAACAGGGATGTAAACACATTTCTGCACAAAATTGGAGAGAAATAAGCTTTTCGTGCATACGGAACAGCTCATGAAACAGCACTTAACATGTTGGATTCATATTTTTGTTCAGTATTGTTAGGTTCTAAATGAACCTATTAAAACTCACGGATGCTTAATAAAGCTCAAACCAAGTTTATTCACCCATTGGGTCGATACAGCTGCATAAGACAAAATGCATAATCACACAAGCGCTGATATTGAACCCGGAGTCTTCTCTTAGACATCTGAACAGCCAATGCAGAACCTTAGCGATATCTGTTCTTCTTATATATATATATATATATATATATATATATATATATAGAGAGAGAGAGAGAGAGAGAGAGAGAGAGAGAGAGAGAGAGAGAGAGAGAGAGAGAGAGAGAGAGAGAGAGAGAGAGAGAGAGAGAGAGAGAGAGAGAGAGAGAGAGAGAGAGAGAGAGAGAGAGAGAGAGAGAGAGAGAGAGAGAGAGAGAGAGAGAGAGAGAGAGAGAGAGAGAGAGAGAGAGAGAGAGAGAGAGAGAGAGAGAGAGAGAGAGAGAGAGAGAGAGAGAGAGAGAGAGAGAGAGAGACACACACACACCCTGGCCCTTATTTTCTTTCTGTGGACAACCCAGCCACACAGCCAAGAGAGAGTATCAATTGATGTTTCTTCTGTACGCACTTTGCTGTTCTACGGGTGGTGTCGGACTGAGTCGTCATGTGAAATAAAGTACCGCATTAGCTTCAGAGCTTATGTGACACTCTCCCCAGTTCTGGTGATGGGAGGAGAGGAGAAGAGGAGGTACTATAGTGCTGTGACTGCCAATGGCGTGTCAAGGGTGTGTGCTTTGCTTTGCGCTTTCAATGATGTTGTTAGTCATGTCTGTCTGCTTGAGTGAGCTTTGCCGACCGACCGTGTAGCCTACTGGCGGTAATGTGGTGGCGGTGAGCACTGAGCAGCAGCAGACAGGGTTTGGGATGTTTGACCCATGATGTCATCACTAAAGCATGTTTTCCTCTGTAAGGCAATTCCGGCTGTCTCTTGGTTATTACGTCAGATGTGAATGGCTTGATCTTTCAATAATTGTATGTACTTTCAAAAGAGTTGTATAACCTCAGTGGTCTTTCCTGGTTAAATCAAGGTTAATTCAATGGCCGTACCATTAAAAAAAAAGCTTTGGGGTTTTATGCTGTCTCAGGAGCCGAGGGGAAGGCTGGGATGGCTGCCGTAGCAGATCCAGAGAGGTCTACAGACCTGGAAAAGTTTGGGAAGGATCTGGAGAAAGCCCTGCCGCCATACGCACGACCCGTCTTCCTACGCTTCCTCGACGAGGTCAACAAGACAGGTGGGTTCAGTCTGGAGCTATGTCCCAATGATCTCTCCTTCCTCCCAAAGTGGGCATTTGTTCACTTCCCTTTACTGATTTGAAGTGAAATTACTGGTATAAGATATGTGGCGGAAACTCCCGCCAGCCCATGCCTCCAGCAAACCAATGCTTTTAGATTTGTGAGAAGTAGTGAACGAGTGCACACTTCAGGAGATGAGCCGTCCTCCCCTCAGCAGCATCCACTGGTCTCTAATTCCCCTCTCTACCGCTCTGGCACCTCTTCTCCCTCACTCTCCTCCTCCAGGCACCTATAAGTTCCAGAAGACAGAGATGCGGCGGGAGGGTTTTGACCCCAGCATGACGTCAAACAAACTGTACTTCCTTGACCCCAGCAGGGGGCGCTACGTGGAGCTGCACCAGGAGCTCTACAGCAGCATCATCTCAGGGAAGCAGAAACTGTAAATGTGAGATCTGATCTGGTCACTCTTTGCCCCCCCAATATCCCTAAACCACCCCTATCCACCCCCACACACAGAGAAACACCCCTATAGCTGAAGTCACTCTCCCTCCCCCAGGAAAACTCTAACCCCACAACCCCCTCTCTGCTCTCTCTAAGCCCACACCCCTCGTTACCTCAGCAACCAGAAAGGGGCAGCTGGATCTGGAACACATGACAAGCCAATCTGACACCATATCCCATGATACACCTAGAGCGACCTTTGCCCTTTGACCCCTGAGGCACTTCCTCCGACCCTTCACCCCCACCCCAGAGCTTCACCTGACCTGGACCAAGAGGAGCGCTCGCTGGAAGGACACAACTTGTTCGCTGAGAGGGGCATGTGGCATGTCTCCATAATAACTTACTCCAAATCTAAAAAAAAAATACCTAGTTAGAGGAACATGAACATGGCACAATGAAGGAACGTGAATTGAACAAAAGAAACACTTCTATTCGTCTGTCGGTTTGTCTGTCTAATGTTGATGAGGTCACTCCATCTGAGGCCCAGCCTGCACAATGCCCAGTCAGTGACCAGTGGCTTCTGTTGTGACACAAAATGATTGGTTTTAGTGGTGTGGGGTCTGCCCATCCATGTTAGACATGCAGTACAGCAAGCCTAGAGGCTGTATGTCAGTGGAGGGAGATTCACATGTGGTTGAAACTGGGATCCAGCATTGGCAGTTCAATAATCAGCCAGCCATAAGGTGATCTGAGAAGAAACTGTCTATAATATTGAAACATGTCTGCATTACACCAAATATATTTAATTTGTAGAATTGTCTTTACATATTTAAAAATAAACGATGACGTTTAAAGTTCCTAAAATGCTAATCATGTTATGCTACGTCCACGATTGCGCTCTGCTTTCTCCTGACCTCCCCCCACTGCCGTACGGGGATTTCCTCCCCTTCTTCAACCAACCACCAGCCGCTAGAACACATAACTCGCACTGTTTCAAACATGATTCGGAATGTTCTGAATCTGGGAGAGAAGATTCTGTTTCTGAAAGGTTCTGATTCTGGGGTAGAAGATTCTGTTTCTGAAAGGTTCTGATTCTGGGGTAGAAGATTCTGTTGCTGAATGTTCTGAGTCTGGGGTAGAAGATTCTGTTTCTGAATGTTCTGATTCTGATTAGATGGGGAAGGCTTCTGTCAGTATTGTGCAGGTTGGGCATAGTGGATATTTTAAAGCCGGACAAAGAGAGAGCTGAATTGAAAAGCACCAACTTCTGTCTGTCTCAGGTCTTGTTGAGGATTTCGTCTGAGCAGAGTAATATTCTGGTGCTACAGAAGGAATTCAACTCTCTCTCAGACTCCGGTGCAGCAAACCAAACGATCGAAAAGAGTTGATAGGAAGAAGGTGAAGATCATTCTCTTTGTCACCGTTGTTTGTTCTTCTTCTTTCATCTTCTTAGCAGCATGAATGATCAACACAAACAGAGCACTGTGCCTTTACTGTGAGTTTACCAACTCAGATTCACAGGCCCTGTCCCATAACACCCTACTCCTTTACCTCTCACTCCCTACTGTCCCATAGTCTCTCCCCTCAGTCTCTTCCCTCTCTCCCTACTGTCCCATAGTCTCTCCCCTCAGTCTCTTCCCTCTCTCCCTACTGTCCCATAGTCTCTCCCCTCAGTCTCTTCCCTCTCTCCCTACTGTCCCATAGTCTCTCCCCTCAGTCTCTTCCCTCTCTCCCTACTGTCCCATAGTCTCTCCCCTCAGTCTCTTCCCTCTCTCCCTACTGTCCCATAGTCTCTCCCCTCAGTCTCTTCCCTCACTCCCTACTGTCCCATAGTCTCTCCCCTCAGTCTCTTCCCTCTCTCCCTACTGTCCCATAGTCTCTCCCCTCAGTCTCTTCCCTCTCTCCCTACTGTCCCATAGTCTCTCCCCTCAGTCTCTTCCTCTCTCTCTCCCTACTGTCCCATAGTCTCTCCCCTCAGTCTCTTCCCTCTCTCCCTACTGTCCCATAGTCTCTCCCCTCTCTCCCTACTGTCCCATAGTCTCTCCCTCAGTCTCTCCCTCACTCCCTACTGTCCCATAGTCTCTCCCCTCATTCTCTTCCCTCTCTCCCTACTGTCCCATAGTCTCTCCCCTCAGTCTCTTCCCTCACTCCCTACTGTCCCATAGTCTCTCCCCTCAGTCTCTCCCCTCACTCCCTACTGTCCTGTAGTCTCTCCCCTCAGTCTCTTCCCTCTCTCCCTACTGTCCCGTAGTCTCTCCCCTCAGTCTCTTCCCTCTCTCCCTACTGTCCCGTAGTCTCTCCCCTCAGTCTCTTCCCTCTCTCCCTACTGTCCCATAGTCTCTCCCCTCTCTCCCTACTGTCCCATAGTCTCTCCCCTCAGTCTCTCCCCTCACTCCCTACTGTCCTGTAGTCTCTCCCCTCAGTCTCTTCCCTCTCTCCCTACTGTCCCATAGTCTCTCCTCAGTCTCTCCCTCACTCCCTACTGTCCTGTAGTCTCTCCTCAGTCTCTTCCCTCTCTCCCTACTGTCCCGTAGTCTCTCCCTCAGTCTCTTCCCTCTCTCCCTACTGTCCCATAGTCTCTCCCTCAGTCTCTTCCTCTCTCCCTACTGTCCCATAGTCTCTCCCTCAGTCTCTTCCCTCACTCCCTACTGTCCCATAGTCTCTCCCCTCAGTCTCTCCCCTCACTCCCTACTGTCCTGTAGTCTCTCCCCTCAGTCTCTTCCCTCTCTCCCTACTGTCCCGTAGTCTCTCCCCTCAGTCTCTTCCCTCTCTCCCTACTGTCCCGTAGTCTCTCCCCTCAGTCTCTTCCCTCTCTCCCTACTGTCCCATAGTCTCTCCCCTCAGTCTCTTCCCTCTCTCCCTACTGTCCCGTAGTCTCTCCCCTCAGTCTCTTCCCTCTCTCCCTACTGTCCCATGGTCTCTCCCCTCAGTCTCTTCCCTCTCTCCCTACTGTCCCATAGTCTCTCCCCTCAGTCTCTCCCCTCTCTCCCTACTGTCCCATAGTCTCTCCCCTCAGTCTCTTCCCTCTCTCCCTACTGTCCCATAGTCTCTCCCCTCTCTCCCTACTGTCCCATAGTCTCTCCCCTCAGTCTCTTCCCTCACTCCCTACTGTCCCATAGTCTCTCCCCTCAGTCTCTTCCCTCTCTCCCTACTGTCCCATGGTCTCTCCCCTCAGTCTCTTCCCTCTCTCCCTACTGTCCCGTAGTCTCTCCCTCAGTCTCTTCCCTCTCTCCCTACTGTCCCATAGTCTCTCCCTCAGTCTCTTCCTCTCTCCCTACTGTCCCATAGTCTCTCCCTCAGTCTCTTCCCTCTCTCCCTACTGTCCCGTAGTCTCTCCCTCAGTCTCTTCCTCTCTCCCTACTGTCCCATAGTCTCTCCTCTCTCCCTACTGTCCCATAGTCTCTCCCTCAGTCTCTTCCCTCTCTCCCTACTGTCCCGTAGTCTCTCCCCTCAGTCTCTTCCCTCTCTCCCTACTGTCCCATAGTCTCTCCCCTCAGTCTCTTCCCTCTCTCCCTACTGTCCCGTAGTTTCTCCCCTCAGTCTCTTCCCTCTCTCCCTACTGTCCCATAGTCTCTCCCCTCAGTCTCTTCCCTCTCTCCCTACTGTCCCGTAGTCTCTCCCCTCAGTCTCTTCCCTCTCTCCCTACTGTCCCATAGTCTCTCCCCTCAGTCTCTTCCCTCTCTCCCTACTGTCCCGTAGTCTCTCCCCTCAGTCTCTTCCCTCTCTCCCTACTGTCCCGTAGTCTCTCCCCTCAGTCTCTTCCCTCTCTCCCTACTGTCCCATAGTCTCTCCCCTCTCTCCCTACTGTCCCATAGTCTCTCCCCTCAGTCTCTCCCCTCACTCCCTACTGTCCTGTAGTCTCTCCCCTCAGTCTCTTCCCTCTCTCCCTACTGTCCCGTAGTCTCTCCCCTCAGTCTCTTCCCTCTCCCTACTGTCCCGTAGTCTCTCCCCTCAGTCTCTTCCCTCTCTCCCTACTGTCCCGTAGTCTCTCCCCTCAGTCTCTTCCCTCTCTCCCTACTGTCCCATAGTCTCTCCCCTCAGTCTCTTCCCTCTCTCCCTACTGTCCTGTAGCACCCGATTCCCTCAATCTCTATCCTTACTTATTCATTCAACTCTCCATCATGTTATTCCCACCCCCTCACTCCCGTTAGGCATGTTTCCCACCAAGTACCTCACACTCTCACCCCACCCAGACACTTCTGTTTTTATCCTTGCTTTTCTCATGGCTAGACATTTTCTGTCATGCTGTTATTTTCTCAGAGCACATAATGCCCTACTACTGTCACCACTCCAACGAGTGTCAGTGTATGCTCTGTCTCTGTCGTCTCAAAACAAGCAAACAAATCATGAGCCAGTTTGGTAAGCCAAATATCCTGTCTGTGTGAAGTTGATGGTGGAGAATGATTCTCCTACAAAGCTGAGTATCATGGGTAGTGTAGTTTGCTATCTATCCCAGGTTCCTCCCCTTTGTCTCCTGTCTGGCGTGTCTCTGTCGTCTTACATGTGCACACCTCGATGATGACGAGGAGGAAGTGATGACATTGCTGTCCAGCTCTATCCATCATTTTGTGCATTTATTATTAGTGATGATCGTTTTGTTGCTCACAATGTTTAAAGAGGAAAAATGTTTGAAGAAGAAAACAATTAGACCAATAAGTATGTTGTAAAGAATAATATATACATTTTGGGGGTTATATATGAGAATGCTGCTTTGATCCTGGGGTGCCAGGATAGTATGACCACAAGGTGGCGCATGACTGGGCAGCCCCAGAGGAATCTGGATGGGCATTGGGCAATAGCCTGAAGTGGTTTCCTCCCTTGTCTTCCTTCCTTCATCTGCACTGATATGAAAGGAGTGGGGACAAGTGAAAAACAGCCATAGCCGTATTGCTTTCACCTATCCTGTTGTGTTGTTGTGTTAAAGGAGAGGAGACAAGGAGTGGCATCTATTTTAGACTATTGAGATGCACACAGATGTGTTTCCCACTTCCTTTTTTGGGGAATTTAAATAATACATTTTTTTAAGTATTTAATTATTCCTTATTTGAATGTGCATTGTCTGTGTCAGAGCTATGCGTTGCGTTTGTTTGTTTGTTATTTTCTGTGAGTGAAATCAAAGCTTTAATGTATCAGGATTCTGGAAGTGAGTGAAGGGGCTCCGCGAGTTTGTCTGCCTGTTAGACCGTTGACCAGCACCCACGCCTATGACAGACGCTGACCACTGGAGGGCGCCAAACCCCACCCTTCTATACAGTCTGCTGTGCGGAGGCCCTCTGTTTTCATACCTGTCCTGCATTGGTCACAACGTGACACACACACAGACGAAAGTCAAAGGAGAGTATGGCAATATCAGAGTGTATTGTTTGGATAGCTACAGTACAACCGCTTAAGATACAGGTTTAGTCCTACATTCCACTAGAACTAGATTCCATTCCAATATGTCTCTTGTCAATCTGTCCCCAGTCAATCCATCAATCAATCAAATGTATTTATGAAGCCCTTTTTACATCAGCAGATGTCACAAAGTGCTGTAGAGAAACCCAGCCTAAAACCCCAAACAGCAAGCAGTCTCCTCTCACAACTGTGCAGAGCTCCCTGAGTCTGGTGAGCGAGACTACTCTGTCCCCCAACAGAATAAAATATGTGGAAACTTGAGATTAGTATGAGTAACGGCCATGGGCTTACTTTATAAGCCATTACATCAATACTGTTGCTTTGCACTGTAACTTCGATGCCGCTATTTCTAAAGCCTTGTGACCAGGCATGTACAGAGAATAAGCCTACTAGTACCCACACATCCCAATTTCAGTGTCATCTTTAGTACTGCTATCTTATTCCTGTGACACTGAATTGCGAGACATGCTGTTGTGTGAGTGTCACATACTCTCTGAGGTTATCAGTTTACTCTGTTTGGTGATGTCCAGAAGCAACTCCCAAGCTCATAGGAAGTTGTGTAGAACTTACACACTAAGGGGTAAGAGGCTAGGAGTTGTTTCTGGACAGGGCACATGTGTCACAAACCAATGGGAGGTATTGTAATGTGTGAGAGGGACAGGGTGTTGGTCAGGTCTTTAACCAGTGGGAGGCGCTGTTTCCCAGCAAAATCATCCTGGCTGCTGCCTACCATACCAGTGAACCCTCATTCCATAGGAGTAAACATTATTATTATGTCCCACTAACAAACTGTATCAAAGAATGTCTGATTTATTTATAAAATATATTGTTGAAATATCAATGCATTGCTCTTCTATAGTACTGGGTTACTGGGATGATGGATAATGAATAAAACAGATTGATGAATGGAAACTTACTTTGTTTACCTTGGTTGTATAACAATATGTTTATCTATCCACTGTATATTGTGTTGAAGTGAAGAGTCTCAAATGGTAAATAAATAATGGTCTATACTGTGCTTTTTTATGATTGGTTCATATCAGTTGTATGGTATGCTTGAGCCAATCATGAGACCCGACGATACTGACAAGTAGGATGTAGAACTAGAAGCCTGCATTGAATATGTTAGGTGATATTTGGAGTCATGGGTAACTGCATAGACGGAGTGTGTCTGAAAGTGGGCGTGTCAACAGAAGTGGGAGGATCAACAGAAGTGGGTATATGGAAAGCGAATCAGCTAATTGGGCAGGTTTGTTGCCACTCAATACTGTTTTGCGGGACTGATTTGGCCTCACAACGACTCGATTGTTGACAACTGTAGCATTTTAGCTAAGCCTAATCCGTTTCCTAACCTAAACCTCATTCTCCTAACCTGTCACGTTAATTATCCTAACCTGCTAGGCATTTTAGCTAACCCTACCCCTTGTCCTAACCTTAACCTCCTTATCCTAACCTGCTACGTTAATTCTCCTAACCTGCAATGTTAGTTCTCTTAACCTGCAATGTAAGCTGACCCGCGGTACACCTGGCTATGGCCAGTTGAACCAATAATGGAGTGCTGATGTTACACCCATCCCTGTTGATCCATCCACTGATTTTACACCCATCGCTGTTGATCCATCCACTGATGTTAGACCCATCGCTGTTGATCCATCCACTGATGTTACAACCATCGCTGTTGATCCATCCACTGATGTTACACCCATCGCTGTTGATCCATCCACTGATGTTAGACCCATCGCTGTTGATCCATCCACTGATGTTACACCCATCGCTGTTGATCCATCCACTGATGTTACACCCATCCCTGTTGATCCATCCACTGATGTTAGACCCATCGCTGTTGATCCATCCACTGATTTTACACCCATCGCTGTTGATCCATCCACTGATGTTAGACCCATCGCTGTTGATCCATCCACTGATGTTAGACCCATCGCTGTTGATCCATCCACTGATGTTACACCCATCGCTGTTGATCCATCCACTGATGTTACACCCATCGCTGTTGATCCATCCACTGATGTTAGACCCATCGCTGTTGATCCATCCACTGATGTTAGACCCATCGCTATTAATCCAACCACTTCTTTTGCAATGCCCACTTTCAGACACACTCCAAGTATGCAGTTAACCATATTTAGATTTTTGTCTCCTTGTTCTCAATGCACTATAGCCCTTGATCTGTCAAGAAAACTGCACCAGACACCTAAACCTATCATGGGGTAGTGAGGATGCTGATGTCCTCTTGTCTATAAAAGACTAGCTGGCTGTAAATCATGCAGACAAAAATATTGGCAAAGGTGAATCCATATTAATAAATAGGATTTAAATAGTCTTTTTGTTTTTCTTTAATATTGTAAAATTACATTTTGCTATTCTGAAAATGTTGCCCAGTGTACGACTCAGTCAAAACAAAGGCTTCTTGGTTGGTAAAATGACAAACGGGGAATTGAATAATTGTTTAAAAAAAGCACAAATGTCCCTTTATCTGTCTGAATCTTACGACTGATGTATTTGAAGCTGGTCTTCTTTGCTCTCCTCTCAGAATTGTAACAAAGAATTTTCAGGAATTCCATGTCCTTCCGGAATGCTCCACAAGGATTTAGGAACCAACTTGTCTATCATTCCCTCTCTACCTGCTGCAGCTGAGCACTGTCCTCAGCGTACGCTCAATGAAGTGAAGTCTCAAAAGGCCAGTAAATAACGGTCTTATACCGTGTTATATGGTATGCATGAGCCAATCATGATCCCCGATGCTACTGAGAAAAGGAAGTAGGATGTAGAACTAGAAACCTGCAATGAATATGTTATGTGATTTCTGGGAGAATCTCAATTGCATACTCCTCTCATCCTCTCTACTTACCTCATTCTTAAAACCTATTGGAGGCGAAGGTCAGAGGGGTGGGACCTTTGGCTTTCTCATCCAACGGGTTTTGAGAAGGAGGCGAGGAGAGCGCACGCGAGGAGTATGCAATTGAGTTTCTCTCTTTGTCTCCTTGTTTTCTCAATGCACTCTAGCCATTGATCTGTCAAGAGAACTGCATCAGACATCTGGACCTATATTATGGGGTAATGTGTATTGTGTGTGGAGAGCAAAACACCTCTCTCCTATCTGATGATTGATTGGGGCATAATTCTGTATCTCTCTGGTCTCAGAAAGGATCACTCCAGTTTAGGAAGGGATAATCAACGAGGGGCTATGCGTTCTCTGGAAATAATGAACGACGTGGAAGGTGTGTTCCACGACGCACTTACGGAGTGGAACTGACCTTCCACGGAGTTGCTTTATTTTCCAAGGAACGCATAGAGCCCCGAGCTGATTGTTAAATTATAGCCATGGTATAAAAGGGACAAATGTACAGCTAGAAATGTGTTCATTTGCAGGTAGAAATGTGTTAAACATCCACTGAAGTAGCTAACAAGTTTACTAGATAGTGACAGTAACCAAACCAACAGACTTGCTAGTTTAGCTAACCAAACCATCAGTCCTAGCTTGCTATTATGAACATACAATTCAACAATGCCAATAATGTTTTGAATTTGACTTTTGCTTTCAAAAGCAGCTCAAACATAGAACATGTAAGAACTATAGCCATTGAATTCTACTGTGCAAATATACTGTGCGTTATAGGGAAATAATGCATGCTCTAGAATGCCCTTCAAGCCAATCAGAAACGAGTATTCAACAATGCCATGGTATAAGTAATAATAATAACAACCCCTTCTTCTTCTCACCAACCTAGCCACATGACACACTTTTCATTTAGCATTGTCAAGTTAGCTGACGACACAACGGTGGTAGTACTGATTACCAACGACGATGAGGCAGCCTACATGGATGAGGTCAGAGACTTGGCAGTGTGTTGCCAGGACAACAACCTCCTTCATAATTAGTTAAATAAAGTCCACCTGTGTGCAATCTAAGTGTCACAAGATCTGTCACATGATCTCAGTATACATACACCTGTTCTGAAAGGCCCCAGTGTCTGCAACACCACTAAGCAATGGCACCATGAAGACCAAGGAGCTCTCCAAACAGGTCAAGGACAAAGTTGTGGAGAAGTACAGATCAGGGTTGGGTTATAAAATAATATCAGAAACTTTGAACATCCCACGGAGCACCATTAAATCCATTATTAAAAAAATTGAAAGAATATGGCACCACAACAAACCTGCCAAGAGAGGGCCGCCCACCAAAACCAGGCAAGGAGGGCATTAATCAGAGAGGCAACAAAGAGACCAAAGACCCTGAAGGAGCTGCAAAGCTCCACAGCGGAGATTGGAGTATCTGTCCATAGGACCACTTTAAGCCGTACACTCCACAGAGCTGGGCTTTACAGAAGAGTGACCAGAAAAAAAGCTTTTGCTTAAAGAAAGAAATGAGCAAACACATTTGGTGTTCACCAAAAGGTATTTGGGAGACTCCCCAAACATATGGAAGAAGGTACTCTGGTCAGATGAGAAAAAAAATGTAGCTTTTTGGCCATCAAGGAAAACGCTATGCCTGGTGCAAACCCAACACCTCATCACCCCGAGAACAGCATCCCCACAGTGAAGCATGGTGGTGGCAGCATTATGCTGTGGGGATGTTTTTTATCAGCAGGGACTGGGAAACTGGTCAGAATTGAAGGAATGATGGATGGCGCTAAATGCAGGGAAATTCTTGTGGGAAACCTGTTTCAGTCTTCCAGAAATTTGAGACTGGGACGGAGGTTCACCTTCCAGCAGGACAATGACCCTAAGCATACTGCTAAAGCAACACTCGAGTGGTTTAAGGGAAAACATTTAAATGTCTTGGAATGGCCTAGTCAAAGCCCAGACATCAATCCAATTGAGAATCTGTGGTATGACTTACAGATTGCAGTACACCAGTGGAAGCCATCCAACATGAAGGAGCTGGAGCAGTTTTGCCTTGAAGAATGGGAAAAAAATCCCAGTGGCTCTACAAAGTATTGACTTTGGGGTGGTGAATAGTTATGCAAGTTTTCAGTTTTTTTGTATTATTTCTTGTTTGTTTCACAATAAAAAAATGTTTTGCATGTTCAAAGTGGTAGGCATTTTGTGTAAATCAAATTATACAAACCCCCCCAAAATCTATTTGAATTCCAGGTTGTAAGGCAACAATATAGGAAAAATGCCAAGGGGGTGAATACTTTCACAAGCCACTGTATGAAGCATGCGACAAATAACATTTGATTCGATTATTTGTCTTCTGTTTTTCTGTTCTGTTGTGGCATTTAGGAACAACATTAAGTAATGGCAGAGAAGGTGGTGTGGCAGAGAAGCTGTCAATGCCGGTGTGTATAGCTGGTGTAGAAGTCAGGCGCAGGAAAGCAGATATGAGGGAACAGCGTAATTTAATAAAATACGGAAAAAGAAATAACAAATCCAACGTGCCCTTAAAAACACACGGGCGAAATATCCAGCCGTAGAACTCAGCAAAGAACACAACAAACAATCACGCACAAAAACCATGGGGAAAACAGAGGGTTAAATAATGAACATGTTCTTTGGGAATTGAAACCAGGTGTGTAAAACAAAGACAAAACAAATGGAACATGAAAAATGGATCGGCGATGGCTAGAAGGCCGGTGTCGTCGACCCGCGAAAACCGCCCAAACAAGGAGAGGGACCGACTTCGGCTGAAGTCGTGACAGAAGCAGTGGTGAAAAAACGACCCAATTGTCACACTTAAGTAAAAGTATAGATACCTTAATAGAAAGTTACTCAAGTAAAAGTGAAAGTCACCCAGTAAAATACTACTTGAGTATACTTAAGTATCAAAAGTAAAAGTATAAGTCACTTCAAATTCCTTATATTAAGCAAAGCGGACGGCACCATGTTCTTCTTTTTCAAATGTACGGATAGCCAGGGGCACACTCCAACTCTCAGACATTATTTACAAAAGATGTTTTTCTGTTTAGTGAGTCCCCCAGACCATAGGCAGTAGGGATGACCACGTGTTCTCTTGATAAGTGCGTGAATTTAACAATTTTCCTGTTCTGCTAAGCATTCAAAATGTAAGGAGTACTTTGGGTTGTCAGGGAAAATGTATGGAGTAAAAAGTACAATATTTTCTTTAGGACTGTAGTGAAGTAAAAGTAAAAGTTGTCAAAAATATAAATAGTAAAGTAAAGTACAGATACCTCCAAAAAACGACTTACAGTGTCAAAAAAAAGTATGTGAACCCTTTGGAATTACCTGGATTTCTGCATAAATTTGTCATAAAAGTTTATCTGATCTTCATCTTAGTCACAACAATAGACAAACACATTGTGCTTAAACTAATAACATACAAATTATTGTATTTTATTGTCTATATTGAATACATCATTTAAACATTCACAGTGTAGGTTGGAAAAAGTATGTGAACCCCTAGGCTAATGACTTTTCCAAAAGCTAATTGGAGTCAGGAGTCAGCTAACCTGGAGTCCAATCAATGACATGAGATTGGAGGTGTTGGTTAGAGCTGCCTTGCCCTAAAAAAAACACTCACAAAATTTGAGTTTGCTATTCACAAGACGCATTGCCTGATGTGAACCATGCCTGGAACAAAAGAGATCTAAGATTAAGAAAGGTTGACTTGCATAAAGCTGGAATGGGTTACAAAATTATCTCTAAAAGCCTTGATGTTCATCAGTCCACAGTAAGACAAATTGTCGATAAATAGAGTTGCTACTCTACCTAGGAATGGCCGTCCTGCAAAGATGACTGCAAGTGCACAGTGCAGAATGCTCAATGAGTTTAAGATTAATCCTAAAGTGTCAGCTAAATACTTGCAGAAATCTCTGGAACATGCTAACATCTCTGTTGACGATTCTACGAGACGTAAAACACTAAACAATAATGGTGTTCATGGGAGGACACCACGGAAGAAGCCACTGCTGTCCAAAAAAAACATTTCTGCACGTCTGAAGTTCGCAAAAGAGCCCCTGGATGTTCCACAGAACTTCTGGCAAAATATTCTGTGGACAGATTCAACTAAAGTTGAGTTGTTTGGAAGGAACACACAACACTAAGTGTGGAGAAAAAAAGGCACTGCACACCAACATCAAAACCTCATCCCAACTGTTAAGTATGGTGGAGGGAGCATCATGCTCAGGGGCTGCTTTGCTGCCTCAGGGCCTGGACAGCTTGCTGTCATCGACAGAAAAATGAATTCCCAAGTTTATCAAGACATTTTGCAGGAGAATGTTATCTGTCTGCCAATTGAAGCTCAACAGAAGTTGGGTGATGCAACAAGACAACAACCCAAAACACAGAAGTAAATTAACAACAGAATGGCTTCAACAGAAGAAAATACGCCTTCTGGAGTGGCCCAGTCAGAGTCCTGAACTTAACCCGATTGAGATGCTGTGGCATGACCTCGGGAGTGATTCACACCAGACATCTTAAGAATATTGCTTAACTGAAATAGTTTTGTAAAGATGAACGGTCCAAAATTCCTCCTGACCATTGGGCAGGTCTGAGCCGCAACTACAGAAAACGTTTGGTTGAGTTTATTGCTGCCAGAGGAGGGTCAACCTGTTATTAAATCCAAGGGTTCACATACTTTTCCACCGTACACTGTAAATGTTTACACGGTGTGTTCAACATGAAAAACGTTTAATTGTTTGTGTGTTATTAGTTTAAGCAGACTGTGTTGTCTATTGTTGTGACTTAGATGAAGATCAGATCAAATTTGATGACCAATTAGTGCAGAAATCCCGTTAATTCCAAAAGGTTCACATACTTGTTCTTGCCACTGTAAGTAGTACTGTCTGGCTGTAAAGCATGCATACAAAAACCTTGGCAATGGCAATATTAATACAAATTATTTAAAGGCCCAGTGCAGTCAAAAAAGTGATTGTCCTGTGTGTTATATATATATCTACACTATGAGGTTGTAATAATACAGTGAAATTGTGAAAATTCTGATAATGCCCTGATAGTGTAAGAGCTGTTTGAAAAGACCGCCTGAAATTTTGTTTTGGTGAGATGGAGTTTTGGCCTGCCTGGTGACATTACCAGGTGGTAAATTAGTTAATAAACCAATAAAAAAGAGAGTTCCAAACCTCTCTGCCAATAGCAGCTAGTTTTTTCAGTTTTTTCATTCCCACTCAGACCACCCCCTGACAGTCCTAGTTAAATTCTTGCTTGAGAAATTGCTCTTTGCTAAGAAGCTATTTTTGTTTCTTTTTGACAATTTTATTTGAAAACAATCACAGTAAGGTACTTAATTGTTACCTCAGAAATGATTTTATATTTAGATAAAAATGGCTGCATTGGATCTTTAAATTGTTGTCTTTTTTGTTTTTCTTTAATATTGTAAAATTTTATTTTGCTCTTCTGAGAGTGTTTCCCAATGTATGACTCAATGTATGAGTCAAAAACAAAGGCTTCTTGGTTGGTAAAAGGACAAACGTTGAATTGAATAATTGTTTAAAAAAGCACAAATTCCCTTGTCTGAATCCTATAACTGATGTATTTGAAGTATGGTATTTGAAGCACTCCTCTGTCCTGTCAGAACTGTAGTAAAGCATTTTCAGGAATTCAATGTCCTTCAGGAATGCTCACCAAGGATTCAGGAGCCAACTTGTCTATCATTCCGTGTTCACGTGCTTGTCGGAACTAGGAAACTCATAAATGTCCAACTTGCTAACTGGTTGAACGCGACACGTTTATAGCTACAACCAGTTAACAAGTCTGAAATGTGTGAGTTTTCTAGTTCCGACTAGCACGTGAACGCGGCATCATTCCCTCTCTGCCTGCTGCAGCTGAGCACTGTCTTCAGCTACTGATCAATGATTGGCTGGGCAAATAATGGGCGGACTTGAGGAAAAAATTGGCATTGCCACTGTAGTCCGGCTCCAGTCCAGCTTTTCACTCTTTTACAGCTCAGTTTGGTTCCAGAACAGGGTACTTGTCTCTCCTCCTCTCTCTCTTCCCTTTCCTTCTCTTCCTCTGCAACCAACCATGAGGATCACCTTTGTGACAATGGCCACGGTGATGGTGTGTTTGATGGGTGTCCATGGAGACGTGCAGCCTCAGAGAGACTTCGACCTGCAGAGGGTGAGACCAGACTCAAATTAAATCAAAGTTTATTTATTGCATACTCAGAGCGCAATGTTAAAGCAGGTACAGCGAAACACTTGTGTTTCTATCCCCAGCAGTGCAGTAAATATCTAACAGTACAATACTAACACACAAATAATCAACAACAACAAAAAGAAACAATATCAGAAGGAGCAATATCAGAACGAGCAATGTCAGAGTCCATGCTGCTTCCTTCTTTCAACTGCTTGCTTTAATTACCCAGGGTGCATCAGTGAAGGGCATGCTCTGCTTCCACAAGACATTTCACATCACACTAGCTGGGTAATCTAATCTTTGTGGGAAATAATTAAGCACATTTTTAGAGGGAATAGTAAACCCTCTTGGCCTACTGTTGTTTTGATTTTTCATTAGGTGCCGCATAACTTTAAAGGGCAACTGCACTTCCTGATTTGGCATTGTTTTAGATTTGGTTCATTAACAAATGCTAGCGGCCATGAACGTGAGTTGGTTTCAGGGTGTGGTTTGATGTGGTGTCTCGTGTGTGTTGGGAAGAGTTTGCCAAATTATTTAGCCAATTAGCTTCAGCCAGCTGGTGTGCGAGCGTGGCAAAATTGTTTTGACTTTGGATAGCCTATATACGGGGCTAGTTAGGGGCCGTCAATAAATTACAAAATATAAATGTGTCAATATTTTCATGATGCACACCTTTGAGTTTTCTCATCAAATGCTTTCAATATTTGTATATTAATTTCTACAATTTATAATTGGTTTGAGGTTTTAAATAATTGAAATTTGGATCCATTGTATTATTTATATATTGTTCCACAGGCATTACAATCGGGTTGTGTGCAGCTGCACTCCGAATTGATGATTACTTGTGTGCTGTCAGCTGTGGGCTTGTGGGCAGGATGGAAACAAACCCAACCTTCATTTATGTTGTGATTCAATCCTGACCACAAATCTCACAAAACTGTTTTGGACAACACTGAATTTATGACCAAAATGATCCTATTTACAGGTTATACTCAATTTTGTTTCAATGTTTGACTCGTATCAATGCCACATAGGCTGTTTTCTAAATGAGAAGTTGTTTTTTAGGAGCAGTTGCTCTTTAACCTCAACCTCTAGGCCGTGAGTCTATTATTTAAACAAGTCATAGACATGTTCCCCGACCCCACATGTTCAGTACTCATTGGCTGTCCGATAGGGAACGGAACATTGTATCCGTGTGGTCGGGACGGGACCGCATTAGGACAGAGGCTGAGGCTGAACCCAAAGCAAACAGTGCCAGGGGTCAAAGGTCAGGCAGACAGCTAGGGTTGCAAAACAGATAGAATGACTAGCAATGCACGCCAAGTTCCCTCGGCCCATGGTCCATGGACAGACACAGATATAGAACTAACTGCCGTATGAGATAATTATCTACAGTACAAGTCAAAATTTGGGACTCACCTACTCATTGAAGGGGTTTTCTTTATTTTGACTATTTAATACATTGTAGAAAATATGAACACATATGGAATAATGTAGTAACCAAAAAAGTGTTAAACAAATGAAAATATATTTTATATCTGAGATTCTTCAAAGTAGCCACCATTTTCCTTGATGACAGCTTTGCACACTCTTGGCATTCCCTCCAGCTTCATGAGGTAGTCACCTGGAATGCATTTCAATTAACAGGTGGGCCTAGTTAAAAGTGAATTTGTGGAATTTCTTTCCTTCTTAATGCGTTTGAGACAATCAGTTGTGTTGTGACAAGGTAGGGGTGGTATACAGAAGATAGCCCTATTTGGTAAAAGACCAAGTCCATATTATGGCAAGAACAGCTCAAATAAGCAAAGTGAAATGACAGTCCATCATTACTTTAAAACATGAAGGTCAGTCAATCTGGAAAATGTCAAGAATTTTGAACGTTTCTTCATGTGCAGTCGCAGAAATCATCAATCAAGCGCTATGATGAAACTGGCTCTCATGAGAAGCGCCACAGGAAAGGAAGACCCAGAGTTACCTCTGCTGCAGAGTAAACGTTAATTAGAGTTGCCAGCCTCAGAAACTGCAGCCCAAATAAATGCTTCAGAGTTCAAATAGACACATCTCAACATCAACTGTTCAGAGGAGACTGTGTGAATCAGGCTTTCATGGTCGAATTGCTGCACAAATCACTACTAAAGGACACCAATAATAAGAAGAGACTTGCTTGGACCAAGAAACACAAGCAATGGACATTAGACTGGTGGAAATCTGTCCGTTGGTCTGATGAGTCCAAATGTGCAATTTTTGGTTACAACCGCCGTGTCTTGTGAGACGCAGAGTAGGTGAACGGATGATCTCTGCATGTATGGTTCACACCGTGAACCATGAAGTAGGAGGTGTGATGGTGTGGGGATGCTTTGCTGGTAACACTGTTTGTGATTTATTTAGAATTTAAGGCACACTTAACCAGCATGGCTATCACAGCATTCTGCAGCGATACGCCATCTCATCTGGTTTGCGCTTAGTGGGACTATCATTTGTTTTCAACAGGACAATGACCCAACACCCCTCCAGGCTGTGTAAGGGCTATTAGACTAAGAAGGAGAGTGATGGAGTGCAGCATCAGCTGACCTGGCCTCCACAATCACACGGCCTCAACCCAATTGAGATGGTTTGGGATGAGTTGGACCACAGAGTGAAGGAAAAGCAGCCAACAAATGCTCAGCATATGAGGGAACTCCTTCAAAACTGTTGGAAAAGCATTCCAGGTGAAGCTGGGTGAGAGAATGCCAAGAATGTGCAAAGCTGTCATGAAGGCAAAGGGTGGCTACTTTGAAGATTCTAAAATATAAAATGTATTTTGATTTGTTTAACACTTTTTTGATTACTATATGATTCCATATGTGTTATTTCATAGTTTTGATGTCTTCACTATAATTCTACAATGTAGAAAATAGTAAAAATAAAGAAAAAACATTGAATGAGTAGGTGTGTTTAAACTTTTGACTGGTACTGTAAATGACTAATAGACTCTTCCTGTTGTTCACACTGTTAAAAGAGACAAATTGCTGCTGCCCTATGTACATCGACATGGAACACTGGTCACTTTTAATAATGCGACACTGGTCACTTTAAGAATGTTTACATACTGTTTTACCCATTTCATATTTATATACTGTATTCTGGTCGAGTACATCCTATTCAACTATTGCTGTACATATACTATTCTATCCACGTATTCTTCAGATATGTTTGACTCCCTATATGTAGCCTACTGTCTGTATGCTATGTTCAGTTTGCACTAAGTGCCGTATGACTGGGTAGTGTTACTCTTATAGAGTAGCTCTGATAGGGCAATTCCAGTGGGTCTGACTCCCTCTGTGTGTGTTTTATTTATTGAATCTGTGTTTAGGCAGGGAGATCCCGTTGAGACCCATGTCTCAGCAAACAATACAAACAGTACTGTCTGCGTGTTGGCCTGGTGTGTGACTCCCCAGGCTTAGGTAGGGCTCTGGTACAGCCACTCTGGTAGGATGACTTGTGGGTTTGACTTCCTACATATATAGTACCCATTCTACCTTCTCTGTCAGTCGGTTTTATCTCTAGATCTAGGTTTCTCTATGGTTTCTACCCTCTCTCTGTGTATTCAGTTTGCAGGAAAGTGGTATCGTGTGGGCCTGGCGTATGACTCCCCAGGGTTTACTGCCCCATACAGAGACAAGCTGAGAGTGTCCATGGGCATCCTGAATCCACAGACCAACGGCAATGTCAACCTCACCATGTGGACCCAGAGGTGGGCAGGAACACATCATTAATTGGCATTCTGGCAAAATAACTACAGGACTGACATCCCGGTCAGGGCAATGAAAATGGACTAAAAAGGGGCATGCACATTCATATCATATGTTCTTTTTTGCTTGTGTGAAGATCATCAGGTTGCCGCAGTAAGCTTTACATGTATGAGAAGACAGCGATACCTGGCGCCTTCACCTATTTCAGCACCCGTGAGTCCTCTGCCTGCCAGCACTAATGCTATGCATCTCAATAACAAACCAGTAATTATTTTCTGACCCCCCCCATGGCTGAATGTCGTTTGGGACCCCTGCTGTACGGAGTCGGTGATCTTTGCGTTGGTATTGTAAAATCTTCTTTTTTGTTGTTGTTGAAAATAATGAGAAAATATATTTGTGTTTTTCCAGGCCACAACAAAGTAAAGGACATCACAGTAGTGGAGACCAACTATAATGAGTATGCACTGGTCCTGAAGCACAAGAAGATGGACAGAGAGTACACACAGGTGGCCCTCTATGGTAAGTCTGCTCTTCAGGTAGAGGTGTGACCGACCGGGTCTCTCGTGCACCAAAATACCGTTTTTTTTCTACTTACCCAGAGTCAGATGACCTCATGGATACCTTTTTGTATGTCTCTATGTGAAGTTTGAAGATCATTTAAGTTAGCTTATTGTTAGCTTGGCGCAACGACTGGAGGGCAAGGTTCACCTAACCATCTCTGTTACATAGGCTTAGAATGGGGCAATATTCTCATAAACCAGGCAGATCGCTCACTAGAAATTGGACGTCTAGCCATGTCCTGAGGAAAATGCTTTCAAAACCGGCCACTTGGGGCAACAGTGAGTGTTATTCCCATCAAGTAGGCTTGGGTTTTGCTAGGGCATTGCGGACCAGGGTGGTGGACGAGCATAATCCCATAACTTTAGATAGATGTAATCTCATGACTCCAGATCAGAAGGTCAGGTGTTCAATCCCAGTAGTGGACACTTGCATTTATTACAAAACATTTCCTATTCCAAACCTTAACCCTTACCTTAACCATTCTGAATGAGTGCCTAAAACGCATTGTTTTAACCCTATCCAAAACCTTAACCCTTAACCTTAACCCTATACCTCGAAATTTGGAGCTACATAAAAATTTGACGTTTGGAGAAACGGAACAATGCTGAGCAAGAGGAGTAAACTCAGTGTCAAAAACACATAGAGACGTAACGTTTGTAGCAACTTCGAAATTTGACATTTGGAAAATCATGGATAAATGTCTAATTCTGGAGTGAGTCTGTACATTGTATTTGTTGAACTGCATATTTGCTTGCATTAAACGTTGCCATTCGTCTGTCTGCCTGCAGGTCGTTCTCAGAAGGTAAAGACTGAAGTGATTCAGAAATTTAGAGACTTTGCCACATCTCATGGATTTCCCAAGGACGCCATCCTGACCCCACCATCTGCAGGTAGTAGCCTAAGTATGGACACACACACACACACACAGTCCCTACATTTCTCGTCTCGAAGCTGTACGACTGAAAGCAGACAGTGTGTATCACAGCATTGTCGTGCTCTTTGTTGTTTGCAGAGAACTGCCCTCCCTCTGGACGCTAGGTGAGTCACTGGACATCCTTTCTACAGACAGTCTATGTCGTTGACGACTGACTACAATTACTGGAACACTTGGTATTCGAATAAACTGTAGGTTTTGTTTTTGTGCTCTCCTTCAGATCAGAGCAACATCATGATTACTCATTGATTTGCTTCGCCGCACCAGTTTCCCAGCACTTATTAGACATTTGTCTCTCCATTGGAGCACAGAATCTGGATTTGTTTCACCTTTACGCCACACGTTTCACTGGGCAACGACAGAACTTCAACACGCTTTACCTCACAAGGGTTCAATAGTATAACTACTAATGATAGATGCACTTTAAGACAGCCCATCTTATTTTATTACCAACATCCTCTCTGTCTGTCTGTCTCTTGTCCCCTCAGTACAACGGACTGTTCAATTCGTTTTCCATTCTGAATCCGATAAACAAGGGACATCATTGTCTTGTATAACACTGCTATGGCTGAATAAATGCTAGTGTTCCTCTGTCTATGGTGCTACGTGGTGTCTGTGACCTCTTTGTCTTTTTCCATTCCTGTTGGATCGCAGCTCTCAGCGCATAAGAGTGGTAGAGCGATTAAAAAGAGAGAGAGATAGAATTGGAGAAACAGACAGATAAAATTGGGGAGAGAGACTGATAGAAAAGGAGAGAATAAAAGATAGAGACAGGATGCAGAAGAAACTTCAGTCTCTCTCAAGTTTGGGCGACATATTTAGAGCATTGTTCAACACAGAGTATACCCTGATTTAAGTTTCTGTCATGCTCTACTGCTGCTTGGGTCATCGATCATTCAGAGCGGGCCAATCAGGATCCAGAACCCAATAATCAATATTGTTGCTCATGGAGAGTGTGTGTGTGTGTGTGTGTGTGTGTGTGTGTGTGTGTGTGTGTGTGTGTGTGTGTGTGTGTGTGTTGGTATGGTAGTGTGTGTGTGTAGGTGTGTTTATGTGGGTTTAGTTCCATGTGTTTATCTGGGCAACTCATGTTCATACCACATACATAACATGTTACATGTTTTTGTGATGAAGAACTTTCAGAGCACTAAGGTAACTACGGGGTCCCTCAGGGTTCAGTCCTTGAGCAATAACTGATTTCGCTATACATGCTACAGCTCTGTGGTGCTGAAATGTAATGATTTTTTCCCCCCTGTTCAATTCCACTTTGATGTCCAATGTTTCAGAAAAAGGGACAAACAGACAGATAAGGAGAACTTTGCTCTATTTGCTGTTTGTTTTCGGCTGGAGTTTGAGGGGGTAAATACATATGGGTCAATGCTCTCTGGTTTGCTAGCCTAGTCCAGTGGAGGGATGGAGGGATCAGAGGTGGAGGGTTGGAAGGGTGGGTGTGCTCTCCCAGCAGATCCAGGAGCTCAGGGGAACCTCAGTCGGAGGTTCGTATCGGAGACAGACAGACAGACAGAATGCAGCAGGGTGTCGTACTTGTGGTCTTTTTGGTCCTGGTGGACCTCCTCCATGGGGTGCCAGTGCTTGCCGAACCTCTCTTCCCCACACAGGAGAACTTTGACCTGAGCAAGGTAAGAGTTGGTCTCTTAGTCATCGAGGTTGCTCTTTCTCCCTTTCTTGTAGCCTTCCCGAGGAGGTTGCTCTGTCTCTCTTGCTTTCTCTCAAATATTCTTCAATAGCATAGCCATAACCAGTTGCGAGTTTAAAAATGGTGTATACTGGATGGGTAATAGTCTGATTCAGTTGAGAGGTCAAAAGGTGTTTGTTTTTTATCAGCTTGTATGGTCAAAAGTGTTTCTATGGGTGCCTGTTAACATCTGTAAATACTGCATTGTTGGTCTGTAAATTTTTTTATCTTGGAACCCAGAACCAAATTATGTTTTGGTTAATCATGCCCTGGATTTGAACCTTTATGTTAAGCCTTTTTCAGAAATGAGAATTAGACCAAAAATTAAAGCAATAATTTGTCTGAGGGTAACAAGAAATGGGGACAGTTTGATAAAAAAGCTTTAAATAAAGGTTCAAACCCAGGTCATGTGAGCCTAGTCATGAGAGACAAGTAGTGCATACATATTCTCTCTCTCTCTCTCTCTCTCTCTCTCTCTCTCTCTCTCTCTCTCTCTCTCTCTCTCTCTCTCTCTTTTCATGGGTCAGTTCATGGGGAAGTGGCATGATATCGCGGTAGCGTCCACCTGTCCCTGGATGCAGCGCCACAGAGGAGACGCAGCTATCGGCATACTGGAGCTGCAGGCCGGGGGCACTGAAGGCAAAGTCAGCATGAAACGCAGCATTAAAAAGTGAGGTTAAACACACACATATATGCGTGTGTCTCTGAACTGCCTCTAATAGTGTTACTGGATTCACCATAGCTTAACTAAATATATTGTGTGTGTGTGTGTGTGTGTGCGCGTGCGTGTGTGTGTAGGCACGGGACATGTAAGCAGATCTCTGGTGATTATGAGCTAACGGACACACCTGGAAGATTCACCTACCACGTTGCCAGTGAGTCTTTAGTGTCTGTTCATACCCTGAATCCCAAATCAAGTCATATCCCTTACCTCCTGGGCACTTGTAGATCTGAAAAAACGTGTCGCCTCTGATAGGCAAGATAGAATTGCAGCCATATGGCTTACACCGTTCTAATACTCTCAGTCTGGGAGGTAAGGGCTAGGGATAAAAAAGAATTATACCACTGTCTCACCAACCATATTTATGAAGTCAAAGATGACAGGTCATTGACAGTATGTACTGTATGTTTGTGTTCTCCTCCATGCAGAGTGGGGGGCTGATGTTGATGCCTATGTCGTTCACACTAACTATGATGAGTATGCCATCGTCATGATGAGTAAACAGAAGACAGGTGGCGAGAAGACCAAGTCCGCCAAGCTATACAGTGAGTGTCACTACTAATATGGAGCAGATAGCCTAGCGGTTCGTGTTGGGCCAGTAGCCAAAAGGTTGCTGGTACAAATATCTGAGCCCGACAAGGTACAAATCTGTCAATGTTCCCTTGACCTAACCCTAACCCTAACATGCTACAGGGGTGACGGGCTACTATGGTTGACCCTTTGAAACGACACATTTAACTGCACCTATCCGGTGTTTCGGACAAAACCTTAATTTTTTATTTGGTTTACTAACGCACAACACCACTGAGACAATGGGTGGAATCGATTCTGATTTCCGCAGGGCCCCGGGTAAAGGCCTGTCACGTCATCCAGCAAAAGCGGGGAGGGAGGTGCTCCCTTCTCAAATCGAACCGTAATCTGTGGTGCTCTGTCATCTTTTCAACAAAGCATCGTCCAGCATCGTCCAGAAACATATACAACATCTCTTTTCCCTATGTAAATGTTAGAATTTTTCATTGGGAAGGCAGATAGTGTTTTCATCAAAAGCAATCACTTTTGCATGGGAAATCACAGAATCCTACTAATTACTACATGCTTAATTACATAACTTTTTTTGAGCCAACTTCGCCGTGGCCTTTGAACAGCCTGGGAGGCAGCCCGGTTCAAAATCTAATGCAATCAACTTTCAGCCGATGCAAAACACGCATGCGCCCGGGCAAGATTAATCTAACCCCTTTATTAGTCTGGTTCCAGCTATGGTGGTCGTTGTCATGTTTTGCACAAGGGCGAAATTGTGTTATAGATATTGGATGGGACTAACAGTAGATGGGGGGGGTCCAGGTTTTTTTCTGACATTTTAAAATGCATTTCCTGCAATTCTACACAGATTGGCATGACTTATTATGCCTTATTATGAGGGGTATTTTGAAAACACAGTATAAGTATAAGTGGAAGGCCGCCCCCCCCAAAAAATACATTTCAACACATTTTGCCATGGGGCAGTGTCACGATCTTCAAGAGTGACGGACCAAGGCGCAGCGAGGTATCCAGTATACATACTTTATTTACGTAACGTAACTGGGAAAAAACTATAAACGAACGAAGATCGAAACAACGGAACATAACATAGACTAAACACTTACGCTATGAACCAAACAATAACCCACAAAACCCTAGTGCAAAACCACAAACATATATATGGTTCCCAATTAGAGGTAACGACACTCAGCTGCCTCTAATTGGGAACCATTAACCCAACATAGAAATAGCACACCTAGAACCAAAAACCCTACACCAAAATCGAAACTAAACACGCCAGCCTGTAAACTCAGGCCTGGACGTGACAGTACCCCCCAAAGGCGCGGACTCCAACCATGCCAAAAGTCCATGGGGGTCTTCGGTGGATCTCTTTGTCCAAGGTGCCAGCCGTGCTGGCCCGAGGTCACGCACCGGAGGCCCTGGGCTAGAAGCCGGAACAGTTCGTGCTGGACTCACGAAGTGCACAGGGGACCTGGTGTGGGGAGCAGGCTGTGCTGGACTCGCGATGCCCACAGGGGACCTGGTGCGGGGAGTAGGAGCAGGCTGTGCTGGACTCGCAATGCGCACAGGAACTCTGGTGCGGGGAGCAGGAACGGGCCGTGTTGGACTCACGATGCGCACTGGGACTCTGGTGCGGGGAGCAGGGACGGGCCGTGTAGGACTCACGATGCGCAATGGGACTCTGGTGCGGGGAGCAGGAACAGGCCATGCTGGACTCACGATACGCACTGGGACTCTGGTGCGGGGAGCAGGAACGGGCCGTGTTGGACTCACGATGCGCACTGGGACTCTGGTGCGGGGAGCAGGAGCGGGCCGTGCTGGACTCACGATGCGCATTGGGACTCTGGTGCGGGAGCTGGAGCGGGCCGTGCTAAACTCACGATGCGCACTGGGACTCTGGTGCGGGGAGCAGGAACAGGCCATGCTGGACTCACGATACGCACTGGGACTCTGGTGCGGGGAGCAGGAACGGGCCGTGTTGGACTCACGATGCGCACTGGGACTCTGGTGCGGGGAGCAGGAACGGGCCGTGCTGGACTCACGATGCGCATTGGGACTCTGGTGCGGGGAGCTGGAACGGGCCGTGCTAAACTCACGATGCGCACTGGGACTCTGGTGCGGGGAGCAGGAACGGGCCGTGTTGGACTCACGACGCGCACAGGGGGCCTGGTGCGCGGAGCAGGGACAGGAAGTGCTGGGCTCTCTATGCGCACAGGGGGCCTGGTGCGTGGAGCAGGGACCCTTCTACCCGGCTGTTCACTCACCCTCGCCTCACAGATGATGGGAGCTGGAATGTCGCGCACCGGGCTGGAACGGGCCGTGCTAAACTCACGATGCGCACTGGGACTCTGGTGCGGGGAGCAGGAACAGGCCATGCTGGACTCACGATACGCACTGGGACTCTGGTGTGGGGAGCAGGAACGGGCCGTGTTGGACTCACGATGCGCACTGGGACTCTGGTGCGGGGAGCAGGAACGGGCCGTGCTGGACTCACGATGCGCATTGGGACTCTGGTGCGGGGAGCTGGAACGGGCCGTGCTAAACTCACGATGCGCACTGGGACTCTGGTGCGGGGAGCAGGAACGGGCCGTGTTGGACTCACAACGCGCACAGGGGGCCTGGTGCGCGGAGCAGGGACAGGAAGTGCTGGGCTCTCTATGCGCACAGGGGGCCTGGTGCGTGGAGCAGGGACCCTTCTACCCGGCTGTTCACTCACCCTCGCCTCACAGATGATGGGAGCTGGAATGTCGCGCACCGGGCTGTGGGCGCGAACCGGAGACACCGTACGCAGAGCCGGCGCAGGGTATCTCGGTCCAAGAAGGTGCACTGGAGACCTAGCGCGCAGAGCCGGCACCACTCTTCCAGGCAGCACACTCACCCTAGCCTGACAGATGAGTGGAGCTGGAATGTCGCGCACCGGGCTGTGGACACGCACCGGAGACACTGCACGCAGAACCGGTGCAGGATATCCTGGTCCGAAGAGGCGCACCGGAGACCAGGAGCGTTGAGCCGGCACCACTCTTCCAGGCTGCACACTCAACCTATCCCAACAGATGAGGGAAGCTGGAATTTCGCGCACCGGCCTATGAACACGCACTGGAGACACCGTGCGCATCACACCATAGCACGGCATCTTACCAGTGCGACGCTCCCTCCAAAGAGCACGAGGACTTAGCTCAGGAGTCCACCCTGAAACGGCAAACCTCCCCGTGTGCCCCCCAATTTTTTTTGGGGGGGGGGCTGCCTCTCGGGCTTCCTCGTCAGGCGTGTCCCAGCATATCTCTCCTTATCCATGCTCCGCTCTGCCCTCACTGCTTCCATCTCCTCCCTGGGGCGACGATGCTCCGCAGTCTTTTTCCAGGGTCCCTTTCCAGCCAATATCTCTTCCCATGTCCAGGACTCCTTGTACTCTCGCTGCTTGGTCCTTTTATGGTGGGTTATTCTGTCACGATCTTCAAGAGTGACGGACCAAGGCGCAGCGAGGTATCCAGTATACATACTTTATTTACGTAACGTAACTGGGAAAAAACAATAAACAAACGAAGATCGTAACAACGGAACATAACATAGAATAAACACTAAAGCTATGAACCAAACAATAACCCACAAAACCCTAGTGCAAAACCACAAACATATATATGGTTCACAAACAGAAATATGACAATGACTATAGGAGTTGGCAGGACCACAAACAGATCTGGGACCAGGCCACTCACAGCTATAATGACACAGCTATAATGTTATTATCATGGAAATAGATTTTATTTTTATGGTTAGTACTGTATATTCTGCAGCAGAACTAAATTAAAATGCTGCCTCCTTCAGGCCGCACCATGGAACTGCGGACCACTATCTTGGATGACTTCAGGAGGCTGGTGAGGGAGCAGGGCATGGCTGACGACACAGTCATCATCAAACAGAACAAAGGTACAGGCACACAAACGTGAGCAAAACACACACGTACACACACACACAGGCAGGCACACACACAGGCATGTGTGAATACAGGCACAAACACACACCTGTGACATCCACTATGTGTCTGAACATTCTTTGACCTTCGAACCCCTGCTGTCTCTCTCCACAGGCGAGTGTATACCAGGAGCAGAGCCTGTAGCAGCAGAGTCTCAGCCTGAGATTACGGCACCGGTACTTCCTGTATTCAATGATTAAAGTTTAAATGTTGAGGTTGTACCCAGTATCAGAGACGGAGATTTAATTCAAAAGTGGATTTGGTTAAAAGGCATTGAAGAAAGTTAATCAAATTCCATTCCAATTCCACATTTTCTTAATTGAAAAGCATTGAAGGATAATTCGAATTGGATTTCGAATTTCAGTAAACTTCCTGAATTGACTGGAATTGAAAAGGAATTAACCCCAACCCCGCTAACTACTCACCTGTCTGTCTCCAGAGAGCTAAGAGGAACATAGTCCTCCCTGATGCTGCCCCTGTGGAGGGCTCCGGTATGGGTGATGACACCATGATCTTCCGGAGTGCAGGTGAGAGTGCATGATGGGCCTGCTAGCTATGCCATTGACCTCTAAATTTAAGGTTTAGCCTACGCTGTGTGTGGGTCTAGCCAGTGAATCCCTGAAAGCTGATAGAACCAATTAGGTATATTACATATACAGTATATTGCATACAGTGACTTACATAATGTATGCCTACGCAGGGATGGACTGGCCATAGGGCAATTCTGGCAAATTATAATTATTTGGCTAATAACGGGATCCTCAGGGGAAAAAAATTATCCGGTGTTTTAGAAATGCCAGATTTCTTGTCCCAGTCCATCCCTGTGTCTATGGTTATCACTCACAATGCACTGCACTTACCAGACTGTCTGACTAACAGTGCTACACTGTTACTGTACATCTCTCCTCAGAGTCCTGTAAGGCGGAGCCAGACGCAGGTCCCTGTTTCGGGATGGTGCAGCGCTACTTCTACAACTCTACCAGTGTGGGCTGTCAGCTGTTCACCTATGGAGGCTGTATGGGCAACCAGAACAACTTTGTAACTGAGAGGGAGTGTCTGCAGAGCTGTCGCACTGAGGGTGAGGGGATAGAGTGTAACAGAGGTGGTTATTCTGTAGGTGAACCACACTCTAGTGATGGGTAATCTTATGTAAGACCTCAAGACCTCCGTTAGCTCCCCAGAGCTAATGCCTTGACTTTAGCTCTGTGGGCTAATACAGTCTTGTGGTGCGTAGGAGACGCAGGCTTGACTTCCACCGGACAATTTACAATTTACATTTTACTACTCGCTGTTTGTTTGTTACCTATGCATAGTCACTTCGCCCCCACCTACATGTATAGATTACCTCAAGTAGCCTGTACCCCACACACTGACTCGGTACAGGTGCCCTCTGTACTGTAAATAGCCTCGTTATTGTTATTCTTATTGTGTTACTTTTTATTATTACTTTTTATTTTAGTCTACTTGGTAAATATTTTCTTCTTCTTGAACTGCACTGTTGGTTAAGGGCTTGTAAGTAAGCATTTCACGGTAAAGTCTACACTTGTTGTATTCGGCACGTGGCAAATAAAGTTTGATTTGATAACCTAGTTGGTAATGTGGCAATGCTCAACTCACTTTGAGATACATTATGATGCTCATGACAGTATCCCATTGGCTATGTGTCAGACTAGATTGTTTCTTATGTGTTATCCTCCTGTCTGGTGAGGTGTGTCTCTCTACAGCTGCCTGCAGAATGCCCATGGATGCTAAACCCTGCACTGGGCAGCCCAAGATCTGGGCCTTCGATCCCAACTCTGGACTCTGTCTGGAATATAAAAAGGACTACTGCCAGGGCAACAGTAACAAGTTCTACTCCAAGGGGGAGTGTGAGGAGTACTGTGGGGTGATGAAGGATGGTAAGAGAGATCTATATACATGCTCACACACATACATACATCAGCTAGTGACTGGAACGAGCTGCAACAAACACTCAAACTGGACAGTTTTATCTCAATGTCTTCATTCAAAGACACATACTGACAGTTGTGGCTGCTTTGCGTGATGTATTGTTGTCTCTACCTTCTTGCCCTTTGTGCTGTTGTCTGTGCCCAATAATGTTTGTACCCTGTTTTGTGCTGATACCATGTTGTGCTGCTGCCATGTTGTGTTGCTACCATGTTGTTGTCATGTTTTGTTTCTACCATGCTGTGTTGTCATGAGTTGCTGCCATGTTATGTTGTTGTCTTAGATCTCTCTTCATGTAGTGTTGTGTTGTCACTCTTGTCGTGATGTGTGTTTTGTCCTACATTTTTATTTAATACATTTTTATTTTTAATCCCAGCCCCCAGGATGCCTTTTGCCTTTTGGTAGGCCATCATTGTAAATAAGAATTTGTTCTTAACTGACTTGCCTAGTTAAATAAAGGTTAAATAAAAAATAAAATATACAGGTAAACATTAAAATACGGCAATATATTTGATCTTATGACTGTGTATTTGTGTTACAGGAGAAACAGAGTTCCTGAAAGCAAACTGAAGGAGATTAGAGGTCATAAGGAAGAATACATCTTAACACATAAACACACAGCACAGATCAACGTCTGGGTTAGCCGTCTGACAGACTACCTATATCATTCAATACAGAACAGAACACAACACAATAAAATGATGGATCAAGCTGCTTGGCTTCATGTCTTATGTGAGCTTTGTCTTTTGTTACTGTCAAGCACTTCATGACAACTATTGATGTAAAAGGTCTTCGTGAATACATTTGATTGAGTTTATTTGTGGTTAACCAACATTGTGCTTCTCTTGCTTGGAACACCAAGTGCTCAATTCAATCTGTAGCGCTGAAGAGCCGGCGCTACAGTGCGATAGATGTGTAGGCCTAGATCAGATTAAGCTTTAACTGGCGATAACCAACACCAGCATGGCTGATGTTTTGGCTGTGTCTGAGGTGGAACTGCATTGGAGCTGTCAAATCAGTGATCAGCTGGCTGCTCTTGTGATCCTTGTCACGAAGCCACACCCATCCCACTCGCATTAGAAGCTCCGAGCGAGAAAGTGTATGCTACATAGAAATAATGATGATCAAATAGAAAATCATTCAACTAAATAACGAGGATTTCTAAAAGCCTAATTGAGGTGTATATTACGTCCAGGGGTGAAAATAGATTTAATTTCGTTCACGCATTTATTTTATATCTTCTCAGGGATCACTGGGGCGCCAGCGGGCTGCACCCGACACTACCAGGTGAAATGAAAGACAGAATTGAATTATAAAAAATGCACCAATATACAAGTGTCCCATACTCATCAAAAGCTCTGCTTCTTGGCAGTATCACAGCGTTGTCGGATTTCAAAAAGGCTTCACGGAAAGCACTACATTTGATTGTTTGAGGCTAGCACCTCACATATTTTCCATAACCATACCAGCGCGGTCGATAGAAAATGCATTTCACAGGGAAAACCTGTGCCTTACCTTTTGTAGAACATCTGCAGAGGGCTTCCTAAGTGTCCAACGAAGACAATCCATGGGTATTTGGTTAGAAAAAGTAATTTATTATATCCTTAAATCTCCATTTGGTTGGCGCTTTGTGTTCAGAAAATCCAATGTGACGAGAACGCGTTCAACTATACCTATAAACTTTCCTTCAACAAAACAAAAACTATTTAAAATGCTTCCTTAGCTTATCTTTTATGAATAAAAGTGATAATCTTTCACTTGGATGGTCACCTAAATGTTATATAAGTCAAATAAAGTGGACCGCTCAGCAAAATGTGCGTTCAAAAACATGCAACTGAAAAAGAGGTCCCTCGGCTAGAACTTCTCCCAATAGAACACATTAGTTCCGATTTCCATTAAACTTTGCCTATACACTGCTGACATCCAGTGGAAGCAGTAGGTACTACATTCAGGGTCCTGGTATAAATAGTTTTTTTTATAGGCACTGTTTCAAAGTGAGCTATAAATCACAAGAATGAGATTTCCGGATGGAAAAATCTCTGGTTTTTGCCTGCCAAATGACTTCTGTTACACTCACAGACAAAATGATAACACTTTTGGAAACCTCAGAGTGTTTCCTATCCAATAGTACTAATTGTGTCCATATCCTAGTTTCTGAGCCTGGGTGGCAAGCATTTTACTTTGGGCACGCCAGACTCTCCAAAACCGACCCCTCAGCTGCCGCTGCCTAACAAGATATACTCCAAAGATTACAGGGTGGCCTATTCTGCTGACACTGACAAACAGATCAATAGAAACCATGTTTTGTTATTACGAAAGGGGATACACAAATACAGTATGATGTCCATCTACCTTGGAGGAGGAAATGTTGTCCAAAAACAAACAAAAGTGGTACTGATCCAATGACAAAGACAGTGAATATGCACACTCACCAGGGATATGGCCGATGTTCTACGCTTGTTCTACTGTTCGCTCAATTAAGTTAAGAATTTTGATAACTAAATGACAGATTGGAGTCTTTTCATTGTCATCTCTTTACAGCAATAGTCATTTGCTTTCCAAACAGTTTTTCCGTGATTGTATTTTGTATCCCACAAGCCAACTGTTGTGGGAAGCTGCTATAGACCACCAAGTGCTAACAGTCAGTATCTGGATAATATGTGTGAAATGCTTGATAATATATGTGATATCAACAGAGAATTATATTTTCTGGGTGATTTAAATATTGACAAGCTATCATCAAGCTGCCCACTCAGGACAAAAATTCTAACTGTAACCAGTACCTGCAACCTGGATCAGGTTGTCAGTCAACCTACCAGGGTAGTTACAAACAGCACTGGAATTAAATCATCAACATGTATTGATCACATTTTTACTAACGCTGCAGACATTTGCTTTAAAGCAGTATCCAAATCCATAGGATGTATTGATCACAATATAATAGCCATATCTAGGAAAACCAAAGTTCCAAAGGCTGGGCCTAATATAGTGTAGAAGAGGTCATACAATACGTTTTGTAGTGATTCATATGTTGATGTAAAGAATATTTGCTGGTCTGTGGTGTGTAATGAGGAGCAACCAGACGCTGCACTTGACGCATTTATGAAACTGCTTATTCCAGTTACTAATAAGCACGCACCCATTAAGAAACTGACTGTAAAAACTGTTAAATCCCCTTGGATTGATGAGGAATAAAACAATTGTTGAGAGGGATGAGGTAAAAGATATGGCAATTAAGTCTGGCAGCCCAACTGATTGGCAAACGTACTGCAAATTAAGAAATGTGACTAAACTAAATAAAAAGAAACTACACTATGAAACAAAGATAAATTATATAAAGAATGATAGTAAAAAGCTTTGGGGCACCTTAAATGACATTTTGGTTAAAGACAACTTGGCTCCTTCATTCATTGAATCAAATGGCTCATTCATCACAAAGCCCACTGATATTGCAAACTACTTTAATGATTTTTTCATTGGCAAGATAAGCAAACTTAGGGATGAAATGCCAGAAACAAACGCTGACACTACACATCCAAGTATATCGGACCAAATTATGAAAGACAAGAATTGTACTTTTGAATTCCGTAAAGTCAGTGTGGAAGAGGTGAAAAAATTGTTGTCTATCAACAATGACAAGCCACCGGGGTCTGACAATCTAGATGGAAAATTACTGAGAATAATTGTCACAGGCTGGGCTCAAACTCGGGTCTCAGAAGTGGAGAGTTGGGTGTTCTACCCCTTAGCCACAGAGGAGGTATAGTTGGACCCAAACGAAACACTCAAGGCAATACTCCAGGCAAAGTAGATTTAATTTAAGGAAAGGTTTCTTAGCAAGTCAAAAATAGTCCAACAAAAGTTCTTCTCAGAAAGAGGTATACTAACGGGGACAAAGTAAACAAAACAGGAGGAAAAATAAAATAACTCCACGAGGGGAGAAAAACAAAATAAAAATAACTTAGAAGGCTTACTTGGGATAGCTTAGATCACTTGGAAAGACTGTGGGACACAGCAGGAGACACATAGCCAAGACTCAAAAACCAAGTGAGGAACAAGGTGAAAAAACACAGCTAAAATACTCTAGGGGAAACAAGGCACAGGTGACCTGGATAACACTAATAAGGACACACGAGGAAGAGCTAAGGCAGAGGGAAACACAGGTGACCTCTAGAGGCCCGGAGACAAACAGGGGCAGGATGCTGACAGGACCCCCTCCTCTAGGAGCGACTCCTGGCGTTCCTTCCAGAACACCCTGGCCTCAGGGTGCGAAACTCTCGGATCAAACCTGGGTCCAGGATGTCCTTGGCTGGAACCCAGGAGCGCTCCTCTGGCCGTAGCCCTCCCAGTCCACCAGATACTGCAGAGAGTTCTGGACCCTCCGAAGAGTCCAGTATCCGGCGCACTGTGTAGGCTGGCTGGCGTCAATGATCCTGGGAGGTGGAGGGGTCTGCGTGGGGGCAAAGGAGAAGACAAGACAGGTTTCAGTAAAGAAACATGGAAAGTGGGGTTAATTCTAAGGGAGCGAGGGAGAACCAACCGATAAGAAACCGGGTTAACTTTCCTTGCTATGCGAAAAGGGCCGAAGTATTTCTGGGAAAGCTTCTTGGATTCGACCCGGAGGGGCAGGTTCTTAGTGGCCAACCAAACTCTCTGACCAGCTTGGAAACTAGGGGCCGTCCGGCGGCGGTTAGCCTGACTTTGGTATCTCTGGGAGGTCCGAAGGAGGGTGCGCCTGGCCTTCTTCCAGGTCCGCCTACAGCGTTGGACAAAGCGCTGGGCGAGGGAACACCAACTTGCGCCTCTTCCTCTGGAAATAATGGAGGGTGTATCCGAACTGGCATTGAAAGGGGACAATCCGGTGGCTGAGGACTGGAGGGTGTTGTGGGCATATTCAGCCCAAATGATATAGGTGGCCCAAGACGTGGGATTATTGGCCGCCATACACCGCAAGGTGGTCTCCAGATCCTGATTAATCCGTTCCGTTTGGCCATTAGACTCTGGATGGAACCCAGACGATAGGCTGGCTGAGGCCCCAATAAGCCTGCAGAAGGCCCCCCAAAACCGGGATGAGAATTGGGGACCTCGGTCGGAGACAACGTCCAGGGGAATTCCAAATATCCGGAAGACATGGTCCATGAGGAGCTCAGCAGTCTCCTTGGCCGAAGGCAGCTTGGGCAGGGAATAAACCGGGCAGCCTTAGAGAACCGGTCTACAACCACTAGGATGACTGTGTTGCCCTGGGATGGAGAAAGTCCCGTAACAAAGTCCAGAGAAAGGTGTGACCATGGCCTGCGAGGAACAGGTAAGGGATGGAGAAGTCCCTGGGGTCGCTGGCGTGTAGACTTTCCTGGTTGCACACAGGGCAGGCCTCAACATAGACCTGCACGTCCTTCTTGATGGGCGGCCACCAAAACCGCCGCTGGAGGAATTCCAGTGTGCGAGCACTACCTGGATGGCATGTCAAGGGCGACTCATGACCCCACTGCAAGGCGGGCCGAACAGAGAGAGGCATTACAGGCGTCGGCGGGACCACCGCCTGGATCGGGCTCATGGACAAGGGCCTCTCGTACCCCTCTTTCTAGTTCCCACTGAAGAGGTGCGACGATCCTAGACCTCGGAATAATCGATGCCAAGGGCTTCTCTTGTATTTCGGGAGAATAGGCTCGAAACAGGGCATCCGGCTTGACATTCTTGGTGCCAGGTCTGTAAGACAGGAGAAACTGGAATTGATTAAAAAAAAGGGACCATCGTGCTTGCCGAGAGTTCATCCGCTTTGCCTGTTGGAGATATTCCAGGTTCTTGTGGTCTGTGAGAACCTGGAAAGGATGCTGAGCCCCCTCAAGCCAATGGCGCCACTCTTCCAAGGCCAACTCTTGATCCCCCACGTGGTAGTTGCGCTCTGCCTCGGACAGGCGGCGAGACATGAAGGCACAAGGGTGAAATCTTCCATCCTCACCCCTCTGTGACTTGACGGCTCCCACCCCCACCTCTGAGGCGTCCACCTCCACCACGAAAGGTCTTTTTGGGTCAGGGATCACCAGAATCGGAGCAGAAGTGAAGCGGCGCTTGAGATCCTCGAAGGCCCCTGCTGCTTCCGGACCCCAGTGAATCTTGGTCCCTCCTCCCTTGGTAAGCGTCGTCAAGGGGGCTACTACAGAGCTGAAATTCTTAATGAACTTCCGATAGAAGTTAGAAAAGCCAATGAACCGTTGAACCTCCTTGACCGTGGCAGGTGTGGGCCAGTTGTGGACCGCTTTGACCTTCTTGGGATCCATCTCTAGGTGGCCGGGAGTGACAATAAACCCGAGAAACTGAGTCTGGGAAACATGAAATTCACACTTCTCAGGTTTAACGTAGAGGTGATTGTCAAGGAGCCTCTGGAGAACCCTGCTAACATGCCCCTCATGCTCCTTCAGTGACCTCGAGAAGATGAGGATATCGTCCAGGTACACGAAGGCGAACAGATTAAGCATATCCCGGAGAACATCATTAATCAGGGCTTGGAATACTGCGGGGCATTGGTGAGCCCGAGCGGCATCACCCAATATTCATAGTGTCCCGTGGGCGTGTTGAAGGCCGTCTTCCATTCGATCTCTCCTGGCCGGATCCGTGCGAGATGGTAAGCATTGCGGAGATCCAGTTTAGTAAAAATGGAAGCCCTTTGAAGCAGCTCAAAAGCAGTGGCCATGAGAGGAAGGGGTATCGATTCGAACCGTGATCTTGTAGAGTCCCCGGTAATCAATACAAGGCCTAAGACCCCCGTCCTTCTTTTCAACAAAAAAGAAGCCCGCCCCAGCCGGGGAAGTAGAGGCACAGATGATGCCGGCTGCCAAGGACTCCTTAATGTAGGTGTCCATAGCTGAGTGCTCGGGGGAGGATAAGGAAAAGATCCGACCTCTAGGAGGGCAGGAACCAGGGAGTAGATCAATGGCACAGTCATACGTGCGGTGAGGCGGTAAGGAAGTAGCCGGGACTTGCTGAACACTGCCTTGAACCGATGGTAAACACTGGGGACTCGGGAGGCGTCAACAGACTCTTGAGACTGGGTACTAGGGGCTGAGGGACTCTGAAGCATGCAGGTGAGTTGGCAAGTGGGACCCCAGCTTAGAATGGTGCCAGTGGGCCAGTCAATCTGGGGATTATGTCTGCACAGCCAAGGGTGACCCAGGATAATAGGATACTCAGGGGAGTCAATGAGATAGAAGGTCTCCTCCTGCTGGTGTTGAAAGATGGTAAGTCGCAGGGACTGAGTCACCTCTGTAACTTCTCCTGGTTCCAGAGGTCTGCCATCTAAGGCTGTAACTGCCTGGGGTTGAGGAAGTAGTTGGGTAGGGATCTTAAGTTCCTTAGCCAAGGTTAAATCCAGGAAATCACCTGTGGCGCCGGAATCGATCATAGCCTGGACCCGATGCTGGTGGCCCCCCCCAGGACAGAGTGGCTGGAATAGCTAGGACAGCGTTAGTAGGAGGAGCTCTAATTTTCCCCATCACAGCCCTCCTGTAGCTGGGCGGGGACAGGCGTTTCCCAAAAGCTCGGGGCAAGTGGAGCGGAAGTGGCCGGCATCCCCGCAGTAGAGGCACCGACGCTCCCTCATGCGACGTTCCCTTTCGTTGGGAGAAAGCCTGGAACGGCCTAACTGCATGTCCTCCGGGAAATCCTGGAGCTGTTCAGGAGGAACTTGGGACTGAGACACCTGGCGGCGAGCCGTTCTCCGCTCTCTCAGACGATTGTCCAGGCGGATGGCCAATGCTATGAGGGACTCGAGATCCCCAGTTGGTTCTCGGGTGGCTAACTCATCTTGAAGGGGCTCAGACAACCCTCCCTGAAAACAGACCCTCAGAGCTTCATCATTCCATCCGCTCCTTGCTGCTATGGTCCGAAATTCAATGGCAAAATCTGCCGTGCTTTGGGAACCCTGACGGAGAGACAGTAAGCGCTTGGAAGCTTCCCGACCACTGACAGGATGATCAAACACCCGCTTGAACTCTTCTACGAATGCCGCGTAGGAGTCACAACAGGCCTCCTGGGATTGCCACACCGCAGAGGCCCAGGAGAGCGCCTTGTCTGAAAGAAGGGTAATGATGTAAGCAATCTTGGAACGGTCTGTGGGAAAACTTGAGGGTTGGAGCTCAAAGGTGAGGAAACCCTGGCAAGAACTTGGATCTCCAGAAAAGGGCTTGGGAGGTGGTAGTCGGGGCTCCACCACTGGAGGAGGCCTGTCACCACTGGGGGGTGACTCGGAGGAAGGGGAAGGACCAGGGAGGCATTCAAAGAGCTGGTGGATGGAACTCATCATATCAGCCAGGAGTTGAGAATGACTGGCCATCAGCTCTTCTTGTCAGCTGAGAACAGCTTCATGGCACTGGAAAGATGCCTCATGTTGAGCCATCACCGCCAACAGGTCCTTGAAACTGAGTGTTTCTGAGTCCGTGAGTGACTTGGTTTTTCTGTCACAGGCTGGGCTCAAACTTGGGTCTCAGAAGTGGAGAGTTGGGTGTTCTACCCCTTAGCCACAGAGGAGGTATAGTTGGACCCAAACGAAACACTCAAGGCAATACTCCAGGCAAAGTAGATTTAATTTAAGGAAAGGTTTCTTAGCAAGTCAAAAATAGTCCAACAAAAGTTCTTCTCAGAAAGAGGTATACTAACGGGGACAAAGTAAACAAAACAGGAGGAAAAATAAAATAACTCCACGAGGGGAGAAAAACAAAATAAAAATAACTTAGAAGGCTTACTTGGGATAGCTTAGATCACTTGGAAAGACTGCGGGACACAGCAGGAGACACATAGCCAAGACTCAAAAACCAAGTGAGGAACAAGGGGAAAAAACACAGCTAAAATACTCTAGGGGAAACAAGGCACAGGTGACCTGGATAACACTAATAATGACACACGAGGAAGAGCTAAGGCAGAGGGAAACACAGGTGACCTCTAGAGGCCCGGAGACAAACAGGGGGCAGGATGCTGACAATAATAGCAGACAATATTGCCACTCCTATTTGCCATATTTTCAATTTAAGCCTACTAGAGAGCGTGTACCCTCAGGCCTGGAGGGAAGCTAAAGTCATTCCGCTACCCAAGAACAGTAAATATCATGACACAATGCGAGACCCAGATGCAGACACAGGAGGCAGATGGTTGGAGTCTTACAATATTTATTAATCCAATAGGTAAGGCAAGAGAATAGTCGTGGACAGGCAAAAGGGTCAAAACCAGTTCAGAGTCCAAAAGGTATCGAAGGGCAGGCAGAATCAAGGTCAGGGCAGGCAGGATGATCAGGCAGGCGGGAAAGTAGTCCAGAGTCAGGCAGGGGTCAAAACCGGGAAGACTAGCAAAAGGAGTATGGGAAAAACACGCTGGTTGAACTGGCACAGAGAGACAGGAAACACACGGATAAATACACTGGGGAAAATAACCGACACCTGGAGGGGGTGGAGAAAATCACAGGAACAGGTGAAACAGATCAGGGCATGACAGTAAAGCCCCCTTTACTGGCTCAAATAGCCGACCAATCAGCCTGTTACCAACCCTTAGTAAACTTCTGGAAAAAATTGGGTCCAGATACAATGCTATTTTACAGTAAACAAATTGACAACAGAATTTCAGCATGCTGTTAGGGAAGGACACTCAACAAGCACAGCACTTACACAAATGACTGATGATTGGCTGAGAGAAATTGATGATAAAATGACTGTGGGGGCTGTCTTGTTGGACTTCAGTGCAGCTTTTGACATTATAGATCATAGTCTGATGCTGGAAAAACGTATGTGTTATGGCTTTACACCCCATGCTATAATGTGGATAAAGAGTTACTTGTCTAACAGAACACGGAGGATGTTCTTTAATGGAAGCCTATCAAATATAATCCAGTTAGAATCAGGAATTCCCCAGGGTAGCTGTTTAGGCCCCATGCTTTTTAAAATTTTTACTAACGACATGCCACTGACTTTGAGTAAATCCAGAGTGCCTATGTATGTGTCATGACTCAACACTATACATGTCAGCTACTACGACGACTGAAATGACTGCAACACAACAAAGAGCTGCAGTTAGTTTCAGAGTGGGTGGCAAGGAATAAGTTAGCACTAAATATTTATAAAACTAAAAGCATTGTATTTGGAACAAAACACTCACTAAACCCTAAACCTCAACTAAATCTTGTAATAAATAATGTGGAAATTGAGCAAGTTGAGATGACTAAACTGCTTGGAGTAACACTAGATTGTAAACTGTCATGGTCAAAACATATTGATGCAGTAGTAGCTTAGATGGGGAGAAGTCTATCAACAAGGCAGGTCCTACAGGCCCTAGTGTTATCACACCTTGACTACTGTTCAGTCGTGTGGTCAGGTGCCACAAAAAAGGACTTCAAAAAATTGCAATTGGCTCAGAACAGGGCAGCACGGCTGGCCCTTGGATGTGCACAGAGAGCTAATATTAATAATATGCATGCCAATCTCTCCTGGCTGCAAGTGGAGAGATTGACTTCATCACTACTTTTATTTATGAGAGGTATTGACATGTTGAATGCACCGAGCTGTCTGTCTAAAATACTGGCACAGCTCGGACACCCATGCATACCCCACAAGACATGCCACAAGAGGTCTCTTCACAGTCCCCAAGTCCAGAACAGACTATGGGAGGCACACAGTACTACATAGAGCCATGACTACATGGAACTCTATTCCACATCAAGTAACTGAAGCAAGCAGTAAAATTTGATTTAAAAAACAGATAAAAAAACACCTTATGGAACAAAGGGACTGTGAAGCAACACAAACATTGGAACAGACACATGCATACACACACACACACACGACAACATACGCACTATACATACACATGGATTTTGTACTGTAGATATGTGGAAGTGGTGAGGTATGGGCCTAAAGGCACACAGTGTGTTGTGAAATCTGTGAATGCATTGTAATGTTTTAAAATTTTATAAACTGCCTTAATTTTGCTGGACCCAAGGAAGAGTAGCTGCTGCAATGGGGATCCATAATAAATACAAATACAAATACAAATGACATTCTGCGATTGTCATTAGGCCTAGACTTGTAGCCTGAATTTATGCATCATCCACTGTTGTCCACGCACGCCTTGGGCTCGGCCACTCATCTCCGCCTCCACAAAATGTAAGTGTTCTCCACAAACCACAATGCAATTTGGAGAGTATGCCAACCGGTTTCCGATCAATTGCGGCTGACATGCAGTAATGTTAAATAATGGTATAATAGCCTATAGTTTGTTATAGTACGTTGTATTAATTGTGAAAGGCTCACTTTTTAACTGGTATGGCCACCATACCGGACCATATCACCTTACTTTCACCCCTGATTCGAGTGTTCGAACTTGTAAACAAGGCTGCATAGGATTTCTCTTATTGAAACTCCCTGCAGCCAATGTCAGTGGTGACCCGTAATTTTTTTTTTTTTTTGTATAACATGTTTTTTGCATGTTATTTGGACATTAATACATGTCACATATCAGTTTGCAAACAGCCATCCCCAAAATGCAAGTGTTTCAGCCAAGCTCAGTGCTTTCTGTGGTGGGGGTTGGTAATGTTCTCCAGTTGCGACGTGATTGGCTCAGTGTTCTGTCACTCATAGGGACACTCCCTCACCACAAAATCTACGGGGAGAGCTCAACAATTCAAGCACATTGGCTGCAGCCATAGAGTTACATTAGAAGTGCCCATCCAAGAAGGATCACGGTCATTGGCCACAGATAAAATAACGTCAAATCACTTTATATCTACTGTAACTTTGATTGGACTGATCATGTCAACATAAAACCTTCAAAATCTTAGCTACGCAAGCTAGCAGTCATCATCATGAATCAAGTCAACAATCTACTGGCAAATCCTTTTCAATCCTTGTCATATGAAGAGATATTATAGATACATCGTATCGGTGCTCATCGGCCATTGGACATAAACATTACACAACAAGTTGGAAATCGCAAATTCAACAATGAGTGGTTTGGAAGGAATCAGTGGCTAACTGCAAGCATTGCAAAGCAATCACTAGACTGCTATTCAGTGGAGAGGGGGTGTGGTCCAAGTCGGGGTTTAAGGGTCTCTTATCCAATCTTAAAAGGATAAACATTCAACATTGGCCATGCTGTCAATCCAGCATGACTTCTGCCGTGTTCAAAACAACTGGAAACTCAGAACTGGGAAATCTCAGACATCAGTGAGTTCAAGACAACTGGGAACTCTGAAAAAACGAGGTCCGACTGGGAAAATACATTTTGAACGGTCATCCAACTCGGAGTTCCAAGTCGGGAACTCGGGCCTTTTCTCGAGCTCCGACCTGAAGATCACTGACGATTCGTACCTTTTCTCAGAGTTTCCAGTTGTCTTGAAAGCACCATAAATCCAGAGAATGCCAGACTTTGATGTCAAAGTTTGATGACAAAATATGCCCACGAAGAACCGCCATACCACCTTCCTGTTCAAGTGAGCACTGCACAACAAGGTGAGTCCAAAGATACTCAATTCACATCACAAATAGTACGGTTAGTGCAGTTAGTATAAGTATTCCAACACAGCAATTGTCTTACTTTTGATGACATCATCACTGTGGTCGGGCACCTTGCTGGAGAGGGAGGCGGAGGGTGAAGGAAGCGAGACGGTGGATGGTGGATGGTGGTTGGAAGAGCGCTATTGATAAAGAAGAACATCTAGACGAAGCAACTGCTTTATAAGTGGGACGCACTGTTGAGCGTTACATCCCGAGGGGTTTGTGCTGATTGTACGGAGATTGTGACAGCCGGTTAAAACTTCTTACGGACTGGTGGGTCACAGGCGACCCACCTACGACAACATCCTGAAAAATGCACACCATTCAAAAGCTTAGAATCTTGGTAATCTCACAACGTTGTCAGATTTCAAAAAGGCTTTACGGCGAAAGCATAGCATTTAATTGTCTGAGGACAGCGCCCCACATACATATTCAATTAGCATAATAACATAATAACAAAACTCAAAAATAGCGACAAAATAAATTGCTTACCTTTGAAGATCTTCCTCTGATGGCAATCCAAAGGGTCCCAGCTACACAATAAATGGTCCTTTTGTTCGATAAAGTCCCTCTTTATATCCCAAAAGCTCCGTTTGGTTGGCGCGTTTTGTTCAGCAATCCACCGTTCCACTCGTTCAATATACAAGACATAGAAAACGTAAAGAAGTTACCTATAAACTTTGTCCAAACAACTCAAACAACGTTTCTAATCAATCCCCTAATATGTATGTAAACGATAATATTTCAGACGGAAAATAACCTGGTTGATAGAAAAAATAAAAAAATGAAGTGTGCGCTCTCTGTCACGCACGCTAAACAGTATAGTCCTCTTGGAAAAACAGCTCTTACTCCTTGGTTTTCAGAAAACAAGCCTGAAACCTTGTCTAAAGACTGTTGACATCTAGTGAAAACCATAAGAACTGCAATCTGGGAGCTAAATGACTGTGAAATGAATGGCATGTCCAAGAAAAAAGTATGACATCACAAAATCACATTTTCCAGATGGATTTTCCTCGGGTTTCCGCCTACCAAATCAGTTCTGTTATACTCACAGACATTATTTGAACATTTTTAGAAACTTCAGAGTGTTTTCTATCCAATACTACTAATAATGTGCATGTCCTAGGTTCTGGGCCTGAGTAACAGGCATTTTACTGCCCCCGCTCCCTAACAGGTTTAAATGGCTTCCCTTGAGAAGGCAGGAACAAGATATATGTCAGGAGAAGTGCAGTATTATCATAAGGAGACGTCTGCTTGGAAAACGGAGGAGGAATGGGCAGAAAAAGAGAGGCAGAGGAGGTCTAAGTGAGAGAGGGAGGAAGACGGTGAGCTTGAGTCTGTTAAAAATGCCGGAAAAAAGGGAGATGGTTTGTAAAAGAAGATTGGTAGAAAGTATAAGCAGGGTGAGCTGAAGACAGGAGGAGAAATGGAAGTGAATGAGCGGGAAGTATTGGTGTTAGGTATGATGAAGTTGTGAAGTTCTCGGAGCCCGAGACTTGCACCGAGGGTCAGGATAAAGATGAGTCTGTGACAGTAGGAGTGAAGTTTTGGGGAAAAGTGGACCCTTGCCTTTTGGCAGATCCATTTGTGGTTTCAGGGTGGGTGAAAACAGAGTGCTGGAACTGGTGAGGGTAACCAGAAGTGGTCTTGTGATAATTGTTTGTGTTTCTGTAGGTCAGAGGGAGAAGGCGCTCTGGGTTAAACAAATAGTTATACTGACTACGTCCGTCCTAGCTCGCTCATTAATGTCTTAATCGAAATTACAGGTTGCCTCTTATCCTCTTGTCGTCCCCTTATGCCATAGTTTGTACATCTCAATTGTCATTAGAAACCACATTTGTTTAAGCAAGTCAGCCATATCAGGCATGTTTTTTTAAAAGGCAATCAATGAGGCTGATAGCCAGTTGTAGCATTGGTAAGGTTTTGGGACTGCTTTTGGGACTCTGCTGTTGGGACAGCTTCATGTAGGCCCTAACAGTTTGTGGACGATTAATGTATTGTTTAGTGCTGTGTTGTGCTTTTCTGGCACGCATCCCATTTTTTTGTTTTTGTTTGCCCCACCAAGATTTACATGCTAAAATCACCACTGTGTATTATGCCGGGAGCCACTTGTACATTTGACACCTCCACATCAAAACATCAGCTATGAGGATGTCGGCTAAAGCCGATGTGATTGAATCGGCCCTTAGGCTGGGATTCATTCAATCGCCATAGCAATGTTTGTGCAGTCTTTATTTACAATATTCATAACGTGCCCACACACTTTTAATTTTGAAAAGTGAAAGCATACATGTGAGGGGGGGTCACCCTGGTAGTAGCTGTAAATTTTTATACAGTACTCTAGACCAGTCTGTGAGTTAATTAGACCATTGGAAAAAAAGCTACTGGGTAAATACTGCAATGCGGGTTTGATTGAATTGAGCCCTGAAAGGAAGGAATGAATGCTGCATATGTCAGCTCTGCATCTCGGGAAGTTCAGCTTTACAGCATGATTGAAATTTAAAGGCAATGTTCAACACTGCATATATCAGAAATTACCTTTCAATTTCAATAGCGGAATCTGTAGCAATGCGGATTAAGTCGTGCCTTTGCAAATCTTTTACATCCACTGAGGAGATTGTAAGGTGTCAAATCTTATACTTTGGTATTAGTCATAAGGCTATTGCAGATGATTCATTGATAGCAAACAACTGACATCTAATATAAAAATCCATTAAATATGTTATTGTCCCAGTAGAGAAATTAATTGTTTACAAACTATAAAGAAACTACAAAAAAATACATGTGGGTCATTGTGGTTAGGTCTGAGGTGTGTGAATCAATAATCAGCAGGGGGAGATGTGGCTCCAGTAACAATTACAGCCCTCTAGTACTCCCACCTAGCCCCAGCCTCAAGCCCTCTCCACCACCCCTCCTCCCCGGCTCTGCTTTGCTCTGTTTGGCCCAACCAAGGAACAACTGGAGCGGTGCTAGCTTCCTGCTCCTGGTTCCCAGAGTTCCCGGCTGCTCTCTGCACTGCGTTCCGCTGGCCCGTAGAATGCTGGGAATATCCGGAGAGGAAAAGGGAACTGACAGCATCGAGTGACCTTCCGTACAAGGGCACATCACCTGGTCGGACTGAGAGAGGTGCCAAATAAATACACCACTGGCCCAGCTAGGGGCTTTTTCACAGACAAGTCTCACATAACTACTAGCACGTACACATGGCTCAGGAGACCCTTGCAATTTAACTTTCACATAGAAGTAGAATAGAATACACATTCACTCTCAGGCTAGAGACAATGATGCATTCACACAGACGTGCTCAGTCAGCGCTTTAGCATAATCTCTCACTTTTGCATGCAAACATGCTCTCGGTGCACGTGTGTACATACAGTGCTTTCAGAAAGTATTCAAACCCCTTGACCTTTTCCATATTTTTTTGTTACAGCCTGAATTTAAAATGGATTAAATGTAGATTTTGTGTCACTTGCCTACACACAATACCCCATAATGTCAAAGTGGAATTATGTTTGGATCGACTGTGTGTGCAATAATAGTGTTTAACGTGATTGTTTAATGGCTACCTCATCTATGTACTCCACACATACAATTATCTGTAAGGTCCCTCAGTCGAGCGAACACAGATTCAACCACAAAGACCAGGGAGATTTTTCAATGCCTCGCAATGAAGGGCAGCTATTGGTAGATAAAAAATACTTCCCGAGTGGCGCAGCAGTCTAAGGCACTGCAGTGCTTGAGGCGTCACTACAGATCCAGCTTTGATCCTGGGCTGTGGTGCGACCGGGAGACCTATGAGGTGACGCACAATTGGCCCGGGTTAGGGGAGGGTTTGGCCGGCTGGGATGTCCTTGTTCAATCACGTTCTAGCAACTCCTGTGGCGTGCCGGGCGGATGCACTCTGACACGGTCGCCAGTTGTACGGTGTTTCCTCTGACACATTGGTGCGGCTGGCAGTGCGGCTTGGCAGGGTCGTGTTTTGGAGGACGCATGGCTCTCGACCTTCGCCTCTCCCTAGTCCGTACGGGAGTTGCAGCGATGGGACAAGACTGTAACTACCAATTGGAAATCACGAAATTGTGGAGAAAAAGGGGTAAAAATTAAAGGTATTGAATATTATTTTGAGCATGGTGAAGATATTAATTACACTTTGGATGGTGTATGAATACACCCAGTCACTACAAAGATGCAGACATCCTTCCTAAGTCAGTTGCCGAGAGGAAGGAAACCGTTCAGGGATTTCACCATTAGGGCCAATGGTGATTTTAAAACAAAACAGTTTAATGGCTGTGATAGGAGAAAACTGAAGATGGATCAACAACATTGTAGGGACTCCACAATACTAAGCTAAATGAAAAGAAGGAAGCCTGTACATAATACAAAATATTCCAAAACATGTATCCTGCTTGCAATAAGGCTCTGCTAAAACTGCTAAACATGTGGCAAAGAATGTACAAAGCACTATGTTTGCGGCAACACATCACTGAGTACCACTCTTCACATGTTCAAGCATGGTGGAGGCTGCATCATGTTATGGTTATACTCGTCATTGGCAGCTAGGACGTTTTTAAGGATAGAAATAAACTGAATAGATCTTAGCACAGGCAAAATCCTAGAGGAAAACCTGCTTCAGTCTGCTTTCTAACAGACACTGGGAGACCTTTCAGCAGGACAATAACCTAAAATACAAGGCCAAATATACACTTGAGTTGCTTACCAAGACAACGTTTAATGTTCCTGAGTGGCCTAGTTACAGTTTTGACTTAAATCGGCTTGAAAATCTATGGGAAGACTTGAAAATGGCTGTCTAGCGATGATCAACAACCAACTTGACAGAGCTTGAAGAATTGTAAAAATAATAATGTGCAAATATTGTACAATCCAGGTGGGCAAAGCACTTAGAGACTTACCCAGAAAAGACTCACTGCTGTAATCACTGCCAAAGGTGATTGACTCAGGGGTGTGACTACAGTACTATTGTGAATGAGATACAGTAGTTCTGTATTTCATTTTCAATAAAGTTCAATAAACATTTCTAAAAACATGTTTTCACTTTGGGATATTGTGTGTAGATAGGTGAGAGAAAAAAAAGTATTCCATTTTGAATTCAGGCTGTAACACAACAAAATGTGGAATAAGTCAAGGGGTATGAATACTTTCTGAAAGCACTGTACACACACACACACACACACACAGAACAGAACACTTTCAGACTGACCAAATATGCCAAGATACACACTCACAGTGCACACGTACTAGACATACATTGTGAGCAAACATACTGGACATGCAGTTTCTGGACTGCCTTTTTCAAGTTAAAGTACCTACCCATTTTATGTGTGAATATAAGTATATCAGGGATGGGCAACTGGCAGCTTGCGAGCCGAAAGAATGCGGCCCCCTTTTGAAGGCCCTCGGATCAATGTTTTGGGGAAAAAAGTATTCATGGATGCCAAGGGAAGCCAGGCTTCCCCCAAAAATGTACCAATAAAAAAAACATAAAATAATTGATCTTTCGTGTCTCTACATTTCATAAATTTCCTTCAATTCGCAAGAGTCTGAATGTATCTCACGGGAGAACAAATCATAGCGAGCGAAACAGCGCCCCTCTGTCTATCTATGTGTAGGCCATCTATCTGATGCTGTCTGGTCCAAACGAGTATGACATTGTTGCTGTCTAGCATTGAAGGCAAGAGAAGCCAGTGAGTAAAAAAAGATACGTTTATTTCTTTTGGCAATCAGCGTTGATCTGTAAATAATAGAAAATTGGATGTAACAAATGTATCACTAGCCACTTTAAACAATTTTGTATATAATGTTTACATATCCGACATTACTCATATCAAATGTATACACTGTACTCTATACAATCTACTGAATCTTGCCTATGCCGTTCGGCCATCGACTCAAATCTCTAGCCACTTTAATAATTGAAAAGTGGATGTAATAAATGTATCACTAGCCACTTTAAACGATGCCATTTATATAATGTTTACATATCCTACATTACTCATCTCATATGTATATACTGTACTCTATACCATCTACTGCATCTTGCCTATGCCGGTCAGCCATCGCTCATCCATATATTTATGTGTACATACTCGTATTCATTCCTTTACACTTGTGTGTATAAGGTAGTTGTTGTCAAATTGTTAGATTACTTGTTAGATACTACTGCATGGTCGGAACTAGAAGCACAAGTATTTCGCTACACTCGCATTAACATCTGCTAACCATGTGTATGTGACAAATACAATTTGATTTGATTTGAATGGTCCTGGCGCACCAAAAAAGTGTCAAGGGAAGCCGGCTTGGATTTGGCGTCACTCCTATCAAATCCCATTGAGAGCATAAGTCATTGACAGAAAAACTTAAATTGTTGCATCTCGTTGTGTTGTTGTCCTCCGGTGGCTAGCTTGCCAGCTAGCTAAAATTGGCCATTTCTTAAATTAGCCATGGTTGGAGATAGGGATTTGAACTTGTGGTTTTACTTAATTCTCTGTACTGACCAATGATTATAACGGCGATTCTGATCCAACCCCTAATTCATACATTGTTGTGCCCCTGGCCTGACAGGATGGAAGTTCAATATTCAATATGTAGCTAGATGTAGAAGGCTAATGTTAACTAGCTAAAGTTGCCCATGAATGGAAGTTAGGCTAGCGAGCAAGCATTTTAGCCAGGTAGCCTAAGACAAAAAAAAAAAAAGCCTGTACTGTATGACAGAGTGATAGACGTTTTGTCAACATGAAAGAGAGGAGGATGGCATTGGTGTTTCTCTACAAGTACGGTGAGTCAAGATGTTTTTCTACTTGCACAAACGAGCATGCACACACACACACGAAAACACAGAAATCAGAACCATGGACAGCCACTTCATATAGCTTATGTTGATTGGACTGAAATGTTTTTGGTATCTGTTAGTTGTCACTGTATTAGACTAAGCAGAGGTGATTTGATGATGTTGAAATGTTGAAGTTGAAATGGTGCTGGAATAGTGGAGGCCGACTTGCAGTAACATTAACTTGCTTGACCATGCTGTCGGTCATGTCTGTTACTGTACATGCAATATGCTGTGTGGACTTCACTGGACAGAGGTTGCTATCAGGTTTTGTGATAAAACAAAGGTGTGGTTGAATTTATTCTGCCACTGTGTCTTCATGTTGTTTCGGCCTTTAGGACTATATATCATGGTCGCAAGGCATATGAATTAGCAGGTTATAAACAACTCAATTATCACAACACACAGGTTGAAATATGGCTTCTTTTTTTTTTTATGGGGGAGGGGGACTTCCCAGTGATTTTACCCAAGCACTGCTACTGGAAGCCAGCTATTTAAACTTAGTGATCTTGGTCGAATTACTGGCCGTGGGGCCCCCATTGATTTTGTTAGTCAGTCTCAATCAGATATATTAAAACCTGCAAACATTTCTCTCCACCCTATAGAAAAACGCACATGTGGGTCCGCAGACCTGCGAGCAACTGTGGCCCCTCATGATGAGTTCAGATTTTTTGTGGTCCCCACCCCCATCAAAGTTGCCTATCCCTGAGGTACTGTATATGAAAACAATCACTCAATGCTGATGTATGCCTCTTTTATAACAATATTTCAGTATTAGCTATTGTAGTTGAAGGTTTCAGTAATTGGCATTAAAGTTGGCTATTTCATTGTAGTTGGCCCCCTTTTTTAACACTATTTTAGTGTAATGTTTCAAATGAAAAGAGACCGTGAAGGAAGTAATGTTTCTCATGAGAGACTGGCACACAAAGTGGCACAGACAGACATTAACTGTAACCGTCTGACAGATATACCCACAGTATTTGATCTCTGGCAGAAAAAAAGAGTTCCCATGGAAATTCTCAAGATGTTTTCTAACAGCTTGAGCAAGTGGGACCGACAGAAAGCAAATACACATGAAACTGTGAGACTGCGACATTTTCACCCTTGTAGTTGCTTTCTTACGGTAGCTTGATAGAGAGTCTGTGTCTGTCTGTCTGAGCTGAGGAATGGTACGGCAGTGTAATGGTGGGCAAATATCTGTGGAAGGAGAGAGGAGAGGATACAGGCCAGAAGACTGGATCAAAAGACTGGGCTATCTACTGCTTGCCTGCCTGGTCTTCCTGCCTATACACACAAGGGATCCCTTGAGTTCGACTCCAAGGCACTGAGGGACACACACTCACGCACGAGAACAGTAGCACAGTTAGCGGGAGTGACGAGCTCTACAGCAGACTCGCACAACTCAATCGCTGGTCCAAAAGATAATAACTTTCTGGGACTAACCACAAACATGACCAAGCCTGGCCTGCTGAAGAGTGACAGACTCCATCCTGGCTGGTGGGGTGCTCTCATTTTATCTATCAATGTAGACAGGGCTCTAATTAATCTAGTTCCACAATGAGATAGGGTGCAGGCCAGGCAGCAGGCTGTTAGCCAGCCTGCCATCTTAGTGGAGTCTTTCCCTAGCACAGTCAGTGTAGTCAGCTCAGTTTTCCCCTTTGAGACGTGTCTGTGCCTTAATGTAGATCGGGCAAAAATAAACATGTCGGTGTTCGCCTTAGCAATCTCACTGGAATAAAGACCTCCTCCATTCCTGTAATTAATAAAAGAGATGATAATAAAGTCAAAATTTTTAGTCAGTTGTACAACCGAATGCCTTAGACTGAAATGTGTCTTCCGCATTTAACCCAACCCCTCTGAATCAGAGAGGTGCAGGGGGCTGCCTTAATCGACATCCACGTCTTTGGCGCCCGGGGAACAGTACATGGATATATGGATCCCTATCCTTCTGCCTTGTTCAGGGGCAGAATGACAGATTTTTACCTTGTCAGCTCGGGGATTTGAACTTGCAACCCTCCGTTTACAAGTCCACCGCTCTAACCACTAGGCTACCTGCCGCCCGAGCAGCATCTCAAAATTGCACAACTTAATATTAGATAAAACCCTTCCAAGGCAGTCATAGTCAATGAACTAATCACTGATCATAAACTTGATGTGATTGGCCTGACTGAAACCTGGTTCAAACCTGATTAATTTACTGCGTTGAATGCCTCTCCTCCTGGTTACACTTGTGACCACATCCCTCGCGTATTCCGCAAAGGCGAAGGTGTTGCTAAACAGTCACTTTTTATAGCTACTGTTTACAGGCCTTCTGGACCTCGTAGTCATGGCAGATAATATTCACACGTTTGGTGACTTCAATATTCACATTAAGAAGCCCACAGACCCACTCCAAAAGGCTTTCAGTGCCATCATTGGCGCGCCACCAAATTGGAAGTCTTCTGACTAGCTTGGAAAGACAGCACTGTGCAATATCGGAAGTCCCTTTCTTCTGCTCAATCAGCCTACTTTTCCAAGCTGATTGAGGAGAATAAAAGCTATCCAACATTTCTGTCGCAAAGCTAACTTAAAAGTAGCATTCCCCAAGTGAAGATTGCCTTCACTTCAGCAGTGATGAATTCATTAACTTATTCAATAAAAAGACCATGATCATTAGAAAACAAATTACGGACTCCTCTTTGAATATGCATATTTTTCCAAAACTCAGTTGTCTGCACAGAACTGCAGGACCTCGGATCTATAGAGACACTCAAGTTTTTTTATCCTGTATCTCCCGACACATTCACTAAAATGGTCATGGCCTCTAAACCTTCCAACTGTCTACTGGACCCTATTCCAAACTAAACTACTGAAGTAGCTAATTCCTGTGCTTGGCACTCTGATGTTGAACATAATACATGGATCCCTATCCTCTGGATGTGTACCAAACTCACTAAAAGTGGCAGCAATAAAATCTTGCCTGAAAAATCTAAACCTTGATCCGGACAAATCAAAGCACTATCGGCCTATATCGAATATCCCATTCCTCTCAAACATTTTTGGAAAAGCCGTTGCTCACCAACTCCCTGCCTTCTTGAAGAGAAATAATGCATAAGAAACACTTCAGTCTGGGTTTAGATACTGTCATAGCACTGAGACCGCACTTGTGAATGTGGTAAATGACCTTTTAATGGCTTCAGATCAAGGCTCTGTGCTTGTAGACCTTAGTGCCACTTTCAACACCATCAATCACCATATTATTTTGATTGGAAACCCTAATTGGTCTACGCAGACAAATTCTTGCCTTGTTTATCTCTTATCTGTCGGAAAGATATCAGTTAATCTTTGTGGATGGTTTGTCCTCTGACAAATCAATGGTAAGTTTCAGTGTTCCTCAAGGTTCCGTTCTAGGACCACTATTGTTTTGACTATAGATGCTACCTCTTAGTGATGTCATTTTGAAACACAATGTCAACTTGTACTGCAATGTAGATGACACACAGCTGTACATTTCGATGAAACATGGTGAAGCCCCAAAATTGGGTTTAGACTTTAGGAAGTGGATGGCGACAATTGTGTTACTTTTAAACTTGAACAAAACAGAGACGATAGTTTTAGGTCCCAAGAAACAAAGAGATATGCTGTCGGATCTGACAATGAATTTTGATGGTTGGATCCTGATTTCTCTTTTGAATAACATATTTCAAGAGCAGCTTCTTCGTAGCATTGCAAAGATCTGAAACATTTGTCCAAAAATGATGCAAAAAAGCTCATCTATGCTTTTGTCACTTCAAGATTACAATACTTATCTCCAGCTACCCGAATAAGGCACTAAATAAACTTCAGTTAGTTCAAAATGCGGCAGCTAGAATCTTGACATTTCACTCCAGCGCTAGCCTGACTTCCTGTTAATGCTACGGCTGATTTCAATGTTTTACTGTTAACCTAAAAGCATTACATGGACTTGTTCCTACTTATTAACACCATGGGACATTAACAGCCATCATACTGCTCAGGAAGGAGACGCGTTCTGTCTCCTAGAGATGAACATATTTTGGTGCGAAAAGTGCAAATCCATCCCAGAACAACAGCAAAAGACCTTGTGAAGTGCTTTGCTGCAGGAGGGACTGGTGCACTTCACAAAATAGATGGCATCATGAGGTAGGAAAATTATGTGGATATATTGAAGCAACATCTCAAGACATTAGTCAGGAAGTTAAAGCTTGGTTGCAAATGCGTCTTCCAAGTGGACAATGACCCCAAGCATACTTCCAAAGTTGTGGCAAAATGGATTAAAGACAACAAAGTCAAGGTATTGGAGTGGCCATCACAAAGCCCTGACCTCAATCCTATAGAAAATCCGAGGGCAGAACAGAAAAAGCATGTGCGAGCAAGGAGGCCTAACTCAATTACACAAGCTCTGTCGGGAGGAATGGGCCAAAATTTACCCAACTTATTGTGGGAAGCTTGTGGAAGGCTACCTGAAACGTTTGACCCAAGTTAAACAATTTAAAGGCAATTCTACCAAATACTAATTGAGTGTATGTAAACTTCTGACCCACTGGGAATGTGATGAAAGAAATAAAAGATGAAATAAATCATTCTCTCTACTATTATTCTGACATTTCACATTCTTAAAATAAAGTGGTGATCCTAACTGACCTAAGCCAGGGAATCTGTACTAGGATTAAATGTCTGGAATTGTGAAAAACTGAGTTTAAATGTATTTGGCTAAGGTGTATGTAAACTTCAGACTTCAACTGCACCTGCTGTACATACCTATACTTAATTTCTACTTTTATTTGTATTTTGAATTTAATATAATATCTTATGTTTTTCTTGTCTATAACTGTTCTGTACTTTGTCATGTATTTGTATGTTTTACAGTGCATTTGGAAAGTATTCAGACCCCTTGACAACACAGGCCTTCATCATTCTTAAATGGAAGAAGTTTGGAACCACCAAGACTCTTCCTAGAGCTGGCCGCTTGGCCAAACGGAGCAATCAGGTGAGAAGGGCCTTGGTCAGTGAGGTGACCAAGAACCCAGAGCTCTAGAGTTCCTTTGTGGAGATGGGAGACCCTTCCAGAAGGACAGCCATCTCTGCAGCACTCCACCAATCAAGCCTTTATGGTAGAGTGGCCAGACGGAAGTCACGCCTCAGTAAAGGCATATGACAGCCCAATTAGAGTTTGCCAAAAGGCCCCTAAAGACTCTCAGACCATAAGAAACAAAATTCTCTGGTCTGATGAAGCCAAGATTGAACTCTTTGACCTGAATGCCAAGTGTCACGTGTGGAGGAAACCTGGCACCATCACTACGGTGAAGCATGATGGGGGCATCATCATGCTGTGGGGATGTTTTTCAGTGGCAGGGACTGGGAGACTAGTCAAGATCGAGGGAAAGATGAATGGAGCAAAATACAGAGAGATCCTTGATGAAAACCTGCTCCAGAGCGCTCAGGACCTCAGACTGGAGCGAAGGTTCACCTTCCAACAGGACAGCGACCCTAAACACACAGCGAAGACAAGAGTGGCAGGAGTGGCTTCGGGACAAGTCTCTGAATGTCCTTGAGTGGCCCAGCCAGAGCCCAGACTTGAACCCGATCAAACATCTCTGGAGAGACCTGAAAATAGCTGTGCAGTGACGCTCCCCATCCTATCTGACAGAGCTTGAGAGGATCTGCAGAAAAGAATGGGAGAAACTTCCCAAATACAGGTGTGCCAAGAAGACTCAAGGCTGTAATCGCTGCCAAAGGTGCTTCAACAAAGTACTGAGTAAAGGGTCTGAATTCTTATGTAAATGTGATATTTCAGGGGGTTTTTTGTAATACATTTGCAAAAATTTAAAGAAAATCCCTGGGCCAGGAATCTGTTTTTTTGCTTTGTAATTATGTGGTATTGTGTGTAGATTGATGATGGTAAAAAACTATTTAATACATTTTACAATAAGGCTGTAACATAACAAAATGTGGAAAAAGTCAAGGGTCTGAATATTTTCAGAATGCACTGTATGTGGACCCCAGGAAGAGAAGCTGCTACATGTGCAGTAGCTAATGGGGATCCTAATAAACTAAACTAAGCAAACAGCTGGAGGCAGGGCTTTCTCCTATAGAGCTAAACTTTTTTGAAATGGTCTGCCTATCCATGTGAGAGAAGCAGAATCGTTCTCAACCTCTTCAGTAGATCCTATGATTGAGTGTAGTCTGGCCCAGGGGTGTGAAAGTGAACGGCAAGGCACTGGAGAGACGAACACCCCTGTCTCTGTCTGGCCGGCTCCCCTCTCTCCACTGGGATTCTATTACGGGGGCTGAGTCACTGGCCTGCTCACACTAGGAGGGTGCACCACGTCATGCCAGGGTTTTCCCTCTATACTCGACTTGAGTGGGTTGAGTCACTGAAGTGATCTTCCAGTCCAGTTTTGTGCCCCCTCGGGGCTCGTGCGGTGGGAGACAACTTCGTGGGCTATACTCAGCCTTGTCTCAGGGTAGTAAGTTGGTGGTCTGTTGATATCCCTTTGGTGGTGTGGGGGCTGTGCTTTGGCAAAGTGGGTGGGGTTATATCCTGCCTGGTTGGCCCTGTCCGGGGGTAACTTTTGACAGGGCCACAGTGTCCCCTGACCCCCCTTGTCTCAATCCCCAGTATCTATGCTGCAATAGTCTATGTGCCGGGGGGCTAGGGTAATTCTGTCCTTTCTAGTGTAATTCACCTGTCTTATCTGGTGTCCTGTGTGATCTTAGGTATGCTTCCTCTAATTCTCCTCTCTCTCTCTCTCTCTCTCTCTCGCGCGCTCTTTCTCTCTCTCGCTCTCTCTCTGTCTCTTCTCCCACCTGGTCGTCCAGTTTCTGTTTTTCTGCCTGCGTTTATGGAACCGGACGTGCTACCTTGTCCCAGACCTGCTGTTTCAACCCTTGCTTTCTCTTTCCCCCCCTCTCTCTCTCTTTCACTCTCTCTCTCACCTGCTGACTCGACCTCTGAATGCTCGGCTATGAAAAGCCAACTGACATTTACTCCTGAGGAGCTGACCTGTTGCACCCTCTATAACCACTGTGACTATTATTTGACCCTGCAGGTCATCTATGAACGTTTGAACATCTTGAAGAATGATCTGGCCTAAACGGCCATGTACAGTCGTGGCCAAAAGCTTTGAGAATGACACAAATATGAATTTTCACAAAGTCTGCTGCCTCAGTTGTATGATGGCAATTTGCATATACTCCAGAATGTCATGAAGAGTGATCAGATGAATTGCAATTAATTGCAAAGTCCCTCTTTGCCATGCAAATGAACTGAATCCCCAAAAAACATTTCCACTGCATTTCAGCCCTGCCACAAAAGAACCAGCTGACATCATGTCAGTGATTCTCTTGTTAACACAGGTGTGAGTGTTGACGAGGACAGGGCTGGAGATCACTCTGTCATGCTGATTGAGTTCGAATAACAGACTGGAAGCTTCAAAAGGAGGGTGGTGCTTGGAATCATTGTTCCTCTGTCAACCATGGTTACCTGCAAGGAAATACGTGCCGTCATCATTGCTTTGCACAAAAAGGGCTTCACAGTCAAGGATATTGCTGCCAGTAAGATTGCACCTAAATCAACCATTTATCAGATCATCAAGAACTTCAAGAAGAACGGTTCAATTGTTGTGAAGAAGGCTTCAGGGCGCCCAAGAAAGTCCAGCAAGCGCCAGGACCATCTCCTACAGTTGATTCAGCTGCGGGATCGGGGCACCACCAGTACAGAGCTTGCTCAGGAATGGCAGCAGGCAGGTGTGAGTGCATCTGCACGCACAGTGAGGCGAAGACTTTTGGAGGATGGCCTGGTGTCAAGAAGGGCAGGAAAGAAGCCACTTCTCTCCATGAAAAACTGATATTCTGCAAAAGGTACTGGGATTGGACTGCTGAGGACTGGGGTAAAGTAATTTTCTCTGATGAATCCCCTTTCTGATTGTTTGGGGCATCCGGAAAAAAGCTTGTTCGGAGAAGACAAGGTGAGTGCTGTCATGCCAACAGTAAAGCATCCTGAGACCATTCATGTGTGAGGTTGCTTCTCAGCCAAGGGAGTGGGCTCACTCACAATTTTGCCTAAGAACACAGCCATGAATAAAGAATGGTACCAACACATCCTTCGAGAGCAACTTCTCCCAACCATCCAGGAACAGTTTGGTGACGAACAATGCATTTTCCAGCACGATGGAGCACCTTGCCATGAGGCAAAAGGGATAACTAAGTGGCTCGAGGAACAAAACATCGATATTTTGGGTCCATGGCCAGGAAACTCCCCAGACCTTAATCCCATTGAGAACTTGTGGTCAATCCTCAAGAGGCGGGTGGACAAACAAAAACCCACAAATTCTGACAAACTCCAAGCATTGATTATGCAAGAATGGGCTGCCATCAGTCAGGATGTGGCCCAGAAGTTAATTGACAGCATGCCAGGGCGGATTGCAGAGGTCTTGAAAAAGAAGGGTCAACACTGCAAATATTGACTCTTTGCATCAACTTCATGTAATTGTCAATAAAAGCCTTTGACATTTATGAAATGCTTGTAATTATACAGTATTCCATAGTAACATCTGACAAAAATATCTAAAGACACTGAAGCAGCAAACTTTGTGTGGAAATTAATATTTGTGTCATTCTCAAGATTCTTGGCCACAACTGTACTCTTATCTCCACCCGGCACATCCAGAAGAGGACTGGCCACCCCTTGGAACCTGGTTCCACTATAGGTTTCTTCCTAGGTTCCTGCCTTTCTAGGGAGTTTCCTAGCCACTGTGCTTCGACATCTGCATTGCTTGCTCTTTGGGGTTTTAGGCTGGGTAGCTGTATAATTTGTTTCCTGCATTTGTTTTTTACTAAACAGTATCCTACGCTCTAAATAGTATTTCGAACGATAAGTAGGCTGTGCAGTAGTTTTAGTAAGGGAGTGAACGTTATTTATAATAAGGGTTACATGGAGAAAATCAGATCTCTGAAATGTAAATGGATGGCCTTTCCTTCAGCAAGATATGGTTTACCTAAAACCTCAACGCTTAAAAAAACTAACAATTAACCCTCTCCTATACTCAAAATAATAATTAAAACATAAAGTGGATAACAGAGAACATGTCTACCGTTTACCCTCTCTTCTTGGACAGACCAGGGTCTTAGATATGCAGTTTTATAAACTGTACTTTGTCCTTTAAGCATTACATGGCAATGCAGGAATTTTGATAGAGCACAGAGCTGCAGGCCAGAAGGTTGTGGGTTCACAGACCACCATGGATTAGGGGTGGAAAGATATCCTTTATAGTAAAAGCATTCCATGAATTTATCATCACATTTCATGCAATTCTATGTCATTTTACATATTAGATTAATATTTTTTTAATACCACACACATTTCCCGAAATTACAGGGTAAGAATGGACAGAGAGAGGCCTATGTGTCATATTTCTCCAATGCCAAATCAGTGTCTTGTTTGCAACAAAACTGTCCCTGTTTGCAAATAATTACATCTGAGGCGTCATTAGGAATCTGAGCATGGTACTTTCAAAAGTTAGGCCTACCTTTCCACCCAATACTCCTGGTTACTCTTCTTCTGTGGCTTAACCCAAGGAGAGAAGGTCACAAGCTATTTATGACATAATTAGATTACTTCCCAAGCAGTCCATTTTTTGTTTCCCTGGCTATAGAAAGTTGTAGTTCAGCCTCTGACTGTCAAAGAAACTAAAAAAAAAAATTATATTCATGTTGCGCTGTTGGCGGTAGGTGCACTTGATTCAGAAGTCCGGGGCACAGGTTAAGCAAAGTGTTCCCATTTTGAACCATTTAATTTTGAACCATTTAAACTCCGCCTACCTGGCAGACCGGGAGATCTGTGGCTAAATCGAGTGTGGCTACTGCACTGGCCAATTGGATAGCTCAAATCACCGTGCCTACAGAGCTTCCACGACCCCAGCCACAGTAAAGTTTGATACCAGCCTACATACAATTTAATAACTTTTAAAACCATGACCACAGAGAGACTGTCGAAGAATCCAGCAAAGAGCGAGTTCATGTTCAGTTCATTTATTCAGCACTGTCAACACTGTTTTTACTCAACAATATTACAGAACATAAAACAGGCTTCTCCCTACTTCCGCTCTCGCTGCAGCTGCAATGGATGAGTAGCAAGGCAAGAGTATCGATAGCCCTGCGTTTGTATTCTCATTATTAGCTCGTCTATTTTAATATCGAGGAAAATGCTGCTTTCTCTGGTCATACTGCATCTGCAGTACAACTCAGGTTTTGCCATCAGGTGGAAGACTGTGTCCCCTCTCTCTGGTCAGTCTCACCGGAGGAAAGGAAAAAGAGAGCAGGGACCCTCTGCTGGTCTCTCCCTCTGCTGAGATTAACGCTGTGTTTAAAACAACTGGGAATGCGGAAATCTCAGGATTCTGAATTCAGTGCGTTCAAGACAACTGGGAACTCGGAAAGAACCGAGATCCTTCTGGGAAAAAGAGTTTTAAATAGTCCTCCAACTCGGAATTTCAAGTTGGAAACGGTCTTTCTAGACCGAGTTCTCAGTTGTCTTGAAAGCACCATGACCATCAGATGCAGGTACCATCAGTTCAGTAAAATAAAATGTATGCTCAGCTCTGCCTCGAAAGTGCTATGCCAACTGCCAACTTATACACTTCGTAGCCTACAACCTATAGGCTATGGGTCATTTGATTGAGACCACACTGATAAGCTTATAGGCACACTTGATATTGCAGGCCCAGCAGAGAATCAGAGATGAGGGGCAGCATCCGGCACACATCGATATATAAGCAACTCATTCTAAAACACTGAGAAATATAGAAATTTCATCAATTACAAATTACATGACCCTCCCCTACACTAGATTTAAATAATACTAAACCCTCCCCTTGACTGAAATTGAAAAAGCACGACCCTCCCTTATTTTCCTCCAGGTACCCATTCTGTACATTTCGATCCATCAAGACAGATTTCAGACACAGCAGGTGACCACTGGGAGTGTCTGTGCGCATGTGTGGCAGAGAAAGAGGGAGGTGTGTGTGTGTATGAACACTATGACACTGGTAGGTTTGTTGTGTAAGGACAACACCATGGTCTGCCAAGTCCCAGCAGAAACCCACATCCCTCACGTTTTGTCGAAAATATCCCTGGTGTGTAGCTTGTGCTGGTTTTGTGTCCTATTGTAGTCTATATAGACCGATTACTGCGGGTGTTTTGTGTTTCTTGTTGAGTTTGATACAGTGGTGTTGAGGAAATCTGATGGGTCTAATGATTTAACTGTCTCTAACATTCACACACACGCACACATACATACATACACAACAACAAGTAAGTCTACACACACACACGCACACACAGGCACACACACGATAACAGAAGAAAGAGGTGCAAGGCTGCCTGGGAGGCACTGGATATTGTTTGAGAAAAAACAGCGAGTGTCACTTCTTAAACCGCTGCTGCACTTCATTGTGAAATGCAATTGTGTCGAGGTTTCTCAGAGGAAAACAGAGTCGGAGTTTCGAGACCAGAGTTTCGAGTCAGGAGGCTTTTATTGCTCTCAGTGGCTTCTGTAAAACGTTCTGAAATAACAAGGCACCCGATTTGCGAATGTGGTGTTCTTTTACTGCATGAATTGTCTATGTGTCTATGTGTTAGAGGATCACCAATAAAACAGTCACAGAAAACAACTGCGGAATATAACGGTCAGATTCATGTTCAGATTCATGTTCAAGGAAAATATAGTTTAACCAGATATGCAGAATTATTAAGGCAACAGAGGGATGGAGGGAGATGGGTCGAGATTGGGGGACTGCATCTCTGTTTCTCACCCCCTGGCACTCCTCCCCCTTTACCCCCTCTATCCTCTCTTGGCTCTTCATTCTTCTCCCCTTCTCCACACCTCCCCACTTCTCTCATTCAGCGTCTCTGTCGCCCCTCTCCCGCTCTCTCTCTCTCCCACTCTATTTTCCTTCAGGCCTCACCCTGAGTCCCAGCAGTGTTGGGGAGAGGGGGGCCCGGGGATGGGCCAGGGGTACTAAGGGGGGATGACAATGGGGAGAATGGGAGATTGCGGTAAGGGGGCCTGGTGAATAGGGCCATTCAGTGTGCCCAGCCAAACAGAAAAGCATCTCCCCTCTCACTTCAAACCCTGAGTTTCACTCTGTACAACTAGCTCTTTATTCTCCGTAATTACTCTCCAACACACATACAGCCATGCACGCGCAAACACACACACACACACACAAACATAAAGAAGCGCAAGCACGGCGAGACACAAATACAAACACAATGTAGCTTAGTAGTGTATGCTACATATGTATCATGCAATATACAGTATATGAAGTAAAAAATATAACGAATCTTCCTACATGTAGTTTAATACCCAGTGTTTATGACATAGTCATAGACTACACAGTATCATCCACATCATGAGTGTTGGAGCCATCCATTTAAACTCTACTTGTTAGCTATATATGTACATGAAATATATACTGAGGTACAAATATGAATATATCTATCCACGTGTAGTTTAATTACACCCATCCAGTGTATATTGCAAAGTGCTACACTACACAGTACACAGTAAGTATCATCCACATTATTCATGAGTGTTGTTGCGGTCCATTTAAACTCTACTGAGCTCGTTAACCTACATTAAGACCATGCTTATAGGCTGTCATGTCTAGGGCTGTTGTGTTGGGATGGGGGCTAGCTGATCATTGTGTATTAAGTACATAGAAAGAATCATTGTTTCACTGTATTATACATGCTTAATATTTGGTGTGGTTGGCAGCATATGTCATGCAACGCGGGAGAGAGGAGCATCGAATTTGGCTTATATATCAACAAACAGTAAATACAAGGGTGCAGAAAAATGGCATATTTTTATGATTTTTCAGAAACTTTGACACAACAAATAAATATTTCCAGCAATATCCATACAGGATCCTTGCATCTATTTAAATGCTGCCATTCAGCCTTCATTTTGTGGAGTTTTTAATACATTATAGGCTACCTAATCCTGGAAACCAGCACCAAGTCTTGGAACAGTTTGACACGTGAGACGAGCTCATGAAGAAACTCCAAACTATGTCAATGTTGTGTTGTTACCGAGCTGGGTGTGCTTGGGATCAGCAGACCTCCCCATCACACATACACACATCCAGGGTGTCCAGCTGGGCCCGGTCAGGAGACAGAGACCCCCACAGACCCCAGAACATGGGAGATGGGGGTTTGACCCTGCCCTGCAAGGGAGCTCCATACCATCAGGCTCTCTCCAACCCCCTCCAGCCCATCCAGGGGTGGACTGGGACAAGAATTCGGCCCTGGCAGTTTATCCACATTGCGCGCACCCCTACCTCCCAGGCGGGCCACCAGCCATACACACACACCCCATCCCCACACATACACCCTTCACCCTGACCCTACACACCCTACTTAGACACAGGAGTAGTGCTGACACATAACATTGGCAGTGCATTGTTTCTCAACCATTTCTTTACCAGTGACTGGCGAGACATGGTCCTCCTCTTTTTCTAACCAGCTCATTTTTAAAACAAATACAATATGTACAAATACCACTGGAGTACAACTCACCACTATAACTGTGCCTCTGCTCTAGCCATTTGGTCTGTCTGTCTTCTTAAGCCTTATACATATAAACGCCAAGCTCTTAGGCTAGATTGCAAATATACTTTTTTTACACATATATTTATTAGTTCCAAATAGGACAATCAACAATTACACAAACACAAATATTATTCGATTTTTTGAATTATTTTAACCAATGACCAAGTGAGGGGGAACTGACATACTTCCAGTGGAGAGCAATTGAACGTCTAGCTTGTTAATAGACAGAGGTCAACCATTTTCTTCTCTCTCCGATGTAAAGAGATATTCCCTGGGTAAAGGTTCAGGATGTGAAGTTTAGGGATTCATGGTAGAGGTCATCTCAGAGATATAGTGCAGTACTGAGCTACAAAACCTTTGCATCTCAGCACATTCCCACAGGCAATGATACAAGGTGCCTAAATGCATGTTATATTTAACACACAGGTCTGGGGTATTAGGGTCAAATTTGTGGAGCTTAACAGGGGTGATATAGGTTCTCATTATCCAATTGTATTGCAACAATCTCAGGCAGATGTTTATTGTCTGTATCTAAGCTCTGGAGCATATCATACCCCAGTCCTTTGCTGTCTCTTACTATCAGAGTTGTCTTCATGAGTAGCTACCATTTTCCCATATGATGACGTAATTTGACCCCTCCCATAACACATATTAACAGAGAGTGTTTCTAAACTGGTTAAATAATGTTGTAGGGCATTTTGTTCAAGACTGGAAAACAGAAAGCTTCTCAATTGTAAGTATTTGCTTTTGTGGTAAGTTAAATCTTCCATTTAGTTCTTCAAACGACAAGAGCCCTTTTTCATTGTATACATCCATTACTTTAACAATACCTTTTCTTGCCCATTCTGTAAAGCCCAAGTCATTTTTACCAGGTGTGATATTGTCATTGCCCCAAATTGGTGTAAAACTGGATAATACAGGGGATTCGCCCAGATATTGCTGTACTTGGTGTCATATAGTTAGGGGGATTTTAACAAAGGGATTAGTAGTGTTCTTCTTTAGCTTCTTATAGGGAGTAAAGTACAAATATCGATCCAAAGTTTGTGGACAGCATTTCAGTCTGCAGCCAGGGTAAGTATGGTTTCTTGGGGAACCAAAACATTGCAACCCTAAGTTGTGCAGCCCAGGAATACCCCTGTAGGTTTGGAAGTTGCTAGATTGCAAATTAGTGCCTGTCATTTGTGTTCCCCTGAATCGACACATACCCTAAGTGTTAATTATGACTACAGGGCTTCAGACTAACTCTTTACCCTTGTGTCACTGGTGCCACTACCTTTTACAGTTGGTGGCACCAGCCCATGATTTTGTCGGTCCCAAATCATGAGTAATCACATTTTAAAGTAATTCCTAGTGCTTTATTAATACTGTATAATAAATAGACAACAGAGGTATTCAAGAAATAAGTTGTTTAATCTAACATGTCCAAGCAGGGATGCATGATTCAAGATATTTTGATGTGAGAACTCATCCACTGATTGCCATGAATTTTGGGTGGACCCATGAGACGTATAGGCCTACAGGCCGACAGTATGCCCTTGCAATGGCTGGTGTGCATTTCCAGCACGCATTGCTCCATATCTCAAAGCCATATCAAATATCTTAGTTGTAAAATAGTTGCTATTGAGCTGAATGTTATGCCTACAGAATGCTGACCCTCCTCACTTTGAGAAGGGGGGTCTCGCTCATCACAACAGTAGACCCCAGTGAGAGCACAGGCACAGAGGCAGGGCAGACACTTTCATTACAGGGATCATGAGGATAATCCACTTTACTGTTTGACCAAATCATGGATTTAGCGGCCCCGAAAGAAGTATGTTTTGAGTGAGGTGACAATGCAGAATGTGCTCGTTCTACGTTTACAGGCACCCTTTCATTTTTGGGCTTTCGAACTGATGACAGAGCCTCCTCCAGCCCCCCAGCCTGCTGCGGTATCCTCTTCATGGGCTCCTTAGGGAAGGAGGCCCGGAGGAGGTTGGGATGGGGGATAGGGGTATGGAGGGAGGGATAGAGGGAGGAAGGAGGGGAGTGCTGTCTGATCAAATGGCCCTGCTGCAGCCTGTTGCATGGATGTGGCCCAGACCAGACGTTCTGTTCTGTGCACGAAGGAGACCCACAAACTCAGAAAGCGTGCGAGGGCACGCACGCACTCGCTCACTCGCACACATGCAAACACACACACTAATGAGCACACACAGGCACGCACACACAATGCACCCACCCCTCCCCAACCCCAAAAGGAGCTGTGTAGGAATGAGCCAAACAGTGGCAGAGAGAGGAGACGTAACACAAAGGGGCGGGACAAAAGATGCAGCAGGCAGCAGGAGAGTACCGCGATGTGACGTGGGGGGGGGGGAGATGGGGAGAGGGCCAGTGGGTCAGGGGGAAAAGGGAGGGAGGTTTGATGCTCCATATGGGCGCTCCCCTCGCCTTCCTCGCCCTCTCTGTGCAAACAGGCAGATGTCACATGGGCCGGCCCCGCCCCTGTGGGCCAGCGGGTCACGACACACACAGAGGCATGGTGGGGTAAATAACAGAGCAGGAGGAAACAGGAGAGAGAGGCTGGGGCCCAGCCCAGCTGCCTGCAGAACAGCGACACCACAACACACACACATGGTCATACTCATACACACACAAATGCTCATTTAAATACACACACACACATACTCATACACACAGGCTGGCACGCATACACACATAATCACACATATATTCTCATACGAACAGACATACTGATAGACACACACACACACACGTATACGTGCACACAAACAAACGCACATATCCATGCATGCAGTACACACAATAAGCACAACCACTTTCATCCTCAAATGCATCCACTAACGTTCCCTGATGTCACTAGAGCATGACCCCGCTTCGAACTTTTTCTGTCAAACGCCGATCATTATTTTACTTCCTTCTCGCTATATCTCTCCCTCAACTTGTCAACTATGTACCTAAATAATGCTCGGCACAATTAACAGAATGTCAACTAAATGTAGAGCTCCCTCAGCCATATGGCGTGTTGAAGAAGGGGGTAGTGTGTGTGTGTGCTTGCCCGCGTGTGCGTGTGTGTGCGCGCGCGCACACACAAAGGCTTGAGACAGGTGTCACTTAGTAGGCTTGAGTAGGGTTACTTTACACACTGCAGTGACAGCTCTCCCCTTAACACCAGAGTATAAAACGGATTTGAATGAGAAAGGGGAGGACAGGGGGAGAGGCACGGGGGAGGGATGTGGGGCGGAGGGGGGAGGCATGGGGAGAGGGATTCCCCTTGTGTAACAGGTCTGCTGCTCGGAGCCTCCAGCATGTTATGGAGACGGAGAAGAAGAAGGGTCACCCCTCTGTTCTGTTCACTCTCTCTCTCTCTATCCCTTTGCTGCAGCTCTGCTCTCCTCCTTCTCTCCCATCCCTTCCCTCTGCTCATTAGCATAGCAGCTGCAGAGTGCAGGGTGGGGACAGAGCAGGTTTGGGATGGGGGGGGGGTTTGGACGGGGCTCCAGTCAATGGCACGGCGTCTGGGTCTTGAATAGAGCTGAACCAAACCCCGGCAGCCCAGACAAAAGAGGAGGGGAGAGAAGAATGAACGAGTGAATGGGGCGGCTTGTCACTGCGCTATGGAAAAGCGCAGAATGGAGTGATAGAATGAAAGCAAAAGTTCAAAAAGGAGCAGAGGGCAAGGAAAGAACCGGCCTGGCCACCTCTCTCTCTCTCTCTCTTCCTCCGTGTTTCTTTCTCTCTCTTGTTCTTAGAAAGTGAGCGGAGCAGTCTTTGTGGTAGTAGAGTGTTTAGCGGCAGCAGACAATTGTTTTGGTTTTATTCTGGGAGAAAAGTGTTGAGGTCAGCGCATTGTTAAAGCAAGCCGATAAACCCTCCTGTCGATCCATGCGCAGACGTGGTGATTTTACTCAAAGATAACTTTACAGTATGTATCCAATAACATATTAAACGCAATAGGATCCCTTAGCAACTAGTAGAGCAGAATTATCTTAACTCAATCCACAGGTTTGTATTCCGATTACTCTTTAGCTGTTTCTGCACAATCCTTAAGACAATTTGCCTGCATAAACTGCACATATGATTATATTGACAATAATAAATAACGATCAACAGTTGGTGGTTCGTTGACCATAATCATGCTTGTCTTGTGTGGCTATGGTCATTTGCAACAGTAGTTGTAATAGATGGATCATTTAATATGGCACTATTTCCTAATAGAGTTTCTCTCTATAGGTCGCAGAGCCCTCATCAGCCTTTAATACTTGGAAACACCACATACCCAACGTGATACAGGGTTTTCATGTTGTCTACCAGCCTACCTTCTTAAACTAATTTAACATCTCTGCCTGCCCACTTCCAATTGTGTCATAAAAACAGTCATTCAATTGAGGAAGTGATTTGAATTTTAAATCCATAAATGGAATAACTTTTGACAGAAATATCTTCTCGTATCCATCTTATAGAAGTTATTGAAAATAGTTTTTACAACTATTGAATTGGAATTTCAATTTACTCCATAAATGCCCAATCTGGCCCTCATACCACCATAGCCACCTAATCATCCCCAGCTTCCAATTGGCTCATTCATCCCCCCTCCTCTCCCTTGTAACTATTCCCCAGGAAGTAGACGCCTGAGGAACAGTTCTTAGAGAGCAGAAGATCACAACAAAAGTGGACAATAGGGATTTGCATGCATGGGTTTGGTTGTAGATAATGCATTCCTCTGGAGGAGCTGGCTGTATGAACTATTTAGTTCAGTTCCCCATGTTCGTTCACCTCTGCTGAAGTACGAGAGAACCTGACAACAGTGCTGCTAACACATTCACCACCCACCCAAAGCAAACACAAAACATGGATTGAGCAAATTAAACCACTGGCTGCATGAGATCTCTGGCAGATAGGTTTGAATGTGTGTAGTTCAACACCCAGCTTCTTTCAGGCTAAACAAACACACACCCCACTGAAACACACACACCCACACACAAAGTCCTTTTCTCTCTCTCCCTAGCTTCAGTCTCAGCTCTCCCACTCGCTATCTCTCTCTCTCTCTTTCTAACTCTCTCTCCCTTTCTCTTTTTATTGGGTGCTCGGATAAAATAACTTCCAAATTCCTGCTCTGATGTGCGACAGGCAGGGCAGGCACATGAAGAATCTAGTAGCGGGCCTCTGCTGTGCCGTATAGCTGCTCTGCTCTGGGACAGCGGCCAACTCAGCCGGCGGACAATAGAAATTCAACTCAACAAAAACATCCTGCAGAAGTGAGAGCGAGCGAAGGAGACGAATAGAAGGAGGGGGAGAGAGAGCAACACAGATAGAGAGTGCAAGAGAGAGAGGGAGAAGGGGGCGCAAGCCAGCGGGAAAGAGCGAGAGGGAGGGAGAGACAGAGGGGAAGGCAGAGGGGGGGAGGAGGTAGAATAGAAGGACAAGCAGCCACTATGTGGTCTCAAGCCAACAGCAGGGGTGAGCATGGTCCTTCAACACAAAGCATTAGTAGTCCGGGTTTATTTCACATGTATCAAGAGCTACACATCGTGCACATAGACAGAGTACCAGATCATTTAAAAGCAATAGGCAGATATGAGTCTATAGGCATCAGACCAAGTCTAAGAGCACCCGTTGCTTATTACACCTCTATAATTATGCACTGTACTAGTATAAAACTCAAGGAAACATGTAAGTATTTGTTTACAGAGGACATGCATGACTATGTTGTTACCCTCGAATGTTGTATGAGCATAGCAGACAACATTTTCTGAGACTTCAGAAATGGTAGGCCTTTCGATGTTGTATAAACAAGCCCCTTAGTAAGCCCTAAAACAGGTGTATGTATGTATATGCAAAGTATGGGTTATGGAGTAAAGCTACAGAGGAAAGGAGACACACAGAAAGGGAGGGAGAGAGAGCGAGGGAGAGAGAAACAGACCGAGTGCATAGGGGGTTAACAGAAAGCACAAGATGGATGGTGTTGCAGCTGAGCTAGGGACCTGCCCCAGTCTACACACACACAGAGAGGGTAACATAAAACGTGCACAAACACACACACTGGGGAGGGAACCCTGCCTTCTCTTAAACCAGAACTACCCACAATCCTGTGCATAGCTCTTTTATCCAGAATGTGAAAAGAAGGAGACCGTCTGAATGACAAAAGGAGAGAATGGGGATCCGGGCAAGGCTGGGTCTGAGAGGGAGAGGGGGGGAGAGAGGCGGTCTGTGCCCCTCGCCATTCTTCTCTACGGGAAACGGGGTGGGATGGCCCGCCTGGGCTGGGGGTGGAGTAGGGAAAAATAAACATATGCATAGACACAACAGAGAGTTTAATGATTTCTTTACTGGCTTGTACACAAACGTACAAAAATATTACAGCACTCATTTCCTCACCACACATCATCAGGATCACAGTGTTACAAATGTTCAAAAAGAAAATACAAAACCAATACAAAAAAAAATAAATCACACCCAAAATCAAACACGATGGGGCAACTGCATCACTCAAGAAACTCACGACATTTGTTTTTGTGTCGCTCTAAAAAGAACTTGCCACCCCACACAAAAAAATATGTCAGCACTTTATCTCATTCATTTACACCTATCCAGGCATCCACTCTTGGGCCATAAATGTTATGACACTGTTGAGCAGAACAACTATACACCGTGCAATTTTTTTTATGTAACAATGATCTTACCATCAAATGTATTTTTCCACTTTCATAACAACAGGAGGAGGACAGCACTTCAAAAAAGAAAGTGCTCCAAGATATTTTCAGTGTTTATATATATATATATATATATATATATATATATATATATATATACACCCGATCACAGAGATACAAACAACCTTTGCAAAAACTATGTTTCACAAAGTTAACACACAAAAGACATTACAACCTGGAGCCTTTTTTATACAATAGTATTTTGTTGTGTTCCTTTTTTTCTATTCAGAAAAAAAATTAAATGTTGACTTGATAAAAAGCCAAATCAACAACAGACATCAGTGCAATATTAAACAAATATATATAAAAAAGATCAAGTTTAAGACCAGCGATGCATATTTTTTGTTCTGCTAAATACCAATCTATTCCTTGATGTTTCTTTCTATTGCTTTAGTTTGTTTTTCCAGGTATATGGAAGGACAGTCCTTAACCCCTGATGTCCCTCTACTCATGGTAGGCAGAGCAGACCAAGGTCGCAACACAATGCCACACACAGGAGGAGGGAGCAGGCCTCACACGCACAGGCCTGGGCAGGGGGACAGCTCAGCTCGCTCAGGACACAACAGTCGGATGTATGCGACGCACACACAGACTCACACACATGTACACTCTCACTCACACACAAGGCTTCTCATTAAATGACTGTGATGCTTAAGGTTTTTATATCTTTCACTCACTGTTGGCCATTGAGTAAAATAAAAAATAAACACAAATTAAAAAGTAACATACAAGCAGCATAGAAACAAATATTAGGGTGACGTGACTTTCAAAATGCAGCAGGCAGTTTTTTAAACCAATTGTTTTTGATATCCTGCAACAGTCGTGTTGATTAATAATAGGTTTATAGTCCTGCTCAGTAGTAACCATTTCTAAGCCTCAGCTCCTGCAGTTACCCGGACAAGCACGGGGGTTAAAAGGCTCTGCATTTTGTGCAATAAAACTCCCTGTATTTAAAAGTCATGCAATAAAATTCAATTTTTGTGACTAAATAGAAACTTCAAACAGGACAACGATATAATCCGTTCACTGAAAAAAAAAAAAAAAAAAACATTTGCAATGTGTGTTTGCAACCATACCTTAACAGAAAGGCAAAACCCTTTGCTTGTCACATTACAATTTGGTAGTAGTGTGGGAAATACATTGTCCTGGGTGAAGATGAGAAAGAAACTGTAAATGGAAATTATTGCTTTGCAGAACAAATACCATAGTTGTCCCCTAGCCTAAATCTGTGGTTTGAATAACATTGCCTTGGGGCCTACTGCCAAAGTATCTGTTACTTGAATGTCTGTGTGAGTATGCTCATTATGTTGGCCTAGACAGGGTTGGGGATAGGCTACAGGAATCTTTGTGTGACTCCCTATACTGGAGTGTTGTGGAGTGAGCAAGAGCCCAATGATTTTGAATACTTTACAGTCGAGGTAGCTGGTAAAGAAAACCAAACATGAAGTTCATAAGCGACAAAGAATAGTCTCTCCAGCGGAGACAAATTTAGGCTAATTGGGACATGATGGGATCTCCACAAGGGACAGTTTATACTACGATACGAGAGTCCGAAGCAGCTTTATAAGTCACCCTAAATATTTTAAAACGTCATAGATTTGATTTGAGAGAGAAAAGAAAAGAACCACAGAATATTCAAAATGCATCTTCTCAATGTACCTTCATAAATAGAACCCAGCCTGTATTCACAGTGATGACCCGGGTGTTGTTCGTTAAAATACTGAAAGGAGATAAAGTGAATTCCAAATGCGACTTTCCTGACGTTTTGATACAAAGCGAAAGCAGCGGTTTAATAGTACATTAACCATTGACACTGGTCGCACTGGCCTGAAAATACGTTGATGCCAGCCAAGCAGCCTGTTTGATGAAGGCAGAGCGCATTTAGCTACTTTTTTTATATATATATAAAGAAACAAAGTAAAGCTATTGTGTACAGTACTTAACAACATTAGGTACATTGCTGTTACAATGAATACACATATGGAAAAGCAAATTGGATATATCATAATGCCGCACTTTGAAATAGATCAAATCCTTTAATTTATATTTAAAAAAAATTAAAATAAAAGCCAAATCGATGATGGCATTCATTCCCCGTGCTCACCTCTTCTTCCCTTTCATATAGGCTATTCCAGCATGCAGCCACAGCATCAAGTGCCATCTTTTAGTATATCAAATAATTTAAAAGGGTCCTACAAGTGAACAGCGTAGCTACAGGTCGACACATCAAAACAAAGCCCAATAAAGAAGCGTTTCAATGAAACAGCGGCAAGAAAGATGGAACGTCTATCGCCGCGTAAAACTAGGCTGCTATCTGGCCTCGGGACCCAAACACCGGCTTAGTTATTTTTATATGTCCCAATCTATTATACACATTCAAGAAAAAAGCTTTAGTACCAACCCACCAAAATGGCGTTTATTTCTTTCAAGATTCATGCTGAAGCAGATTCAAGAACCATGTGGTGTTTGACTCACGAGTCAGAGAGACCCTGTTTGGTTTTGATGAAAGGTAATTTACTATGTTTTTAGGTTATAATTTGGGACAACTATGTACAGATCGAAACGCAAGTTTACAAAAGCCTGGCTTTCCGTGTGTTTACCTGACAGCAGTGTAGCAGATCACCGTGCGCCAGAAGAGTACTTTGCCTTAGTGATGAGGTATAGGACTATGTCTTGGTGTCCTCCAAAAGCGGCAATGTGCAAGGCACTCCACCCTTCCCTGTTCGTCAATCGTATATCGGCTCCGAATTTCACCAGCAGTTTTACAAGTTCGAGATTCCCGTCGATGACTGACTGATGCAACGCCGTCTGTCCTTCGGGCCCGAAGGAGTTGACATTGAATTCGCAGTTTGTCATGTTCTGGAGCAACGAGTGAAGTTCCTTTGTGTTGCCTTGCTTCACCGCCTCTTGGAATACTCTCTGAGGCGCTGAGCAAGTTGATACATCCCCCTGACTCATTGTGAAACCGGGATAGGTATATCTCCTGTGTCGTTATATGTGATAATCAAGGTATGAGTCTCTGGCGTGGGAATAGTGCCCAAATACTGGATTACTACCAGTTATAAGGCTCTTTAAAAGATCGTATGCTATAGATAAGATAATACGACCACAATATATCCCAAACAGGACATAGACAAAATAACACACTTGGTGTGCAAAAGGTTGTCAATGGTTGCGAAATCCAAAATCCCGTCGCAAGGTGTAGCCTAGTCTCCCCCTCTTGTCTTCGTTTCCGTCCGTTGTAATAGCAGCACCAGGTAGTATAGGCTATATTGCAGAGATGGAGCAGAGCGACACTTGAAACCTTTCTTCTGTTGGGATACTGAAAGAACAGCCACGGTATCAGTATCTCCAAACGCGGTGAATTTACCCTGCAGGATCCTGGAGTCGCGGCAGCTCGTCTGGCAAGGGTAGCTGTGTGAGACAGGTACGATCCACATAAGTGCACTGAACAAGGCTATACTCCCCAACGATTACATTCCAAATTCCACATCAAAAACACGTTTATACGCACACTTTACACATAAGGTTCAGATACAAAATCCAATAATGTATGTTGTAGATTAAATAGAATATATTTTGGTACTTGCCTGTGAGAATTGGACGGATCCTGGCGACGACGTTGTATGAAATTCCCCCGCGTGCCCCGTGTTGCGTGTACTTCGTGCGGTCCCAGTGAGTCTCTGCTCTACAGTGCGCACGATGGGGATATTTTACGCGTCGGTTATTTGCATAACAATGGTACACAATAGAATCAACTCTTGTGAAATGGGCGGAAACCGAGGGAGGTAATTGGCTACTGGGTCCGTTTGGGGAGGGTCTAAGAAGCGTGAAACCGTAAAGTAAGGCGTGGTCTCTTGGAACCAAATGTCCCGTAGAAATAAAATCAAGCGGAATCTATAACATGGTCTTTTTTTTCTCTCTCACTCAAGAGAGAAACGCAATCACGAGAGAGACGTGACTCAAATGGGGAGAATGGTGTTGACGGGGTCATAAACGACATGAACAAATGCAGAGAAAGGCAATATAATGCTGTAGTTGTTGAGCAGTAGATCCTAAGGATTACCCGGGGTAGGCTATTGCGCATGGAGTCATAATGCATGTTCCAAAAACGTATTATTTCGATGGACGAATAGTTAAACCACAGACGAGCAGATTAAAAAAGTCAAAAGCAAAGGAGTACTACTGAACTGTAACGGACCTGTTATGCGTCCTCCTTGATGTCTTGTCGCTATGTTAATTCGGGCTCAGGTTTTAAAGTTACGATCTAACGAAGCCGAGGTGTAGTTTGCTACTGTGTCAAAACTATGCCTTACTTTCTCTGAAACACTGAAAAAACCCCCAGCAAAAGTAGTAAGGGATTGTCACGAATGGTTCATAAAATAAAATATTGTGCCAATAGATCTGTTCATGGAATATTGTACACATAACATAGATATGATATGCTTCCAATTGTCACTACTATAAAACACTAAAAACTAAAACTTTGTTAGTTTTATCTCAAACATTCAGATAATGTATACTGTAGCCATAACGTATCTGATGTGAAAGAGGGTGACAAAAAAAAACGCATTCAAATTGGACAGAGAAAAACAAATGGCCACTTAAACTTCAATAAAACAAATGAGACCGGATCACAAGTCTAGTCTCTAACCTCCCTCCATAAAATCAAGCCAAAGGATGCATACCTCTGTGGCTGTTACGAACCGTCTAAATAGGAACGCGGATATTACAGTTGTTTTAAAGTGACAAGCAGCAATGGAACTTAACACATAACAAAAGCCTGTGCGACTTCCTTTTGCAAGTGAAGGTGACATTGTGCATAGAATTACATGCAGTTCCACAGCAGCATAGCTACCGTGGGAACCGGACGGCTGCAAATCTGTGCGTTGTTATCGCGCCTTGTTGTTCTTACACGACTTTGGCGTGGAAACCACACCGTTATAGCTTCACTACCCTGGGAGTCCTACACATATAGACGGATCTGTGATACTCTAACCACCCAGACTTTTCAAAGTGAAGCAGTTTCAGTTTGTCCACAGGTTCCCACACACTCAACTGTACATTTGGTGCATGTACCCACTGTGATGACTCATTAGGTTGTGTTGAGTAAAAGGGGCCTAAATCTGATACGCAGGCATAGTTTCTCACTACCAGACTCACTCAAGGAACATGTACATAGTCTACAAACAATTAAAAAAAACCTCATAACTTTATTGGCTATGTTAGTAAATATATGATGTTCTCAGTGGCGACCCGTCATTCAGGGCAGGTGGGGCAGAGCGTTATATCTAGCGTAGCTTTGATTGGACTGATCATGTCAACATCATACTTTCAACATTTTAGCTAGACAAGCAGTCATCATCATTAATCATGTTAACAATCTACTGGCAAATCCTTTTCAATACATGTCTTATGAATAGAAATTATAGATAAAACGTATCGGTGCGCAACGGCCATTGGACATGAACATTACACAACAAATTGTAAACCGCTAATGCAACAATCAGTTGTTTGGAGGGAATCAGTGATAACTGCAAGCGTTGCAAAGCATTCACTATTTTGCTTCCCCTGCCTGTTATTCGGTGCAGAGGGTGTGTGGTGCAAGTCTTTGTTTAAGGGTCTCTTTTACAAGCTTACAAGGATAAACATTCACACGCAAAACCATGGGCCAGAAAAGGTGGAATACATTGGCCATGCTGTCAATCCAGCATGACTTCTGCTGCATTCAAAACAACTGGAAACTCGGAACTGGGAAATCTCAGACTTCAGTGAGTTCAATCCAACTGGGAACTCAGAAAAAAAACTAGTTCCGACTGAGAAAATACATTTTGAATGGTCATCCAACTCGGAAATCCAAGTTGGGAACTCAGGCCTCTTTCTAGAGCTCCGACCTGAAGATCACTGACGTCATGATTCAACCTTGTTTTTTTCAGAGTTCCCAGTTGTCTTGAAAGCACCATAAATCCAGAGAATACCAGACTTTGATGACAAAGATTCATGACAAAATTTGCCCACAAGAAGGACTGCCGAGCCACGTTCCTGTTCAAGTGAGCACAGCACCACAGTGTGTCCAAAAATGTATTGTATTCTGCTGCATAAATGATGTAATATGCCAGGAAGATATGTATACTGTAGCTAAGAAAGTAATACTAAGTGTGTGTTGTGTAGTAAGCTGTTAGTAGCCCATGTGCCTCACCCAAATAATTTGGTCCCTTTCCTCCTCATACCTTAGCCTACTGTTCTGACTTGGTGGTGCACATGTAGCCTATAACCTGTTTTAGAGAAATTTAATCATTGAATATTGTAAGAGCTTTAATTTTCTGCTTATATGCCCCATTTATTTATGCTATGTTTCTGACTTGGTGTACAGGGAGAATACTGTAAAAAACGGCCCATGTTCTGAATTCTGTCGCTGTACATTTCAAAAGTGCTGAACAAATATATTGACAATGTCCATCTTAGCTCGCTCATTAATGTCTTAATCGAAATTACGGGTTGCCTCTTATCCGCTCATCGTCCCCTTATGCCATAGTTTGTACATCTGAATTGTCAGTAGAAACCACATTTGTTTAAGCAAGGCAGCCATTTCAGCTATGTTTTAAATGAATGAAACGGTTTTGTTGCCAGACAAGTTTCTACTGACAATATTTTTTTAGGGAGTAGATCAGCTTTAATATTGCAGATAGATTGTGGCTTCCATCAATGTAATTGTCTGCATTATTTCCAACCCCCCATATATTTTATGGTAAATATCTATATTTTTTCAAATATATTTTCCTTTATTACTTTCCGTTAACCCTATCCATCTCTCCCCTAATTGGAGTAAACAAATGGACAACAACACTTAGGCTTCTACTTCCATCTTATACATACTAAACTCAGCAAAAAAAAAGAAACGTCCCTTTCTCAGGACCCTGATAATTCAAAGATAATTCATAAAAATACAAATAACTTCACAGATCTTCATTGTAAAGGGTTTAAACACTGTTTACCATGCTTGTTCAATGAACCATAAACAATTAATGAACATGCACATGTGGAACGGTCGTTAAGACACTAACAGATTACAGACGGTAGGCAATTAAGGTCACAGTTATGAAAACGTAGGACACTAAAGAGGCCTTTCCACTGACTCTGAAAAACACCAAAAGAAAGATGCCCAGGGTCCCTGCTCATCTGTGTGAACGTGACTTAGGCATGCTGTAAGGAGGCATGAGGACTGCAGATGTGGCCAGGGCAATAAATTGCAATGTCCGTACTGTGAGACGCTTAAGACAGCGCTACAGGGAGACAGGACGGACAGCTGATCGTCCTCGCAGTGGCAGACCACGTGTAACAACACCTGCACAGGAACAGTACATCTGAACATCAGTGCTCAGACTGTCCGCTGAGAGAGGCTGGACTGAGGGCTTGTAGGCCTGTTGTAAAGGCAGGTCCTCACCAGACATCACCGGCAAACCCACCGTCACTGGACCAGACAGGACTGGCAAAAACTGCTCTTCACTGACAAGTTGCGGTTTTGTCTCACCAGGGGTGATGGTCGGATTCGCGTCTATCGTCAAAGGAATGAGCGTTACACTAAGGCCTGTACTCTGGAGCGGGATCGATTTGGAAGTGGAGGGTCCGTCACGGTCTGGGGCTGTGTGTCACAGCATCATCGGACTGAGCTTGTTGTCAATGCAGGCAATCTCAACGCTGTGTGTTACAGGGAAGACATCCTCCTCCTTCATGTGGTACCCTTCCTGCAGGCTCATCCTGACATGACCCTCCAGCATGACAATGCCACCAGCCATACTGCTCGTTCTGTGCGTGATTTCCTGCAAGACAGGAATGTCAGTGTTCTGCCATAGCCAGTGAAGAACCCGGACCTCAATCCCATTGAGCACGTTTGGGACCTTTTGGATCGGAGGGTGAGGTCTAGGGCCATTCCCCCCAGAAATGTCCGGGAACTTGCAGGCGCCTTGGTGGAAGAGTGGGGTAACATCTCACGGCAAGAACTAGCAAATGTGGTGCAGTCCATGAGCAGGAGATGCACTGCAGTACTTCATGCAGCTGGTGGCCACACCAGATACTGACTCTTACTTTTGATTTTGACCCCCCGCCTTTGTTCAGCGACACATTATTCCATTTCTGTTAGTCACATGTCTATGGAACTTGTTCAGTTTATGTCTCAGTTGTTGAATCTTGTTATGTTCATACAAATATTTACTCATGTTAAGTTTGCTGAAAATTAACGCAGTTGACAGTGAGAGGACGTTTCTTTTTTTGCTGAGTTTATATACATTTTACAATAGTTATCTTTTGTTTGTTTTTAGTCCCATCCTTCAGCTCCACTCAACCCCTCCCATCTATCTCTGAACACCATCTAGTTTTGTGCTGTGATGTTTCACAAAAGTTCTGAACCTTTCTATTCTCAGAGACTCTAAATAGTGTAAATAAAAAAGATTTTGCTAAGAGTATTATTAATTATTGATCGATTAACTATGACTTTTTAAATCAACCAGCAGTGCTATTTGCATAGGGGGACATAACTTGGAAGGGGGTCTGGGGGTCCTCACATTTTGGGAGGAATATTATTCACATTTCCTTCATTTATACACAATCTAATATTTTGCTAAGGGCCCTTCTAGCCATCTCTATTTAGAACAACAAAAAGTAAGCAAAAATGCCCACAGTCATCAAGTTAGGTAAGATATTATTTAATATGTTTAAGTGATTGATAAGACTGAACTAGGTCAATAATACAGTGCATTTGGAAAGTATTCAGACCCCTTGACTTTTTCCACATTTTGTTCCTTTACAGTCTTATTCAAAAATCTATTAAACCGTTTTTTCCCTCATCAATCTATACACAATACCCTATAAAGAGAAAGCAAAAACAGTTTTTTAAGAATTTTTTTCTAATGTATATAAAAATTAACGATAATAGCACATTTACATAAATATTCAGACCCTTTACTCAGTATTTTGACTTAGGTGAGTCTGACAATTTTTTCGGCCTTCCTCTGACACACAGCTATTTTCAGGTCTCTCCAGAGATGTTCGATCGGGTCCAGGCTCTGGCTGGGCCACTCAAGGACATTCAGAGACTTGTCCCGAAGCCACTCCAGCGTTGTTTTGGCTGTGTGCTTAAGGTTGTTGTCCTGTTGGAAGGGGAACCTTCGCCCCAGTCTGAGGTCCTGAGCACTATGGAGCAGGTTTTCATCAAGGATCTCTCTGTACTTTGCTCCATTCATCTTTCCCTCAATCTTGACAAGTCTCCCAGTCCCTGCAGCTGAAAAACATCCCCACAGCATGATGCTGCCACCACCATGCTTCACCGTAGGGATGGTGCCAGGTTTCCTCCAGACGTGACACTTGGCATTCAGGCCAAAGAGTTCAATCTTGGTTTCATCAGACCAGAGAATGTTGTTTCCCATGGTCTGAGGGTCTTTAGGGGCCTTTTGGCAAACTCCAAGCGGGCTGTCATGTGCCTTTTACTAAGGAGTGGCTTCCGTCTGGCCACTCTACCATTAAGGCCTGATTGGTGGAGTGCTGCAGAGATGGTTGTCCTTCTGGAAGGTTCTCCCATCTCCACAGAGGAACTCTAGACCTTTGTCAGTGACCACCAGGTTCTTGGTCACCTCCCTGACCAAGACCCATCTCCCTCGATTGCTCATTTTGACCGGGCGGCCAGCTCTAGGAAGAGTCTTGGTGGTTCCAAACTTCTTCCATTTAAGAATGATGGAGGCCACTGTGTTCTTGGGGACCTTCAATGCTGCAGACATTTTTTGGTACCCTTCCCCAGATCTGTGCCTCGACACAATCCTATCTTGGAGCTCTACGAACAATTTCTTCGACTTTATGGCATGATTCTTGCTCTGACATGCATTGTCAACTGTGGGACAAGTCTCTGAATGCATTTATTAGCAACTATATATGCTAAGTTACACAGTTTCTTCTGATAACAGTCTCCAGTATCAACATTTCCAAGCAAACAAAAACATCTTGTAGACATGCTGAGATAAAATAAAATAACACATGCAAATATGTCCCTTTCTGTGCTTTACACCTCCAGCAGAATAATACCATTTCTGAGTGCATAATATTTAGTTTCAATGGCATATAGTACATTCTATGGATGGTCTTAAACTGCAGTCATTTATGTCTGAGATTATATGAACATGACTGGACATTCTGGGGTGGCAGGGTAGCCTAGTGGTTAGAGCGTTGGACTAGTAACCGAAAGGTTACCCGGAACAGGCAGTTAACCTGCTGTTCCTAGGCCGTCACTGAAAATAAGAATTTGTTCTTAACTGACTTGCCTAGTAAAATAAAGGTAAAAAAAAATATTCTAACATATCTGTTATATCCATTCATCATCATCAATAGCGTCTTCCTCACATTTGTGTTTTACATGTCATCGGGAAAAGCCTCTACCAACCCTTGATACAGTTTGGAAATGAACTTTGGAGGTTTGTCAGACTGCCTTAAAATAGCATTATTGTCTTATTTCACTGTATAGCCTCTAGCCCTGCTCAATATACAGTATCCAACCCTTCAGTTCCACCACCCACACGTGCGATGACATCACCTGGTTTAAATTATGTTTCTAGAGACAATATCTCTCTCATCATCACTCAATGCCTAGGTTTACCTCCACTGTATTCACATCCTAACATACCTTTGTCTGTACATTATGCCTTGAATCTATTTTATCGCCCCCAGAAACCTGCTCCTTTTACTCTATGTTCAGGACGTCCTAGACGACCAGTCCTTATAGCCTTTAGCCATACCCTTATCCGACTCCTCCTCTGTTCCTCTGGTGATATAGAGGTTAATCCAGGCCCTGCAGTGCCTAGCTCTACTCCTATTCCCCAGGCGCTCTCATTTGTTGACTTCTGCAACCGTAAAAGCCTTGGTTTCATGCATGTTAACATTAGAAGCCTCCTCCCTAAGTTTGTTTTATTCACTGCTTTAGCACACTCTGCCAACCCGGATGTCCTAGCCATGTCTGAATCCTGGCTTAGGAAGACCACCAAAAACCCTGAAATCTCCATCCCTAACTACAAAATTTTCAGCCAAGATAGAACGGCCAAAGGGGGCGGTGTTGCAATCTACTGCAGAGATGAGTTCTGTCTTACTATCCAGGTCTGTACCGAAAACAATTTGAACATCTACCTTTAAAAATCCACCTTTCTAGAAACAAGTCTCTCACCGTTGTCGCTTGTTATAGACCACCCTCTGCCCCCAGCTGTGCTCTGGACACCATATGTGAACTGATTGCCCCCCATCTATCTTCAGAGCTCGTGCTGCTAGGTGACCTAAACGGGGACATGCTTAACACCCCGGCCATCCTACAATCTAAGCTTAAAGCCCTCAACCTCACACAAATTATCAATGAACCTACCAGGTACAACCCCAAAGCCATAAACACAGGCACCCTCATAGATATCATCCTAACCAACTTGCCCTCCAAATACACCTCCGCTGTTTTCAACCAAGATCTCAGAGATCACTGCCTCATTACCTGCATGGGTCTGCGGTCAAACGACCTCCCCTCATCACTGTCAAACGCTCCCTAAAACACTTCAGCGAGCAGGCCTTTCTAATTGACCTGGCCTGGGTATCCTGGAAGGATATTGACCTCATCCCGTCAGTAGAGGTGCCTGGTTATTCTTTAAAAGTGCCTTCCTCACCATCTTAAATAAGCATGCCCCATTCAAGAAATTTAGAACCAGGAATAGATATAGCCCTTGGTTCACTCCAGACCTGACTGCCCTTGACCAGCATAAAAACATCCTGTTGCGTTCTGCATTAGCATCGAACAGCCCCCGTGATATGCAACTTTTCAGGGAAGTTAGGAACCAATATACACAGGCAGTTAGGAAAGCCAAGGCTAGCTTTTTCAAGTAGAAATTTGCTTCCTGTTACACAAACTCAAAAAAGTTCTGGGACACTGTAAAGTCCATGGAGAATAAGAGCACCTCCTCCCAGCTGCCCACTGCACTGAGGATAAGAAACTCTGTCACCACCGATAAATCCACTATAATTGAGAATTTCAATAAGCATTTTTCTACGGCTGGCCATGCTTTCCACCTGGCTACCCGTACTCCGGTCAACAGCCCTGCACCCCCCACAGCAACTCGCCCAAGCCTCCCCCATTTCTCCTTCTCCCAAATCCTGTTAGCTGATGTTCTGAAAGCGCTGCAAAATCTGGACCCTTACAAATCAGCCGGGCTACACAATCTGGACCCTTTCTTTCTAAAATGATCTGCCGAAATTGTAGCAACCCCTATTACTATCTTGTTCAACCTCTCTTTCGTGTCGTCTGAGATTCCCAAAGACTGGAAAGCAGTCTACTTCTGGCCCTTCCTTGGACACTGTGTTAACTACCCTCCAGACGAGCTTCAATGCCATACACCTCTCCTTCCGTGGCCTCCAACTGCTCTTAAATGCAAGTAAAACTAAATGCATGCTCTTCAACCGATCGCTGCCCGCACCTACCCGCCCCATCCAGCATCACTACTCTGGACGGTTCTGACTTAAGATTATGTGGACAACTACAAATACCTAGGTGTCTGGTTAGACTGTAAACTCTCCTTCCAGACTCACATCAAACATCTCCAATCCAAAATTAATTCTAGAATTGGCTTCCTATTTCGCAACAAAGCATCCTTCACTCATGCTGCCAAACATACCCTTGTAAAACTGACCATCCTGCCGATCCTCGACTTCAGCGATGTCATTTACAAAATAGCCTCCAATACTCTACTCAACAAATTGGATGCAGTCTATCGCAGTGCCATCCGTTTTGTCACCAAAGCCCCATATACTACCCACCACTGTGACCTGTACGCTCTCGTTGGCTGGCCCTCGCTTCATACTCGTCGCCAAACCCACTGGCTCCAGGTCATCTACAAGTCCCTGCTAGGTAAAGCCCGCCTTATCTCAGCTCGCTGGTCACCATAGCAGCACCCACCCGTAGCACGCGCTCCAGCAGGTATATCTCACTGGTCACCCCCAAAGCCAATTCCTCCCTTGGCCGCCTTTCCTTCCAGTTCTCTGCTGCCAATGACTGGAACGAACTACAAAAATCACTGAAACTGGAGAAACTTATCTCCCTCACTAGCTTTAAGCACCAGCTGTAAATAGCCCAACCAACTACCTCATCCCCTACCGTATTTATTTATTTATCTTGCTCCTTTGCACCCCAGTATTTCTACTTTGCACATTCATCTACTGCACATCCACCATTCCAGTGTTTAATTGCTATATTGTAATTTCTTCGCCACCATGGCCTATTTATTGCCTTACCTTCCTTATCTTACCTCATTTGCACACATTGTATATAGATTTGTTTTTCTACTGTATTATATGTTTGTTTACTCCATGTGTAACTCTGTGTTGTTGTATGTGTCGAACTGCTTTGCTTTATCTTGGCCAGGTCGCAGTTGTAAATGAGAACTTGTTCTCAACTTACCTACCTGGTTAAATAAAGGTGAAATAAATAAATAAAATCTGGCTTGTCCAGTGTTTGCTGGACAGAGAGAATAAAGTGTATCTGCAAAAATTCACCTCACCTCTGTCACAGACTGGTCTTCCCGGGCCGCCTGACCATGCTGAGACCCCTGTCACCATCTGGTCCTCCTAAAAGGAGGCATGACAAAGAATTACCTTGGTGTATATTTAAACATTACATTATACAAGAATATAATAAATGGTTCAATAATTGGAGTGACCATTATTCCCAGATCCCAGAATGTAGCTTTAAGCTTAAGCTGATGTCCTATATCTACTGTAAGACTACCCATCAATTCAAGATGGAAATTTGTATCATTCACTGAATATACTGCTAAATTCTCCTGAGCTCCGTAGACTGGTCTTCCCTGGCTGTCTGACCCTGCTGGGAATTTTTCCACTCCTAAAAGGTAGGCTATAAAAAATAACTCAAGAGTAAGTGCAAGTCTCTCCAACTCTGCTCTCTTCAAACAACCATGTGAGAATCTCTGGTAATTTAACCTATTTCTTAAGGTATTTTTGAGCATTTTATATTGCCTATAGGGCGCAGAATTGCTGGCACCATGGCTGGCAAATGAGCTGCGTCACATACGCCTAAAATAACACTGCAGGACTGCGGTTGGGTTTGGGACTAGTTCTTGCGGTAGCAGGTGAGAGTCAAAGAGAAAGCCAGCGGGCGGGAGCGGGCTGAAGAAATTGGTCTCCCGCAGACCTCTATTGTGCACCATGACAGTGAAGCTTGTAACGTTAGAGCTGTTCATTACTGACTGTGTCAGTGTGAAAAGTAGGGAATTAGCTAGGGGAACTGACAGATCAATAAAGTTACATTGCAATACTGACTAATACAACTCACACTGCACTGAAAAAATGTCAGAATATCAATATCAATGGCCGATGGCTTCATCGTTTGATTCAGCCTAAGTGATTTCCACCCTGTAGCACTCACGTCAGTAGTCATGAAGTGCTTTGAAAGGCTGGTCATGGCTCACATCAACCCCATCATGCCGGAAACCCTAGACCCACTCCAATTCGCATACCGCCCCAACAGATCCACGGATGACGCAATCTCAATCGTACTCCACACCGCCCTTTCCCACCTGGACAAAAGGAACACCTATGTGAGAATGCTATTCATTGACTACAGCCCAACGTTCAGCACCATAGTGCCCACAAAGCTCATCACTAAGCTAAGGACCCTGGGACTCAACACCTCCCTCTGCAACTGGATCCTGGATTTCTTGACGGGCCGCCCCCAGGTGGTAAGGGTAGGCAACAACACATCTGCCACGCTGATCCTCAACACTGGGGCCCCTCAGGGGTGCGTTCTTAGTCGCCTCCTGTACTCCCTGTTCACCCGTGACAGCGTGGCCAAGCATGACTCTAACACCATCATTAAGTTTGCTGAAGACACAACAGTGGTAGGCCTGATCACCAACAATGATGAGACAGCCTATAGGGAGGAGGTCAGAGACCTGGCAGTGTGGTGCCAGGACAACAACCTCTCCCTCAGTGTGAGCAAGACAAAGGAGCTGATCGTGGCCAACGGGAAAAGGAGGCCCGAACAGGCCCCCATTAACATCGATGGGGCTGAAGTTGAGAGTTTCAAGTTCCTTGGTGTCCACATCACCAATGAAATATCATGGTCCAAACACACCAAGACAGTTGTGAAGAGGGCAAGGGTCAGCAGATCCTCAAAGACGTCTACAGCTGCACCATCGAGAGCATCCTGACAGGTTGCATCACCTCCTGGTATGGCAACTGCTCGGCATCTGACTGTAAGGCGCTATAGAGGGTAGTGCGTACAGCCCAGTACACCACTGGGGCCAAGCTTCCTGACATCCAGGACCTATATGAACTCAGCAAAAAAAGAAACGTCCTCTCACTGTCAACTGCGTTTATTTTCAGCAAACTTAACATGTGTAAATATTTGTATGAACATAACAAGATTCAACAACTGACACATAAACTGAACAAGTTCCACAGACATGTGACTAACAGAAATGGAATAATGTGTCCCTGAACAAAGGGGGATCAAAAGTAACAGTCAGTATCTGGTGTGGCCACCAGCTGCACTAAGTACTGCAGTGCATGTCCTCCTCATGTACTGCACCAGAGTTGCCAGTTCTTACAGTGAGATGTTACCCCACTCTTCCACCAAGGCACCTGCAAGTTCCCATTTCTGGGGGGAATGGCCCTCACCCTCACCCTATCCAACAGGTCCCAGACGTGCTCAATGGGATTGAGATCCAGGCTCTTCGCTGGCTATGGCAGAACACTGACAGTCCTGTCTTGCAGGAAATCACGCACAGAACGAGCAGTATGGCTGGTGGCATTGTCATGCTGGAGGTTCATGTCAGGATGAGCCTGCAGGAAGGGTACCACATGAGGGAGGAGGATGTCTTCCCTGTAACGCACAGCGTTGAGATTGCCTGCAATGACAACAAGCTCAGTCCGATGGTGCTGTGACACACAGCCCCAGACCATGACGGACCCTCCACCTCCAAATCGATCCCGCTCTAGAGTACAGGCCTCGGTGTAATGCTCATACCTTCGACGATAAACGCGACTCCGAGAAAAAAACGCGACTCGTCAGTGAAGAGCACTTTTTGCTAATCCTGTCTGGTCCGACGTTGTTGCTGGTGATGTCTGGTGAGGACCTGCCTTACAACAGGCCTACAAGCCCTCAGTCCAGCCTCTCTCAGCCTATTGAGGACTGTGTGAGCACTGATGGAGGGATTGTGCATTTCTGGTGTAACTCTGGCAGTTGTTGTTGCCACCCAGTACCTGTCCTGCAGGTGTGATGTTCGGATGTACCGATCCTGTGCAGGTGTTGTGACACGTGGTCTGCCACTGCGAGGACGATCAGCTGTCCGTAATGTCTCCCTTTAGCGCTGTCTTAGGCGTCTCACAGTACGGACATTGCAATTTATTGCCCTGGCCACATCTGCAGTCCTCATGCCTCCTTGCAGCATGCCTAAGGCACGTTCACGCAGATGAGCAGGGACCCTGGGCATCTTTCTTTTGGTGTTTTTCAGAGTCAGTGGAAAGGCCTCTTTAGTGTCCTAAGTTGTCATAACTGTGACCTTAATTGCCTACCGTCTGTAAGCTGTTAGTGTCTTAACGACCGTTCCACAGGTGCATGTTCATTAGATGTTTATGGTTCATTGAACAAGCATGGTAAACAGTGTTTAAACCATTTACAATAAAGATCTGTGAAGTTATTTGTATGTTTATGAATTATCTTTGAAAGACAGGGTCCTGAAAAAGGGACGTTTCTTTTTTTGCTGAGTTTAGTATGTATAAGATGGAAGTAGAAGCCTAAGTGTTGTTGTCCATTAGTAGAAAGAGGAGGAAAGGAACCGCCACTAAGGTATCCAATAGTAAATGTTGGTAGACAGAAGGCGCTTTTTGGTAAACGGGGTGAATTGGTCATCAAAAAAGAAAGAAGGACCAAAACACTCTTCATATAATTAATTAAAATGCCTTTATTAGTATGGTATGTTCAATAGAAACATAATAGTTTAAAACTATTGAACATGCCATACTAATAAAGGCCTTTTAATTAATTATATGAAGAGTGCCTTGGTCCTTCTTTCTTTTTTGTTGTTGTCCATTAGTTTACTCCAATTAGGGGAGAGATGGTAGGGTTGGGGAAAATAATAAAGGAAAATATATTAGAAAAAATATAGATATTTACCATAAAATATATGGGGGGTTGTAAATAATGCAGACAATTACATTGATGGAAGCCACAATCTATCTGCAATATTAAAGCTGATCTACTCCCCCCAAAAATATAGAATAATATATTTTTTTAAATATGTCCCCCCCACTTCTAAAACCAAAGTTGTGCCCCTGGTTCTGTCTCAACAAGAACTAAAGGCCCGCACAGACTGTACCAATTTTAGTCATCTTATGCCACGATTTTGCTGTTCTGGACAAAATGTTCACTTTGGGGGAAAATTCTTAGGTCATAAACGATTGTCGGACGTCTTGGCTCGTTCATGTTTGACAGGGTCTAGGTCTGCCAATTAAGTACCACTAAGTATGGCAAGTAGCCAGGTGGTTAGACTTGTAACCGAAAGGTTGCAAGATTGAATCCCTGAGCTGACAAGGTAAAAATCTGTCATTCTGCCCCTGAACAAGGCAGTTAACCCACTGTTTCTAGGCTGTCATTGAAAATAAGAATCTGTTCTTAACTGACTTGCCTAGTTAAATAAAGGTTAAGAAAGTATGGTCGTAGGCTTTGACTAAGTTCTGGCAGTGTCTGACATGATGAGCATTTACTGAGTAGTGTGGCTGGTCTTACGAGCCGATTGCGGTGACAGACCAATAGGAACACGGCCAGCACTGAGATCGCACACAGTAAGATGATTTTCATGAATAGTCAAATTAATATAATAGTTTGATTTACATGCTTTGCAAGAAAAGCGAGTTCCCTAATAATCTTGTTAACATGACACATCTGATGGGATTTTGATAAATGCACAACATTTCCAATCTAAATAAACATTCTATCACGGTGAATTATCTTCAAAAGACAGGGTCCTGAAAAAGTTTACTTGGCGGTGTCAGAGGAAGGCCCAATAAATTGTCAAAGACTCCAGTCACCCAAGTCATAGACTGTTCTCTCTGCTACCACATGGCAAGCGGTACCAGAGCAGACTATTTACATTGACCTTGACTAACCTGTACCCCCGCACATTGACTCGGTACAGGTACTCCCTGTATATAGCCTTGTTATTGTTATGGAATTTTACTTTAGTTTATTTAGTAAATATTTTCTTAACTCTATTTCTTGAACTGCATTGTTAGTTACGGGCTTGTAAGTATGCATTTCACGGTAAGGTGTGATAAAATGTGATTTGATTTAATTAGTTTGATTGAGGCAAAAATAAAATCTAATATAATCAACTTTTGGCTAGCTCTCTCTAACTGTACATCAACTGGCGAAAGATTGCCAAGTTCATTTACTTCTGAAACGGGACAAAACAAAGGCTACATAACATTTCCATACAAACAACTGCTGTCAGATAGTAATAATAGCCACCTCATATCCCTATCTGACAGATAACTAGTGGCTAGAGCTGACCTGGCTGTGGTAGCTACTCGCTAGCGTAGCTTATTCATTCACCTCAGTCGAGAGGGGATGAAACATTAGCTACCGTTACATGTCAGTTACAATACTAGCTCAGGCCTGCGAATAAACACTAGTTTCGTTTTTTTCCCCTGTTAAGTTAACCTCTTACAGCTAGGGTCCCATTTTCCGAATTTTCGCCTGTCTGACGTGCCCAAAGTTAAATGCCCGCCACTCAGGGCCAGGAACTAGGATATTCACATAATTAGTACTATTGGATAGGAAACACTCTGAAGTGTCTAAAACCATTAAGATATAGTCTGTGGGTATAACAGAACAGATATAGCAGGCAAAAACCTGAGAGATTTCTGTCCGGAAATCCTTTTTCTTTTGCCCTCCACTCACTTTGAAGGCCTGGTAATAGAAGTCAATGGGGAATAAGACACAGGTTGCAGTACCTATGGCTTCCACTGGATGTCAACAGTCTCTGGAAAGTGTCTGGAGGAAATAGCCCTGAGGAGATCCTTATAGAAGAAGAAAGACTAAAGGAAGGGAAAAATTTAAACAACCGTGCACGTTCACGAGAACGTGAACGCGCCCAGCTTTCTTTTCCTTTTATAACGTTTCAGTTACCATCCGTGTAAAATATGATCGCTATTATTCATAAAAGGATACATAAGGATGCATTATTAATGATATTTGATTTGTTTGTGAAAAGATGAGAGGTATAACTTGAAACCGTTTTCTTCACTGTACAACGGGTGAGTAGACTGACAATGCTTGGTGGAGTAGCTGAACATAACGTCCCAACCAAACGGAGATTTATGGATATAATGAATTACTTGTTCTAACAAAAGAACCATGGATTCTCTTGCTTGGACACTTGGGAAGCCCTCAGCAGAAGTTATTTGAAAGGTAAGCGATTTATATTAGCTGTGATATGGACATTTTGAGAACCGAGCTGGATATGAATTTATGCTAATGTGGAAAATATGTGAGGTACTAGCCTCAAACAATCAAATGTGGTGCTTTCGCCGTAAAGCCTTTTTGAAATCTGACAACGCAGTGATATTGCCAAGAAGCAAAGCTTTTGATGGCTATGCAACACTTGTATATCGAAGAATGTTAAATATTACTAATTTTTATTTTGAATTTGCCGCGTTATCCCGCTAGCGGGATCCGTGCGCAGAGAGGTTAAACAGCAGTTACCTTGCCAGCTACATCAGTCAACTAAAGAGTAGCCAGTTGCTGTTCTGCTACCCTTTACAACTCGGTGAAAGAGCACAACCCTACACACTGAACCATGCTCAACTCTCCCGTGCTGGTCCAGCCAGCCTTCCTGAAGCTTTGCCTTCACACAGCCTGTCAGCCCGCTCTGTGGTGTCCGCATGGTCCTAAATCCAGTCAAATAAACACTCCAAACAGCCTACCCAACCCTCGGAGGCGTCCACGTGGTCCCAAAGCACACTGTGCTGCGTTTTGTATCACATTCCAATGCTAAACTGGGGGGGAATTAAATGCAATTTTAGAATGTGGGGGGACATGTCCCCCCCTTCCCCGGTGAACGTTGCGCCCCTGGACAGAATGAATATCAAAATCAAATGCAGGCAATAATGGTAACCTTGACCTTAGTACTCCTAGTTTTGGAAAATGTATTACATACGTTACTTTGCAGTGTCTGTGGCATGTAGGCCTATTATAGCAATATTTAATGTCATGGTACCTAATAGGCAGGCACCTTTAGACAATACTAAACCATTGCCCGTGGTCATAGAGCTCCCCAAACTAGCCAGGAGAGATCCTAAACACCGCAGGAACATCTGTCAGCTAATCAGAAAGTGGTGTCTGGCCAGGTGGAAAACATTTGCAGGAGCCTTTCCCTGGCCAAGCTCTCCCAAACTGTGGCATTTGCTCTCCTCTTACTTGGCATGTTCAGAGCGCAGTTGAAGTCTGGAAAATGTTAAAACTTTATTTTCTTTCGATGAAGCCAACTAAAGCCCTCAAACAGTAATATTGGATACATGTTTGGATTGAAAAAGTAAGGTAATGTTTTTATCACGCCTTAAAAACGAGCAGTCTCATTGTTTTCCCACCATATTCTCTAAAATGCTTTGACAAATGACTTTTTGTTTTCTTCAGAGTCAAATGTTACCTACTGGAATGAAATCTATTCAATCGCCATTTTTAACGCACACCACCATTCCAAAGTTATTAGGAGCATTTCCCCCAACACAAACCCGTGCGCAATCCGTGTGTAAAGTAGAATCAGGGGTCTCCAGAGGATGATCAATAAACAAAAAAGAAGAATGCGTCCATGTGTTGGTGATTGTAGCCCACCTCTAATCTCCCATATTGGAGGCCCCTCATCATTTCAAGAGGGTGTCTAGCCAGAGCAGCCAAAACAACAAAAGCAGCCTAGTGACCATTCCTACTTCTCAGACTTCTAAACGGGCAGCGTCTGAACGGCCTATAATAAGACGGGGAAATAAATACAGGTTTTTCTATTGCTGATAAACATTATTTTTTTCTCTTACGACAGATAAGAAAACACAAAAGCGTGAGCTGCTATGTGTACAAACAGAAGCCAGCCAGCCAGGCAGGCCGTGGTGTAGGGTTTTGGCGCCGAGGCCAGGGAGAATAGACAGGACGGGAGGAGCCCCTAGCCTCCACTGACTCACATCACAGGGATTCTATGGCGCAGGCTGTGACGTTTCGACGGGGGGAGGGGCTTCGGAATCCAATTCATTACGGCACCACGTGTTCAAGGAGCGTGGGAAAGAGGCGAGCTTTTCTTCCCAGCAAAGAAAGAGCGAGGATCAAATAACAGTGCAGCAAAAGCTCTGCGAGCAGGGCAGCTACTATACGCGGCGCGGCCAGGGCTTGATAGAATCCTGCAACCGTACAAATAGCCTAATGCCAGGCGAGGCAGATTGTTTTAAGAGGGCTGGAAGGCGCACGGGAACATAAAATATAATCCTGCAGTGGGGCTAAATGCTTCAATGTTGTATATATATTGTTCTATTGTTATTGACTGTGCATCTGTTTATCCCATGTGTAACTGTTGTTTGTGTCGCACTGCTTTGCTTTATCTTGGCCAGGTCGCAGTTGTAAATGAGAACTTGTTCTCAACTGGCCTACCTGGTTAAATAAAGGTGAAAAATAAATTTTATACGAACCTACTATTCAGGGCTCATTGAAACATTATTTAAAGCAGGTCAAAGTTAAACATAGACAGACTAAATGAGACCGCTGTCACAGTCAATTCGGTCAAGCCATGAGAACGGGCCATGCATGCACTGTTTTAGATTATATTCCGATCCAAACACCAGCTTTCTCTACAAAATAACAAAACCCGATTTGACCTAAATTCTCTCTTTCAAAGAGTCTACTTTCTCTCTACTAAATGAGGCTCAGCCAGACATACTGACCACATTTTGTTGGCCAAATTGCCAATGAACAATTATTGCTACTGTGAAGTAGAGGAAATCGAATTTTAAAATGTAACGAATAAACTATTGGCCAAACTGTTGCCCGCTTGAAGTGCATTGCATTAACTCCTCTTTCCCCTTGTGCAAATTGAGTCTAATTCATTACGAGGCAACATTTTGGATGTACTATTATTGAATCTTCAAATTCAGGATTTTAGCATCACCTACATTGGTCATAGCCAGACAGATACAACGCCCTACGTATTTATTTGGACTGTAAAGTAAAAACGTTTAATTTGGCTGTACTCCAGCATTTTGGTTTTGAGATAACATGGATTATATGATGTACAGAATGTCACCTTTTATTTTATGGTATTTTCATACATATATGTTTTACCGTAGAAATTAAAACACTTGGTTTAGCCTATCTAGTCCCCCAATTCGATGGTGTCATTATAACCTTTACATTAACTGGGATAGTCAGATAAGAACATATACTTACAATGAGCGGCAGAACGACAGAGTCTTACCTTGCCAGCTCGGGGATTCGATCTAGCAACCTTTACAGTTACTGGCCCAACGCTCTAGCCACTCGGCTACCTGCCGCCCGTTCAGTGATCGTGAATAATGACCAGTAACAGAGTTACAAAATCATGCCCCCAAAACTTGCTTACCTCTCACCATTACCAATAACATTCTAACGGTAGTATTGTTGTGTTGCAGTGGGGACACTAATGTGTGCAACACTCGTTCCGCCCATGCTACTACAGTGCCCAGCATCTGTATTGATGATGAGATGTTGACCTTTAATACACAATAGTTAAGCAGCTGAAATCCTTTAACTGTTCAATCTGTATAGTCTAAGATAAGAGACAGAACAGATATGAAACAGGTAGGATATTTATGCCTCTAACTTTCTCACTCATCATTATTCATGATTATCTGTAATCATGGTAGTATCCACATGAATGTACAATTGTTCCGATTTTTTTTATTCTTACTTACAATAAAAGTGACTCCAAAATGGCAATTCATTATTTACCATTCATTTCTATTCAACACAACATAATTGGAAACACAAGCAAAGCAAACTGCAAATGCATCCAACAAGTTTGTGGAGTCACATGCTTGATGGAGTCATTGTGTGCTAGGAATATGGGACCAAAATACTAAACCTTTGACTACTTTAATACACTATAACACCTTCAAATGGTGAGATGCATAAAGTGCTTTCATTTATTAATGGTTAAACATTCTGTACTGTTGCCTCAAATAAAACATTTGATCTCAAATCCAAAATGCTGGAGTATAGAGCCAAATTAAACGTTTTTGCTTCACTGTCCAAATAAATATGTAGAGAAGTGTAGCTCTCTACAATGGCACCGTCATCAAGTAACAGTTGGTTTACAGAAAAGCACATTTTTACATTACAGAAGTCAAAACAAGACTATTATGTACTATAACATTAGTCAACAGAAGCAACAAAAGCCTATATTATCTTGACGCTTGGTTATAGAAATTGTGTGAGTTGAGTTCTGTGTTCATTTGTTTAGCATCGAGGGATAAAGCAGCTCACACCGCTGTTCACCAGGGACTTTAAGAGAAAAGGGGGCCAGGGGAGGGTTTGGCTTACCAGGTGACCTTGCCCCGGGGCTTGTGGGAAGAAGAAGGAAAAACCCTCAGTCACATTACACCACCAGTCACAGAGGTGGCACCATCACTATCCAAGTATGAGAAATGCCTACAGTCATCTTAGTTGAGTGATTTTGTATTATAGATGAGATATTAGTCAAGCTCCTCCTGTTGAAATGAACGATAAGATAAGAACAGAAATGGCCAAAATGTTACGCGAAAAGAAGAAAAATAAAACTACCTAAGACGTTCTTGTGATTTTTTGCTGCACTTCATCTCATTGGTTGTAGCGCTGTCCAATAAAACACAAGTGGAAGAAATAATTACCATATAATCAACTGTGCAAAATAATAGGGCTGGGAATTGCCAGGGGCCTCACGATACGATATTATCACGTACTTAGGTGCCAATACAATATGTATTGCCATTCTCACGATTCTACTGTATATGTATTGCGATTCAATACCGCGATTTTATAGCGATTTCATGTTCCAAACAATATTGCTCCCTATATATCTGCTGCAGAGAGACAAGAGAGAGCAGGAGAAAACAAGTTTTGATCAGTCAGGGAAATAAAAGTGCTGAAAACATGTTGGCTTACTATTTAAAAAGAAGATTGAGAACAAGCTATTGGATGAAAAATACCAGAGATTTGGCGCAAGTACAGCCGACTAGTGCTCGCTAACACTACCTACAGTAGCAAATCAATACTTGGAATTCAAATATTGGGCCCCTGAGTGGCGCAGCAGTCTATTGCACTGCATCTCAGTGCAAGAGGTGTCACTACAGTCCCTGGTTCGTATCCAGGCTGTATCACATCTGGCCGTGATTGGGAGTCCCATAGGGCAGTGCACAATTGGCCCAGCATTGTATGGGTTTGGCCGGGGTAAGCCGTCATTGTAAATAAGAATTTGTTCTTAACTTAAATAAAATACACTTAAAAAAACACTGCTCCCCCAGTGAAGGTGAGTGTGGAGGGGTCCATGGGGGTTCCTGGGGCCAGGAAGGGGGCCAGTGTGATAGACAGGGTGGGAGGGTCAGAGAATCCAACAGGCTGTCCCAGGTCTCACCTTCTGGTGGAACAGGAGCCTGCTGCTACTGTTGTAGAAACCCTGCAGAGAGGAATAGAGAACTCAATTTACTTTCAAAATTAACATCTCTTACATTTGAAACCAGAAGGTGTCTGAGGAACCCCAGATACAGCCAGTTACCACCACTGTGCGCACACACACCACTGCAGCCCATCTCACCCGTCCGGGAGACAGAGGAACTGTGGAGATACCGTTCGCGCCTGGGTAGCACTCACACTTCTATGGTGCTTTTGTGTTCTCTAGTATAACATTTGGTATGGCTGAGCCCCCCTGACAGCAAACTGGTGCTAAGAGCCCTGTCAATACCCCTGGACTCCACCCCTGTAAACAACACGCCACTTTGAAGAGGGCCATAAATCAACAGACAGTGTAGAAAAACAGTTTGCAAAGGAAAAATTAAAGCAAGTGTTTATTTTTGTACACGTTCAGGTAGTTCCTACCCGTTTCAGTTCTTTGAACTCAGTTTGGTGTATAATGAATATGACCCAGTTCAGTCCTCTGTGGGCATATTTAAAATGGATGAAAATGGACCTGGTAGCCATCAACACAGGCTATGTTAGACCCTGCCTAGAGAATGCCGCACCAGCTTGGCACAGCTCCTTATCTCAAACCCTCTCTGAACAACTCGAACGCATACAGAAGCGTGCTTGCAGAATTGTCCTCACAGCATTTCCTGGACACAAGGATGCTCGTGTCCTCACTAACACTGCCCTCACTCCACGACCCCCTTCAGAGACTGGCTACCCAATTGTTGAGGACAAGTGTCAGGGAGATCCACCCGAAGTACCCACCTTCTCTCTATCCCACAGGCCAGGACTGAGAGATATATAAAGGAACCCAAAGGAACCCATACCCAGGAACCCATGCAAATTAATCAACAAAACTCTTTGAGTGTCCTTAATGTATAAAACTATAGTCATACATTTTACATGTGATTTTACAACGTGAATGTGTTCTTTTGTGTGTTACTGTGTATTGCAATATCCATGTATTTTAGTGTCTTTGACTGCCATGTGGATATCAGTAAAAACTTGAACTTGAACCTTTTAGTACAGTTTTAATGAATACCTTAGTATTACAACATTACTTTTCTAAGTGAATAAAACAATTAGAATAGCATGTGTTTAATGTGTATATGAGATGATGGTACGGGTTTCATCATTTTCTTGACTGAACATGATCATTTTCTGTCCGTTACTGAGCAATGCGAGTGTAGTCTGCAGTGTAGTATATGGAGGCGTGGGACGTGTGTGTTGGAGTGACACAGGTGCTAACCTCTGGTTGTCTGAATGGAGACATCGCTCTCATGCCCTCTGTATTCTACCTAGGCTGATCTCTAACACACACACACACATCGCTTAGACAGACAGGCAGGCACGCATACCCACACACATCACAGTGCTTCAGCCAGGAAAACAGTGACTATTTACTCAGCTCAAAGTTTCCCATGGTCGAACAAGTCAAAACCTGCACTAGTAACTCTCCCAGCTTGTGCGAGTACTCACACACTCCTTTCTTTCTTTCTTTCCTTTCGCCGTTTGTTACACAGACAGACCCAAACTCACACACCGTCCTCTCGCACACACAGACAGAGATACGCACAGACACGAAGCTCGCACACGAATACAGACAGACACAACGGTCTCACCCAAATGCACACAGACACGCCGACCTCACCACACACACACAGACGGAGATACGCACAGGCACAAAGGTTCTCACACAAATACAGCACAGATAGACATACCATCCTCACCACCAGGGTTGGGGAGTAACGGATTATATGTAAGGGATTACAAAAAAAAGGTAACTGTAATCGTTAGGTTACAAGCAAAAATATTGTAATCGGATTACAGATACTTTAGAAAAACTGGATGATTACTTCGAGGATTACTTTTAAATTCAGAAAGGATGTTTTGCGAGAGAAAAAATCTTTGACACTTCTCCGTTTTCTCAATGACATTGAAATCAGCATTGAAAAAAGGCGCAAGTTTAAGTTTGTTCCACCTGAGCGAGCCTGACCGCAAGTCAGAGACCACTATGATGACACACCAAATGTGTTTGATGGATCGCAGGAAAAGAGCAGGAATAGGCTTTTCTAGGCTACAGTCCAAGCTATGTCTTCCAATGGTGCGACTGCTGTCGGCATCCAAAGTTATCCAACTTGAATAAACGCTTGGAGGTAAGGATGACAGCAGTGGTCTACGGCGATACAGATATCACTTATTATTGATATCTACAGAGCGCATTGACGTGAATCACACTGCTGCTCTCTCATTTAGCTATTTGCGCCTTACGGATTGTGGTTGTTGTGGATGGATATTCACAAATCTAAATGTTTATTTGAACCCAATAATGGTTGAATTCAAGAAGTTTAAGCTGCCTATCAATCATTGTTTTTGAAACCAGTGGACAGCCAGTGAAAGATGCGCTCTTGCAACAGCTGCATAGTGCAGATCCCAGCTTGTGGAGTAAAAGTAGGGCTTTCATTGCTCAATCTAATTCATGCTGATAAAAAAAATATATCCATAGACCTAATGGACACATGCTCAAACTCGCACACTTTTGATAGACTTAAAAGGGGCAATCTGTAGTTGCTACATCCATTTTTGGATTTAGAAATTATCAGTGGTGTAAAGTACTTAAGTAAAAATACTTTAAAGTACTACTTAAGTAGTTTTTGCGGGATATCTGTACTTTACTACTCAGAACTTTTACTTTTACTTCACTACAGTCCCAAATAAAATAATGTAACGAGTACTTTTGGGTGTCAGGGAAAATGTATGGAGTAAAAAACTGGGGAAAACCAGCACACTCAAGTAGTATTTTATTGGGTGACTTTCACTTTTACTTGAGTAATTTTCTATTAAGGTATCATAACTTTACCTCAAGTATGAGAATTGAGTACTTTTTCCACTACTGTAAATTATATATATTAATGTAAAGATACAATTTAATCATATTATTATATGTATTCGAAAGTGATGGGTTAGAAGAAGCCTACATAACCAACCCGTAAAGTAAAATTTAACGTCCATGTATGGCCAGCTATGTAAACTTTAACATTGATTTATCCTGCAATAGATGTGGTTCAGTTGGTAACATACATTTTGGTCTTCTTCTAATGTCTCTTAAGGGGAAATTATCTAAAAGTAACTTAATGTATCAGATTAGGTTACTGAGGTTTGGTAATCCCAAAATTACATTACTGATTACAATTTTGGACAGGTAACTAGTAACTGTAGCGGATTACATTTAGAAAGTAACTTAGCAAACCCTGCTGACCCCACACACATCGTTCTCTCTCTCTCTCTCTCTCTCTCTCTCTCTCTCTCTCTCTCTCTCTCTCTCTCTCTCTCCACACACACACACACACACACACACACACACACACACACACACACACACACACACACACACACACACTCACACACACATGACAAAAGCTACTCCTCCGGCCAAAAAATCAATAAAATGAAATGACACCTTGATGTTAAAATATGACTTTTTATTTTGTTATACTGTATCAATGAGTCTTCTTTCTAAAAGTATATGAATAGCATATCAATCATTGTTCAAAACAGTAGAGGCAATGTCTTGTCTAGAGAGAGCAAATTAAGTTGCCTATGTAATATTAACTACTTAAAAATAATGAAAGTAAGCAAGAATAAACGTAGATTGGTACAAGTTATCCGTACATAGACACAACATTTACAATGTGTAAAGATTTTTATAAGTGTAAGAGACTTGTAAGCTATCTCTTTCCACTCTTTTTACAGTGTCCCGGTATCTCACACTTTGGGACAATGCCAAAGAGAATTCTCCTTGTCGTGACAACAAAGGCTATCAGAATGTGATACTGTGTTTCAAAGGAGACGAGGTGGTGGAAAAAAGAGAGAAAATAGGGGGATAGTGAGTGAAGTGAGAGAGGAAAGGAGGGGGTGGGGGGAGAAACTTTCCCCCCCAATTGAGGAACACACACACACACACACACACACACACACAGTCCCACTCTCCTCTTCTCTCCTGGCCGCTCCCATGGGAAAATCCTGGACTGCACATAGGAGGTGGGAATGGCTGGCTGTTGGGTCACATGACCTGAGCCGCTAGCCAATAGAGCGCCAGTGACCCAGGCCGCTAGCCAATGGAGCGTTAGTGATTTGATTCAATCTGCAGCGAGCAGAATGGAGTGAGTCAGGTAAAGATCTGCTAGGGAGGGAGGGAGGTGTAACAGCGTGGGAACTGGGGGTTAGAGAAAGAGAGCGAGACACTCTCCAGGACCAGCTCTCTCTCTCTCTGCTACCTAACCGCTCTGCTATGTGGTAGTTGGTATGCTAGGATCTATGGCCAACACATAGATACAGATGAAAAAAAAGCACATTAAATGCTTGTTTCATTGAAACTAAAATAATAGTAATGGGCAGTGGTCTGTGCCTAAATGATTAAATTAACCTAAATAAATATTGTACAGTCCTCTAGGGCAATTCAGGCGGATGTCACAGGGCCTTCTTACTGAAGAATGTGTTTGTTTCATATGATTGTGTTTTGTGTTTGCTTTTCATGTACTGTGTAATTGATGTGTACATACAGTGAGGGAAAAAAGTATTTGATCCACTGCTGATTTTTGTGCGTTTGCCCACTGACACAGAAATGATCAGTCTATAATTTTAATGGTAGGTTTATTTGAACAGTGAGAGACAGAATAACAACAAAAACATGAAGAAAAACGCATGTGAAAAATGTTATAAATTGATTTGCATTTTAATGAGGGAAATAAGTATTTGACCCCCTCTCAATCAGAAAGATTTCTGGCTCCCAGGTGTCTTTTATACAGGTAACGAGCTGAGATTAGGAGCACACTCTTAAAGGGAGTGCTCCTAATCTCAGTTTGTTACCTGTATAAAAGACACCTGTCCACAGAAGCAATCAATCAATCAGATTCCAAACTCTCCACCATGGCCAAGACCAAAGAGCTCTCCAAGGATGTCAGGAACAAGATTGTAGACCTACACAAGGCTGGAATGGGCTACAAGACCATCGCCAAGCAGCTTGGTGAGAAGGTGACAACAGTTGGTGCGATTATTCGCAAATGGAAGAAACACAAAATAACTGTCAATCTCCCTCAGCCTGGGGCTCCATGCAAGATCTCACCTCGTGGAGTTGCAATGATCATGAGAACGGTGAGGAATCATCCCAGAACTACACGGGTTGGATCTTGTCAATGATCTCAAGGCAGCTGGGACCATAGTCACCAAGAAAACAATTGGTAACACACTATGCCGTGAAGGACTGAAATCCTGCAGCGCCCGCAAAGTCCCCCTGCTCAAGAAAGCACATATACATGCCCGTCTGAAGTTTTCCAGTGAACATCTGAATGATTCAGAGGACAACTGGGTGAAAGTGTTGTGGTCAGATGAGACCAAAATGGAGCTCTTTGGCATCAACTCAACTCGCCGTGTTTGGAGGAGGAGGAATGCTGCCTATGACCCCAAGAGCACCATCCCCACCATCAAACATGGAGGTGGAAACATTATGCTTTGGGGGTGTTTTTCTGCTAAGCGGCCAGGACAACTTCACCGCATCAAAGGGACGATGGACGGGGCCATGTACCGTCAAATCTTGGGTGAGAACCTCCTTCCCTCAGCCAGGGCATTGAAAATGGGTCGTGGATGGGTATTCCAGCATGACAATGACCCAAAACACACGGCCAAGGCAACAAAGGAGTGGCTCAAGAAGAAGCACATTAAGGTCCTGGAGTGGCCTAGCCAGTCTCCAGACCTTAATCCCATAGAAAATCTGTGGAGGGAGCTGAAGGTTCGAGTTGCCAAACGTCAGCCTCGAAACCTTAATGACTTGGAGAAGATCTGCAAAGAGGAGTGGGACAAAATCACTCCTGAGATGTGTGCAAACCAAGTACTAAGTCATGTTTTGCAGAGGGGTCAAATACTTATTTCCCTCATTAAAATGCAAATCAATTTATAAAAACGTTCACATGCGTTTTTTTTGTTGTTATTCTGTCTCTCACTGTTCAAATAAACCTACCATTAAAAATATAGACTGATCGTTTCTTTGTCAGTGGGCAAACGTACAAAATTAGCAGGGGATCAAATACTTTTTTCCCTCACTGTAGATATGTATCGTGTAATTGATGTGTACAGTTGAAGTCGGAAGTTTACACACACCTTAGCCAAATACATTTAAACTTAGTTTTTCACAATTCCTGACATTTAATGCTAGTAACAATTCCCTGTCTTAGGTCAGTTAGGATCACCACTTTATTTTAAGAATGTGAAATGTCAGAATAATAGTAGAAAGAAAGATTTATTTCAGCGTTTCTTTCTTTCATCACATTCCCAGTGGGTCAGAAGTTTACATACACTCAATTAGTATTTGGTATCATTGCCTTTAAATTGTTTCCACAAGCTTCCCACAATAAGTTGGGTGAATTTTGGCCCATCCCTCCTGACAGAGCTGGTGTAACTGAGTCAGGTTTGTAGGCCTCCTTGCTCGCACACGCTTTTTCAGTTCTGCCCACAGATTTTCTATAGGATTGAGGTCAGGGCTTTGTGATTGCCACTCCAATTGCTTGAATTCGTTGTCTTAAGCCATTTTGCCACAACTTTGGAAGTGTGCTTTGGGTCATTGTCCATTTGGAAGACCCATTTGCGACCAAGCTTTAACTTCCTGACGGGTGTCTTGAGATGGTGCTTCAATATATCCACATAATTGTCCTGCCTCATGATGCCATCTATTTTGTGAAGTGCATCAGTCCCTCCTGCAGCAAAGCACCCCCACAACATGATGCTGCCACCCCCATGCTTTACGGTTGAGATGGTGTTCTTCGGCTTGCAAGCCTTCCTTTTTTTCCTCCAAACATAAAGATGGTCGTTATGGCCAAACAATTATACTTTTGTTTCATCAGACCAGAGTACGATCTTTGTCCCCATGTGCAGTTGCAAACCGTAGTCTGGCTTTTTTATGGCGGTTGTGGAGCAGTGGCTTCTTCCTTGCTGAACGGTCTTTCAGTTTATGTCGATATAGGACTCGTTTTACTGTGGATATAGAAACCTTTGTACCTGTTTCCTCCAGCATCTTCACAAGGTCCTTTTCTGTTGTTCTGGGATTGATTTGCACTTTTCGCACCAAAGTACATTCATCTCTAGGAGACAGAACGTGTCTCTTTCCCTGAGCGGTATGACGACTGCGTGGTCCCATGGTGTTTATACTTGCGTATGTAAACTTCTGACCCACTGGAATTGTGAGTGTGAATTATAAGTGAAATAATCTGTCTGTAAACAATTGTTGGAAAAATTACTTGTGTCATGCACAAAGTAGATGTCCTAACCGACTTGCCAAAACTATAGTTTGTTAACAAGAAAGTTGTGGAGTTGTTGATAGACTAGTTTTAATGACTCCAACCTAAGTGTATGTAAACCTCTGACTTAAACTGTATATAGATTCATATAGTGTAATTGTTGTTAATTGATTTGTTCTTGCAGGGATCATCTGCGAAAGAGACTGTGGTCTCAGCATGATTCTCTGCTTAAAAAAAGATTGGATTTGCTGCACATGACATGATAAATCAACCATGTTTATGGAAGCAATACGTAAACTTAAATGGGAAACAAACAAAACCTTTGAAACAATAAAATAAATTCTGCTCTAGTTCTCCCAGTTACAACTATGACAATCACTTCTTTAGGGGGGTAATGAGTACATTTAGCTGCTTTGCAGTAGAAAGCTCATTGGGTTTGAACTCTCCACTTTCACATCACAGGGACCTGCCTGCAGCTCTTTAATTAGTGCATCTGCCTGGGTTAATGTCTAGGCCTGACCTTGCGAACCCCGCGAGCCTGAACTTGGAACAGCTAGGAGCCTGTCATGACTAGATATCTAGGCCTATTATCAACCTCTGACTAACGTCACAGACAGTCAGACAGGCAGGCAGGTCAGCGTGTCAGTCATATATGTTTTTCCCCTTTCTGTTTTCCACCAACATACAGCAGTGTGAAGAGTATCTATGTAATTAAAGGTTAAGTTGATAATGTTTGGTTATGTTGAGTATGAAGCCTAGATAATGTTAGGTTGCATTTGCCTGTTGATTGCTGGTAGGGTTTCTTCAAACATGTTTTTCCCTTTCCGTTTTCCCCCAACTGTGTGAAGTCAGAAAATGTTGGGTTATGTGTTAGATAATGTTAGTTTACGTACCTAGATAATGTTGGGTTATGCTGGGTTATGTAGAAGATAATGGGTTGTGTAGCCTAGATAATGTTGGGTTGTGCTGTGACTTGGTTTCAGCCAACTCTAGTTCAGATAGTTGCGTTTCTTCTTGGCAGGGATGTGATCAGGACAACATAGGAAATCAGGAAAATCTGGATTTGGGCTAGGGGAATGGTCAGTTTCAATTATATACCAATGGAGGATGTCAGAAAAACAGGAATTCCTTGTAATCAAGAAGAATCACCTCTCTGTTCTTGTCAGGGCAGCACTGTGCTAAGGCCACTTGCTTATGTTACGTGGTTGGAGAAAGCCGGGCCTCAGAGAGAGTTACATTTTGGCAGTAAAAATAAATAAATAGAGCAGCTCGTCAATCTAATGAACATAAACATCCCCATCAAAATCTGTCTCTTTAAGCTAGAGATATCTGTTCTTTTTCTACGGGCAGTGTCTTAATCTACTGCCTCCGCCTATATCAGCCTTCTGCATCTGTGGTTGAAAGTGGCAGAGCTACAGCGCTGTTTGTCAAACCAGAAGACATCTTCTCACGAAAACATCTGTAGCGTCCAAACGGTTTGACCTACAAAAACATGATCAGGCACGATGGTGTTCCCCGTTTTGTTCTACGACCCCCTCAAGCCCCACGGAACTCGTTGGTTCCGCCGCTGTGCCAACCTATGTCTGTAGCCTCTGAACCGTTCGGGTTACAAACTAACATGGAAAGGGGAGACTCTTACGAGCACGATGGTGTTTTGAAGAGGATAAAAACAGTGGCTCCGCCACAAACACATAAAGAAATGGCTTCAACAGCTAGTTTGTGAGTGGGCATGAACCGGAAGCAACTGGTTTTGGAATATAGATTGAGGAACAAATAGCAGCTATAGATGCTGCAACTGGAGCCTAGCATACTAGATGCGGCTTATTACTGTGTTATTAGTGTGCAATTAGTGTGTTATTACTGTGTTATGACCAACACAGATACTGCTGTAATGACCAATAGAACCACATCTCATCAAACACACTCCCATCTCCACACAGTCCAAAGACCCGTATTCATAAAGCGTCAGAATAGAAGTTCTGATCTAGGATCAGTTCCCATTCAATATGATCTAAGAGACCAAACTGATCCTGAATCAGCACTCCTACTATGAGAGGCATGACACACATACAGCCCCAGGGGTTTATTCAGTGAGATAAACATTTTCATAATGTCGCAGATAGAAATGAAATGAATAGAGCCAACAGAACTCCTTGCTATTCTATACCACAGAAGACAACCATGTCATAACCGTTCCACAAAGCTTCCGTTCCCGATAGCTTCTGTCTGTTATGGCTCCGTCATGGGAGCGCCACCAGATTCCGTTGTGCAACCCCGCTACCGCAGCCGCATATTTCACACCTTTCTTTTCACACAAGCACACACAAGCATGCACGGAATGTTATTGTAATGCTCCGTGATTCATCCCCAACTGTAAATATTGACAGTGGCTGCCTCTCTGCCTGTTCAGCCCCTGAGGAGCCTCTCCCTGAGAAAGATGTGGGCCAGGACTGGGAAGGAGAAGGGAAGGGCACGTGGGTGGTTCAAGGAGAAGGGCTGGCAGGGTAGGGCAAGCCAGTTGGGAAACTGGGGTAAGGTGATGTGGGACGGGATGGGGAAGGAGAATGGTGCGTGGGTGGTACCAGGATGGTGTGCTGCCTGGGCATTGCAGGGTAGGGTTAGGGAGACTGGGATAGAGGTAAAAGGCAGGGATGGGTGAGAGGACATGTGTGGAGACGCAGTAGGATTGGGGCAGGCTACAGGTAGGCCTACAGTTACAGTCTACTGCACCTTTCCTCTAAACACATGATCAGTTCGGAACTTTCTTTCCAAGCATTGCCACTGACAGCCAAGCATCCAAATGACCTGTGATGTGGTTCGTTCCGTGGATGCTCTCTCTGCTCTGTCTCTCTCTGTGTTTTTGTCTACCACCAAGCCTGTATGTGGAATGTAGCTGGAGCTGTGCCAAGCCTGTGGATGCGGGACAAAGCATGTATGCTGCTGTAGCGGTGCCAGCTAACATTCCCCGTCAGTCTCACCAGTGATCTCCATAACCCCATAACAAATTCCAAGATAGCGCAAGACACTTTTTTTCTGGTACACTATATAAACCAACTTCTGAACTAAGCTGGTTCAGTCTTCTTGTCAATACAATAAGTTAATTGGATGTCAATTCGTGATTTTAGGAAAACTATTGTTTTTCAATTAGGATTGTCTTAGCGATTTATGAATAGAATTTCAACATACACAAATTGACTTATTTTGAAATGATTTTGGTGCCAAACGTTCAGCTTCTTAGTCCTCCAGATGTTACTTCCGTCATTTAGGCGTTGGGTTGCCAACATCGATTTGTCACAGATTTCTACATTTCGATCTCACGCCTCCTCGCGGACAACAATGTACGTGTCTTTCACACAACGTTTGGCTGACACTAGGTGTTTACTGGGCATGAAACCACGGAAGTGTATGAGTGAGTTGATGGATAATAAGCAGACATAGGGCTTTCGTGCCCTAGGAAAAAAGGTATCCATGGGAAAAGTTGTTGGAGCACGCAGGCCCGAGAAAATAACAATACTTCCATCAGTGTGTGAACTCAATGGAGGACACATGACCACTGACAGCGGTAATCATGTGGTCCAGACTAGTCTATAGATAGGACATCTAGCTAGGTTAATAACGTGTGTTTAATCTGAGAACGCGCACACACCCCACTCTGGGGCAGATAACAGGAAATTAATAGGTCAAACACACACACACACAAACGTGCGCACACACAGGGTGGGGGAGATAAAGGGAAATTAAAGAGCTGGCAGGATGGTAGGGTTAAGTGGTAATGATGCAGGATAAGGCATCCGTGTGTGTGTTGTGTGTGTGTGTGAGAGAGAGATAGAGAGAGCCGCAGAGGGACATCAAAGCTCTCTTTCAGAGTGTCAGTGTCAACAGGAGACGCAGCGGCCTGAGGAGGTAGAACACTGTAGAGGAAGACAAGAAAGGAGGGAGTGAGAGGGAGAGAAAGAAAGAAAGAGGGTTTCAAAAAGGAAGGCGGGAACAAAAGCACAAGGAAAGAGGAGAATGGGGAAGGGGGGTTAAGAAGAAGCAGAGAGGAGGGGGAGGGGTTAAGGAGTTGGGGTGGTATGGAAGGAGTAGGGGGAAGAGGGGGGTCACCTCTGCTGCTCTGCTGGTGTGAAAGCAATGAGGTTAAGCCTAAAGAAAGAGCAGAGAGAGTTCCTGTGTCATAGACCCCACACTCCCTCCCTCCCTCCCCCGACCGGCCCCAGCTAAATTCCCCAGGGCCAGCGGCAGCCCCTTTCATTCTCCTGTGACACAGTAATTATAAGTGTGGGAACTGAATCTGTCCCTTTTTCAGTGCCCCCTCACCCTCTAACCAGCTTTCCCCCCTCCCCTTCCGCCTCGCTCCACCCCACCTCAGACCTCTATCGCAGAGACAGTGCACCCCACCCCTCCACCCACCTCCCAAGCGGTCTCCTCATAGTCCTACACGGCACTGATATTCATGGGAGCTGCACCCCCACTTGACCCCCACCCTCCCTCTTCCATCCCTCCCCCCTCCTTCTCTCCAGCGATAGAGCAGAGGCCGCTATGCTATCTCTCTCGCGGCAGTCAGTGCAACACTGCCGTCTCTCCCGCTCTCTATCACCACCCCCCAACTCGCTCCCACTCCTCGTTCCTCGTCTCCAGCCGTTCCCCCACCCCTCCTCTTCCTCTCCTACTCCCTTCGCTCGCTATCTTCACGCTGATGACCATGGAAACAACACTGTGGGAACCGGCCACCAGTTCACAAAAATAGACAGGGGACGATGGAGGAAAATGAAGGGAAGAGAAAACAAAGAAAAAAATCTATCCCGGGAGGAGGGGCTTATCTATCAATTAATCAATCAAATGTATTTATAAAGCCCTTTTTACATCAGCCGATGTCACAAAGTGCTGTACAGAAACCCAGCCTAAAACCCCAAACAGCAAGCAATGCAGGTGTAAAAGCACGGTGGCTAGGAAAAACTCCCTAGAAAGGCAGGAACCTAGGAAGAAACCTAGAGAGGAACCAGGCTCTGAGGGGTGGCCAGACCTCTTCTGGCTGTGTTGGGTGGAGATTATAAGAGTACATGGCCATTTAAGGCCAGATTGTTCTTCAAGATGTTCAAACGTTCATAGATGACCAGCAGGGTCAAATAAGAATCAGTGGTTGTAGAGGATGCAACAGGTCAGTACCTCAGGAGTAAATGTCAGTTGGCTTTTCATAGCCGAGCATTCAGAGGTCGAGTCAGCAGGTGCGGTAGAGAGAGAGAGTCGAAAACAGCAGGTCCGGGACAAGGTGCATGTTCGGTGAACAGGTCAGGGTTCCCTAGCCGCATGCAGAACAGTTGAAACTGGAGCAGCAGCACAACAATGTGGACTGGGGACAGCCAGGAGTCATCAGGCCAGGTAGTCCTGAGGCATGGTCCTAGGGCTCAGGTCCTCCGGGAGGGGAGTGAGAGAGGGAGAGAGAAAGAGAGAATTAGAGGGAGCATACATAAATTCACACAGGACACCAGATAAGACAGGATAATTACATCAGATATAACAGACTGACCCCAGCCCCCTGGCACACAGACTATTGCAGCATAGATACTGGAGACTGAGACAGGAGTAGGTCGGGGGACACTGTGGCCCCGTCCGACAATAACCCCGGACAAGGCCAACCAGGCAGGATATAACCCCACCCACTTTGCCAAAGCACAGCCCCTAAACCACTAGAGGGATATCATCAGATCACCAAATTACTACCCTGAGACAAGGCTGAGTATAGCCCACAAAGATCTCCTCCACTGTACGAGCCCAAGGGGGCACAAAACCGGACAGGAAGATCACGTCTGTGTCTCAACCCACTCAAATGACGCACCCCTCCTAGGGACGGCATGGAAGAGCACTAGTAAGCCAGTGACTCAGCCCCCAGAGGCAGAGAATCCTAGTGGAGAGAGGGGAACCAGCCAGGCAGAGACAGCAAGTGCCTTGCCGTTCACCTTCGCACCCCTGGGCCAAACTACACTCAATCATGGGACCTACTGAGACCTAGTCTGCGTATCTCGCATGGATAGGCAGACCATTCCATAAAAATGGAGCGCTATAGGAGAAAGCCCTGCCTCCAGCTGTTTGCTTAGAAATTCTAGGGACAATAGACGGACAGGTACACGGGTGTCCAATCACCTCGACCCTCATCTCGCGCCAACAGACGCTGTGCAATCTCTCACATCAAGGGAGCTAATGCTTTGATTCCAATCAGTCGAATCTTTATCACCCCGGTGATCACACAGACACACTGCCTCTGGGAAGCAGTGGCCGTCCAAGAGGCCTGGTCTGGGGCTGTCCTACCTCATTAGAATTGGGATGGGAATCATCAACCCCACACGTGTACTGGAGGAATGGGACTCCTCTTTTGTCTTTCTCCTACACCACAAGAGTTAAACTGCTGACGTAGCCTACAGTTTCTGTTCCTGTGAGAAAACCGCTTTTGTTGTGAGGAGAGGAGGGGGAAAAGACGACGACGCAAGTAGCGCATCATCTTTTCTTTTTACACTGACCGACCCAACCGGGCCGGGCTGACTATTTTTCCATTCCATATTTATCCAGTCCACGTCTTTCAGTACTGGTCCGGGTCTCTCTCTCTCTCCCAGCCCCAGCAGCCCTTTCCCAGGCCAAACTCTTTTGACCTTCTGGGCCTTCTACCTCGGCCATCCCCTGGGGGTGTCTCGTTTCGACCCTTCCCACCCCGGACTGCCCAGCACTCCCAAAGCAAACAGACTCCCAACCCTGATAACATCACTCAGGCAGCATTGCAGGCTGGGTGGAAGACTGAGTGGACGACTGGAGGAAACGCTGCCAGGCTCAGGCTGAAGCTGACCTCCAGTCCAACACGCACACGTTACGAGCATGCGGACAAACACACACTCGCACATTAGCCTGCACAAGCAGACGTACATTCATACACATGGACACACGCATACACACACGCCCACATAGAGGCCCGCACACACTTCGATGGACATAGACCAACAATGTATCACAATGATCACTTGCAAAAAGTCACACACAAGAGAACACGCAGCCAAACGTACTTACACAAACAGCAATATGTCAAAAACACAATAATTCTAGTCATTCTGACATGTACACACACACACACACGCTGGTTCACACACACCAGAGTTGGTCTGTGCTGGCGGTGCTGCTCACGCAACTAACATTCCCCTGCACTGTGTGTGTGTGTGTGTGTGAGACATCCACATCTTCTCTTAATGCCCCTCTTACACTATGACCTAAGAGCAACTTCTTCAAATGCCTGTGTCATGTTTATACAAGATATATTACCATAGACCATGGAGCTAGGGATCAGAGCACAGGGGACAAGAGCGGGAGACCTAACACATTCACACAGTTCAGAAAAACACGCTATATAGGGGGGAAATATCTGCAAGAACATCAGAGGGGTAGCTTGCAATAATAAACCGTCAACCATGAAAAACAGAGCCGACATTGTCTGGTTTGACATGTTAAAAGAGGAGTTAAGACACATTAGTTGAGACGCATCTTTAACATTGAGTCAAGGAAACTAAACATGTCTACGCAAGGTCGCACGCACACACACGCGGGCACACACACTGACACACTTCTAGTAAAAAGTCCCACCCCTTCTACGACTCTGTAATGGGAAAGTGTCTTTCTAGGTACAATGCATCTGGTATCACTTCTGCTAAAGCTGAGTTTCAGTAAGAGGAAGAACAGTGCAACATGATTCACTGACCAGAGACAGACGATCACATTTCCCCATCACCAGGGAAACCATGTAACCATGACCAGTAAGACCGAGGAGGACAAAATTCTTCCTAGTTTCTACAATTAAAAAGTACACACACACTATGGCTGGGCAAAACGGCATATCACAATATAAAAAAAAAATGTATGGCAGTAATTGACGGTATTGTATGTTTCTGATTATTGCATGATCATATGAATGGCAACAAATAGATTCTGATTTGAATGTGATTTGAATGTGCTTTCTCTATTCTGATGGTTTGGTACTCAACCGAGCTAGAACAAAACTGACAGTGAAGTAGTCCAATTTGTAGAACTTTTCATTTAATTTAGCCCTGCATCAAAATATGGTTATAGACAGTATTGTACACACACACACGCACACGCACACACACGCACAAACGCACACGCGCACACGCGCACACCCGCACACGCACGCGGTGGAAAAAAGTACTCAATTGTCATACTTGAGTAAGAGTAAAGATACCTTAATAGAAAATGACTCAAGTAAAAGTGAAAGTCACCCAGTGAAAGTCATCCGGTAATATACTTAAGTATCAAAAGTACATGTAATTGCTAAAATATACTTAAGTATCAAAGTAAAAGTAAAAGTATAAATCATTTCTTATTCCTTATATCAAGCCAAACAGACTGCACAATTTTCTTGTTTTTGAAATGTATGTATAGCCAAGGGCACACTCCAACACTCAGACATCATTTACAAACTAAGCATTGTGTTTAGTGAGTCAGTGGGGATGACCAGGGATGTTCTCTTGATAAGTCTGTGAATTGGACCATTTCCCTGTGCTGCTAAACACTCAAAATGTAACGAGTACTTTTGTGTGTCAGGGAAAATGTATGGAGTAAAAAGTACATCATTTTCTTTAGGAATGTAGTGAAGTAAAAGTCAAAGTTGTCAAAAATATAAATAGTAAAGTAAAGTACAGATACTTAAAAAAAAACACTTAAGTAGTACCTTAAAGTATTTTTACTTAAGTACTTTACACCACTACAGTTACCCACTTACGCTGAGTGTACAAAACATTATGAACACCTGCTCTTCCCATGACATAGACTGACCAGGTGAATCCAGGTGAAAGCTACAGTATGATCCATTACTGATGTCACTTGTTAAATCCACTTCAAACAGTTTCCTGTGTGTATCAAGAATGGTCCACCACGCAAAGGACATCAAGCCAACTTGACACAACTGTGGGAAGTATTGGAGTCAACATGGGCCAGCATCGCTGTGGAACACTTTCGACACCTCGTGGAGTCCGTGCCCCCACAAATCGAGGCTGTCCTGAGGGCAAAAAGAAGGTGTTCCTAGTGTTTTGTAAATTCAGTGAATATAGCCAAGTTATCATTATCATTATATAGCCAAGTTATCATATAAATGGCAGCAGTCTTTATCGTCCTGTGTGATTCAGTTGGTAGGAGCATATTGCTGGCAACGCCATGGTTGTGGGTTAGATTCCTGCAGGGATCATATACATATACGGAAAAATGGATGCACTCACTGAAGTGTAAGTAGCTTTGGATAGTTTGGATACAGTGTAAGTGGCATATTATTATTATTATTATTATTATTATTATTATTATTATTATTATAACAATAGTAAAGAATGCCAGGCATCACTAAAGGCTTGGTTGGTGGATTTTGCAGGATGTTAAACTGTGCGGTTGGTCATTGTGTGTCACCTACACACGCACACAGTCAGACACACACAGTCACACAGCTAGCTAGCATAGACTACACTACTGTCTGAGTGGAAGTGATCATTGTGTTCCCTCTGCGCACACACACACATACACACACACTGCTCTGCTCTCCCTGTGTGGCGGGCGCAAAAAAGTGGACCCTCTCGCGCCCCTCATCAACCCCCCTCCCTCCCTCTCTCCCCTCCCCTCCCTTCCAGAGCGGTTTCTACACTGGAGAACATAAACAGCTCTGTCTGCCCAGGGCCAGTTCTCATGACATCACCACACAGAAGGAATGCTCTCTCTCTCTCTGCTCTGTTCTGCTCTGTCAAAACCCTCAACCACCAGTTTAGAAGAAAAGCAAGAAGAGCCAGGTCTAGCTCTCTGTCTCTCATATTTTCTCCCTCTCTGTCTCTCTCCATGTCACCCATTCTTGTGTGTGGTCTCTCTTTCTGTCCTTATTTTCGACCTGTTGAAGGGAAAAGGAAGAAGAGCCAGGACTAGTTCTCGATCCCTCATATTCTCTCCCTCATGTTCTCCCTCTAACCCACTCTTGCTTGTGGCCCCTGTCCTTATTTTTCCCTCTCTAGCCATTTCCCATCTAACCCATACATTCCCTCAGTGAGACCTTTGCCATTTTGACATTGTCAGACCACACAACATTCAGTCCAGTTAATACATTACAATGTGACTACAACACAGAACACTAGGAACACACACACACACACACAGAACAGTAAATCAGAACACACAGTGTAGATTCGAGAGGAGGGACCAGTCTAAAAATGAAGACTTAACCAGTGGAACACTGAAAATAAGAATGGCTTCATTACTGAGTGCATGAGAAGCAGTGTGTGTGTGTGTGTGTGTGTACTGTAAAATATGTGTGGGGGGGTGGTATGGGGAAATTACGCACTACTTCATTGTATTGGTGTTTGGAGGAAAAGCCCCATTGAGGGTCCCCCTTCCTCACCCTCTCTGTGTCTCTCTCTCTGTGTCTCTCTCTCTCTCTCTCTCTCTCTCTCTCTCTCTCTCTCTCTCTCTCTCACCCTCTCTCTCTCTCTCTCTCGCGGCTATTGGAGAAAGCAGGGACAGGAAGCAGCTTGGCTCCCAGACAATGGAACACATCAAACCAGCCAGCCCAGGCCCTTTCGCAGGCAGGCTGGCAGTCACACACACACACACACAAACACACAGACACACAAATGCCAGCCAGCCAATCAAAACACATCGTACAAAAGCACGAACAGAGCAAGACAAACAGGACATTCCAGCAGCCGGGTGCTCCGGATTCCTCGCCACGGTTAATCTGAATCGGAGGGACAGAGGGAGACAGAGAGAGAGAAGGAGCTGGGGGACCCAGTTTGGGGAGGATGGAGGGTAGGGGAGAGGGAGAGGAGGGGTGTGAACAGGAAGCGGCGTCCAGATTATTAACTCTAAAATGATCCCCCGGAACTTTAATGAAGTGACCTTGAGCAAGTCACCCCCCGGGGTCCGTCCTCACAGAAAACAGGCAAGATATGGTTGCTTTCAGACCAGATGCTTGCTGACAGACAGCTCATCTTATGGCTCATCCAGGGATATCAACACCAGCCTGCTTCTCTTCCTGAGACTCTACTCTATTGTCTTATAGGATAGACAGCCATGAGCATCTACTCGTGGGACAGCGGAGAGCCTGAAGATAAGCCGCACAGGTTCAATAACTTTAGCCTGTCTCCCTAAGGGATCTTCCACACTCCTTCGCCACACACACTAGAAGCAGGGACACACATAGATTATCGGTAGACACAAACTCTCTCTATCTATCTCTCTCTCTCTCTCTCTCTCTCTCTCTCACACACCTCTTGATTTTCCCACTGACTCACACACAAAGTCTTTCACACACTCACACAAACACACCATCCAGACACACTCTCTGTCCTTCTCTCTCTTGACTTTCACACACTCTCTCTCTCTGTCTCTCACTCTCTCTATCTCTCTCTCGATCGACTTTCACACACACCAGGCAGAGACACATCAATCATCTGTGGTGCCCCAGGCTTTCCTTAGTTCCCAGACAGCCTGTCAGTCAGTGTGTGTGTGTGTTTGTGCATGTGTGTGTGGCTTCGCTCCGAGCCCAGTCTGTAACAGGAGACATGGACCCTTCGCCACACACAGTGGGAAATATTTAGGATGGTTTCCCTCGGAATGTCTTGGCGTGTCTGAGGAATGTCCCCCGACCGCAGAGACAGAACACTGATCCTAGCCCTGTTTTTCCACACCAGACAGATTCTGAGAAAACAGAAGTGCAGATAGGACTACCTCCTCAGCATTAATAAAGACGGAACACTGTGAAACACACACACAGAAAAGAAATTCCTGGAAATTGTTACACCGTGAAAAAGTGTATGTTTGTGTGTCCAGATTCTGACACAAAGAAACACACACCCACCTAGCGAAGGGTAACTTAAAATGTGTCTCACCCTCTCACATTCTTCCTTTTTTCTATTTTTTTCTCAGCCTGTTGCCCCCTTTGTAGATCAAAGCTCATAGCACAGAGTTCTCCCATCACCACTCATTCCCTTTCTCCCTTTCTCTCTCTTCCTTCCTTCCTCCCTCACTCTCCCCTTCCCCTCTCTCTCTCCCGCTCTCCCTTCCTCCCCCCTCTCCCTATCTCTCTCTTCCTCCCCCTCTCTCTCTCTTTTCTCACTCTCACGGTGTTCCAGTTCCTGTCGCTCTTGTTTTCACTTCCCCACTCTCACTCTACGGCTCGTGGGAACCTCAGTTCTGCAATGCTGTGCGTCTGTCTAGGACTGGGGCTAGGCAGGCGAGCTGATGTTTATCTCACTGACCATCTTCACCATGTCTGCATCCCAAAGGGTACCCTTTTCCCTACATAGTGCACTACTTTTGACCACAGCACATAGGAATCTGATCAAAAGTAGAGCACTATGAAGGGAATAGTGTGGTACTTGTGACGCAGTCCATCTCAACGTGTCAACAAAAAAAAAGGCCGGGGCAGACATCTGATGCATGCACTCAACGAAATTGAGCTTTGAAAATATAGATTGGGAGGGGCATGGCAGGGCCAGAGTTGTGCATCCAAAATGGCACCCTATCCCCTATAGCACCTGGTCAAAAGAAGTGCACTATAAAGGGAATAGGGTCCCATTTGGGACACGCTCAGAGCAGTGTTGGAAAGGGAGTTAGGGAGTGGCGGACTGTGAACCTAACTCTACCACCTATCCCCTCCATGGTATTCAGAGAGCGGAAAGATATCAGAGATTAAATGATATGGGCACGTCAAGGTTAAATTCTACGGATATCTGAAATGATAAATAGGTCACTGTATAGTTCCCCAGAGCAGAAGTGAAACCTTGCTGCATACAGTATGGATATTACTCATTTAGGGTAAGAACTGTACAGCTCAACCCATGCCTAGAAGGGACTCCTCAGTCCTCTTTGATGTTACTGAAGGAATCACAGATGATTTCCATGACTAACCCACCTAAACTCAGTTATCGTTGTGGTCTGGCACAGATATATACAGAGACCAAAGGCAGGCAGACTGAAACAATTATCTGATCTAAGCTAACATTGCCTTCCCATCACTGTATTCATCTCACAGAAACTGTTACAGATAACTATCCCTTTCCCCCCATATAATGGCTGTCACATTGGCTGTTTCACAAAATGCTGCAGTATTTGGAAACGTCCTGCTAAAGAAAGTCAGAGTTGAGAAGGCAATGATCTCTGGGTTTGTAAGACTGTGGTAAAGGTCAGCTTTAGAGAAGCAAAATGAAATCCAATCTACAGTATATTGGTATCACTGGTATTTGAATATCTCTCTCTCTCTCTCTCTCTCTCTCTCTCTCTCTCTCTCTCTCTCTCTCTCTCTCTCTCTCTCTCTCTCTCTCTCTCTCTCTCTCTCTCTCTCTCTCTCACACACACTCACTCACTCCAACTCTTTCTCACGCACACAATAAAGTAGACCAGCATTTCTTAAAGTATGGGTCGCGACCCACAGTGGGTTGCGGACCTGTTAATGGTGGGTTGCGACGTAAATGTATAATTATTTCATAAATTACTGGAATTTATTTGGCCAAGTGCAACTGCGCTCTCGGTTCACTGCGCTCCCTGCTTATCAGCGGTCTCTGCTCAGTTTGGCAGCAGCGCGAGTGGGAGATGCCCATGTGCTTCACTGTTTACCGGATCTTTTTTTGTGCCGTTTTCTTGAAGATCACTCCGCTGCTGCTCTGTCGTTCAAGCCACTGACCTGTTATTCCCAATCGCCATCACTCACCTCTGTCATGAAATGGACTCATGCTAGCCACAAGTTCTGGCTGAGCCCAATGGTCATAAAACGCAAATACAGTGATGACTTTTTGTCTCTTTCATACAAACTTTGAGAATTAACGAGGAGCGCCCACAATGTGTTTTGTGTGGGGAAGTGCTTAGTAATGAGTCTCTCAAAATGAACAAATTAATAAAACGACACGTCCTGACCAAACATCCAGGCACAACATGACGGTAAACACAGGGAGTTCTTTCAGAACAGGGCAGAATGCTTCAGGAAACAGTGCTTCGAAAGTGGAAAAGTAAGTCAACTAGCAAGTCATTGTTGTAATTTTATAACAGGTGATGATAAGCAGAAATAAGGGAGTAACGTTACTAACTCTCATAGTAGTAGATGTGAGTTTCTCTTTCAAACAATCCCCTGGCCTTGTTACGTTACACAGCAAATAGCTAACGTTAGCCAAAGCAAGCTAACTAGCGACCCTAAGAAACAGTACGGATGAAAAATGATCAGGCCTTCTGTACATTTTACTGTAGAAATGATTGCTGAAAACAAGTCTAGGTTGGAACTGTTGCTGTTACAAGTTATAATGTTTATTCTGAACTGGAATAAACTGATAGAAGCAAGATGCTTTTTGAGGCAAACACACTCACACAGTTCTGGGTTGCTCATCTGCAGCAGGAAGCGGTCTGCTGCATGACTGAGAAAGCAGATGTTCTGCTCCAGTTTGGCACCACATACCTATGCAAGCCAGGGTTCTCAAGTACAGAAACAGTGTCAATGCTGAGCATGACCTCAGTGTTGCAATGTCAAAAAACTGAGCCAAGAATAGACATGCTTATTGAAAACTTCAACCAGCCACACACCTCTCATTAGGACTACCTGGTTAAATAAAGGTGAAATAAATCAAAAATTATAATAAAAAGGACTGTGTGTATGTGTGTGTTCTGTGTTAGGTGATCAATCAGTTTATTCCAGTTCAGAAAAAAACATACGTATTTTAAAAGGAACAGTTCCAACCTAGACTTTCTTTCAACAATAATTTCTACAGTAAGATGTACAGTAGGCCAGATAATTTTTTATCTGTACTGTTACTAACGGTTGCATGATCAAAAAGCCTGTGTGTGTGTGTTCTGTTATACATATGTGTGTTGTGATCAATTCGCTCATTCCAGTTCAGAATGAAATGATTTATTGTATTTTAACAGCAACAGTTCCAACCTAGACAAGTACAGTTGAAGTCGGAAGTTTACATACACTTATGTTGGAGTCATTAAAGCTTGTTTTTTAACCACTCCACAAATTTCTTGTTAACAAACTATAGTTTTGGCAAGTCGGTTAGGACATCTACTTTGTGCATGACACAAGTCATTTTTCCAACAATATTTACAGACAGATTATTTCACTTATAATTCACTGTATCACAATTCCAGTGGGGTCAGAAGTTTACATACACTAAGTTGACTGTGCCTTTAAACAGCTTGGAAAATTCCAGAAAATAATATCATGGCTTTAGAAGCTTCTGATAGGCTAATTTACATCATTTGAGTCAATTGGAGGTGTACCTGTGGATGTATTTCAAGGCCTACCTTCAAACTCAGTGCCTCTTTGCTTGACAAAGTGGGAAAATCAAAAGAAATTAGCCAAGACCTCAGAAAAAAATTGTAGACCTCCACAAGTCTGGTTCATCCTTGGGAGCAATTTCCAAACGCCTGAAGGTACCACGTTTATCTGTGCAAATAATAGTATGCAAGTATAAACACCAATTCCAGTGCGTCAGAAGTTTACATACACAAGTATAAACACCATGGGGCCACGCAGCCATCATACCGCTCAGGAAGGAGACACATTCTGTCTCCTAGAGATGAATGTACTTGCGAAAAGTGCAAATCAATCCCAGAACAACAGCAAAGGACCTTGTGAAGATGCTGGAGGAAACAGGTACAAAAGTATCTAAATCCACAGTAAAACGAGTCCTATATTGACATAACCTGAAAGGCCGCTCAGCAAGGAAGAAGCCACTGCTCCAAAACCGCCATAAAAAAGTCAGACTACGGTTTGCAACTGCACATGGGGACAAAGATCGTACTTTTTGGAGAAATGTCCTGTGGTCTGATGAAACAAAATTGAACTATTTGGCCATAATGACCATCGTTATGTTTGGAGGAAAAAGGGGGAGGCTTGCAAGCCGAAGAACACCACCCCAACCATGAAGCACGGGGGTGGCAGCATCATGTTGTGGGGGTGCTTTGCTGCAGGAGGGACTGATGCACTTCACAAAATAGATGGCATCATGAGTATGGAAAATTATGTGGATATATTGAAGCAACATCTCAAGACATCAATCAGGAAGTTAAAGCTTGGTTGCAAATGGGTCTTCCAAATGGACAATGATCCCAAGCATACTTCCAAAGTTGTGGCAAAATGGCTTAAGGACAACAAAGTCCAGGTATTAGAGTGGCCCTGACCTGATCACAAAGCCCTGACCTCAATCCCATAGAAAATGTGTAGGCAGAACTGAAAAAGTGTGTACGAGCAAGGAGGCCTACAAACCTGACTCAGTTACACCAGCTCTGTCAGGAGGAATGGGCCAAAATTCACCCAACTTATTGTGGGAAGTTTGTGGAAGACTACCCGAAACGTTGGACCCAAGTTAAACAATTTAAAGGCAATGCTACCAAATACGAATTGAGTGCATGTAAACTTCTGACCCACTGGGAATGTGATGAAAGAAAAAAAAGCTTAAATAAATAATTCTCTCTACTATTATTCTGACATTTCACATTCTTAAAATAAAGTGGTGATCCTAACTGACCTAAGACAGGGAATTTTTACTAGTATTAAATGTCAGGAATTGTGAAAAACTGAGTTTTATTGTATTTGGCTAAGGTGTATGTAAACTTCCGACTTCAACTGTACGTAAGAGTGTTTTTAATGGGGAAAAATAAACATGAAAATATATTCATGGGTATTTTATTCTTATTTGTTTTTGTCTATATTGCATTTTTTTTAGGCATAAGGGCAATGAAATGTACCGATATTTACATATAGTTGCATATTTTCCTAAGCTTGGGTCCCAGGAAAACACAGAATTTCTCATTTGGGTCCCAGGCTGAAAAAGTTTAAGAACCCCTGAAGTAGACACTCACTCTTTCTCTCTCTTTCTCACACACACTCAGACACCCAACGTGAAATAGCCAAAAGAGAGTGGGAAGGAGAAAGAGACATAGAAGGAGCTAGACAGACAAAGAAAAAGGAGATTACTGAGATAACAGTCTTTTCTCAGGCCGTGGGTCGGCAGTGGAGGGGTTAATCATTGGCCGTGTGTATCAATGGGCCACACAGGGGGTTTAGAGGGGGTCCAGGACCAGGAATGTCCTCAAGTGTCTCCCATAGAGAGAGAGAGAGGCTTTCAGGGGGGAGGGGGTCTGGAGGGGGGTCTGAGTTGAGACGGCTGGTCAAGAAAGACACCCATCCACTGTGTGTGTGGGTGCGCGCGAGTGTGTGTGTGTGGAACAGGGGAGCGGGAAGAGAGGGCTCAGTCGGGTTTTGGTGGGGGTTTGAGTTGAGCTGGGCCTGGTCAAGAGAAAGACACCCATCCACAGCTTATCAAAGGACCTGATAACAAAGGGGTTAACTTCGCCTGGGTGGGCTTCCAACACACCACCAGCCCCAGGGATGCAGCGAGAGCTCTCACAAACACACACCCTTCCCAATATCAGCCCCTCTCCCCCCTTTGTATCACGCATTTCTTCACATGACTTGACCTCACTCATCTTAACTTCACTCATTGTTTCACCCAATGACAGTATACATGGTATTTCACCACTGTTTTATATAGTTGAACTCTATCTATTTATCAAGACGATAAAGCTGCTCACTTAGATTACTTTATGACAGTGGTTTTGCAATGCAACTTCTTAGGGGTTAAATGAGCAGATCTGTTTCCCAAATGTATTGCTTTTTTTCATGATCGCAGGAATCTGACCACAAAACAACTCTCAGACTAAACTAAGGTCCTCTCTCTTCCCAAACTAGCCAGATACCATATAAGGGGAACAAGCAGTGTGGTCAAAGACAGAACCATTTGAGACAAACAGTCTCTGCCTGGGACAAATGGTGGATGGAGGTCTGGGTGGGGGGTGTATTTGTGCAGTAGTCAGTAAGTGCCCACCAGCTCAGAAGGCACAGGTGGTTAAAGACAAGTTGACACATTTGAGAGGGACGGATAAAATCTGTTCTGTAGTCTGACTGACTGACTGAACCCCATTGGCGGAGTTATCTGAGCCATGAGAGCTAAAGGCTCGGACACACCAAAAGCGTTTGACGGCTGAGAGTACTTAACACCTCTTACATGTAGAATCTTCATTTTGTAAAGTGGATTTTCCCACGCTTAATAAACATAAAGTAGAAAACAATTTATCAACGCATTACCACATTTCCAAAGTAAATGTAATCATTATGGATCTGGCCCCATAATACAGTTAAGGGCTCCCGAGTGGCGCAGCGGTCTAAGGCACTGCATTTCAGTGCAAGAGGCATCACTACAGTCCCTGGTTCAAATCCAGCTATTTCCTTTTCTCAATCTCTTTTGGTACGCTCTATCTGCATATTTCACCTTTTTGCTCTGCTCTACATCCATCTCCCTCTCCCCCATCCTCCTCTCTGCCCTCCTCTCCTCTCTGTGGCTGGGCTGTCTGTCCTGTCGGTTCCCAGCAGTCTCCTCCTGTTTACAGCACACAGTAAATATCCCATTGTTCCAGTGATTACCACAGTAGGCACTTCAAACCTTGTGATTCACAGGATACAGGTCTCCAGCGCAACTATATCTCTCTGCTACTTCCTGGCACACCGAGCTCCATTCCACCATTCCAGGCCATTGCATTTGTCTTAAAGATACTGTACTGGACATACCCCATGAAGGACAAATGACTGACAAGTAATTCTGCTAACATGTCATCCCTAAGAACATGCCTGACTAACAGCCATGTGTTGTTCATTATATACCATGTTTTAAAAAATATATAATTTATGACTAATACATTAAACATGACTAAACTGAATTACCATGAGCTTTCATGCCTTATTCCATACATATCACCCTAGCAACCAATGTTTTTTTCTGAGAGAGATTCACACCCTTCATTTTCACATCCTTCTTTACCCTTGACACGCTTTGGAATCGGCCTATATGGATAGGACTAATTGAAATGTTTCTTCCAGAAGAAATATGAAAAGCATATGCATAAGCACGGTAGAAATTGAAACGGAACAGTTTGGAGATGATGGGAAAATGAGTACACCAAATGTGACGACCAAACTACAGTTCACCTGACACGAGACCAAACATTACACTGTTGATTTTATGTACATTTTACACGTACCATACTTTGACGCATTTGTTGATAACAAAATCAAAATACTCTGGAGACATTCAGTAACATGATCAGAATATTCCTGGAGAATGTGGGGTAGGTGCAACATGAGACAAAAAAAAGTACAAGGGTTTGAGTGAAAGGTCTAACTAAGTGGCCACACACCTCTCCAAAGTGTGCAAAGTTCCTAAGTAATTGTTATGCACTTTTATGACTCAAAGAACAGTCTTCAACTATAATGTTCTTTTTTAAACTCTCCTAGCTGTGCCTTTGAGGAACTAGAGCAAGCCCACTTGTAGTGTTTTTGTTTGGAACGCAACCCTGCATCCACGTCATCACACAATTACTGTCGCTGTTTACGCAATCCAAAAACGGACCATTATAAATCGCAATCTGGGTCAGGCGGGCATCACTTGAAAGCTTGTTCTATTTCCAACATGACTAGGTAAGTTATAAAATATGATCTTACAGAAACAGGTGAGAATTTTGGTGAGCGTAGAAAGGAGTCATGAGTGCGTGTGACGCAGAGACGTTTCTTCACAATAGACAAACATAAACTCATCCTGATCAGAACCCAGGGTATGACGCCATGTCGTCTTGTAACTGTACACCAAACATACTGATCATATATGACATGAGTTTTATGACATGGAAATGGGAAGTGCTCACTTGGACTCACGATGTTTGGCTTGCTTGTATTTACTGTAATCCTCAACGTCTCATTTTTCTAAATTCCTAGTCTTCTTATTTTACAGCATGGATGGATGGGTGCAACTTCATGTCGCGTGAGGTGCTCAAGTCAGTGAAAACCCCTACGGCGCTGTGAAGCGCAGAGACAGAGCTCTGACGTCATGTATGGCATGTTACTGTGAGTGTGTGTGTGTGTGTGTGTGTTTGTGTGTGGCGTATATATGCATGTATGTGTGTGTTTTGTGTGTGTGAGCATAAGTAGTGTGTGTGTGTTTAACTATTCCTGTGTGGACCACAAAAGTGGGGACATTTTGTTGGTCCCCACAAGGTAAAATGCTATTTCTAGGGGGTTTAGGGTTAAGGTTATAATTAGTGTTAGGGTTAGGTTTAGGGTTAGGTTTTTGGGTTAAGGTTAGGGTTAGGGTAAGAGTACGGGTTAGAGTTAGCTTTATGGTTATAGTTATGGAAAGTAGGATTTTGAACAGGACTGAATTGTGTGTCCCCACAAGGTTAACTGTACAAGACTGTGTGTGTGTGTGAGCAAGTGTGTGTATTTGTCTCCACAAGTGTGTTACTGTTTGTATGAGTTTGTTAGTGTGTGTGTGTTTGTGTGTGTGTGTGTGTGTGTGTGTATACAGTTGAAGTCGGAAGTCTACATACACCTTAGCCAAATACATTTAAACTCAGTTTTTCACAATTCCTGACATTTAATCCTAGTAAAAATTCCCTGTCTTAGGTCAGTTAGGATCACCACTTTATTTTCAGAATGTGAAATGTCATAATAATAGTAAAGAGAATAATTTATTTCAGCTTTTATTTCTTTCATCACATTCCCAGTGGGTCAGAAGTTAACATACACTCAATTTTTGTTTCATCAGACCACAGGACATTTCTCCAAAAAGTAAAATCTTTGTCCCCATGTGCAGTTGCAAACCGTAGTCTGGCTTTTTTATGGTGGTTTTGGAGCAGTGGCTTCTTCCTTGCTGAGCGGCCTTTCAGGTTATGTCGATATAGGACTCGTTTTACTGTGGATATAGATACTTTTGTACCTGTTTCTTCCAGCATCTTCACAAGGTTCTTTGCTGTTGTTCTGGGACTGATTTGCACTTTTCACCTCAAAGTATGTTCATCTCTAAGAGACAGAACGTGTCTCCTTCCTGAGCGGTTTGATGGCTGTGTGGTCCCATGGTGTTTATACTTGTGTACTTTTGTTTGTACAGATGAATGTGGTACCTTCAGGCGTTTGGAAATTGCTCCCAAGGATGAACCAGACTTGTGGAGGTTTACGATTTTTTATCTGAGGTCCTGGCTGATTTCTTTTGATTTTCCCATGATGTCAAGCAAAGAGGCACTGAGTTTGAAGGTAGGCCTTGAAATACATCCACAGGTACACCTCCAATTGACTCAAATTATGTCAATTAGCCTATCAGAAGCTTCTAAAGCCATGACATCATTTTCTGGAATTTTCCAAGCTGTTTAAAGGCACAGTCAACTTAGTGTATGTAAACTTCTGACCCACTGGAATTGTGATACAGTGAATTATAAGTGAAATAATCTGTCTGTAAACATTGTTGGAAAAATGACTTGTGTCATGCACAAAGTAGATGTCCTAACCGACTTATTGATGTCACTTGTTAAATCCACTTCAATCAGTGTAGATGAAGGGGAGGAGACGGGTTAAAGAAGGATTTCTAAGCCCTGAGACAATTTAGACATGGATTGTGTATGTGTGCCATTCAGAGGGTGAATGGGCAAGACAAAATATTAAAGTGCCTTTGAACGGGGTATGGTAGTGCCAGGAGCACAGGTTTGTATCAAGATCTGCGGTCTAAGACACTGCATCGCAGTATTGTCCTTGTCCCATCATGCTCTAGTGACTCCCTGTGGCAGGCCGGGTGAGAATACGCTGGCTTCAGGCGCCAGTTGTACGATGTTTCCTGCGACTGGCTTCCGGGTGCGACTGGCTTCCGGGTTAAGTGAGCAGTATTTCAAGAAGCAGTGCGGGGGCCTCCCGAGTAGCGCAGTGGTCTAAGGCACTGCATCGCAGTGCTAGCTGTGCCACTAGAAATTCTGGGTTCGAGTCCAAGCTATGTCGGCCGCGACCGGGAGACCCATAGACGGCACACAATTGGCCCAGCGTCGTCCGGGTTAGGGAAGGGTTTTGCCGACAGGGATGTTCTTGTCCCATCGCGCACTAGCGACTCCTGTGGCGGGCCGGGAGCTGTGCACGCTGACACGGTCGCCAGGTGTATGGTGTTTCCTCCAACACATTGGTGTGGCTGGCTTCCGGGTTAAGTGGGCATTGTGCCAAGAAGCAGTGCGGCTTGGTTGGGTTGTGTTTCAGAGGACGCATGGCTCTCGACCTTCGCCTCTCCCGAGTCCGTACGGGAGTTGCAGCGATGGGACAAGACTGTAGCTACCAATTGGATATCATGATATTGGGGGGGAAAAGTGGTAAAAAAAAAATACTCAGTATTAGGAAGGTGTTCTTAATGTTTTGTACACTCAGTGTATGTCTCTATGTGTGTCTGTGTCTGTGTGCCTCTATACTTCTATCCCACTTATGCAGCCCCCCTGTGGTCGTCAGAATTCTCCAGTAGCAGCACGTCGACCCCAAGACAGTGCAGGTAGCGCCCCAGACCCTGCAGCATGTTGTCACACACCACACGCAGCTGCTGTAGGGGCATGGGGGGACCTGGGATCTCTGGCTCTCCTCCCCAGGCTGGGGTCTCTTATCTGGGTCTAGGGTCGGCGTTGGACCTTGGGGTGAGGATGGGGCCACTGAGACCTCCTGATGCCCCTGATAACATGGAGAGAGAAAGAGACAATATTAAACCTGACTAGAAACCCCCAGGTTTCCGTCTAACAGCTACAAAAGACATTCACTTTACTTTACTTGAAAGGTACCTACATAAGGACTTCATAACACAGTCATAAGCCTTACATAACACATTCATATGCCAAAGACTCATATTGCTTTGTTCCATGTTGTAGAATAAGACTATTGAAGCCCTTGGTTGTGTGAACTTTTCATGAATTGTGTTGTAATTTAATTGTACTTGAAGCACCAAAATGCTTCAATGCACATTTCCCCAGGCCTTCCTATCAAGGGAGTATTCAATTTTAGCCAAAAAACTGCAGCCATGACAATCCTGGCTGACCCTAAACAAAAACAAAACAGTGGTGTCATGATGTGGAGGAGTAGTAGTTAACCTATGACCCTCGGCGACTGGCCTGCTTCTTCTCTTCTTTCTTCTCTTCTTTACTCTTCTCCATCTGAAGCGAGGAGATGGAGCGGAGGTCTTGTGGCAGCCCAAAGCATGCTGGATCCTGGGAGAGGGCTGAGTAGACGTCCAGTAAGCATCGACAGCTATAGAGAGACAGAGAAAAGAGAAAGAGATAGAGAGAGGGGGTGGGTGAAAGAGAAAGTGAAATAAACAATAAAAATGAACAGTAAACATTACACTCACAAAAGTTTCAGAGGGGGAAAAAAAAGAATCCACATGGCCATGGGGTGAGACAGGGATGCAGGTTGAGCCCCACCCTCTTCAACATATATATCAACTGGCAAGTGCACTAGCACAGTCTGCAGCACTCTGCCTCACCCTACTAGAATCTTAAGTCAAATGTCTACTGTTTGTTGATGATCCGGTGCTTCTGTCCCCAAGCAAGGAGGGCCTAGAGCACAGATTCTGTCAGATGTGGGCCCTGACAGTAAATCTCAGTAAGATAAAATAATGGTGTTCCAAAAAAGGTCCAGTTGCCAGGACAACAAATACAAATTCCATCTAGACACCGTTGCCCTAGAGCACACAAAGAACTATACCTACCTCAGCCAAAACCTCAGCACCACAGGTCATTTCCACAAAGCTGTGAACGATCTGAAAATAATCTACTATTTTTTTTAATTTTTTTTTTTACCTTTATTAAACTGGACAAGGCAAGATGGGCCTTCTACGCCATCAAAAGGAATATAAAATTCGACATCCCAATTAGGATCTGGCTAAAAATACTTAAATCAGTTATAGAACCCATCGCCCTTCATGGTTGCGAGGTCTGGGGTCTGCTCACCAACCAAGAATTCACAAAATGGGACAAACACCAAATCGAGATTCTGCATGCAGAATTCTGCAAACATATCCTCCATGTACAACGTAAAACATCAAATAATGCCTGCAGAGCAGAATTAGGCCGATACCCACTAATAATCAAAATCCAGAAAAAAAGGCTGTTAAATTCTACAACCACCTAAATAGAAGCGATTACCAAACCTTCCGTAACAAAGCCATCACCTACAGAGAGATGAACCTAGAGAAGCAAGCTGGTACTGGGGCTGTTAACAAACGCAAACAGACCCCACAGGGACCCAGCACAGCAACAGCAATACAATTAGACCCAACCAAATCATGAGAAAACAAAAAGATAATTACTTGACACATTGGAAAGAATAAACAAAAAAACAGAGCAAACTGGAATGCTATTTGGCCCAAAATAGAGAGTACAAGGGTGACTATGTACAGACTCATTGAGCATAGCCTTAGGCAGAGGCTGCCGTAGGCAGACTTAACTCTCAAGAGAAGACAGGCTATGTGCACACTTGCCATAAAATGAGGTGGAAACTGAGCTGTACTTCCTAACCTTCTGCCAAATGTATGACCATATCAGAGACACATATTTCCCTCAGATTACAGACCCACGTAGAATTTGAAAACAAATCCAATTTTGATAAACTCATACCTACTGGGTGAAATACCACAGTGTGCCATCACAACAGCATGATTTGTGACCTGTTGCCACAAGAAAAATACATCCAGTGAAGAACAAATACCATTGTAAATACAACCCATATTTATGTTTATTTTCGTTTGAGTGTAATGTTTATTGTTTATTTTTTATTGTTTATTTTATTTGTTCATTATCTACTTCACTTGTTTAGGCAATGTAAACATGTGTAAACAGCAACTTAATTCAATTCAATTGAGAGAGAGAGAGAGCGAGAGCGAGAGCGAGAGCGAGAGCGAGAGCGAGAGAGAGAGAGAGAGAGAGAGAGAGAGAGAGAGAGAGACAAACACACCCACTTACTGGTCTGAGGCCAAACCACACGACTAACAACATTGGATACTATATCCCATCCTGGAATTTACAAGGCCTGAAGTCATCTGCATTTGGCCTAAAGAGCAGGAACCTGGACTTCAAAGAAATTATCCCGTTTCAGGAGAAGACCCAGATGCAGACAGTGCATAACAAAAGTTTATTACTAGAACAGGCGGCAGGCAAAACGACAGGTCAAGGGCAGGCAGAGGTCAGTAATCCAGATCAGAGTCCATAAGGTACAGAACGGCAGGCAGTCTCGGGATCAGGGCAGGCAGAGGTCAATAATCCAGGTTGGTGTGACAAGGTACAGAACAGCAGGCAGGCTCAGGGTCAGGGCAGGCAGAAATGGTCAAACTGGGAAAACTAGAAAACAGGAAGTAGAAAAAGACAGGAGCCAGGGGGAAAATGCTGGTAGGCTTGACGACAAAACGAACTAGCAACAGACAAACTATAACGACACAAGGCGAGACCTAAATGCAGACACAGGAGGCAGATGGTTAAGTCTCTGATATTTATTGAACAATGAGGGGCAGGCAGAATGGTCAGGCAAGCGGGATCAGTGTCAGGGAGGGCAAAAGGTCAGAACCGGGAGGATTAGAAAAGAGAGACTAGGAAAAAACAGGAGCTTGGAAAACCCGCTGGTTGACTTGGCAAGACAAGGCGAACTGGCAACAGACAAACAGAGAACACAGGTATAAATACACTGAGGAGAATGGGGAAGGTGGAGGGGGTTGGAGACAAGCACAAAGACAGGTGAAACAGATTAGGGTGTTACATAAATAAGAAATACATACATTGTCATCCTACAACAAACATGGTATAGAGGAGATGGACCCACTGGTTGTCCTATAGGTTACAGAGAGCTGGTAGTCCCATCTACCAAACTACCTGGTGTGAAACAGGGAAGGGACTCAAGGGGTATGCTAATTTGGTATAGAGCAGACCTAACTCACTCTATTAAATTAATCAAAACAGGAACATTTTACATTTGGCTAGAAGTTCAAAAGGAAATATGTCAACAGAGAAAAATGTCCTCCTGTTTGCTACCTGTATCCCCCCACTAGAATCCCCATACTTTCATGAAGACAGCTTCTCCATCCTGGTGGGGGAAATCAATCATTTCCAGGCCCAGGGACATGTACTAGTCTGTGGCGACCTAAATGCCAGAACTGGACAAGAACCTGACACCTTCAGAACACAGGGGGACAAACACCTACCTGGTGGTGACAGCATTCCCTCCCCCATATGCCCCCCTAGGCACAACTACGACTAAATAACCAACAAAAACGGGTCACAACTCCTGCAGCTCTTTCACACGCTGGGTATGTACATAGTCAATGGTAGGCTTCGAGGGGACTCCTATGATAGGAACACATAACTCATCTATTGGCAGTAGTACTGTAGACTACAATATCACTGACCTCAACCCAGAGTCTCTCAGAGCGTTCACAGTCAGCCCACTGACACCCCTATCAGATCACAGCAAAATCACAGTCTACTTGAACAGAGCAATACTTCATCATGAGGCATCAAAGCCAAAGGAACTGAATAATATTAAGAAATGCTATAGATGGAAGGAAAGTAGTGTGGAAACCTACTAAAAAACAATTTGGCAACAACATATTCAATCCCTTTTAGACAACTTCCTGGACAAAACGTTCCACTGGAACAGTGAAGGTATAAACTTGGCAGTAGAAAAACTAAAAAGTATATTTGACTTCTCAGCTACCCTATCAAATTGAAAAATGTCAAACAGAAAACCGAAGAAAATTAACAACAATGACATGTAAGGGATGCGTATTGGCAATAGAGAAGTCAGGCGCAGGAGAGCAGAACTCTATTTTCGCAACGGAGTAGTTTAATAATAAAACCAAATGGAAAACAGAACAAATAGAATGAATGGGTAACATAACCCGTAGCATAGCATAAAACGTGCACAACACTTACACACAAACAATTCCGGACAAGGACATGTGGGAAACAGAGGGTTAAATACACAACATGTAATGAATGGAATTGAAACCAGGTGTGTGGGAAGACAAGACAAAACAAATGGAAAATGAAAAATGGATCGATGATGGCTAGAAGACCGGCGACGCCGACCGCCGCCCGAACAAGGAGAGGCACCAACTTTGGCGGAAGTCGTGACAGTACCCCCCCGGCCCCCTTGACGCGCGGATCCAGCAGCGCTCCGACACCGGCCTCTGGGACGACCCGGAGGGCTAGGCGCAGGGCGATCCGGACGAAGACAGTGGAACTCCTGCAGCATTGACGAGTCCAAAATGTCCTCGACCGGAACCCAGCACCTCTCCTCCAGACCGTACCCCTCCCACTCCACGAGATACTGAAGGCCCCTCGCCTGACGCCTCAAATCCAGTATGGAGCGAACGGAGTACGCCGGGGGCCTCTCGATGTCCAGAGGGGGTGGAGGAACCTCCCGCACCTCAGACTCCAGGAGTGGGCCAGCCACCACCGGCCTGAGGAGAGACACATGGAACGAGGGGTTAATTCTGCAAACATATCCTCCATGTACAACGTAAAACACCAAATAACGCATGCAGAGTAGAATTACCCTAATTATTAAAATCCAGAAAAGAGACGTTCAATTCTACAAATACCTAAAAGGAAGCTATTCCCAAACCTTCAACAACAAAGCCATCACCTACAGAGAGATGAACCTGGAGAAGAGTCCCCTAAGCAAGCTGGTCCTTCACAAACACAAACAGACCCCACAGAGCCCCATCAACACAATTAGACCCAACCAAATCATGAGAAAACAAAAAGATAATTACTTGACAAATTGGAAAGAATTTACAAAACAACTGAGCAAACTAGAATGCTATTTGGCCCCAAACAGAGAGTACACAGTGACAGAATACCTGACCACTGTGACTGATCCAAACTTAATGAAAGCTTTGACTATGTACAGACTCAGTGAGCATAGCCTTGCTACTGAGAAAGGTCGCCGTAGGCAGACCTGGCTCTCAAGAGAAGACAGGCTATGTGCACACTAAGCTGCACTTCCTAACCTCCTGCCAAATGTATGATCATATTAGAGACATATATTATCCTCAGATTACACAGATACACTAAGAATTAGAAAACAAACCCAATTTTGATAAACTCCCATATCCACTAGGTGAAATACCACAGTGTGCCATCACAGCAACAAGATGTGTGACCTGTTGCCACAAGAAAAGGGCAACCAGTGAAGAACAAACACCATTGTAAAGACAACCCATATTTATGTTTATTTATTTTCCCTTTTGTACTTTAACTATTTGCACATAATATTAAATTTGTAATGTCTTTATTCTTTTGGAACTTTTGTGAGTGTAATTTTTACTGTTCATTTTTATTGTTTAATTCACTTTTGTTATTATCTAGTTCACTTGCTATTGCAATGTTAACATATGTTTCCCATGCCAATAAAGCCCTTAAATTGAATTGAATTGAATTGAGAGAGGGGAGAAAAGAAAGAGAAGGGCTAGAAGGAAGGCAGAAGGAAGGCGTGAGAAGGTGTGAGAGAAAAACACTGCGAAGAAATACAAGATTTAGAGATAAGACAGACACAAAGACAAGACAGCGAACATCAAAAGAGAGAGATAGAGAGATAAAGGGACAGACGATACTATCTCTCCAGAGACAGACAACATTTCAGTGACCACACTAGGATACTACTGAAGTATGAGATCATATACTGCATTGGGCATGCATTCTAAGAAGTATGATAATGGACATTGATACATGGCTCCAGTTCAGTTAAGTTCACATTATTGGCCTTTGCAGGAATTATTCTCACATTCTCCAGCACTGAGAGAATGCTGAAGAAGATAACAAGAGGCTGCTCACCTGCGTAGCGGGGCTGGCAGTACCGGAGCAGTCGTCTCTCCCAGTTGGTGTGTGTGTGTGTGTGTGTGTGTGTGTGTGTATGTGTGTTTGCCTGCATGTGTGTGTGTGTCTATACAATGCATTCTGAAAGTATTCAGACCCCTTCCCTTTTTCCACATTTTGTTACATTACAACCTTGTTCTAAAATGTATTAAATAAAATGTTTGCTCATCAAAAAAACACATAACACCCCGTACTGACAAAGCGAAAACAGGTTTTTAGAAATGTTTGCAAATACCTTATTTACATAAGTATTCAGACCCTTTGCTATGAGACTCGAAATTGAGCTCAGGTGCATCCTGTTTCCATTGATCATCTTTGAGATGTTTCTACAACTTGATTGGAGTCCACCTGTGGTAAATTCAATTAATTGGACATGATTTGGAAAGGCACACACCTGTCTATATAAGGTCCCACAGTTGACAGTGGATGTCATAGCAAAAACCAAGTCATGAGGTTGAAGGAATTGTCTTTAGAGCTCTGAAACAGGATTGTGTCGAGGGGAGAGATCTGTGGAAGGGTATGAAAAACATTCTGCATCATTGAAGGTCCCCACGAACACAGTGGACTCCATCATTCTTTAATGGTAGAAGTTTGGAACCACAGAGACTCTTCCGAGAGCTGGCAGCCCGACCAAACTGAGCAATCTGGGTAGAAGAGCCTTGGTCAGGGAGGTGACCAAGAACCCGACGGTCACTCGGACAGAGCTCCAGAGTTCCTCTGAGGAGATGTGAGATCCTTCCAGAAGGACAACCATCTCTGCAGCACTCCACCAATCGGGCCTTTATGGTAGAGTGGCCAGATGGAAGCCACTGCTCAGTAAAAGGCACATGACAGCCCGCTTGGAGTTTGCCAAAAGGCACCGAAAGGACTCTCAGACCATGAGAAACAAGATTCTCTGCTCTGATGAAACCAAGATTGAACTATTTGCCCTGAATACCAAGCGTCACTTCTGGAGGAAAACCTGGCACCATCCCTAACGTAAAGCATGGTGGTGGCAGCATCATGCTGTGGGGATGTTTTTCAGCGGCAGGGACTGGGAGACGTGTCAGGATCAAGTGAAAGATGAACGGAGCAAAGTACAGAGAGATCCTTGATGAAAACCTGCTCCAGAGCGGACCTCAGACTGGGGCGAAGGTTCACCTTCCAACAGGACAACTCTAAGCACACAGCCAAGACAACAAAGGAGTGGCTTTAGGACAAGTCTCTGTATGTCCTTGAGTGGCCCTGCCAGAGCCCGGACTTGAATCCGATCGAACATCTCTGGAGAGACCTGAAAATAGCTGTGCAGCGGCGCTCCCCATCCAACCTGACAGAGCTTGAGAGGATCTGCAGAGAAGAATGGGAGAAACTCCCCAAATACAGGTGTGCCAAGATTGTAGTGTCACACCCAAGAAAACTCAAGGTTGTAATCGCTGCCAAAATGTCAAAAAGCCTGTTTTTGCTTTGTCATTATGGGGTATTGTGTGTCGCTTGATGAGGAGAAAAAGACGATTGAATCCATTTTAGAATAAGGCTGTAACGTAAAAACAAAATGTGGAAAAAGTCAAGGGGTCTGAATACCTTCCGAATGCACTGTACCTGCCTTATCGTAGCTGACTCATCCTCTGCGGTTGTCTCTCCCAGTTACCCAGCTGGTCCATATTATCCAGGGATTTCCCCAGGACCTGCTTACCACAACTAGCACTATGGTGGATCTGGGGATCACACACATAGGATAAAGGCCAATGTTTAGAATATTGTAATAACATTGGTAATAACAGGGCCCATTTTTACTTAATCTTTTGACCCCAAAGAAAATCCGTTCTGCCACCTCTGGTATCTTGGCCCTCCCACCCCTACGGGACGTCAGCTCCCGCTCAGCCCAGTCCAAGCTCTTCTCTGTCCTGGCACCCCAATGGTGGAAACAGCTTCCCCCTGAAGCTAGGACAGCAGAAAACATCTGAAACCCTACCTCTTCAAAGAGAATCTTAAATAAACACAGAGCGGAGGTTGGAGTCATTAAAACTTGTTTTTTCAAACACTCCACAAATTTCTTCTTAACAAACTGTAGTTTTGGCAAGTCGGTTAGGACATCTACTTGGTGCAAAAATAATGGCACCGGTTGGCCTATAGGGGCCGCTGTTTTAAGCAGTCTCATTAAAACCTCATTTGACCTAGAGCAGGGCTTGACATGAACCCTTTTAGCGATATTGCAACATTACAAATGCAACCAAACTTTTTTTATGTCTTAAGAAAATAATTCCCTCCAGGGATCGATATTAAGGGCGTTCCGTCATCCCTAGGACAATAAAGAAAAGACTCTGAGGCCATTCTGGGACGACAGATCCAAAATTCATACAACCACTGCATATTAAAAAAAGAATTAAAAGCAATGAGGCGGATGCAACAGATCAGACTGTTTAGCTTAAAATGTTGATCAAGTTATATTTCGTAATATAAAGCTCAACAATGCGCACATGGCTGTAGACTATGTGTCACATCTACTCCCGCTCCCCCGCTCCGGCACTTAACGTCCCCAGTCTACTAACCACCGGTCCTGGCAACCCGTCATTACGCACACCTGGCAACCATCATTACGCACACTTGTGCTACATCATGAGGCATAACTGGACTTCATCACTCCCTGATTACGTCCCCTTTATCTAGCACCCAATGGAATCATCCTTTAGGTAGTATTGTTTCCTGTTTTCTTGTTTAGACGCTACTCCTGCTTTATATTCACTCCATGGCCGTTCCTATTAAACTCACCGACTTCACCTGCTTCCTGACTCCCTGAGTCTCCGTTACAGAATACTACCTCACTGAATGGAAGCAGCAGCCAACCGAGACATCTCCCAGATGGTCGGCGAACCTCGGGACCTACTTCGCCAACACCATAACCAGCTGGCGCAACTGGGGACGGCTATGGATGAGGTCCTCGTCTAGATCTTCCTCAAAGGACGTCACCCCCAACGTGCGGAGGATCTTCGACCATAAGTCGACCCAGCGAGCCAGCACCCCAGCCCATTCAGCAGTCTTCCCAGGTCAGCGATGCCTGTTTGTCCCTTCCGGACAAATATGACGGGACTCTATTTTTCTCATCAAACGGGAGCCCTCATCGCCGAGGGCTAAGGTTGCCATGGTTATTTCCCTGCTGACCGGGCGGGTGTTGGAGTGGGCTACGGCCATCTGGGAGAGAGGAGAGGAAGAGCTGGATTCCTATGGGAGACTCATGGCTCTGTTCAGAGGCTTCTTCGATTATCCACCGGGGGGTTGAGCGCCTACTCCAACTATGGCAGGAGGACCAGACCGATGCGGAGTATGGCCTCACCTTCCGTACAGTGGCAGCATCCAGTGGATGGAATGAGCCAGCGCTCCGCACCTTATTCAGTAGAGGATTGCCCAGACGAAGTTGACTTGCAAAGACGACACCCTCTCATTGGATGCACTCATTGCGATGGCCATCTATCACTCCCATCACCTCTCTCCCTCATTCGTTGGCCAATCTGTCAGAGTCTGAACCCATGGAGGTAGGGGCCACACGCCTCCCCGCGGCTGAGCGACGCCTTCGGAGACAGCTTGGGCTCTGTCCCTATTGTGGTCAATTGTGGCTTTCCCTTACCCTGTGGTTCCACGTCGGTTGAGAGTCTTTATTAAATGTTTTTTTGTTAAAATAACATGTCTTTGACGATTTTTGAAACACTCATTGTCGTCTCCATGCTGTCCGCGCCTATACCGTGGGTCTCCCATCCTCCTCCATTTTTCAAGTCACCAGCCTCCACTGACACACACACAGGGCCTGACTGTGAAGTTGATGACAGAGACACACTGTAATTGCAGCTCGTTCTCACCGCCTCCAGCTCTTTTCTGGTCCAAAGGACAGAGTTGTTCTTTCAGTGCCGTGGGGTCAGCACCTGGAGGTCACACAGGTGATATGGGGTTACACGGACCCCTACTGACCTCTCGCCCCAACCTGTCAATGGCTATGGGGTTACCAGCCTAATCCTTCACCCAATGCATTAGAGGAACCCACCCATCCTATTCTGTTTCTCACTTTCCTTTTCCCCCCATTTTCACACACACTAGATATACCTAATCGCCTAAATCCTGATGCATGGCAAACTGAACAAATAACATACACACACATTAGCCTATTCCTCACTAACTACTCCTTCACAACGTGTGTCACTACACCTTAATGTTTGTATCACTGCTAAGAATAGCTGGGTTATCATTAACTCAAAAGAGTGAGATGGGATAGGATTAACAGCAGTTGGGTTACTGACTGAGGTTTGGACTAGTTCTGCTTAGCTTTTGGTTTGATTTAAAGCCCTAAAACCCACTGAGAACTGAGAGGACATTTTTGGAAGGCTGGGATGAGTTTAAAAAAAGGCCTGTTAACAAAAGGGAGACAAGGAGAGGTATAGGCCGGGTATGTTCCTAAACATTCCCAAATGCTCTTGCCTATCTCGCTCTGTCTTTCTCGCTCTCTCTCTCTTTCATGCTGTGTGGGCTCTGACTCCCTCCTTCCCAGGCCGAGTGTTCCTGTTCCCCTCTCCCCACTGCTATCTGTTTGTCTCGGATATCCCCAGGAAAGGGCAACGCGGTGGTCATGGTGTAAAACATCCAGCCTTCCTGACCGACAGCCTGGGAAAGCAGACCAAAGGGCTTCTCTCCCTCTCTCGCCAACTCTCAGGTCCTCACAGATCAGAGCTGGCTAATGCATGCCTAACAGCAGAGAGACAGAGCAGTGTGTATTGTAACATAGCTCAGAACAGCTCTGGGAAGCACAGGTATGAATTGCACTAAGGAAAACCCCTCCTCACTGACTCCCCAGAGCAAAGCACAGCACAATGCATGGCGGTAGAGCACCGCACACTTCACAGAAATCTTCTTTCTATGTTGCTACTCTACCAGTTATACCCCCCCCCCCCCAACCATTCAGTCCCACAGTCCCACAGAAAAAGAAGGGGGTGGGGGCTAAGGAATGTGGAACATGTAGCTTCTCAATTGCATGGGTGAGCTACTGAGTGACAGGTAAGCAGAGCTGTGTATGGAAGACTCCGCCTGGGAGTGAGTTTGTTTGTGTGTGTGTCGTTCCACTCATAGCCCTTTACACCTGCCATGACTATCCTTTCTGTCTCTCCAACATAGGCAAATACATACCAGAACATTATGTATTTGAGCCTGGTGTCTGACTCTGAACTGATGTGTGTAGGTCCCAGACAAGTGTTTGTTTGGCTTTACTAGTGCTGACGCACTGGTTGCAAAGCCTGGCTCATTCCTCTCCAGTAGGTGGCGCTGCGTTGTCAGTCTGAGGGGTCTCACGCCCCTGAGGGGGAGGAGGGGATACAAAGTGAGGGAGGGGGAGACAGTAGTGGGGGGAGACAAACACGTCAAATTAGAGTTGTGAAAAAACCCATACCGGTAGTTCGGTTCAGCAACAGACGGGAACGCCTGCTCTGGTCTGTGGAATACAAATATCCAAGGCAACTGGGGACACACCTTGACTGGCATTACAGGCAATATTAACCACACCTGATTGGTGGGAATTGTCATAATGAGTAGACACTTCCTGACTCCAAGGACTTTTATTTCCTTATGGTCTTCAGTTTGGTTATGCATCCCAAACTATAACACTTTCGTCCACAATAGAAATTCAGCCTCTTTTTGATCTGTGTCTCATCATTTTCACATTTCTGATTCTTTTTTTATTTCAATCGCATAGTTGCTAGCATAATTCCAGAGCCTCTCAAGAGCTGCATTTACAGTGCATACCCCTTCACTTTTTCCACATTTTGTTACGCTACAGCCGTATTCTAAAATTTATTAATTCATCAATCTACACACAATACCCCATAACGAAAAAGCAAAAACAGGTTTTTAGAAATGTTTGCAAATGTATACAAAAAATAACATTTACATAAGTATTCAGACCCTTGACTCAGTACTTTGTTAAAGCACCTTTGGCAGCGACTACAGCCTTGAGTCTTCTTGGGTATGACGCTACAAGCTTGGCACATCTGTATTTGGGGAGTTTCTCCGATTCTTCTTTGCAGATCCTCTCAAGCTCTGTCAGGTTGGATGGGGAGCGTCGCTGCACAGCTATTTTCAGGTCTCTCCAGAGGTGTTCGATTGTGTTCAAGTCCGGGCTCTGGCTGGCCTACTCAAGGACATTTAGAGACTTGTCCCGAAGCCACTCCTGCGTTGTCATGGCTATGTGCTTAGGGTCCCTGTCCTGTTGGAAGGTGAACCTTCGGCCCAGTCTGAGCGCTCTGGAGCAGGTTTTCATCAAGGATATTTCTGTACTTTGATCCATTCATCTTTCCTTCGATCCTGACTTGTCTCCCAGTCCCTGCTGCTGAAAAACATCCCCACAGCATGATCCTGCCACAACAAAGCTTCACCGTAGGGATGGTATTGGCCAGATGATGAGCAGTGCTGGTTTCCTCCAGACATGACGCTTGGCATTCAGGCCAAAGAGTTCAATCTTGGTTTCATCAGACCAGAGAATCTTGTTTCTCATGGTCTGAGTCGTTTAGGTGCCTTCAAGCAAACTCCAAGCGGGCTGTCATGTGCATTTTACAGAGGAGTGGCTTCCGTCTGGCCACTCTACCATAAAGGCCTGATTGGTGGAGTGCTGCAGAGATGGTTGTCCTTCTGGAAAGTTCTCCCATCTCCACATAGGAACCCTGGAGCTCTGTCAGAGTGACCATCAGGTTCTTGGTCACTTCCCTGACCAAGGCCCTTCTCCCCCATTTTCTCAGTTTGGCCGCCAGTTCTAGGAAGACTCTTGGTGGTTCCGAACTTCTTCCATTTAAGAATGATGGAGGCCACTGGGTTCTTGGGGACCTTCAATGCTGCAGAAATGTTTTGGTACCCTTCCCCAGATCTGTGTCTTGACACAATCCTTTCTCTGAGCTCTACGGACAATTTCTTTGACCTCATGGTTTGGTTTTTGCTCTGACGTGCACTGTCAACCATGGGTGTGTGCCTTTCCAAATCATGTCCAGTCAATTGAATTGACCACAGGTGAATTCCAATCAAGTTGTAGAAACATCTCAAGGATGATCGATGGAAACAGGATGCACCTGAGCTCAATTTAGAGTTTCATAGCAAAGGGTCTGAATACTTATATGAATAAGGTATTTCTGTTTTTCATTTTTTATGAATTTATAAATTCTAACAACCTGTTTTTGCTTTGTCATTATGGGGTATCGTGTGTAGAATGATGAGGAATAAGGCTGTAATGTAACAAAATGTGGAAAAAGTGAAGGGGTCTGAATACTTTTCGAAAGCACTGTACATGGCTCTGTATACAATTAAAATACTGACAGACTCATAAAACCCCAAACTTTTATTTATTAGCTTAACTCTCATCTTTCATATTTCAGAATTTCACTCTTGAGCAAGTTATTAACCGGCGCTGAAGCCTGAAGGTCTAACTCTCTCTCTCACGCATACACACACGCACACACCCTCCCTGTGGGAACAGCAGCCCAAGAAAGGGTAGGCTGCCAGCTGGCTATGAGACATGCTTTTGAGGCTGGGGATGTTTTTTTAGGTCTGGAGTCTGGACTGTTTCTCTCCCTGGTCCCTGTGGGAGGTTCTTGGCTCTCACTGCTCACTTTTACAGCCGTGGGGGATTCTGCAGGGCGCTCTGCTGTACTCTGCTACCACCTATTGGCGACTATTGAGCAGTACAGCATGGTGAGGCCCTCCTAAATGAGGTAATACGGTGTATAATAATCCAGTGCCTTCAGAAAGTATTCATACCCCTTGATTTACTCCACATTTTCTTGTGTTACAGCCTGAATTCAAAATTGATTACCATGTATTTCTCACCCATCTATACACAATACCCCATAATGAAAAAGTAAAAACATTTACATTTTTGCCAACAAAAAATAAATACAAAATGAAATACAGAAATATCAAATTTACATTCGTTTTCACACCCCTGAGTAAATACATTATAGAAGCACCTTTGGTGGCGATTACAGCTTTGAGTCATCTTGGGTATGTCTGTATCAGTTTTGCACATCTGGATTTGGGGATTTTCTCCCATTCTTCCTTGCAGATTTTTTTCAAACTCTGTTAAATTAGATGGGGAGTGGTGGTGAACAGCAATCGTCAAATCTTTCCACAGATGTTCAATGGGATTCAAGTCTGGGCCACTCAATGACTTTCACATTCTTGTTCTGAAGCCATTCCAGCGTTGCTTTTGGCTGTATGCTTGGGGTCATTGTTCTGTTGGAACTTACATTTTTGCACTCCGAAGCAGGTTCTCGTCGAGGATTTGCCTGTATTTGGCTCCATTCATTGTTCCCTCTGTCCCCGACCAACCCTATTCATTGACGCTAACTGCTTTAGTTATTGACAAAAGTATCTTCTTTGCGGTGGGCTGTTTGTTAAGAGCCCTGGCACTCGGTCTGAAAGTTAACATGCATCGGATATCAGCGAGAAATAATAATACAAAAAAAAGGTTAAATTGACACTAACCCTCGTTAGGGTTACTGTCCCCACACGCCGTGTCGCCATGGTTACTGCGCTTGTTTACGGAATACAAGAGGCGACCTGTGCTAATTAGCTATCTAGCATATGTCAAACTCTTGTGTCATCTTGGGTATGTCTGCCTAAGTATGCCTAACTCCAGAGAGGAAGAGAGGCCCGACTGCGGAAAATCTGTAAACCTGACTCCAGAGAGGAAGAGAGCCCCGACTCTGCGGAAAATCTGTCCCCCTCCAGCAGGTGGCATTTCTTTTTTTTATGGAGGTCAATGAGAATTTGGTCAACAACAAAAATGAATGGCTTATTTGCTAAGTGAGGTTTATTTGATTGAATAGAATTTTCGTCATGCTTACGTTGTTACAAGTGTACTGATATTAGTAGGACATGTGACATCCCGGCAACATTGAGAAAAAACACTTTATTTATGAGTTGTCTCGAAATGGATATGCATATTCATGAGATCAGGCTAGTAGCATAGCATTTGTCAACAACCCTCATCAAATATTTAAAAAACGATTGTAATAATAAGATGTATCCACCAATCCAAAGAAAGGATTTGCGGGTGCTAGACAGCCTGCCGTTCCGCTTTGTGGACAATGACTCCCATTGTTGGGGTGGAGAGACATCTTGTCAGTATATCCATAATCTTTGGTAACTCAGGAAGTGTAGCGGAAGTGTAGTTTCGTCGGATGGAGGCACCCGTAGCTGTATGGATCTGTGCAAAACTGCTACAGTAGGTATCTTTTTTTATTTGCAGGATTCTTTCTCGCTGATGAATGTTTCGAAAGCAATGATTATTGACGTTTCTAAACGTTAAAACACAGCGTTGGGATTGTAGTTCACATGAAGTAGTCATGGGCAAAGCTAATGGCTGAAACTGTAAGAAGGTAGAATGCCACCTAGAGTTTGAGAGCTATCCCCGAACATGTCTATCTAGATAGCCCAGCCTGCTGCTGGTCACAAGTTATCTAACGAGCTAGGTAGCGTTTATAGCCTTTATTTCACGTGTGAATGTTAGATCTGACATGTTTTTAACATGTGTTGAAGGTTAACCGAATTCACCGTATCAAATGTTATCTTACAATCTAGTAAACTTGCTAGCTACTTCAGTGGATATAACAGCAAATGTGTTAAATTATAGCCGTGGTATAAAAGGGGTAATCAACTCGGGGCTCTATGCATTCTCTGAAAAAGAATGCAATTCCGTGGAAGGTCAGTTCCACTCCAATAGCGCGTCATGGAACAAACCTTCCACGTTGTTCATTATTTTTCATGGAACGCATAGCCCCTCGTTGATGACCCCTTACAAGATGTACAGTAATCGTGGTCATCAAATACACCGAAACAGATTTACCACGTGATCAAAGATCCACAACACGTGGTACTCGAATAAAAACATGGAGGATGAAGTTGATTAAAGAGGCTGCTGAGTTTTTTTGTGCTCTGATTCATCCAAATATCACAGCTGTTCGTTTGGCGAGCTCATTGCCTGTCCTGGGAAGAATTTAGGCAATCTATGTTCTCCAGTGACAGGTTCTAGAACCCAGTGACGGTGTTTTGGGCGGCTCGGGGAGCAGCAGCAGCGATGGAGGGGTTCGGGACTATAAACGGCCCCATGCTAGCAGACGAAGAAGATAGCTGCAGTGCCTCTGCTGTACCAAGTAACGGTAGCTTTTACAGCACTTCACTGCAGGTATTGTGGGGGCTAAACCCCCCCCACACACACACACACACACCTCAATTGTTTCTAGTTAGCCACCCTTGCCGGAGGATCTCTGATAATAGCTGCAGTACGCTGTTAGCTAGTTAACAAGTCAATGTCATTACATAAAGTCAACAATGGAAACTAGTCTGAGCTAGTATTGAGTCCATCTGCAATGACCGATCGTGCAGCGCTGTGTCTAGTTAGCTAACGTAGCCAGCTCTGTCGCTCTGGACCAGTGCAACTGACGTTAGCTAGCCTCACAAATCCGACTGTTTGCGATAGCTAACGTTACCTCTGTAGGGTGTCCACTCCGGGATTCGAAAGAGGCCTCTAGCTGAGTCTGCCAGCTCAGCGGAACGACATATTGCCAGGTTTCACACTCAGCGGGGTTTCGCCAGTTCTTAACCCAGCCAAGATAGCGCCACTTTAATTCGGAGGCGTACCAATATTACACGGCGAATTGGTGCATCGAACACTAGCTAACGGTCCACCATATACTTCTCAAATTGTATTGGTCACATACACATGTTTAGCAGATGTTAGTAGTGCTTGCTGCATTGTTGCTTTAGCCAGTCGAGCAGTGACTGGCTACTTACTTAGCTATCCAAGGTACCACGAATGAGATAAGCGCCCATAACTAGTGTGATGTGTCATCTCTATTCCCTGAAGTATCCATACAGTATTGTCTTGACAGCTGTAGCTAGTGGGTGGTACATATTGTTGTTGTTATTACTAGCGTGTTACGCAAAGCTACACAACCTGCGTTTTTACATGTCCGTATGCACATCCATTGTACACCCATCACCCCAACAGAGTTACTGCATTGCGTCATCAGGGGGAGAGTTCAGCTGCAATGGAGGACAGGCAGTATTGGGAGCCCGGAGCCACTTTTCATTCCGACCAGGGCCCGTTTTCATAAAGCATCTCCGACTAGGACTGCTGCTCAGGGTTCCGTTCTGCCTTTAAAATCATAATGAATAAGATTACAGGGAGGACCATATCTCATATACGCACTCCTACTCAGAGACACTTTTTGAATACAGCCCCTTATTATTGTAGCTTTAAAATTCTGCTGCAGAATGTAATGTAGCAGATTTTCTGATATAAGTCATAATAAGCTACTTTATTTTTCTCCTCTGTGACCATGGTGGTGTAGAGTTCATTGCATCTCTGTCCTAGAGCCAGCAGCAGAGTGTAATATAAAGATAACTGGATATTAATCAATCAAATGTATTGTGCCTTTCCTTTCACCTTCACACTCCTGGGCCAGACTACACTCAATCATAGGACCTACTGAAGAGACGAGTCTTCAGTAAAGACTTAAAGGTCGAGACCGAGTCTGCGTCTCTCACATGGATAGGCAGACCATTCCATAAAAATGGAGCTCTTTAGGAGAAAGCCCTCCATCCAGCTGTTTGCTTTGAAATTCTAGGGACAATAATGAGGCATGCGTCTTGTGACCGTAGCGTACGTGTAGGTATGTACGACAGAACCAAATCGGAGAAATAGGTATGAGCAAACCCATGTAATGCTTTGTAGGTTAGCAGTAAAACCTTGAAATCAGCCCTAGCCTTAACAGGAAGCCAGTGTAGAGAGGCTAGCACTGGAGTAATAGGGTCATATTTTTGGGGTTCCAGTCAAGATATCAGTTGTTAATGAACTCTTCTCCCCTCTGTGACCCCAGGGTCACAGCTGCATGTCCATGGCATCTCTGTGCCTCCATCAGTTGTTCATAACAAACTACTCTTTTTCCTCTCTGACCAGTGTGGTTACGTTGAAGAGGGCATGGCGTCTGCATCAGCAGACAGTATGGCGTCCCTGTGCCAGAGCCAGCAGCAGTGTGTGAAGGCCTCCATCGTGTCCAGCTGGCAGCTGGTGGAGGCTCAGGACCAGCTGTGTGGGCTGGAGCTGCACGGCTCCGAGAGTGTTGAGCAGGAGCATGCCCGCGCCATTGCCAGCCAATCCGAGCTCTCCCAGACGGAACAAGAGTGGCGCCGGAAGGAGAACATGCTGGGAGGCAGCAGAAGCCCTGTGCTCAGTGCTGACAGCAGCCAGGATGTGTTTGACAAGGTAACTATGGAAACCTACACACACTCATTGAAACACAAGATAAAAATACCAACTTAGATGTCCCTGACAATAATTAAAGGGATGCAAACTTGCGGCATGAGGGTCTGGGTGTTGAGGGCACCACACTCTTCTTGCTACAATCATACACTACATGACCAAAAGTATGTGGAAATCTGCTTGTTGACCTTGTCATTCCAAAATCATGGGCATTAATATAGAGTTGGTTCCCCCTTTGCTGCTATAACAGCCTCTACTCTTCTGGGAAGGCTTTCCACTAGATGTTGGAACATTGATGTGGGGACTTGCTTCCATTCAGCCACGAGCATTAGCGAGGTCGGGCACTGATGTTGTGCGATTAGGCCTGGCTCGCAGTCGCCGTTCCAATTCATCCCAAAGATGTTCGATGGGATTGAGGTCAGGGCTCTGTGCAGACCAGTCAAGTTCTTCCACACCAATCTCAACAAACCATTTCTGTATGGACCTTGCTTTCTGCACGGGGGCATTGTCATGCTGAAACAGGAAAGGGCCTTCTCCAAACTATTGTCACAAAGTTTGAAGCACAGAATTGTCTAGAATAGCATTGTATGCTGTAGCGTTAAGATTTCCCTTCACTGGAACTAAACGGAATAGCCTGAACCATGAAAAACAGACCCATACCATTATTTTTCCTCCACCAAACGTTACAGTTGGCACTATGCATTCGGGCAGGTAGCTTTCTCCTGGCATCCGCCAAATGCCGATTTGTCCGTCGGACTGCCAGATGGTGAAATTTGATTCATTACTCCAACTCCAGAGAACGCGTTTCCACCTCTCCAGCCGATGCTTGGCATTGCACATGGTGATCTTAGACTTGTGTGCGGCTGCTCGGCCATGGAAACCCATTTCATGAAGCTCCCGACAAAAAGTTAATGTGATGACGTTGCTTCCAGAGGCAGTTTGGAACTGTTGCAACCGAGGACAGACGGTCCTGTTCTGTGAGCTTGTGTGGCCTACCTCTTCGCGGTTCAGCCATTGAGCCGTTGCTCCTAGACGTTTCCACTTCACCATAACAGCACTTACAGTTGACCGGGGGAAGATTTAGCAGGGCAGAAATTGGACAACCTGATTTGTTTGAAAGGTGGCGTCCTATGACGTTGCCACGTTAAGTCACTGAGCTCTTCAGTAAGGTCATTCTACTGCCAATGTTTGTCTATGGAGATTGCATGGCTGTGTGCTCGGTTTTATACACCTGTCAGCAATGGGTGGGGCTGAAATAACAGAATTCACCAATTTTAGGGGTGTCCACATACTTTTGTATATAGAGTGTACCTCACAAACCGGACCCACTATATTTTCCTCAATGGCCACACCTTAGACTCCGCTGCAATTATACAGGGTGTCCCCCAGGGCTCTGTGCTGGGTCCCTTACTCTTCATCATCTACACCCTCTTCCTTAATCAGACTTCCACTGCTATGTCGATGACACCCAGATCTACCTGGCACCACATCCCTCCTCAAACCACCTCTGACCCACATTGAACTCCTCCTCATAGGCACCAAATCCACCCTCACCAAAGCTGGCAACCTCACCATTGACAACACCACTGTCTCTCCCTCCCTGTCCTTTGACCACCACATAAGACAGACTGTCAAATCCTCATTCTTCCACCGCCGCAACATTGACAAAGTCAGGTCCTCCCTTTCCCGTCCTGCCGCTGAAACCCTCATACATGAATTAATCTCCTCCCATCTTGACTACTGCAACACGCTCCTCTTCGGCATCAACTCAAGCTCCCTCCATAAGCTCCAAATGGTTCAAAACTCTGAAGCCTGACTTATCACCCACATTAAGTTCTGGCAGCAAATCACCCCTGTCCTCTGTGAATTCCACTGGCTCCCTGACTCCCAATGCATTGATTACAAGATCCTCCTTCTGACCTACAAAGCCCTTCACCACCTTGCCCCCTTCCCTTACCTCTCCGACCTTCTCCCCTACCAACCCAAACGCGCACTCCGTTCCACCACAGCAGGCCACCTTGTCATCCCCAGTCGAAGTTACAGGGCTTAGGCGACAGGGCCGTCTCCAGGGTTGCTCCTAGGCTCTGGAACTCCCTCCCTCCAGCCATCTGTGACTATCTTTCAGTCCCTCCTAAAGCCCCACGTCTTTGACAAGGCCTACCCTTAAGCCCAAAAATACTACTTAGAATACTGACACAACTGCGAATGCAAACAAAACAAAACAGTGGTACCAAGTAGGCCTAGTAAACAAAATATCAGATCGATGAAGGCATGACACAATCTATATTTAGGCTTGTTACATCAACAGGAAACAAACGCTGTAAACAAAAGGCAAACGGAGATCCAAATAACAAACACAGCCTACTACAGTGAGATGCTGCCTTGCACAGCTGTCTTGCCAAACAAACAGGCCTGTAGGCTCGCTTCAAACATGGAAAATGATGCCGCTCATGAGTACAACAACACGTTGTGATATGGCCCAATACACTTCTGTGGATCAAATTCGAGCGACTTAATCGGCTAAGCAATTCCAGCCTACCACAAACATGTTTCCAGAGTATTGTGATTGTCCAAATATGTATTATGTACTTGTTATTCTCTGAAAATATGCAGCAATTTATTTTTGACCTTTTTGGACCCTCTCAGGTTTGCATCCCTGATGAAGCTACCTACCTGATTAGTACACATGTACTCTTTCTCCACGTACAATTGAGATTTGCCCTCACGGTATCTCCTTGCTTTCTTGTGTGCTCTCTTCTTGACCCCTTATCAAAACGCACTGAAGGAGAAGGTTCCGATGAGGATGTGAGGAATAGTGTTATGGACTCTGTGTTTCTCTTTTTCTTCCCCCTATAGAGTATTATTAACTCAAGAAGTAAAAACGTTGAATTGGAGGATCATGACAAGAGCAAAACCTTTGTTCAGAAGTATGAACAAGAATTTAGACATTTCGGTGAGTGAAAGGTTCAATCTATAGCGTGTCATAGTTCAATATTGAGTTATGCAGATCCATACATTGCTGGTGTTGTCCCTCTAGTGGGGCAGTAGGGGCTGGGGGAGGATGTGGTATTGGTCCGATGGTCTATTGTGATTGGTCAGGCATGTTGCGGAGGTGGGATGACAGCCAGCGGTTCCTGTCTGACCTGCCTCACCTCGTCTGTGAGGAGACTGCCAACTACCTGATCCTCTGGTGCTTCAGACTACAGGCAGAAGAGGTCAGAACAATCACACGCACACTGTCCTGTTCTGTGTACAATATTTGATACAATATATTTTATCTAACAGCCAATATCACCCTTATGTTTCCTGTTCAGAGTTTATGCATAAACGCTTGTTTTTTGTTGTTTGTTTTACAATTAGCATTTATTTTCAACATAAGATTTGTATAAATGCCTTAAAATTGTATGAAGTTTTATCAATAAGGCCCACCAGAGGGTGCTATTCCATAAGTATTCACAGTGAGTTAAGCAGGAAGTCCTGCCTCAAACGCCCCCATCAGTGGAGTGGATCAGGGCTGGAGTTCCGGCTGTCCTCCATTTGTTCTGCCATCTTAATTGCTGCTGTCTTAGTAGGAATGTCTAGCGCCATTATTGAGGTGTTTTTACCGGTCAAAAATAGTGTACTGTTTTAAGGGAATGGGGTGTCATTCGGTGTCACAGAGTCTGGTGAAAGGCCTCATCTCCCCTACCCTCACACCCTGCGCTCAAGGGCATATCAACAGATTTTTCACCTAGTCGGCTCGTGGATTTGAACCAGCGACCTTTCGGTTTCTGGCCTAACACTGTTAACAAGCTAGAGACTACCTGCCGCCCAGTGTCAGAGGTTGTTGTAACAGTGAAAGGTTCCATCCTGTCCCCTTTCCCCTGCCAGAAAGAGGCCTTAAAAAATATCTATTTTTACAGTTCAGGTTTACAAACATTTTACTTTATAGTATAGCCTACACAGACTGTATTTGTGTTATACAGATGAATTCAAAAGGTTCTCATTGTTTATGTTCAACCACAGAAAGAGGCGTTGATGGAGCAGGTAGCTCACCAGGCTGTTGTTATGCAGTTTATCCTGGAGATGGCCAGCACCTCCCAGCAGGACCCCAGAGGCTGCTTCCGTCAGTTCTTCCACAAAGCCAAAGTAAGCCTCTTATCTATCCTGGTCACTGGGCACTGTTTTTGATAGTGATGGAACTTAGGCATACAGGTGTTTTTTATTTATTTTTTTATTATTTTTTGTTTGTTGTTGACACAATACAGTTTTCCCCATCAAGAGAAGAAATGTTCTGTAGCTTATTATGTATTTGTTTGTATTATATGTTTGCCTTGTGCTATTTTGTATGAAATGTTTATGTAAATTCAGCTTTTCTTCTGTTTGTGTAAATAGTGAGCCAGAATGAATATAGACATATTCGCTTGTTCGCTATAGAAAATATCAATGCGGCCTAAAAATAGGATATGATGACAATGGTTTTCGTAATTGCTCAACTATTAGTTGTAGCCTAATGGCAGGCAGGAATTGAGCTTCAATTAGGCCTACAGATATTCCACAATTTAAATAATTAAACAATTCAAATAATTAAACCTGAAGTAGCAAGTTAAGCTTTGTCAAATGCGTGACCTTTTTAGAGAATAGTAGCCTATAGGCATAATATATACGGATATTGAAGCGGCTCAGATGTAGCCTAATGGCTTAATACTAGGTAGGTATATCGACTACGCATACAGTACCAGTCATAAGTTTGGACACACCTACTCATTCAAGGGTTTTTCTTTATTTTTACTATCATCTACATTGTAAAATAATAGCGAAGACATCAAAACTATGAAATAACACATATGGAATCATGTAGTAACCAAAAAATGGTTAAACAAATCAAAATATATATTTTAGATTCTTCAAAGTAGCCACCCTTTGCATTAATGACCGCTTTGCACACTATTGGCATTCTCTCAACTAGCTTCAGCTGGAATGTTTTTCCAACAGTCTTGAAGGAGTTCCAACATATGCTGAGCACTTGTTGGCTGCTTTTCCTTCACCCTGCGGTTCAACTCATCCCAAACCATCTCAATTGGGTTGAGGTTAGGTGATTGTGGAGGCCAGGTCATCTAATGCAGCACTCCATCACTCTCCTTCAACATACTATTGGGAGTTATAATAATAGAATAGACAAGGTGCCATTTTGAAATGTGGTTGTGCATCAGCAGTCATTCAATTAGCCCATGTCACCATATCTTTTTTTTTTTGTAAATTAGTCTAGCGGGCAGAAATAAACTTGTAGTAAGCATGGTCAAATTACCGACCGGCATGGGGCCCATTGATCAGTTATCAATTCCTCTCTCCACCTCATGGCAAAATTAGTAGAAATGCATGAAATGAGTTATAAAATCTTCTCCGCCCCATGGCAAACGGTGTAGAATTGCAGAAAATTAACTTTTAAAGCACACGACTGTTCTCTTCGCTGTCACAAGGGGGGGGCCGCTAAAATATTTTGCTTGCAAGGTGGGGACCTTAGTGTAACCCATGTGAAATGGCTAGCTAGTTAGCGGGGTGCGCGCTAATAGCATTACAATCGGTGACGCTTTTGTGGCGCGATGGGTAACGTTGCTTCGTGGGTGTCAGTTGTTGATGTGTGCAGAGGTTCAGAGGTTCGAGCCCAGGTAGGGGCGAGGGACGGAAGCTATACTGTTACATTGATGCTGTTGACCCGCATCACTGGTTGCTGCGGAAAAGGAGGAGGTCAGAAGGGGGGTGAGTGCAACCGGTGTGAAATGGCTAGCTAGTTAGCGAGGTGCGCGTTTCAATCGGTGACGTCACTCGCTCTGAGACCTTGAAGTAGTTGTTCCCTGCGTAACGTGGTTCGAGCCCAGGTAGGGACGAGGAGAGGGACGGAAGCAATACTGTTACATTTGGAACACCTGCTCTTTCCATGACAGACTGACCAGGTGAAAGCTATGATTCCTTATTGATGTCACCTGTTAAATCCACTTCAATCAGTGTAGATGAATGGGAGGAGACGGTTTGAGGGAAACTGCTTGTAAATCAGCCTCAGTCTGCTGAGTCACTGTCGAGTCATTATACCACAAAGTAATTTTTAAGAAATTGTTTACCCACCGTCTAACCAGTTGTTATTGATAAGCTAGGTTAAGGAATTATTAAACTTTTTGTATTGTAATTTAATGACCAATGTTTTTCATGGTTTTTTTGTTATTATGTAACTAACATGTAAAAAAAATTGCTGGAGGAAGGAAGGTGTACGGCAGTGATGTAATGTGGTCAGATGACCACGAGAGACAGGAGTCAAGACAAAGATTCCTACAACACAACAAGGCAATGATATGCAGCTACATGATTTCATGCCAAAACACTATTTCATTCATGTGAAAACATTGTAAGCATTTCTGTATGATTTCCAGTCTGACATGTTGACATGATTGTAAGTTCCTTCTGTAAACCGAAGCTGTATGGTTTCATGCCAAAATATGCTGCATTTCTCATCTGTAAACATTTTTATCAATAACTGACACTTTTTAATATAGGACATTTAGAAGACACCTGTTGCATCTGTTATGATCCCAAGTTCCTCTTGTCAACAGAGGAGGATCAAGTGAATATACTTTAATGCTGTTGCCATTTCTTTCTATGTAAGGCAGGACAAGAGGGGTACTTAGATGTATTCCATACTGAGCTAGAGGCCTTTAAGCAGAGAGTCAAAGGGTACACTGTCAAGTGCAAAGGAGAGACCCTCCCTAACTTTACAGAGCACCAGAGCAGCACAGCACGCTGTCGTCCGGACCCCAAAGAAGTTCTAGAATCTTTACCCCCTGTAAGTATTCCAAATGACATCATTTACATGTGTGGAAAGTTTGAGACTTCTTTAGTAGACCTTAATTCAAATGTGTTTTTGAAGCTATACAGTCTGATATGTACTACTATGTGAAAAAAAATAATATATATATATATACGGTACTATATGTATGATTCTATTCCTATCATTCTGGAACAGGAATTGAAGTCAGGGTTCCAGCTGCAAGACATGCAGATTCTCCAGAATGTTCTCAGCACCATGAATCCACAGGTATTGGCTACAGTTCTCACTACAGTTTCCACAGTCAGACACATACTGTAGGCCTATCAGATCTGTTTATTCAGCCACCCTATTTGTTGATTAAAAACATTTTCTGCTGTAAACATTGACATAACAGATGGAAATATCCCAAGATACCGTAACTCAAAGTCATGCTCAAGTTCAAGCTGTGCTCTCTGTTTTTGAAACCGAAGGTAAATTAACAGTCCGTGTGTTGCTTTAGAACAGAATTCTTTCTGGAGAGTGAGAAAGGCGGAGGGACGGGGAGTTAAAGAATGAGATCGCCGCCTAAAGTCGGACTTCCTGCCAAATCCTAACAGACTGAGGGAAAATAAACAAATGTCCTCTCCTCCACAAATTATACTTAGTTAGCAGCGGGGGCTTAGTTGGAAGTCTAGATGTGTGCCAATTTAACTCCTGTTACATAAGCATTATAATATGCTTGTGCAGCACAGTGTGTTAACCCCTGTGTGCATCCCAAATGGCACCCTTTTCCCTATATAGTGCATGACTTTTGAACAGACCCCATGGTCAAAAGTAGTGCACTGTATAGGGAGAAGTAGTGCACAATAGGGAATAGGGTGTTATTTGTACATTCACTCAGAGCAGACGGGTCTATTCTCCAACTCTTCCCCCCCCACAGGCTCACTAAACACTGGGCCTGTATTCACAAAGAGTCTGAGTAGGCTGATATAGGATCAGTTTAGCCTCTTAGATCCTAATGAATGAGATTATATGGGCCGAGGGTTGGACCTGATACTAGAACAGCACTTAAGAGTTGTTCACCGGAGTTCGACATGGCAGACTCCTTTTTAGATTGAGTGCTGCTGAAAGGTGTTACTGCAGTGAACTTGGCGATAGGGAGTTCGCTATCAGATGCCCCACAGAGCAGGTGGATTAGGGTCGCAAACTACACTTCCCAGGGAGCAACGTTTTTGGAAAAGGCAACTAGCCCTAAACCATATAAATGAACTAGTCATATTGTATAAGTGTGTCTGCTTACTTCTTTAGATGAGTTATGCCTATCTGTACTGCAATAATTTGCATGATTATTTTTGATTTCTCTCGGGAGTTGAAGTTGCCCTTACGTTCTGTCTCCGTTTGTTCCACCAGGTGGCAGAGTACCATGTGAAGCGCTGTCTGGAGGCTGGCTTGTGGACCAACAGAGAAGGGAGATGGCCCAAGGAGGACGCTACTTTAGAAACAGACGAGCTGCGCATGATGGAGACATAACGAATGTGGTGCAAGCGCCCTCCTTCACCCCATCATTTCCCTTCTAGGAGTTCACGACACTCAATCGAAATATTACAAAATGGAGGGGAAAGGGCTGAGCTCCCACAGACTTGTTTTTGTATGCTGCAGAATCTGCCCTGGAATGTGTCCTGCACTTTATATTTGTTCAAAACAAAAAAAGTATTTAAGGGAAGACGATTGGTCGGTCTTTTGAAGCACTTACTGTACCTGCGCTTATATCGCTAAATTATCTCTTATGTCATATCTTGAAGGGAGTTTAAACCGGTTTTAATCTACAGTAGGTTTCACTGGACCCGGCACAGTCCTTCCCTAGTAGGAGGGGGAAAACCTGAGCATTAGAATAAAACGCGCTCTTGTAAATAAAACATTTGTTTTTTTTAAATTGAAGAAACAAAAGGCCTGTTCCTGGACTCATGGTTCTCCAGTGGACATCTGCAACATGCTGTCTAAAACTGCTATGACACTAGCGTTATGTGGTCAAAAATGTCCTAGAACCTTTCATAGAAACTGCTCAGTGCTTCTTGTAAACTCCTGTGTCCAGTTGGTCAGCATAAGTGTGTGTGGCTGCTGAACCTCCTCACAGGCTTGATTGTGGGAAAGAAACAAATCGTACAACTTTCTGGCTGACGTGACGTGATTAACATCCTGTGCTAGGCTCCGCTTCGGTGCTCTGTTTGAAATAGAACAGCTTAAAACTATGTGCAGGGGAAGTGCTTTTTAATACTTTAGGCCTACCAGCCATATTAGGTACTTGGACGCTCTGCAAAAGTCTAATAAAGTCAACATTAAATGGAAAGCTGTTTGTTGCTTTTCACTATTTTATTTATTATATGTTTGTTTTTAATTTTTAAGCAGTTTGCCTGAATAGTCTCTTCCAGCAAGTGAGACTCAATTAATAAATAATACACTTGTTATGAAATAGAAGTTTAAGGTTCATACATTTTAGTCATACATGTATACACATTTAATAAAATAATTATTCCTTTGACTGATCAAAGTACAGATAATGTGCTACAAAAATAATGCATATAAATTTGCTGGTAAGACATTCAGGATAGATTTTCAGTATAGATTAATCAGATTACAAATCTAAACTCCCAAGACATGGACACAGTCAGAGAAAATATACAAATATTGTAATTTAAAACTAGGCATCGGCTAATTACAGCTTTTTTGAGAATATACGTATCTGTGATAACTTATGAGCCTGGCAGTTCACTCTGGTTTAACCAGGCTAACAACTTCAAATGACAGCCATTCTAAACTACTGCATTTCTGGTGACAAATGTTTCACTGAAATCCGTGTCATTTTTTTTTTTTATCATGAATAAATTGCATGGTGATTCACATTTCTTTATCATTTAAAAGCGACATGATTTATTGTCATGTCAACAACAGGCACTTGGCCCTAAAGATGAAATCAAGACAACTTGATCACCTAATATAATGGCACTTTTCCCTTTACCCCATTATAGTTGTCCTGTACACAGACAGACCAAGGACTGGTATGAATTGGATACAAAACCACATCACCTGGCAACAAGCTACAATACAGATCTGTTGGTGCTGTTCTGCCAACTTCTATGGTCATTGTTTGGCATGACTATAGATGTTGGCCAGAGCACAAACAGATCTGGGACCAGGCTACATATGGAATGAACAGTGATGGAATGTGACATTAGTTGAATGAGTGGTCCTCATCCACATATGTTGTAGTAGTAAGTGACATGGTCTTATTTAGGCACTGAGATACTGTTCCATTTTGGACCAAAGAGTTGAGTCCCATTTAAGTTGTGGTAAACTGATCCATTCTTTTCCCGGGGGTGTATTCTATGCTTTCCCAACAACCCCATTTTGTGGGGAGAGTTTTTTGGACAGGAAGGCCTGAATGTGTGGCCAGATCTTGTTGGTTTCCGTTCCTGAGACTGTCTCCAACACCCCTTTACTCCTGTTGTTAGAAACAGACATTAGTACCTCATGACAGTCATGAAAGTTATCATAATAAACATAAGCAGTGAACCGGATCATGTTCAGTAGGTAAAAAAAAAACAGTTTTGAAATGGGTAGGTACTATGTCCGCTAAACGTTTTGCTGCCGTATGCTCTACTGAATGCAACCCAGTTCTTAACTACATAATACTTTCAAGGTTGCCAACATAGATCATTCACTGTTTATCAAGGGCAAAGACATCACTGTACAGTGTAATGCATTCACTGTCTGGTCTCCTTTCTGAACCTGAATCTTTTGTTACAGTCCCAAGATATTTCAGTTCTCAGACTGACCTCTGTAGTAGGGTTTATTCATCTTTATCAATTTACCAGTGACGAAGAGCCACAACATCTGTTATCAATAACTTGGACGCTATAACATCCTATGTATACGGGAGCTCTGACTACTGTTTAGCTTTTCTAATTGGTCATTTAATTTAATATGTAGATGTGATTTTCATCCTGACCTTCAGACATGCACTTAGAAATTTGAATATAGATGCATAGCTATCTAATTGAGATGAATGGCAGTTTGTTTTGCCACCTCATGTCCCAGCTTTGAAAGGGCAGATATACAGTCAGCCTTAATGCCTATAATGACCCGAGAAAGGGCTACTGCAACGTTATTATGCAGTTACAGCTTATATAATTGAATAACTAATATAACAGTATATCAAATGTGTTGTACTAGACTGGTATGTTTGGGACAGAAACAAATACATTGTGTGTACAACTCAGCAAAAAAAGAAACGTCCCTTTTTCAGGACCCTGTCTTTCAAAGGTAATTCGTGAAAATCCAAATAACTTCACAGATCTTCATTGTAAAGGGTTTAAACACTGTTTCCCATGCTTGTTCAATGAACCATAAACAATTAATGAACATGCACCTGTGGAACGGTCGTCAAGGTCAGTTATAAAAACCTAGGACACTAAAGAGGCCTTTCTACTGACTCTGAAAAACACCAAAAGAAAGATGCCCAGGGCCCCTGCTCATCTGCTAGAACGTGCCTTAGGCATGCTGCAAGGAGGCATGAGGACAGATGTGGCCAGGGCAATAAATGACAATGTCCATTCTGTGAGACGCCTAAGACAGGGAGACAGGACGGCCAGCTGATCGTCCTCGCAGTGGCAGACCACGTGTAACAACACCTGCACAGGATCGGTAGATCCGAACAGGTACAGGATGGCAACAACAACTGCCCGAGTTACACCAAGAATGCACAATCCCTCCATCAGTGCTCAGACTGTCCGCAATAGGCTGAGAGAGGCTGGACTGAGGGCTCGTAGGCCTGTTGTAAGGCAGGTCCTCACCAGACATCACCGGGCACAAACCCACCGTCGCTGGACCAGACTGGACTGGCAAAAAAGTGCTCTTCGCTGACGAGTCACGGTTTTGTCTCACCAGGGGTGATGGTCTGATTCGCGTTTATCGTCGAAAGAATGAGCGTTACACCGAGGCCTGTACTCTGGAGCGGGATCAATTTGGAGGTGAAGGGTCTTTCATAGTCTGGGGGCGGTGTGTCACAGCATCATCGCACTGAGCTTGTTGTCATTGCAGGCAATCTCAACGTTACAGGGAAGACATCCTCCTCCCTCATGTGGTACCCTTCCTGCAGGCTCATCCTGACATGACCCTCCAGCATGACAATGCCACCAGCCATACTGCTTGTTCTATGCGTGCTTTCCTGCAAGACAGGAATGTCAGTGTTCTGCCATGGCCAGCGAAGAGCCCGGATCTCAATGCCATTGAGCACGTCTGGGACCTGTTGGATCGGAAGGTGAGGGCTAGGGCCATTCCCCCCCAGAAATGTCAGAGAACTTGCAGGTGCCTTGGTGGAATAGTGGGGTAACATCTCACAGCAAGAACTAGCAAATCTGGTGCAGTCCATGAGGAGGAGATGCACTGCAGTACTTAGTGCAGCTGGTGGCCACACCAGATACTGACTGTTACTTTTGATTTTGACCTTCCCCCCCTTTGTTCAGGGACATGTTATTCAATTTCTGTTAGTCACATGTCTGTGGAACTTGTTCAGTTTGCCTGTTGTTGAATCTTATGTTCGTACAAATATTTACACATGTTACGTTTGCTGAAAATAAATGCAGTTGACAGTGAGAGGACGTTTGTTTTTTTTGCTGAGTTTATATGGCTCAGGTTTTTCGACGCCACCTGTAGTACTCCAGCACAGGTTGTGTCTGGTTCTCGTATGCCTTTAGCCTCCTGGTGACGGTCTCTGGTGTGTCATCATCTCTCTGAATCAGAGGCTCTCCGGTGACGTCATCAAGGCCCTGTAGGCAAACCAAAACATACCAAACAGTCCATGAGTGTGTATAAAAGAGGTATATTGGACGATTTAGTAGCACAACATAATGCAGTGAAGGTCTGTATTTAAAAAAAATAATAATAATGTTTCAATTATTTTAAGCTTATCTATTAACCTTTAGAGGCGACAAGTGCAGGACGAACGATTTGGCTGTTAAGCCATTGTCAATGTGTCCAACGTACTGCCATAGTATGTAAATTGTAAACACCACAGCCCAAGCCTGTGTTGCCTATTATGAGACATGCGGGGGGGAAGAACCTGTAGACCTATAGTTAGTAGCAAAACATGACCTATGATGACCTTGCTTTACCTTGAGAGCACTCAAAAAAAATTGCCACATACTTTAAACTCCTCATGTGACCATGACGACAAAAACACTCCAACAAGTGATCACATTGAACAAGATTTCTCCCACTCCTCAAAGACGTGAATAGACCCTTGAGAGAGTACACTGTTAAAATAAAGTGCTTTGAAACACCAAAACTAGTGGCAACTGAGCTGCCACCAACTTGAAGGAGACAAAACCTTAACTTTGCTGGAGTATTGAAAGACATCATCCTGAGATGTTTTGAAACATGACACTGTGTGTTGGTACATCACTTAATCAAGTATTGTGCAACACCTTGCCAGGGACTGGGAGCACTACCGGAAAATGTTGAAAACACTATTTTGGTGTTTCAAGTTCTGTTTAGTGCAGAATTAGATAGCTTCTTCTGGGGTATTTTCATTGATTTATGTATCCGATCACTTGCCAGTTTAACCAATTTTGTCAGGATCTGTTGAGCACAGTGCTCAATCGACCAGCAGTAAATGGATGTTTAGCAGCAAGCATTGCAGGATACTGTATTTTCCTCTACCATTAAAAGTTGGAAATGTGGGAGTGGGTCGTCTTATTGAACTTCATTTTGCCTGACGGTTTTGATATCCGTTCATCATGATCCATTGCACATCATGGCACAAGCTGCTAATATAGAAGTATACTTTTCTTATTTCATACATGCATATGTAAAGGACGTCACGCTGCTTGCTTAGCGAGTACCACTTCCTCACGATTTGGCCCATACCTGGCGCGAACTCGGGACCTCTGCTTTGCTAGCATATGTGACCGCCCTAATGAAGCTTCTTACCAGTCACGCGCCACACAAAAAGCTAGCTATGCACTGGCTCAAGTGGGGGCACTTCATGCTGAAGAGTAAGTATCACACATCCCCATGTGCTACATATATATATATTTTTAAATGTTCTACACACAATCCTCTAAAACATATAGAAAATGCAAGGAAATTAAAACCCAACCTCTAATTAGTTCAATCACAAAATGTTCTCTCTTTGGTTATCATAAAATATACTTTCAGTACAATTTGATAAACATATTACGTTGGATTTATTTGTAACATTTTTGGTTAAATTAATAAATCATTAAATCAAATTGTAAATTATTCAGACCCTTTGCTATGAGACTCGAAATTGAGTTCAGGCGCATCCTGTTTCCATTGATCCTCCTTGAGATTTTTCTCCAAGTTGATTGGAGTCGACCTGTGGTAAATTCAATTGATTGGACATGATTTGGAAAGGCACACACCTGTCTAAATAAGGTCCCACAATTGACAGTGCTTGTCGATGCCGAAGGAATTGTCCGTAGAGCTGCGAGACAGGATTGTGTCGAGGCACAGATCTGGGGAAGAGTACGAATAAATATCTGCAGCATTGAAGGTCCCCAAGAACACAGTGACCTCCATCATTCTTAAATGGAAGAAGTTTAGAACCACCAAGACTTCCTAGAGCTGGCCGCCCGGCCATACGAAGCAATCATGGAAAAAGACGTTGGTCAGGGAGGTGACGAAAGACAACCATCTCTGCAGCAGTCCACCAATCAGGCCTTTATGGTAGAGTGGCCAGACCGGAAGCCACTCTTCAGTAAAAGGCACATGATAACCCGCTTGGAGTTTGCCAAAAGGCACCTAAAGGACTCACAGACCATGAGAAACAAGATTCTATGGTCTGATGAAACCAAGATTGAACTCTTTAGCCTGAATGCCAAGCATCAAGTCTGAAGGAAACCTGGCACCATCCCTACGGTGAAGCATGGTGTTGGCAGCATCTTGCTGTGGAGATGTTTTTCAGCGGCAGGGACTGGGAGACTAGTCAGGATCAAGGAAAAGATGAACAGAGCAAAGTACAGAGAGATCCTTGATGGAAACCTGCTCCAGAGCACTCAGGACTTCAGACTGGGGCGAAGGTTCACCTTCCAACAGGACAATGATCCTAAGCACACAGCCAAGACAACGCAGGAGTGGCTTTGGGACAAGTCTCGGGAATGTCCTTGAGTGGCCCACCCTGAGCCTGGACTTGAACCCGATCAAATATCTCTGGAGAGATCTGAAAATAGCTGTGTAGCGACGCTCCCCGTCCAACCTGACAGAGCTTGAGAGGATCTGCAGAGAAGAATGGGAGAAACTCCCCAAATACAGGTGTGCCAAGCTTGTAGCGTCATACCCAAGAAGACAGAGGCTGTAATCACTGCCAAAGGTGCTTCAACAGTGCTGTGTAAAGGGTCTGAATACTTATGTAAATGTGATATTTCAGTTTTATTAGCTTTGTTATTATGGGGTATTGTGTGTAGATTGATTATTTTTGTTTATTTTTTTGTCATCAATTTTAGAATTAGACTAATGTAACAAAAATTTGAAAAAGTCAAGGGGTCTGAATACTTTCCGAATGCACTGAACATTGGGTTTACATTCAAACACCCTATAAACACCAGATCTCATGTTAGATGGACTACGTTTCATGGTTTCATTACACAATCATGGTGTTTGCAGTGTAGACTATTCACCTGCCTCCCAGACCATGCAGCCTCTAAAGTGCAAAGTTAAGAGGCTGTTATCTACTAAAGTTCCATTCTGTTTGCAAAACTCACATGAAACAGTTGGTCTTGACGAAATGTATTGGTACACATATAGAGGTGTATGAAGCATCCAGTCCTCTGTCTCAACACACAAGCCTAAGATCACCATGCCAAGCGTTGGCTGGAGTTGTGTAAAGCTCCCCGTCATTGGACTCTGGAGCAGTGGAAATGCGTTCTCTGGCGTGATGAATCACACTTCACCATCTGGCAGTCCGACGGACGAATCTGGGTTTGGGGTAAGCCAGGAGAATGCTACATGCCCCAATGCATAGTGCCAACTGTAAAGTTTGGTGGAGGAGGAATAATGGTGTGTGGCTGTTTTTCATGGTTCGGGCTAGGCCCTATAGTTCCAGGGAAGGGAAATCTTAACGCTACAGCATACAATGACATTCTAGACGATTTTATGCTTCCAACTTTGTGGCAACAGTTTAGGCAACAGTTTCTTTGTGGCAACAGTTTTTTATTTTAGTTTATTTAGCAAATATTTTCTTAACTCTATTTCTGAAACTGTATTGTTGGTTAAGGGCTTGTAAGTAAGCATTTCCGCGGTAAGGTCTATTCGGCGGATTTAACATGACAGCTGCATGTTCTAACTTCCTCCATTTAAATTGAGACCCTGTATTTTCCTGTTGTGGTGAATTAAAGTTGGTTTCAGCATGACAATGCCCCCGTGAACAAAGCGAGGTCCATACAGAAATGGTTGGTTGAGATCGGTGTGGAAGAACTTGACTGGCCTGCACAGAGCCCTGACCTCAACCCTCATCTTCGGGATGAATTGGAACGCCGACTGCGAGCCAGGCCTAATCGCCCACCATCAGTGCCCGACCTCACTAATATCCCCATAGCAATGTTCCAACATAGTGGAAAGCCTTCCCAGAAGAGTGGAGGCTATTATAGCAGCAAAGGGGGGACAAACTCCATATTAATGCCCATGATTTTGTAATGAGATGTGCAACGAGCAGGTTTCCACATACTTTCGGTCATGTAGTGTAGTTAGCTAACATGCTAGCAAAATGTTCTGATAGGCCTATCTGACAAGGTTTTGAGTAGCTAACTAATTCACCATAACAGGAAAATACAAGGTCATTTACAAACGATTTACAAGTAGGCTATGGCAAGCTTCTTACTTACTGTTGTGAATGTGAAGAAATCAAAACAGTGGAAGGTCTCAATTTAAATGGAGGAATTTAGAACATGCAGCTGTCATGTTAAATCAAATCAAATACAATTTTATTTGTCACATGCACTGAATAGACCTTACCGTGAAAGTATTACTTACAAGCCCTTAACTCTATTTCTAGAACTGTATTGTTGGTTAAGAAAATATTTACTAAATAAACTAAAGTAAAAAAGTAAAAGTAACACAATAAATAACAAAAACAAGGCTATATACAGGGGTTACCGGTACCGAGTCCATGTGCAGGGGTACAGGTTAGTTGAGGCAATTTGTACATGTAGGTAGGGGTAAAGTGACTATGCATAAGTAAAACATACTTTAAAGTACTATTTAAGTAGTTTTGGGGGGTATCTGTACTTTAGTATTTATATTTTTGACAACTTTTACTTTTACTTCACAACATTCCTAAAGAAAATTATGTACTTTTTATTCCATACATTTTCCTTGACACCCAAAAGTACTTGAATGCTTAGCAGGACAGGAAAAGGGTCCAATTCACACATTTATCAAGAGAATATCCCTGGTCATCCCTACTGCCTCTTTTCTGCCAGACTCACTAAACACAAATGCTTCGTTTGTAAATTATATCTGAGTGTTGGAGTGTGCCCCTGGCTATCCATACATTTAAAAAAAAAAAGCTAATTGTCCCATCTGGTTTGCTTAATATAAGGAATTTGAAAATATTCATACTTTTACTTTTGATACTTACAGTTGAAGTCGGAAGTTTACATACACTTAGGTTGGAGTCATTAAAACTCGTTTTTCAACCACTCCACAAATTTCTTGTTAACAATTGTTTACAGACAGATTATTTCACTTATAATTTACTGTTTCACAATTCCAGTGGGTTTACATACACTAAGTTGACTGTGCCTTCAAACAGCTTGTAAAATTCCAGAAAATGATGGCATGGCTTTAGAAGCTTCTTATAGGCTAATTGACATCATTTGAGTCAATTGGAGGTGTACCTGTGGATGTATTTCAAGGCCTACCTTCAAACTCAGTGCCCTCTTTACTTGACATCATGGGAAAATCAAAAGAAATCAGCCAAGACCTCAGAAAAAAATTGTAGACCTCCACAATTCTGGTTCATCCTTGGGAGCAATTTCCAAATGCCTGAAGGTACCACGTTCATCTTTACAAACAATAGTAGGCAAGTATAAACACCATGGGACCACGCAGCCATCATACCGCTCAGGATGGAGACGTGTTCTGTCTCCTAGAGATGAATGTACTTTGGTGCGAAAAGTGCAAATCAATCCCTGAACAACAGCAAAGGACCTTCTAAAGATGCTGGAGGAAGCAGGTACAAACGTATCTATATCCAAAGTAAAATGAGTCCTATATCAACATAACCTGAAAGGCCACTCAGCAAGGAAGAAGCCACTGCTCCAAAACCGCCATAAAAAAGCCAAACTACGGTTTGCAACTGCACGTGAGGACAAAGATCGTACTTTTTGGAGAAATGTCCTCTGGCTTGATGATACAAAAATAGAACTGTTTGGCCATGTTTGGAGGAAATATGTTTGGAGGAAAAAGTGGGAGGCTTGCAAGCCGAAGAACACATCCCAACCGTGAAGCACGGGGGTGGCAGCATCATGTTGTGGGGGTGCTTTGCTGCAGGAGGGACTGGTGCACTTCACAAAATAGACGGCTACATGAGTATGGAAAATTATGTGGATATATTGAAGCAACATCTGAAGACATCAGTCAGGAAGTTAAAGCTTGGTCGCAAATGGGTCTTCCAAATGGACAATGACCCCAAGCATACTTCAAAAGTTGTGGCAAAATGGCATAAGGACAACAAAGTCAAGGTATTGGAGGGGCCATCACAAAGCCCTGACCTCAATCCCATAGAAAATGTGTGGGCAGAACTGAAAAAGTGTGTGCGAGCAAGGAGGCGTACAAACCTGACTCAGTTACACCAAATCTGTCAGGAGGAATGGGCCAAAATTCACCCAACTTATTGTGGGAAGCTTGTGGAAGGCTACCCTAAACATTTGACCCAAGTTAAACAATTTGAGTGTATGTAAACTTCTGACCCACTGGGAATGTGATGAAAGAAATAAAAGCTGAAATAAATCATTCTCTCTACTATTATTCTGACATTTCACATTCTTAAAATAAAGTGGTGATCCTAACTGACCTAAGACAGGGAATTTTTACTAGGATTAAATGTCAGGAATTGTGAAAAACTGAGTTTAAATGTATTTGGCTAAGGTGTATGTAAACTTCTGACTTCAACTGTAAGTATATTTTAACAATTACATTTACTTTTGACACTTAAGAATTTTTAAAACCAAACACTTTTAGACTTTTACTCAAGTAGTATTTTACTGGGTGACTTTCACTTTTACTTGAGTCATTTTCTATTAAGGATTCTTTACTTTTACTCAAGTACGACAATTTGGTACTTTTTCCACCACTGAGTAGCAGCAGTGTAAAAACAAAGGGGGTCAATGTAAATAGTCTGGGTGGTAATTTGATTAATTGTTCAGCAGTCTTATGGCTTGGGGGTAGAAGCTGTTAAGGAGCCTTTTGGACGTAGACTTGGCGATCCGGTACCGCTCGCTGTGCGGTAGCAGAGAGAACAGTCTATGACTTGGTGACAATCTTCTGGGGCTTCCTCTGACACCGCCTAGTATATAGGTCCTGGATGGCATGAAGCTTGGCCCCAGCAATGTACTGGGCTGTACGCACTACCCGCTGTAGCGCCATTCGGTTGGATGCCGAGCAGTTGCCATACCAGGAGAGGATGCAACCGATCAGGATGCTCTCGATGGTGCAGCTGTAGAACTTTTTGAAGATCTGGGGACCTTTGCCAAATCTTTTCGGTCTCCTGATGGGGGAAAAATAATTCTCTTCACAACATTCTTGGTGTGTTTGGACCATGATAGTTTGTTGGTGATGTGGACACCAAGGAACTTGAAACTCTCGAACCGCTCCACTACAGCCCCGTCGATGTGAATGGGGGCATGTCCGGCCCTCCTTTTCCTGTAGTCCACGATCATCTCCTTTGTCTTGATCACGTTGAGGGAAAGGTTGTTGTCCTGGCACCACACTGCCAGGTCTCTGACCTCCTCCCTATAGGCTGTCTCATCTTCGTCGGTGGTCAGGCCTACCACTGTTGTGTCGTCAGCAAACTTAATGATGGTGTTGGAGTCGTGCTTGACCACGCAGTTGTGGGTGAACAGGGAGTACAGGAGGGGACTAAGCACGCACCCCTGAAGGGCCCCCGTTTTGAGGATCAGCATGGCAGATGTGTTGTTGCCTACCCTTACCACCTGGGGGTGGCCCGTCAGGAAGTACATGATCTAGTTGCAGAGGGAGGTGTTGAGTCCCAGGGTCCTTAACTTAGTGGTGAGCTTTGTAGGCACTATGATGTTGAACGCTGAGCTGTAGTCAATGAACAGCATTCTCGCATAGGTGTTCCTTTTGTCAAAGTAGGAAAGGGCAGTGTGGAGTGCAAACGGGATTGCGTCATATGTGGATCTGTTGGGGTGGTATGCGATTTGGAGTGGGTCTTGTGTTTCCGGGATGATGGTGTTGATGTGAGCCATGACCAGCCCTTCAAAGCACTGTATTGCTACCGATGTGAGTGCTACGGGGCAGTAGACATTTAGGCAGGTTACCTTCGCTTTCTTAGGCACAGGGACTATGGTGGTCTGCTTGAAACATGTACACGACCAGTCAAAAGTTTTAGAACACCTACTCAAGGTTTTTTATTTTTACTATTTTATACATGTAGAATAATAGTGAAGACATCAAAACTATGAAATAACACATATGGAATCATGTAGTAACCAAAAAAGTATTAAACAATTCCAAATATATTTTATATTTGAAATAGCCAACCTTTGCCTTGATGACAGATTTGCACACTCTTGGCATTGGAGTAAATGTGGTCTTGAGTTTTTTTCCTCTGGTTGCATATGTGACATGCTGGTAGAAATGAGGTAAAACTGATTTAAGTTTGCCTGCATTAAAGTCCCCGGCCACTAGGAGCTCTGCTTCTGGATGAGCATTTTCTTGTTTGCTTATGGCCTTGTACAGCTCGTTGAGTGCGGTCTTAGTGCCATCGTCGGTTTGTGGTGGTAAATATACGGCTGCGATTAATATAGATGAAAAGTATTTATTTATTTATCCTTTATTTAACTAGCCAAGTCAGTTAAGAACAAATTGATAGTGTGGTCTACAGCTTATCATGAGCCAACTGTATATTATATGTGTCGCTGTTCAGCCACGACTCAGCGAAACATAAGGTATTATAGTTTTTAATGTCCCGTTGGTAGGAGCTCATCCAGTGATTGCACGTTGGCCAATAGAACGGATAGTAACGGCGAGTTAACCACTCGCTGACAAATATTTACAAGGCACCCTGATCTCCGGCCCCTTGTATTTCCTTATTTTCTTCATGCGAATGACGGGGATATGGGCCTTGTCTGTGAGCAACATTATACATTTTGCGTCTGAGAAAAAAATCTTTGTCCAGTTTGAGGTGAGTAATCGCTGTTCTGATATCCAGAAGCAATTTTTATGTCATAAGAGACGGTAGCATCAACATTATGTATAAAATAAGTTACAAACAATGCGAAAAAACACACAAAATAGCACAATTGGTTAGGAGCCCATAAAACGGCAGCCATCCCCTCTGGTGCCATTCTTGTCATATTCCACATCTTCTGTCTGAAATGGGTATAATAACGTTCAAGGACATATCCATATTTTGATAACATGAGTGTTAGATGATTACATGGTGGATTAGGACAATTAAGAGCTTTTAAAAAGCAGCTGGATATTCATATAAAGCTAGCTAACGACAAGAGCAACCGTGTGTTGGGAGAGATAGAACAAGACATAGCTGCCATATCAGTGTTTTTACTATCCTGTTACATGGTTATTACATGTGTAATAACGTTCTAATTACAGTGTGATAAGGCCTGTGTAAAACGTGGCCATACACATTTAGAGCAGAAGCTTCACTATAACTCAGTAGTATATGCATTTCAGTCATTTAGCAGACACTCTTATGCCTTGCTCAAGGTCATATACACAGATTCTTCACCTTGTTGGCTCAGGGATTCGAACGAGCGCCCTTTCAGGTGCTGGCCCAACGCTCTAACCGCCAGGCTAGCTGCCACCCTTTATCTAGCTGTCAAATACATCTGTGGCTCATTGACTACACTTACAGCGATCTTGGGTGGGTTGAAGTCTATGTTGTAGACACGTCCGCTGGGCAGATGGAGCCAGCGAGAAGTCAGTCTCTGTTTGATGGTCTGGTAAGGCACGTCCAGGTTGATGACTGTGTCCACACTGCACACGTTGTCCAGAGACTCTGCCTGAGACACGCTACGGGGGAACCCTGCCAGACAGGAGAGACCCAGTCATAATCTTAGAGATATACAGTGAGTGTACAAACCATTAAGGACACCTGCTCTTTCCATTACACACTAACCAGGTGAATCCAGGTGAAAGCTATACGCCCTTATTGATGTCACTTGTTAAATCCACTTCAATCAGTGTAGATGAACGGGAGGAGACAGGTTAAAGAAAGATTTTTAAGCCTTGAGACATGGTTTGTGTATGTGTGCCATTCAGAGGGTGAATGGGCAAGACAAAAGAGTTAAGTGCCTTTGAATGGGGTATGGTAGTAGGTTTGTGTCAAGAACTGTAACGCTGCTGGGTTTTTTCACGCTCAACAGTTCCCTGTGTGCCGATAATGGTCCACCACCCAAAGGTCATCCAGACAACTTGACACAACTGTGGTAAGCATTGGAGCCAACATTGTCCAGCATCCCTGTGGAACGCTTTTGACACCTTGTAGAGTCCATTCTTCCGACAAATGGAGGCTGTTCTGGGGCAAAGGGGGAAGCAACTCAATATTAGGAAGTTGTCAAGTGACAAATCTATCTAAAATCTTTATTTTGTAACACAACAAAATGTGAAAAAGTGAAGGGGTATCAATACTTTCTGAAGGCACTGTAAGTGTTTCTTAACACATCCAATGCATATTCTTACTCATCTGAAGATTTCTGGAGTGTATGTCCTTTTTATATAAAAGGACTCATGAGCACTAACATGTGTCTATAGGAACATATCAAATTCGGTGTAAAATGAAAGCTAAGAGTCAATATTTTTGGGAAATGAAGGCATAGATACGTTTTTCCAACATTTTCCATCCTAAAACTAGGAATAAGCAAAGGCTTTAATTCCTTGTCACACAGATGAAAGGGGGGTCATAAAAAACATCGACCAGAAAAAGTCTTAAAAGGTATTAGAATACATCAAAACACAATAATATTGAAGTAAAGGCCCCTGACAACTACTAAACATTCATATTTAGTTTTGCAGAAATGATTTGCCTTCTGTAAGTTTAAGAAATATTGCCTAATGTCGTGTCATTCTGTCACCAAAAACCCACATATCTTTAAGATAGTTTCTAATTTCCCTCCCTCATGAGGGAGTTCACAGAAGTAACAATTAAAGGTAGACCTAACAGTTAGTTCTTGGGTTTTTACTGAGTGATTAAAACACGTCACTCTGTTACCAAATTGGTAACAGAGAGACCAAAAAATCTGTAACAGAATGACTGCAATTGAATTGGCCACAACAGGAAATCATAATAGTCACAAACCACAGCTGCATTAAAGCACAGTACAGCACAGTACCATAGAGCACAGTAGAGTACAGTACACTACAACACGGTAAAGAAAAGTAGAGTAGAGTATAGTTCAGTACAGTAGAGTTCAGTACAGTACATCACACATGAAGAGTACAGTATAATGTATAACATAATATACTCTACTTGACATCCAAATTTGTCCTTGTTTGGGGGGCGGAGCTCATTAGAATAATAGCCAGTGTGTAGAATAATACCCAAACATGCAAAGGAGGATATAACATTTTTCTACCATTGTGTACCTATTCAGGATACATCATCAATACGAGAATGACATTCATAATTATGCCTTTCTGGACCCATGATGTTACCATTACCGAGTGTTGATCCACTTCACTTACAGTAGTAGTTGAATATCCAGTCATATCATAGCTGACACCCCGTTCTTTCTGGAGGAATCTTTTCATCTTAATTCGGAGTAGATATTTAACTGTTTTTGGAAAACGTGGTCACAAAAAACTGAGGGAGATTTTACTGTCATTCTGTTACCAAACTTTGCATCTGCACTGTTCCTCAAGTAGACGTGTTTAAGTAATATTTTCAGTGGCAATTGTTCGAAGTAGACATCTGCATATAAGTGTATGGTTTGTTAAACTTTGCAATCAATGTGTTTTGCTTGGAATACATTTTAAAGTGAAAAAGTGAGTCTCAGCGTCACTCTGTTACTGTGGAACTGCCCTGTACTAAATGGCTTTAAAAAAATATGCATATTGCCTTGTCTATGCCTATGTTGGTGTGCATAAAGGGTGGCCTGGCTGGTGTAGTGGTAATGCTGCGGTCTCCGGCACACATGTCATCGGCCTCAGCATAGGTTTAAATCCAAGCTATGCTGCCCTTTGACTCAACCTTGAGCAAGGCACTTAACAGTAATTTCTCCAGGGTCGCCCGTAGATAATGGCAGACCCTGGCCGTGACCCCACTCTCAGAGTGTCTCAGGGAGAGTGGGATATGCAAAAAACACATTTCTTATTCACACATGCATATTAATACACACGTGTAGATTTGTGAAATAGGACAAATATAAGCACCCACAAAATTATTATTAGGGGTTCACTATACCTCCAAAGTCACGTCATCGTCACGCCTCCCTTTGAGGTCTGGAGAAATGTGTATTGTAAAAACATTTTGAATGGTCCGCTGGTTCCCAGTGACAAGATTTTGATTAGATGATACATTTCAAGAACCCTCCCCCCACACGCCCGTAGAAGGTGTGGTGTCTTTTGTGCGTCACTGTTTTCCATCCTGGTAGTTGTTGACTATGCTAGCTTTTGTAAGAACCCAAAAAACGGAGGCAGTGGGAGAACCTATTCAAGTAGTTAGCTAGCTAACTTTACACACTGTTTAGCTAAGTGAATTAAATGTCATCAGCTAGCTAACTTCCTATTAGCTAGCTATCTTGATGTAATCATTGTAAATGAAAAACACAGTCTCCAAATTCATTTGTAGATAACAGCCATGGAGGAGAGTGACATTGCAGCACCAGCTGTAAGCAAAGGGAGAGTGTAGGCTACTGCACTGGATAGGGCAGGTCGTTTTGTGGGAGGACATTATGAAAAGATTCTCCAGTTTCAGTCCCTAGAGGGCAAAACTTTTGAGGACAGAGATAATAGCAACATAATATTCTAATTTGAGTATAATGAAGCCTGTTTCTTTGTGATGTTTTGTGTCCTCAGATATAGAAAGCTGTGAAAGCCTGTTTTCAGGTGAAGAGAGAGGTCCCAATGAATGTCCCAAGAGACTATTTGCAATGGGTTATGTGTGTAGGCCTACCTATGTTAGCAAATGTTGTATACAAAGATACCTGTTAAACATCCCACACAATGTATAAACCTATTACAACTGGAGCAGGCCAACCTTGCTGGAGGTCTGCTGGGTGTGCAGGGTTCTGTTTCATCCTAGCAATACCACACCTGATTCAATTGATAAAATCTGATGAGTTGATAATAAAGTGTGCTATTGCTGGGCTGGAATAGAAATCTGCTCACACAGTAGGTCAGGGATCAGTGGAGCAAGGTTGGTCACCGCTGGTATGGAGTTCAGTCTTCCCAACCTGGTGCAGATCTACAATTTGGTTTCTGGTGTCCTTTGACAGCTCTTTGGTCTTGGCCATAGTGGAGTTTGGAGTGTGACTGTTTGAGCTTGTGGACAGGTGTCTTTTATACTGATAACAAGTTCAAACAGGTGCCATTAATACAGGTAACGAGTGGAGGACAGAGGAGCCTCTTAAAGAAGAAGTTACAGGTCTGTGAGAGCCAGAAATCTTGCTTGTTTGTATGTGACCAAATACTTATTTTCCACCATAATTTGCAAATAAATTCATAAAAACTCCTACAATGTGATTTTCCTAATTTTGTCTGTCATAGTTGAAGTGTACCTATGATGAAAATTACAGGCCTCTCTCATCTTTTTAAGTGAGAGAACTTGCACAATTGGTGGCTGACTAAATACTTTTTTTTTCCCCACTGTATATACAAAGAAATGTAAATCGAAAAAAAAGGTCAAACTAAATGAAGTGCAGCTAGTTTGCAGTCTCCCAGCTTCAGTTTGAAGTGATTGTGTTAGCTGTGTTGTTGGCTAGCTCCTATTGAAAAACAGTGTCCTGACGAGTGAGCACATTTTCTATGCCAGGTGAAATCGCGCCTCATTAGCTCATTGTTATAGAATAAATGTCACTAGAAAACAGCTAAAACCAATGCAAATGCAGCTACTTTGCTGGCTGGACTTTTTGACGTAACTGTAAATAAGCCATAGTTGGCTAGCTAGCAAGCGAGGGATAAGACCGTTGCCAGCCAGTATAGAAATGGAACATTTAGAATGAGCGACTGGGTTGCATCCAGAGATACAGAACAAAAAGACTGGGTTGCGTCTCTGGCAACCGAACCAATAGAACAAAGGACCAGCCGGCTTGGACTATCTTGTGGAAGGATGAAATAGTATGAATAAATTCATCAAAATAATGGTTTTAATGAAAATATGTCAATCATTATTTGAATATGTTGGTAACTGGTTGTATAAAAGTGATAATTCTCTCGAAGCCGGTGTTTGGAGGATATATTGGTACGGTTTGCCGGGTCTCAACTTCGTCTCGGGCCTAACAACACCTGTGCCAATATATCCTCCAAACACCGGCTCATAGGGCATTATCACTTAATTAGACTAAGCTGTCTAACCACGACACACAGTACAAGTTAAGTGTTGATTCTTTGAAGTTAAGTGTTTAAACTTGTTTTAATTGTTAAACTATTATTTAAAATTAACTAGACTCTAACTGCCTGTAGCTCAGGACCTGAAGCAAGGATATGCTTATTCTTGATACCATTTGAAAGGAAACACTTTGAAGTTTGTGGAAATGTGAAATTAACGTAGGAGAATACAACACATTAGATATGGTAAAAAAATCATACAAACAAAAAAACATGTTTTCAATTTCTTTCATATTTGCAAGGCTATACATCGAGGCTATACAGCAAGGCTATACATTGAGCTAGGATTCTCTGTGTAATTTATAACGTGTCAGACTGATCCATGGAAGAATTACCTCACAACACAATATTTTGTATCAAGTTTGCCCAAATGTTTGCACAAATGTGCCGAATTTGTCAATTTATAATTTTTTTAGTACATAACTATAGAGAACATACAAAAATGCTATGGTAAAAGTTTACACACTCCCAGGAATGTCATTCATGATGGATTATTAGCTTCCCTACAGAAAAGATACTAACCTTCCCACATCTAGATGGCCAGGCGGGGTGGGTTAGAAACCAAAGACTGCAGTGGGGTCAAACTGTAGAACTCAGTTCCTACATTTGAATATAAAAATAGATTACAAAACTACACTACATTATATCTCTGGGACCCTCAGGATGACAAATCAGAGCACGATTACTGAATGTAAGTACATTATTTACCTTCAGGGGTGAATGTATCAAACCAGTTGCAGTGATAAAATTGTTTTGTTGTTGTGCACTCTCCTCAAACAATAGCATGGTCTTTAAAAAAAAAAATCTGTAATAGCTACTGTAAATTGGAGCTTTAAACTTTCTGCTCATATAAGACATCTATGTCCCGGAAAGTTGTTTTTTACAACGTTTTCTAGTCACATTATCGCATATTGAGCAACAACTGTCCCAGTTTAGGGACACCGATCCTGCAGAGGTTAATCACATATCACGATCCTGCAATAAAAAAGGGGAAGGGGTTCTGCCTCTAATGTGTCTGTGTTTCTGTCTTGTTTTCTCAAATTAACAATTTATGTGTCTAGTTGTAAGATCTCCAATCAGTTTTATTTGATTCTCTCTTTCTCTCTCTCTCTCAAAGGGCAAGAAGGTAGAGACAACAATACATCACGCAAAGCAGCCACAACTGTCAGTAAGAGTGTCCATGATTAAGATTGAGATAAAACTGTTCAGTTGGAGTGTTAATTTCAGCTCGTTCCAGTCGCTAGCTGCAGCGAACTTAAAAGACGAGCGACCCAGGGATGTGTGTGCTCTGGGGACCTTTAACAGAATGTGACTGGCAGAACGGGTGTTGTATGTGGAGGATGAGGGCTGCAGTAGATATCTCAGATAGGGGGGAGTGAGGCCTAAGAGGGTTTTATAAATAAGCGTCAACCAGTGCAGTGATGTGTCCTATAAGGAGCATTGGTGGCAAATCTGATGGCCAAATGGTAAAGAATATCTAGCCGCTCGAGAGCACCCATACCTGCCGATCTATAAATTACGTCTCCGTAATCTAGCATGGGTAGGATGGTCATATGAATCAGGATTAGTTAGGCAGCTGGGGTGAAAGAGAAACAATTATGATAGAGGAAACCAAGTCTAGATTTAACTATAGCCTGCAGCTTTGATATGTGCTGAGCGAAGGACAGAAGGAGAGTACATATAAAGTTGTTTAATGAGAATCCAACCATTGTTATTTAAGCAGAGTACAAAAATAAGGAGATGACAATTAGGCTACAGGAGATTAGCATTACAGGTTAAATGTTATGATCTTTTTATTTCATTCATTTTAGCAATGTTCAAATCAAATCAAATTTTGACCTTACTGTGAAATGCTTACTTACAAGCCCTTACACAACAATGCAGTTCAGGAAATAGAGTTAAGAAAATATTTACTAAATAAACTAAAGTATATATATAAAAGTAACACGAATAACTACATAACAATAACGAGGCTATATACAGGGGGTAACGGTACCGAGTCAATGTGCGGGGGTACAGGTTAGTCAAGGTAATTTGTAAAGTGACTATGCATAGATAATAGACAGTGAATAGCAGCAGTGCAAAATTATTGCAGTTGTTCCCATAGATAGACAGTGAGTACATGGTTTCTCTATGTATCACTGACCCTGGATAAACTAGCGACTGGGCTAACACAGCTAACCTTTTAGGTCAATAATATGCTGTTTTTATTAACATTTTGTTGGCTTTATAATCGTGAGAGAAATGTAACTAGCTAGTAGCAATCTTATACCTGGGTAGCTTATACCTGGGTAGCTTACAAGGTTAGCTGACTTTTCTGAAAACAAACCTCATTTTGCCTAGCTACTTCTTGTACCTCGTGCTAGCCTTTACAGCAAGCGTATTGGGCGTCTTGGGTTGCCTGGAGGGGATATTTGTGCTGCGGCGAGTTGGACATCGCCAAACACTTTTGTGAGGATTTATTGCTTGGATGTCACTGCCCCCCAGTGTAGCCCACAGTGTTCTTATGGCTGGGGCAGGAGAGGGACATTAGGCAGCACGCAGCTTGCGCAATACCCAGGTAGCACAGGTTTTCCTGTAGAGATAGAACTATGAGGGGTCTGCTGTGGGCCATGTCATTTAGTGTCTGCTGGGGTTGGCTTGGGGCGTGATTTCATGTCCACCGTAGCTGTGTTGTACCGAGTTGACCGACTGAAAGAGAACGTACAGTTATGACAGTACAACTCCAGTACAACAGTACAGCTCGGTGGATGGCTTAAACCCTCAGGTCTGTCGCCCTGTTTGACCTAGAGACTTAAAACTTTGTAAGTACAGTACCAGTCAAAAGTTTGGACACACCTACTCATTCCAGGGGTTTTCTTTGTTTTTTATATTTTCTACATTGTAGAATAATAGTGAAGACATCAAAACAATGAAATAACATATGGAATCAAGTAGTAAGCAAAAAAGTGTTTTTATATATTTTTGATTTTAGATTCTTCAAAGTAGCCACCCTTTGCCTTGATGACAGCTTTGCACACGCTTGGCATTCTCTCAACCAGCTTCATGAGGTAGTCACCTGGAATGCATTTCAATTAGCAGGTGTGCCTTGTTAAAAGTTCATTTTTTGAATTTCTTTCCTTCTTAATGCGTTTGAGCCAATCCGACAAGGTAAAGTCAAAGTCACCATTATTAGTCAGTTGTACAACCGAATGCCTTCAACCGAAATGTGTATTCCGCATTTAACCCAACCCCTCTGAATCAGAGAGGTGCGGGGGCTGCCTTTAATCGACATCCACGCTTCGGCGCCCGGGGAACAGTGGGTTAACTGCCTTGTTCAGGGCAGAACGACAGATTTTTACCTTGTCAGCTCGGGATTTGAACTTGCAGCCCTCGGTTACAAGTCCAACGCCTAACCACTAGGCTACCTGCCGCCCGGCTGGTAGGGGTGGTATACAGAAGATAGACCTATATGGTAAAAGACCAAGTCCATATGATGGCAAGAACAGCTCAAATAAGTAATTTTTCCATCAATACGGAAAATTTCAAGAACTTTCTTCAAGTGCAGTCACAAAAACCATCAAGCTCTATGATGAAACTGGCACTCATGAGGACCAGTTTCTGGTGACCTTTGGCTCTCTTAGACACACTCCCTATTGAATCCATTTGTTACCAGGACTGAGACTGCAGTACCTATGGCTTCCACTAGATGTCAACAGTCTATATATAAAGCCTCAGAGAGATTGGAGTAAGCAGGAAGAATAGGTACATGAAATGGCCAAGGTAGCTCAGATGTCAACAAGTTTTCTCGTGCGCGAGTCTGGCTGCGCGCCCCACTTTATTTTACTTATATAACGTTTAGGTGACCATCCGAGTGAAATATTATCGCTAATATTCATAGAATTTGTGGAGTGGTTGAAAAACGAGTTTTAATGACTCCAACCTAAGTGCATGTAAACTTCCGACTTCAACTGTTGGTGTTTTTGGCTGCGATCAAAATGACTCCAAAGGACCAGAATTATTTTCAAGTCCATATTGTTACAGAAACACTGAACATTTTATTTAGATTTATTAAGAACAAATTGATTGACAAAGTCAATGGGCATCTGCAACAGATCGCAAAGCAGGGAATCCCCGAATCCATTTTGGGAAATGGCAAGTTCACTTTCTCATCCAGGAGAAAGTGAACTTGTTATGCTCCATGTTATGCTCATCCATGAGCATAACAACGTTTTTTTAAATGTAAGCAAGTCATGATGATCAGCAAGTGCGAGGAATGACAACAGGTTCCAGTTTTAATGAGATGCAACTGAAGCAAACATAGCTTGATTGAAACTTGTAGACTAATATTTTCCTTATTATTTCTCTCTCATTAGTCCTCTCTAGCCACTTTAAACATGATCCTCCATTGACACTACCTTCTCACAAGGGAGTGACCGCAGCTGGTCGTAACGATATTGTTTATTGTTCTTAAAATTGTAATTCTATATTGCGCCATATTTGCACGCATGTTCATGTTTAACATTAATGTTTCCAGCTACCAATCAGCAACTGCGCCGTGAATCCGGCTGCATATTGAACAATGAGATTGCCAAAATGACAGTCTCTGGCAAATGACAGGAGTGGCAAGGAGTGGAACATTAGCTAGACTTAGTTTGAGAAAATAGAATGGATTTAAACCACTGTAAATCCACTCTACAGTGGCCTATCAACTTGAAGCTTGTCATCGCTATCATGGCTGTCCCAAAGATGAACCTCACTGAATTTGGTATTGATATCTCAAAAAACAAGGAATCTATTAACAACTAATTCTTTGCATATGTAACGCTCAAAATCATCTGCAATAATCTTCTCCTCATGAACCATACATCAGATTCACTCCAGATTTTGTATTTAGACTCATTAAAGTCTTTAATGGTTTAGATCTTTTTTTTGTTTGTTGCTGCAATCAAATATGGCCGCGTTGTATCTAAAGATGCATGTTAGCAAATATGCTACTGCTTAAAAATCTCATGAACCATAAATCAGATTGACTCCAGATTTGGTATATAGACTCAATGAATTAGCCTCTAAGGAATTGGATAATGATTAGTTGCTGCATTCAAAGATCCAACCTACAGTACTAGTCTAAACTTCACTTGTGTCAACCTTGTGGTATTGAGAGATACACATGGTAATGCTTTCACATGATAGAGTGCTTGCTTTGTTATCCAACTGATCTTGTGTCCTTTCTGTAATCCTGTGAACCCTGTTCATTGGTGCTCGGAGCTATATTTATTATTATAATCTTTTTCTATATTTCCCCATTTTTATCCCCTCTATCTGTTGGTGTAATGAGGTGCAGGTGCTTACTGCTTACCATCCAGCAGCCAGCTGCTCTGGTCTATGTTCCTCATCTCTGTCAGGATGAGACGGGAGATAATGTCATCAGGTACCAGCTGACCCTGGTCAATGCATGACTTCATCAGAAGACCCAGCTCTGCCAGGAGAGGAGACAGAGACACACAGAGCAACACAAAGCTAAGACCCAGCTCTGCAAGGAGAGGAGACATGGAGGAAGATAAAGCTCAGAGCTGTGATCTTTACTATTTAAACATGTACACAATATACACTTCATCAGAAGACCCAGCTCTGCCAGGAGAGGAGACAGAGACACACAGAGAAACACAAAGCTAAGACCCAGCTCTGCAGGGAGAGGAGACATGGAGGAAGTTAAAGCTCAGAGCTGTGATTTTCACTATTTAAACATATACACATTATGCACTTCATCAGAAGACCCAGCTCTGCAGGAGTCCGGAGAGGAGACAGAAAAACACAAGGATCAGAGCTGTCATCTTTACTATTATTATCTCAGAAGACCCAATTCTGCAAGGATAAAACAAAAAGCTGTCATGGGCAATTCCACGGTAATGGAATTACGATGAGACTCAAGATTTTTAACTTAAAATATATGCCAAACAAAAACTATTGATTTCAAAGTTTAACAAACCATAGTCTAACACAAGGACTACTTTTAACAATTTACATTTTACAAAAATACATTTCTGGAAGAACTGTGCAGATGCAAGGTTTGGTAACAGATTTTTGGTAAAATCTCCCTCAGTTTTTTTATGTGTGCGGTAACGGAATTTCATCATGGTTCGCTGATCTGTACTACACAAAAATGCTGAATTATAGATATGAATGTCATTCTCTTCATGGTGATGTATTTTAAATAGGTACACAAAGGTAGACATTTGCAATATCCTCCTGTGCATATTTGGATATAATTCTACGCAATGGCTAATCTTTTTATGAGCTCTGTAGGTGCTTACTGCTCCAGAGGACAACGACACTAAGCTCACAGCCAAGACAATGCAGGAGTGGCTTCGGGACAAGTTTGTCCTTCAGTGGCCCAGCCAGAGCCTAGACTTGAACCTGATCGAACATCTCTGGAGAGACCTGAAAATAGCTGTGCAAAATAGACGCTCCCCATCCAACCTGACAGAGCTTGAGAGGATCTGCACAGAAGAATAGGAGAAACTCCCCAAATACATGTGTACCAAGCTTGTAGCGTCATACCCAAGAAGACTCGAGGTGGTAATCGCTGCCAAAGGTGCTTCATCAATGTACTGAGTAAAGAGTCTGAATACTTATGTGATATCAGTCTTTTTTTTTATATACATTTGCAAAATATAAGTATATGCATCTGATGGTCACAGATATATATTTTTTTTAAGATAGGGGCAGGGATCAGAAAACCAGTCAGTATCTGGTGTGACCACCATTTTCTTCCTTCACATAGAGTTGATCAGGCTGTTGATAGTGGCCTGTGGAATGTTGTCCGACTCCTCTTCAAAAACTGTGTGAAGTTGCTGGATATTATGCTGTCATACACGTCGATCCAGAGCATCCCAAACATGCTCCATGGGTGACTTGTCTGGTGAGTATGCAGGCCATGGACATTTTCAGGTTCCAGAAATTGTGTACAGATCTTTGCAACAATGGCATGACAATGGGCCTCAGGATCTCGTCACGGTGCATTCAAATTGCCATAGATTAAATGCAATTGTGTTCGTTGTCCGTAGCTTATGCCTGCCAATATCATAACCCCACAGCCACCATGGGGCACTCTGTTCATAACATTGACATCAGCAAACCGCTCGCCCACACAATGCCATACACACTGTCTGCCATCTGCCCTGTACAGTTGAAACCAGGATTCATGTGTGACTAGCACACTTTTCAAGCGTGCCAGTGGCCATTGAAGGGGACCATTTGCCCACTGAAGTCGGTTAACGATGCCGAACTACAGTCCGGTCAAGACCCTGGTGAGGATGATAAGCACGCAGATGAGCTTCCCTGAGACGGTTTCTTACAGTTTGTACTTAAATTCTTCGGATGTGCAAACCCACAGTTTCCTCAGCTGTAAGGGTGGCTTGTCTCAGACGATCCCACAGGTGAAGAAGCCGGATGTGGAGGGCCTTGGCTGGCGTAGTTACATGTGGTCTGCGGTTGTGAGGCCGGTTGGACGTACTGCCAAATTCTCTAAAACGACGTTGGAGGCGGCTTATGGTAGAGAAATGAACATTCAATAGTCTGGCAACAGCTCTAGTGGACATTCCTGCAGTCAGCATGCCAATTGCAAGCTCTCCCAAAACTAGAGGCATTTGTGGCATTTAGCTGTGTGACAAAACTGCATATTATATTTTCAGCTCATGAAACACGGGGGCCAACTCTTTACATGTTCTGCCAAAAAGAAGAGACACAGGAACACACACAGCTCAGAGCTGTCATCTTTACTGTGTATTCTCTACTAAGAACATATTCTACCAAATCATATCTTGTCCAGAATAGAGTTATATATCTTACATAACCTGTACATTAAGGACAAAAACATCCTGTATCTTTACCAAGTCGAGAAAAAAACAAAATCTGCCCAATTGTATACGATATGTACTGTACTCAAAGAAACTACAGGTAACTGCCCAAATAAAGGAAACACCAACATAAAGGGTCTTAATAGGGCGTTGTGCCACCGCCAGAACAGCTTCAATGCGCCTTGGCATAGACTCTACAAGTGTCTGGACCTCTATTGGAGGGATGCAACACTATTCTTCCATGAGAAATTCCATCATTTGGTGTTTTGTTGATGATGGTGGCAAACCTTGTCTCAGGCGCCGCTCCAGAATCTCCCATAAGTGTTCAATTGGGTTGGGTTTTGGTGACTGAGACACACACTTTATACACCCCCTATGCTTCTTTGAGACCCCTTTTTCAAAGTCACTGAAATCTCTTATTCTAGCCATGGTAGCCAAAATAATTGGCAACTGGGCATTTTTAAACCTGAACCTTAGCATGGGATGCTTAATTAACTCAGGAACCACACCTGTGTGGAAGCACCTGCTTTCAATATACGTTGTATCCCTCATTTACTCAAGTTTTTCCTTTATTTTGGCAGTTACCTATATATTTCTAATAGGTTTAGAAAAACTTTAGTCAATCATTTCCTATTTAGGCCAGAATACATTTCCCCCTCAGCCTTTCACTTAATAGTCCTTTGTCCAACAGCAGAAAGGAATTTCCTGACAGTCAGGGCAGGGGTTAGGGCAGGGGGTTGTGCAGGGCCATAGACGGTGCAGCAGGACCCATATGCTTGCTAATATAGCCTACTGTGGATCTCATCTCAGGCTAGTGCAGAGAGGCTGCACACTCCACACTGAAAACATGTGTTTTGGATATACAGGCTTGCATTCTTTGAGCTATTGGCATTCTTTGAGGACTTGGCACATGGCTTGCTGTGCTTGTGTGTACTTGCAAAATGTACAATTTAACTGCTAACTAGATCACAGATTTGTGGAAGATGGTATGGGCAACAAAACTGAGTATTTTCATCATGTTTTTCACTTGGGTGTTCTGAAATAAAACTCTATTGCCTATTATGTCCTTCATATCATTGCAGTGTGACACACAGGTGCTAGGGAGAGTGGGAATGAAGTCCTTGAAGTCAGTTGTCCGCTATAGGCTACTCTTCAGTTTATGATGTCCTCATATCTGATGGGACTTCAGCCAAGGTAAGAGCTGGAGCAGTGTGATAACATGTTGCAGTTACATACATAACTACCTTGACCTTCACTGTAGAAAGCTCAGGTAGCAGGTTGTTTAAATATCAGGTTACCTGTGCACAGGTTTACGTTAGCTGTAGGTCTATGTGAAATACAGGTGTGAATTGTTTCAAACTAAAGCGGTTCTTTGTCACAATGACTCTTCTTTCCACTTAATGATATGTGATGGGGGTCTTGTCACTCCTCTTCAGGCTCCAGTTAGTCTCGACCTAACTGCAGTAAGATACCAGTATGATTGTGGAACTGGACTGAACTGTCTCTTATCATAGTCCGACCAGAAACACACTATTGGCTACTGTAGGGGGGAGTATTTTATTTGCAAGGTATCGGTCTATTGCTATCTCTGTAATAGTTGTCAAAAGCAACTTCAACAAAACAACAAGTAGTTAGACAGGAAATCCAGGGGATTAGGCCAGGGGTCATTAGAAAAACTTTGAACTTTTTTGAACTCTTGTTCCGCATCTTTCTCTCCAGGGGTCAGTTGATCAGCAACCACCACACCATAATAGTAGGAGTGTGAGGGACTCAGCACCTTTTTCAGGACTTTCATTGCATGCTTCATTGCATCACTACTGCTACTCTGTTCATCCTATATGCATAGTCACTTTAACCATACCTACATGTACATACTACCTCAATAAGCCTGACTAACCGGTGTCTGTATATAGCCTTGTTACTGTTATTTTCAAATGTCTTTTTACTGTTGTTTTATCTCTTTACTTACCTACACACACACACACACCTTTTTTGCACTATTGGTTAGAGCCTGTAAGTAAGCATTTCACTGTAAGGTCTACACCTGTTGTACTCGGCGCACGTGACAAATAAACTTTGATTTGATCGTCTTGTGGATAACACTTTCTTTATTTTTTCTCTTTCTCTGTATGTTGCATGTTGTGCTTGCATACAAAATAATCTGATTGCATCACTATTAAAGTGGCAGATGCCACATTTATTTTTGGAGCTATAAATGTATGATATATACCCAATATTCTTGAAGAATATAAGTTAGAAATATTTCAATATTTTAGTTCAACTGCCGTACCCAGGGCTCTAAATAAATTAAAAAGAATTGGTAGCACTGGCGCGCGCCCAACTAAAAAAAGTTAGGAGCACAACATAAAATCTAGGAGCACCAGAAGATATACATCTTTTTCATTGACTGAGATATAGCATATTGGGCCTATATAAATTCTAGGTACTATTGAAGCACATGTTGTGCTCATAGTATTTAAACCAGTAGATAGTGATAGAGCGGATGTCATCCACCTATTCCTATGGAAAACTCCCGATCGCACATGAAGCCGGAAGTATTTGAATTTGAAGCGCACCATTTTGCTGAATGGGGCTGAATGGCACACAAAACATTGTTAAGGATCATGGTGAAAGTGGCCGTAACTAGCAAAGGATCATGGTCGATGTAGTCGTTTTCATCATGCCTGAGAGAGTCAATCGGGAGCCTCCTCCTAGCCTGCTGGCCAGATAGCCTGCTGGCCAGATAGATAGCTAATCAAGTAAAATGACTGAACAAGGTGTAAACAAATGTCTGGTTTTGGAACGGCCCGTGACGTGGTTTATGAACATGGCCTAAAAACTAACTTTTTGGTCCAGCAGCCACTGTGGCAGGTAGATTTACCAGCCACTCACAATTTACCAGCCACTCACAATTCTTACCAGCCAATACATTTATTTAGTTTTTCCTGGTTCCTGTTTTCCCCTAGTGTTTTTCAGCTTTTCACACTCAAAATCTCACTTTCTTTTAATAGAAAAACAACTCAATTTGATGTTCTAAGTCCACAACCATGCTTAAACCACATCAGGAGACCACTTTTGAGGTTCAATGGACTGGTGTTTGGCTGGCGGTGTTTCTGTACTGTAGCAGAGATTGCAAAACAAAAGACTACCTGATTAATACAAATCATCATTATATCATATTATTCTGTCAGGTAAGCTTACTTTGCAGTTAACATTTAATTTGGAAAGTTTTATGGGAAATCCTTTAGAAATTACTGTTTCGGCATCGCTAACTGGCGACACAAAGTGGTAGACACAGGCATTCCCATACCATTAAGTCTTCAGAAAGTTCAAAGAAATACAAATAACTGATGCATTCTTTAATGTTCTTTACATGTAGACTATGGATTAAACAAATCTGCGCTCACTTTTTTTCTCTAGGCACAACTGCACAGTGAAGCCAATTATTATCTGGGTGATTTTCTTTCTCTGGTCGCACTGCTGCTCCCAAAATAAAACGCCAGGTCACACAGCAAAATATCTAGGAGCATATGGTCGAACTTTAGAGTCCTGGTCGTACCCCATCAGAACGCAAAATATAGGATTGTTTATTCCAATGTTTGTAAACAAAGTACATTTAAACATTATAGCCTCAAAACATGGTTTAAACTATAATTTTGATATAATGGATGGTCAGTCCTTGCATCAATACAGGGCTGGCCCCTAGCCCTAACTGACATACAGTGGGGCAAAAAAGTATTTAGTCAGCCACCAATTGTGCAAGTTCTCCAACTTAAAAAGATGAGAGAGGCCTGTAATTTTCTTCATAGGTACACTTCAACTATGACAGACGAAATGAGAAAAAGAAATCCAGAAAATCACATTGTAGGATTTTATTTATTTATTTGCAAATTATGGTGGAAAATAAGTATTTGGTCAATAACAAAAGTTTATCTCAATACCTTTGTTGGCAATGACAGAGGTCAAACGTTTTCTGTAAGTCTTCACAAGGTTTTCACACACTGTTGCTGGTATTTTGGCCCATTCCTCCATGCAGATCTCCTCTAGATCTCCTCGCAGTGATGTTTTGGGGCTGTCGCTGGGCAACACGGACTTTCAACTCCCTCCAAAGATTTTCTATGGGGTTGAGATCTGGAGACTGGCTAGGCCACTCCAGGACCTTGAAATGCTTCTTACGAAGCCACTCTTCTGTTGCCAGGCGGTGTGTTTGGGATCATTGTCATGCTGAAAGACCCAGCCACGTTTCATCTTCAATGCCCTTGCTGATGGAAGGAGGTTTTCACTCAAAATCTCACGATACATGGCCCCATTCATTCTTTCCTTTACACAGATCAGTCGTCCTGGTCCCTTTGCAGAAAAACAGCCACAAAGCATGATGTTTCCACCCCCATGCTTCACAGTAGGTATGGTGTTCTTTGGATGCAACTCAGCATTCTTTGTCCTCCAAACACGACGAGTTGAGTTTTTACCAAAAAGTTATATTTTGGTTTAATCTGACATTCTCCCAATCCTCATCTGGATCATCCAAATGCTCTCTAGCAAACTTCAGACGGGCCTGAACATGTACTGGCTTAAGCAGGGGGACACGTCTGGCACTGCAGGATTTGAGTCCCTGGCGGCGTAGTGTGTTACTGATGGTAGGCTTTGTTACTTTGGTCCCAGCTCTCTGCAGGTCATTCACTAGGTCCCCGCGTGTGGTTCTGGGATTTTTGCTCACCGTTCTTGTGATCATTTTGACCCCACGGGGTGAGATCTTGCGTGGAGCCCCAGATCGAGTGAGATTATCAGTGGTCTTGTATGTCTTCCATTTCCTAATAATTGCTCCCACAGTTGATTTCTTCAAACCAAGCTGCTTACCTATTGCAGATTCAGTCTTCCCAACCTGGTGCAGGTCTACAATTTGGTTTCTGGTGTCCTTTGACAGCTCTTTGGTCTTGGCCATAGTGGAGTTTGGAGTGTGACTGTTTGAGGTTGTGGACAGGTGTCTTTTATACTGATAACAAGTTCAAACAGGTGCCATTAATACAGGTAACGAGTGGAGGACAGAGGAGCCTCTTAAAGAAGAAGTTACAGGTCTGTGAGAGCCAGAAATCTTGCTTGTTTGTATGTGACCAAATACTTATTTTCCACCATAATTTGCAAGTAAATAAATTAAAAATCCTACAATGTGATTTTCTGGATTTTTTTTCCTCATTTTGTATGTCATAGTTGAAGTGTACCTATGATGAAAATTACAGGCCTCTCTCATCTTTTTAAGTGAGAGAACTTGCACAATTGGTGGCTGACTAAATACTTTTTTGCCCCACTGTAAATGTCTCCTGGCCCTTCCTGTCTCAATATTTATGCTGCAATAGTTTGTGTCGGGGGGATAGGATCAGTCTGTTATATCTGGAGTTCTTCTCCAGTCTTATCCGGTGTCCTGTGTGAATTTAAGTATGCTCCCTCTAATTCTCTCTCTCTCCCTCCACTCCCGGAGGACCTGACCCCCGGGACCATGCCTCAGGACTACCTGGCCTGATGATTCCTTGCTGTACCCAGTCCACCTGGTCGTACTGCTGCTCCAGTTTCAACTGTTCTGCCTGCGTCAATGGAACCCTGACCTGTTCACCGGACGGGCTACCTTGTCCCGGACCTGCTGTTTAAGACTCTCTCTACCGCACCTGCTGTTTCTAACTCTGAATGCTCGGCTATGAAAAGCCAACTGACATTTACTCCTGAGGTGTTGACCTGTTGCACCCTCTACAACCCCTGTGATGTTTATTATTTGACCCTGCTGGTCATCTATGAACATTTGAACATCTTGGCCATGTACTCTTATAATCTCTACCCGGCACAACCAGAAGAGGACTGGCCACCCCTCAAAGCCTGGTTCCTCTAAGTTTCTTCCTAGGTTCCTGCCTTTCTAGGGAGGTTTTCCTGGCCACAGTGCTTCTACATCTGCATTGCTTGCTGTTTGGGGTTTTAGGCAGGGTTTCTGTATAGCACTTTGGGACATCTGCTGATGTAAAAAGGGCTTTATAAATACATTTGATTGGTTGATAAGCAGTCGCTTAGGGCCCCCGGCCACTAGGGTGCCCCCCGACCATTTATCTATATTAGGGTCTTTCTATAAAAGAGGGTACCAGCGAGGATTTCCTACATTGGACAACTGTTGATAAGTCAATAATAATAAGCATTTTTTTCCCCATGTCATTACATTAAGATATAGTGGTAATAATAGCCAATGAGGTCAGTGCCGTTTAAGATGAGGGAGGACAATTTTCTTTGACGTCACCGGTCTTCTAATCATCACCGATCTACTTTTCATTTTCCATTTGTCTTGTCTTGTTTTTCACACACCTGGTTTGCATTCCCCATCATTATCTGTTGTGTGTTTAACCCTCTGTTTTCCCCCCATGTCCTTGTGTGTGATTGTTTATTGTGAAGCCGTTTCTTTCCGGCTGGTGCATTTCATATATGCCTCGCCTGTTTTACGTTTGGCATGTTTATTTGTATTTACGCGTTTATCGTTTTACATGTATATTTGTTTGAGTAAAGGTTTTTGCTCACTCAGTACTGTTCTCCTGCGCCTAACTTTATGCACCAGCTACACAAGAGCCTGACAGAATCGCACACCCGCCATGGAGTCAGCAGGAGCAGGTACCCCGGTCAGAGGAGTCGAGGAACGCGTCCAGGAACACTCTATGTTACATCATCTCGTGCCATGATGGATCGCGTTGTCCAGACCATGGACCGCTGGGAGAGACAGGAAGTCTCTCCAGCGCCTTGACCAACGCAACCGAGGTTATCTCTACCCGTCCTGTCCGGATCCAGCTCCAGTGGGATGCGTCTCTCCCTTCCCCGGGAGTATGATGGGACGGCCGCACAGTGCCAGGGGTTCCTCCTACAACTGGACCTATACCTGGCTACCGTTCACCCAGCTCCCTCAGGAAGGGAGAGAGTCTCTGCCCTCGTCTCCTGCCTCTCTGGGAGAGCTCTGGAGTGGGCTAACGCTGTGTGGGGAGAGGAAGACGCGGTGTTGGACCACTTTGAGGAGTTCACCCGTCGCTTCCGGGCCAACTTTTTCATTTGAGGCAGGGGACGAGGAGCGCACAGGAGTTTGCGCTGGAGTTCCGGACTTCGGCCGCCGGAGCCGGATGGAACGACAGGGCCCTCATTGAACAGTATCGATGCAGCCTGCGCGAGGACTTCTGACGGGAGTTGACCTGCAGGGATGCCACCATTAACTTTGACCAACTAGTAGATCTGTCCATCCGGTTGGATAACCTGCTGGTTACCCGTGGACATCCTGAGGGGGCTCTGTCGGTTCCATCTCCCAGTACTCCCACGCCCATGGAGTTGGGAGGGGCTGCACGTAGGGAGGCTGAAGGAGGGACCTTCACGTGCACCATCTGTGGCCGCAGAGGACACACTGCCGGTCGGTGCCGGGTTGGTCCTTCTGGGAATCGAGGCAGCAGGCAGGGCACTCTGGCGTCACCCCAGGTGAGTATGCACCACTCTCATCCAGAGTCCTCTGTTGTTCACCTGTTTGTACCTGTCTGTTTCCCTGAGTTTTCCCCGCATTCTCAGTATAAGGCGCTAGTCGATTCCGGCGCAGCTGGGAATTTTATTGACAGAGCGTTAGCCCTTAGTTTAGGGATCCCCATTATACCTGTGGTTAGACCTTTCCCGGTTCACGCTCTGGATAGTCGACCATTAGGAGGGTCAGGGCTAATCAAGGAGGCCACCATCTCCCTGTTCATGGAGACGCAGGGGGGTCACGAGGAGAGAATCAGTCTCTTTCTCATTGATTCTCCTGCATTTCCCGTGGTACTAGGCCTTCCTTGGTTGGCTTGTCATAACCCCACTTCCTGGCAACAGAGGGCTCTCACAGGGTGGTCGCAAAAGTGTTCGGGGAGGTGTGTAGGGGTTTCCGTTGGTGCTACCACGGTGGAAAGTCCAGACCAGGTCTCCACCGTGCACATCCCCCCCCAGAATATGCAGATTTGGCTCTTACCTTCTGTAAAAGGAAGGCGACTCAATTACCACCCCATCGACGGGGGGATTGTGCGATAAATCTCCTGGTAGACGCTGCACTCCCCAGAAGTCACGTGTATCCCCTGTTGCAAGAGGAGACGGCAGCTATGGAAACATATGTCTCCGAATTCCTGGGACAAGGGTACATTCGTCCCTCCACTTCACCTGCCTCCTCTAGTTTCTTTTTTGTGAAGAAGAAGGATGGAGGACTGCGCCCGTGCATTAACTATAGAGGTCTAAATCAAATCACGGTGAGGTACAGCTACCCGCTACCTCTTATCACCATGGCGATTGAGTCAATGCACGGGCGCGCTTCTTCACTAAACTGGATCTCAGGAGTGCGTACAACCTGGTGCGTATCACTCAGTACTGTTCTCCTGCGCCTGACTTTATGCACCAGCTACACAAGAGCCTGCCAAGTTTATATTGGACAAATTCAGGTATGTTTATCATGTTTTGTTCTGTTTGCCTCCATTTAAAGAAATGTTTTTCAACAGAATCGGCAGAATGAATACACCGATGATCACGAATAAACACTTTCATAGCAGCCAAGTTGTATTCCTTCTCGCATTTATGCACTCTCCTCCTCTCACCTTTTTCTTTCGCTTGTGGACTTCAATGCACAACACATCAGCTGTATGTGACCAGGCAACAAAAAAAAAAACGTTCCAAGCCAAACCATATCATAACCGCTACACACAGCCTACATCGTTGTCACCGTAATAGCTAAAGTAACGTCATAGTTAACATAGGTAATAGAAATAACACGTTAGTAAACCCGCTACAATCACGCAGTAACGATAGTGTACAGTCAGTGAGCAGTTTAGCACTAACACCGGCGGTTAAATGGTACATTGAACTTGAACCCTGCAAGAATCCTGGATCTAGCTGTCATACAGTTTTTTGTATAGAGATCTCAGAAATGCAGTGTAACTACGTAACATTTCTGGTATCCTTGTTACGGGGTGAAAACAGTTCTCATGGGCACACAAATCCAAAACAATTTATGCATTGCAAAATTGAATGCTTCTAACTGAAAGAGTCACCTTACCTTGATACTTAAAACCTAAATCGATACGGTCATGAACATGGTTCTTCAATAATAATGTATAATACTTGTTGGATGCACATTTGGTGTCCAGCTGATTAGCTACGCCGTGATATCTTCACACATCATCATCTGATCCGGGAAGAAATTAGCCAAATGACAGTCAAGTGACGAACAGCTTTTTTTCCAGCCCAAGTGCTGGAAAAAAAGGTGTTTTGTGAAGATTGTCCAGAATATTTTGGTATGCCGGTGAAGACAGTTGTGCCTGGATCCACGTTGGATCCAATATCCCTAGCGAATTGATGTTGAGCATCTGTTATTGTCTGCTTGATTTACAGCGGGGTCTTGTTATATTTTAACAGAGAAAGCATCAAGGTAATATGTTCTCACATGTTTTTGTGCCTCTGATTGGACACCGAGTCTACTATGTGCAATTGTGTAGGAACACCCAATGCTATTCATATTAATTATTCTGGATATTATGACAACAAATTACATAGCCTTGTGGGCTTCTTCACAATATGATTTGTTAATGAAATAACATGACAAATACATTTTGGTTGTCCATGTTACATCTGCAATTTTAAACAATACAAGGGGCTTCAAATAATCTACTTCAATTTGGAGCTCAGAAATACAAGTACTGGAATAGGCGTACCTTGAAAGTCCTATATCGACATAACCTGAAAGGCCGCACAGCAAGGAAGAAGCCACTGCTCCAAAACCGCCATAAAGAAGCCAGACTACGGTTTGCAACTACACATGGGGACAAAGCTTGTACTTTCTTTGAGAAATGTCCTCTGGTCTGATTGAATTGCAGGAAATGTACTTTAAAACAATATATATATATATATTCGCCTTAGGGCCCCCAAATGGCTTGTGCCGGCCCTGCATCGATAGCTCTTGGTTAAATTTCTCCAGACCCAATCCCTCAGCTTTTTACTGAAACGGGCGATAAAACGCGTTGTTATTGTTTATTCTATTGATTGCGGCTTTAAACCATACATTCATCTTCATTTAGATTTATGATTTGGGTTATTGAACGTAACCATATTAATAGCCAATCACACAAACGTAAGAACATGATAGCAACACCTATCCTATCTAATGTGACAACTGCTGCGGTCATGCACGAGACAGACACAAGCAAATTGGAACATTCGGACTACGTCGAGGAAACTGACTAATGCATTATGCATTACTTCAAAATCAGCCATAGCAGCCATTTCCGTTACCTGCGTAGGAGGCTTAGTTTAGAACTGCACCCTGGTCTAATCTTACCTGTTTTGGCTTTAATGTTGGCCCTCAAAAGGTCCCCACTTGAAAGGTGCATTAATCCGAAACTTTTTACTATGCGCCCCGACACAGTGCCTTTCCCCGAGCCCGGAGGTCCCATGATAACCGCCCGGAATATCCTTTGTATAAGCATTTTCCAATGTTGTTGTTAATGTTGTAACCACCATATAAAGAAACGTATTGTCCTTCTCATGAAACTGTTATTTGTGCATTTACACAAGGAAACTTCCGTTCAAGCGGCCTTGGATGTCTACGTCTGTCCACTGTGCGCAATCGCCTACTGTGGGCGTCTCCTGTAGTAATCTTAGCTTGTCCCTTCAAATGAGCACCTTTTTTTTCCCTGAAAACCTTGACGCGGATAGAGGAGGAGGTGGTTCATAACGAGAAAACCGCTTCGGCTGGCTGCATGGCTGACTGCGCTGCACCCGAGAGCACGTGAGGACGCTTAAATCCACACATCACATCCATCAAGACCAATGATGTATAATATAAACCAATGACCGGGATTCATAGCCGCAGAAAGTAGGGGTGCTGAGGGTGCTGCAGCACCCACTGATAAATCAAATCAAATATATATTGATATATATATATATATATAAAGACATTTTAATAAAACAATTTAGAAAAAGATATACCAAATTAGTGCACTAGGACATTATTACTCCTGCACTGGCAGAGACAAATACTCATCAGACAAAAATGTTCTGCAGCAGTGCAGTTAAAGATAACGAAAAAAGTTATAATAGAAATGCGGAATAGACCTAAATACACAGTGAATGGCGATGAACAATAACGCGTAAAAAATAACATGGCTATATACAGGGAGTACCAGTACAGAGTCGATGTGCAGGGGTACGAGGTAATTAAGGTAGCTATGTACATATAGGTAGGGGTAGACAACAGTGACTAGACAACATGATAGATAATAGACAGTAGCAGCAGCGTATGTGGTGAGTGTGAAAGTGTGTGCGTGTCTGTGTAGCCTCAGTATGCATGTATGTGTATGTGTGTGTTGGGGTGTCAGTGTAAGTATGTGGGAGTGTGTGGCTAGAGTTCGGTGTGAGTGCATAGTCAGTGCAAGCGAATCAGTGCAAAAAAAGGTCAATGCAGGTAGTCCGGCTAGCCATTTCATTAGCTATTTAGTAGTGTGGTTTAGCCGTCTTACGCCCTGGGGGGCGTAGAAGCTGTTCAGGGTCCTGTTGGTTCCAGACACTGTTACCGATTACCGTGCGGTAGCAGAGAGAACAGTCTGGCTTGGGTGGATGGAGTCTTACAGTTTTTGGGGCCTTTCTCTGACACCAGGGAGCTCGACCCGCATAGATAGAAACAGAAAAGTCTGAGCCTTTTGGGTAAAACACTGAGGTAAATCTAGCCCATTTATAGATGCTAACTACCTTTAGCATCTATTCCAGATTGTATCTTCTGGCCGGGGGAGTTTTGATCTGAACATTAACACACTTGCGGTACGGTTTTGGAAACATCTTTCATATCAGCGAGAAATAATAACAAACAAAAAATTAAAAAGTTAAATTACAACACACCTTTATTGGGTTAGTGTTCCCACACGGTGATATCTCCTTGTTACCGTGCTTGTTTACGGAAGACAGAGGCGACTACCTGTGCTAATTAGCTATCTAACTTGCTTGAACACCTGTGTGTAAACATAACTGGGAAGGAAGTGTAGTTTGTCGGCTGGAGGCACACAACCGTATGGATCTGTGCAAACCTTTTACAGTAAGTGAATATGTTTTATTTTTAATGATTTTTTGTTGATATGAAAGATAAGTTCCATATGTTTCAAAAACCGTTCTCGAGAACAATGGTATATCCTGTATGGAAATGCGCCATAAGGGTATGTGTTTTTTACATAAGATTTTATTTGGACCAAAGACCAGTTGGACAGAGAATAAATACATTTATGAATAATTACTGATATTTACCCACGGTCAAAATGTTTCTCATCACGGTGTGATGTATTTCTGTCAGTGTGAGCCATTAACCCTCTCTGACTGAACTTTGTGTCCTGTGGTGTTTGATAAAGCGCGAGATAACGGGTTTAAATAAGTGCAAGGCCGCCATCTGGTGGTTAATATGAATACTCCGTTTAAAATGCCCTTTGTGTCCCTCGTGGCGTCCCGTAGTTAAAACCCTTTACCCTCTCGACTCCCCACATTGAAAACACGTGTGGAAATAACAACAGCATGGCAAGCCAGGGACTCACTTACGATGGTTGTAATTTTTTCAGACAACGATTAGTGTTATCAACTCTAAGTGGCAAAAGAGTCAAAATCAGAAACATACGATCTAAAGAGGATAACCCAGGACTTAGAGGTAAGTGGACTGCAAAAACACCCATGTGGCGTCGCATTATTACATATGGCTAGCATTACCTAAGCTAGCTGTTACTACGCAGTTAAAGTTCATCCATTCCACCACTCCCAAGTAGAATTAATTGATGCTTTCTTGGCACAAATGCCATACAAATTTATCAACCAGCTAAGTTCTTGGACAACATCTAATGCAGGATACATTAGGAACATAGCTACATAAATAACATTCATGTGATCCTTTTTGAGGAGTTTGTTAGCTAACATTAGCTAAATAGCAGTCACTACCCAGCTGGCATTTGTGTTCAACCAAAGACGAACACTCCTCTTTGGTTCAGCTTTATGGAAGACCATGCTTCTATAAACACCCTTAATTCTGCAAAATATCCCATAGCTCTTTCTAGACAGTACTCAAGTAAATGCTGCATATGCCTAATAAATAGATATGGGTGTGGTTGTTATTGGGTTTGAGCTACACTTTTATTGACTTTTTTTTTTTTTTTAATATGTTCTAGATTTTGAAGCCAGCTTCATCAGGCTTCTGGACAAGGTAACCAATGGGACCAGAATAGAAATCAACCAAACAGGTAAACCATGGGAGGATGGATACACAGACCACAGCGAATGTCATGCTCACTATTGAATTCCAATGTCATTGGGTTTGGTTGTCCTCTGCAGCCACCTAACTTTTGAATGCATGATGAATGCATGATGCATGCATATACACCAAACTGTCCATGGTAGGACCGCAGTATGACACACACACACACAGGTCAACTCGTGTTTGAAGGGGCAAGTTATTGATCTGTCACGGTTGGCAGTGGCATAACAGGAAGAAACTCATCAGCCCTTCAAGGAGAATGAACATGGTATTACCAAAACAGGTCATATTCTGTAATCCTGAGCCTGATTATTTTTTTTCTTCTTCTGGTAACAGGAATGTTGCAGTTCAGCTCTTGAATGTTTTTTTATGTTGAAATGTTTCCACATGTTTTGGAGACCTTGGCGCCGCGGCACCCCCAACAGTGTCATAGATGTTGAAACGCAGCATTTGCAAGGCGTGCTATGCCCATGCTAGCGTGGGTGTAGTTTCATTTGTTTACATGCACCGAATGTCTGCTTTTGATGTTGTTCCTAAGGCGTTTCTGCGCACGTTTTTCAACTCCTAGACCCAGAGACCAGGCGGGCCAGACTGATATCCCTGTCCTGGGCCATGTTCATAAGGGCACATCGTAGCAGAACATACTGCAACAAAAAACAACAATCTGTGCTTTCATTGGACAACTGTATGTACTACCATCCAGTTTGAAAACATTCTTTCCGGGCTGAAAACAACCCTCTCCTCTCTCTGCCCTGTAGGTACGGTGCTGTTCTACCAGCCAGGCCTGCTGTATGGTGGTGTGGTGGAACATGAGTGTAACACCCAGCGGTCTGTGGGTTACTACCTGGAAGCTCTACTCATGCTGGCTCCCTTCATGAAGAACCCTCTGAAGGCTGTGCTGAAGGGAGTCACCAACGACCCTACAGACCCCTCGGTTAGACCCATGTTCAATTTCTTGTATATACATGTGTAGCGGCTGCCTAAGGGGCAGTTAAAACATTTGTGGGGTGGGGAGGGGTCCAAATTAGGGACGTCAAACGTATTTATTTTGCTTTGGGAGGGGTTGTGTTTATTTTTATTGGGCACATGGGAAGGTAATGTTTTTGTTTTTTTACATTCACCTTTTTGCAGGTTTTACCATATAATTTCTTCCATCCTATCCAAATCTAGGTGTTTTGGTACTTCCCTTATGCACTACGCTTTTCCTCGCGCTAACTATACCACAGGTCTATATAGTCTACCAGTCTGACTGTCTATCCTGCTCTCTATCCACCATTCATAGTGATAGTGGTAGGTGGATAATTTGTCCAGAACTGCAATAGGCTAATTAGCAATAATAATTCAAAGCTGCAGCAATTTTCAATATAAATCCCCAATAACAAATAGCTGATAGGCAGTGGAGAGGCCAGGTGCGTCATTGTGCATGAAAGAACAGTGAAGACATGAGACACACAGCTTAAAAAGCTCCCCTATTGATCTTGTTTAGGGACAATACAACTAGCCTACAACACCACAATGAATAATTGCATTATTGTTTTCAAGTGAGTACAAAATTCTACTTGAATTGACGTTTGAGTAACTTCACAAAAGCCCTGTGATTTGAATGTTTCATTCCATTTGGATCAGTTGTGGGTCTACTCTGGACAGTTTAAGGTCTAGAAAGGCACCGTAGCAGGCCAGTCTGGCTGTGGTTTTACCTCTGGTACTGCGATGCGCTGTCTGTTGCTGATCATCATTCTCTCAAGTCGTCCTTTCCAGCAGCCTACCCCCTGCATCCCACTGCTGGATTGCTTCTGATGCTAAGTAGGGTTGGTCCTGGTCGGTCCCTGGATGGGAGACCAGATGCTACTAGAAGTAGTGTTGGAAGGCCAGTAGGAGGCACCCTTTCTTCAGGTCTAAAAAAACATATCCCAACGCCCCAGGGCAGTGATTGGGGACATTGCCCTGTGTAGTGTGCCGTCTTTCGGATGGGACGTTAATCAGGTGTTTACTAAATATCTGTGGTCACTAAATATCCCATGGCACTTATCGTAAGATTAGGGATGTTAACCGCAGTGTCCCGGCTAAATTCCCAATCTTTCCCTAATACCTTTTTTTTACACTACTGCTACTCACTGTTTATTATCTATGCATAGTCCCTTTACCCCTACCTACAGTACATGTACAAATGACCTCGACTAACCTGTACCACCGCACATTGACTCGGTTCTGGTACCTCCTGTATATAGCCTCGTTATTGTTACTTTTTATTAAATGTTTTACTTTAGTTTATTTAGACAATATTTTCTTGAACTGCATTGTTGGTTAAGGGCTCGTAAGTAAGCATTTCATGATAAGGTCTACATCTGTTGTATTCAGCGCATGTGACAAATAACATTTGATTTGATACCATCATGGCCACCTAATCATGCCCAGCTTCCAATTGGTTCATTCATCTCACCCGGTCTCTATTCCCCTGGTCATTGGTGTAAATGAGTGTTTTCTCAGTCAACTTATCTGGTAAAATATATAATAATGTGGCCACATGCTCCCAGTAACGTGCACTCTGCCTCCTCTACCATCCGAGCAGCTATTCCTCGCACTTCTAGAACATTTCAATATAGCCAAAATATTTAACATTTTAAAATGTATTACCTTTTTTATGTTTGGCATAAACACAACCAGTCAGTGTTTTAATCTGATTAGGCTACTTCAAAAGTCTCCTGTAGGTTACCTGCGCACGTTTGTCCCAAATATAATTCCAGCATCTGTGCACTGGTCATTTGAGGAAAGCACCAACAAGTTGAATGACTTTCATAGATTGCCGAGCCTTCGAAACTGGGTACAAGATAGGGATGGATGAATGTTCTGTTTGTCAAGATAGCTATGTTTTAGGGCTGTGACAATACCAGTATCGGGTTTCCATTACCTATTTAGGGCAACTGCGCATTCATAAATTTGGCGGCAGCCTATATGCCCTCCCACCTATCTTGTTTCATGCCTCTGGTAGCCTGCGAAAGCCAGCATGGATTGAATGCAATAATTGACTAATATTCTACTAACTTGCCAACCAGAAAAGGAAGGCGAAGCATTTCGGGCGTTCTTAGGTCAGGTCAGAACAATCCTTGTCCTGTAAAGAAGCCTTGTTTTTATAGTTTGGGAATTGATTTATTTATTTTGCAAGCAGTAGGCATTTAGAATTAAAAGTGGAGTGGAACTTATAGTTACGTGATGACGTCGCGTGCCCCCGCGTACCTTCAAACTTATTCTGCAATCGTCATTTATTCGAAACCCTTTGTCGCAATAATGTTAGCCAAAAGGAAGAATGAATGAATACAAAGGTCGTCGGCCTTTATGTAATGGAAACGGCCCTATTTCTGCCGTTTCCATTATATACTACTGTTCAAAAGTTTGGGGTCACTTAGAAATGTCCTTGTTTTGAAAGAAAATCACTTTTTTGTCCATTTAAAACAATGTCAGGAATACAGTGTAATTAATGTTGTAAATAACTATTGTAGCTGGCAACAGCTTTACATAGGCTTACAGAGGCCCATTATCAGCAACCATCACTCTTGTGTTCCAATGGCACATTGTGTTAGCTAATCCAAGTGTATCATTTTAAAAGGCTAATTGGTCATTAGAAAACCCTTTTGTAATTGTTAGTACAGCTGAAAACTGTTGTTCTGGTTAAAGAAGCAATAAAAGTATCTGGAGCATCAGCATTTGTGGGTTCGATTACAGACTCAAAATGGCCAGAAACAAAGAACTTTCTTTTGAACATGTTAGAATAACTGTCCACATGTACTTTTCCTCAGCCAACAAGACAAGTAACGAACAGCGAAATCGCTAGCCTGTGTCAATCTACTATAGTAGAAAAGTTTAAGCTACCTATTAGATTGGTCAGCTTGTCAATAAAGTAATGGCCTATTCCCAACAGACTCTGGGACAGTTGTGGGACGATAGATCCCAAATTCATACAACCAATAGGTCTAGGCTGCATTAAATAAATAGAAAATGTGACGTCTGATACAATAGATCAGAACGTTTAGCTTAAAATGTTGATGAACAATTATTGCTTCACATAAGTGCAGCAATGCGCACAAGGCAGTAGGCTGTGTGAATCTTCCATAATGCAATTAGGGGGGGAAACGCTGTTGTCAAAAGGGCACTGCACATGTGAGCGGTTTCATGTGACAGATGAAAAATATCAGTTCGAAATGTAGAAAGAGAGGAGATCTAATGGGCTACTTTGATGCAAGTAAGACGTGCTTCATAATATGTATTAAAACGTTCAGGTTTCAAACAATTGAGTAGATGTTTTCAGAATGCATACTGCCTCCAGCTCATTGCTAAGTGGTGTGTGACGCGCTGATGAAGCCTGCCTTCCGTGTCCGTTTGATGCAGCGTTCAAAAGAACTTGGAACTCTACGACTTCAGTGTATTCAAGACAACTGGGGGGGAAAACGAGCTCCGACTGGGGTAAAAATCACTTTGAACGGTCATCCAACTCAGAATTCAGGCTCAGGCCTCTTTCTAGGGGGTCTGACTTTTCGACCTGAAGATCACTGACTCCATGATTTGACCTAGTATTTTTCAGAGTTCCCAGTTGTCTTGCAATTAGCGTCAAAATATTTAAAAAATAGGATTTCCCTTAGCTGATCTTTGTCTGCAGCTGGCGTTGGTCGTAAAATAATGAAACAGGCAGGGAGAGTGAGCTTGTCCGTGGTGATCGGCAATCCCTCAACCTTCTTGCCCTGCGTGGCATCGACTGTGGCACAAGTTAATTCAATGGGGGAGGGGGTTTGTAAAAGTGAGTTGTAAAAGTGGTGGAATTGTCCTTTAAATTGTTATGATGCAGGGGGTTGTGATTTCCACTCGGTCACACATGATGAATGGCAACATGCTCCTATCTCGCCCTTCCAGGTTGACCAACTCAAGTATACGTCCATTCCTGTGATGAAGAAGTTTGGGATTGATGGAGAGGGGCTGGAACTGAAGGTGAGGCTTTTAGAGAACATTCCTAGCATTACTGTGTAGGGGTTTACCGGTCTTCATATGGTTTCCAGTATAACTGCTATCTTTGTCTGGGACTCTTCGTTGGTATGTGGTGGAATGTGTTATTGGTATGTTTTAGAGCATTTCTTTGCCAGGCCGTTGAAAGAATTGATTCTGAATGAATTTCCCTGGTTAAATAAATAAAGGTGATTTGTGTTTCCTGTGTCCAGGTAGTGAGAAGGGGATGGCTCCAGGTGGGGGCGAGGTACTGTTTACGTGTCCCGTTCGCAAGACTCTCCGTCCCGTCCAACTGTCAGAGCCTGGCAAGATCAAGCGGATCAGAGGAATAGCGTATCTTTTTCATTCTCTTAATGAAGTGTTTTGAATGTTTTATCCTTTCTCTTATGGTGTTGTCAAGAGTCTCGACGCCAGCAAAATGTATGGCAGTTAGGTCATGTTTGTCTTTGTTTACGTTCTTGTGTGTTTCTGTCATTGCCGTCTTGCTTTACCTGTCTCATGTAACCCAACTTTATGGACCAGTTCTACAGAGACAACGGAAATTGTTACACACCTTGACATCGGTCATACAGATACTCTGTTAGAGTCTCTCCACAGATGGCCAACAGAATAGTGGACTCTGCCAGAAGCATACTGAATAAATTCATTCCTGATATCTACATCTACACAGACCACATGAAGGGGGACAAGTCTGGAAAGTAAGTCATCTCCCAGCCTGTGGTTAATTTGCATAATTTAGTGGAATGAAATTGGGCCGTGTGTATTTTTGTTAGTTCGTCTATCTTATTTATCACATGCACACCATACAGAGCATAGTTTGAGTGGAATAATATCACCTGTCGGACAGCGAGAGCTGCAGCTGATGGCTGCTGGAGGGAAACGTGTTCTTATAAGTCTGGTCATTGCGCAACAATTCAAAATGCAGCTGCGTGTTAAAAGTGGTTTTGGTGGGCCTTGATGAAAAGGAGGATCCCAGCTTTCTATCGCTGCTATTTCTTTAATTTCTCAACTCCTAATTGAAGCCCGTCCTTCATTTCGAGTGCGTAGGCAATCCGTTTGGCAGGCTATCGGCATGTTATCCGCCACCTTGCATTTAGAGGCAGTATGCATTTTGAAAACATATACTTGTTTGAAGCCTGGAAGTTTTACTTCAAATTATGAGACATGTCTTACCCGCTTCAAAGTAGCCTAGCCAAGATCCGGCCATAGAAACATGGAGGCAATTATTTTATATAGACTTCCTCATATGCCATTGATAACAGCATTTCTCCTGTTCTATTGGTTTTCAAATAAACTTTCTTTCGTTGTCCAGAAGCCAAAGGCACAATCCTAGTCGTATTATCAACCCATCCAATTTGTTGCATCTTTAGATTCCCCCTCTAAGTTTCTAACAGGTTTTAATCTCTGTCACGTGTGGAACCACTCGCATCAGGTGTGCTCTTTAGAACTGTGGTTTCCAGTGAATTGCATTTTGGCAAACGTTTTACATTGCCTGCATCTTTACAGGAGTTGTTAAATAATATACACTACATGACCAAAAGTATGTGGACACCTGATCATTCCAAAATCGTGGGCATTAATATTGAGTTGTTCCCCCTTTGCTGCTATAACATCCTCCACTCTTCTGGGAAGGCTTTCCACTAGATGTTGGAACATTGCTGCGGAGACTTGCTTTCATTCAGCCACGAGCATTAGTGAGGTTGGGCACTGGTGTTGGGCGACTATTCCTGGCTCCCAGCCGGCATTCCAATTTATCCCAAAGGTGTTCGAGGGGGGTTGAGGTGAGGGCTCTGTTCAGGCTGGTCAAGTTCTTCCACACCAATATTGACAAACCATTTCTGTATGGACCTCGCTTTGTACACGGGAGCATTGTCATGCTGAAACAGGAAAGGGCCTTCCACAAATTGTTGCCCTGATGTTGGAAGCACAGAAATGTTGAGAATGTCATTGTATGCTGTAGCGTTAAGATTTCCCTTCACTGGAACTAAGGGTCCTGGCCCGAACCATGAAAAATGGCCCCAGACCATTATTCCTCCTCCACCAAACTTTACAGTTGGCACTATGCATTGGGGCAGGTAGTGTTCTCCTGGCATACGCCAAACCCAGATTCGTCCGTCAGATGGTGAAGCGTGATTCCTCACTCCAGAGAACGCGTTTCCACTGCTCCAGAGTCCAATGGCGGCGAGCTTTACACCACTCCAGCCCACGCTTGGCATTGCGCTTGGTGATCTTAGGCTTTTGTGCAGCTGCTCGGTCATGGAAACCCATTTCATGAAGCTCACGACGAACACTTCTTGTGCTGACGTTGCTTCGACGCAGTTTGGAACTCGCTAGTGAGTGTTGCAACAGACCGTTTTTAGACGCTACGTACTTCAGCAGTCCCGTTCTGTAATCTTGTGTGGCCTACCACTTTGCGGCCGAGCCGTTGGTTTCCCTAGACGTTTCCACTCCACAAAAACACCACTTACAATTGACCGAAATGTGCGTCCCTAATCAAAACCGATTTAACAATGTTCACTTTTGATGTTCTTCTTAGTTTTCACTGCTCAATCAACAGCCAAAGCATACATTTCTGATGAGGCACAATCTGTTTATCACAGGAAACATTTGCCATCAGTCATGTTGATCACTAGTGCTGAGCGATTACAATTATGTTTTTTGATTTAGGTTATAAATTAAAACATTTTTACATGAAATGCATTGTGGGTTGAATGCTGTAACAATACGGAATAAAACAATTAATTAAAGTCCCATGGTGGTAGTGACTGCTTATCACTTATTAACCATCATTTATTCACATGACTTTACTCAAATGTTTTTTGTTGTGTATATTACATTTGTTTTAGGCCTATTTGATGACTTCATTATTTAGTTCCAAGACATCTCATCTCTATAGAGCTGCTGACTATGCTGTCTGACACAACCACTCTTTTAGTAGTTCTTCAACGTAAATAAGGCGTACGTTTATGACTGCTGAATACCAACTATCGATCTTAGATCATGTATTTTCAGGTAGATGCACCTCACGAAACAACTGCTCTCCCTCTCGATTGTGCATTTTTCAGGCTCTTCTCGCAATGGATTGTGGTTAATTACCACGTTTTCTGCACTAAACTATGTAGAAAGTCGCTGGATCTGATTTATCTAGAGAAACTGCGCATTGCGCTCACCAAGATGGAACGAAATGGAGTTCCAATAATGGAACAGACGTCGGTCAATTCGTTTTTAAAAAGGGAAAAAAATCACAAATGTTTGTTTATCGCTCAGCGCTATTGATCACGCTAACAAAAGTTGTTCTAGCCTACTTCAAGGTTCAAGGGTACTGTTTAGAGTAGCAAATAGTAGTTTGTATTTCACTTAGTGACTCAAACGCTTGTTGATAAAATGGTTTTCAGGGGAAACAACCTTATCGTGGCTGATTTCTCTCCCTCAGGTCTCCAGGCTTTGGCCTGACCTTGGTGGCTGAGACCCTGAACGGGACGTTCCTTAGTGCAGAGCAGGTGTCCACCCCCCAGGGGCAGGGAGACCCTGTGCTGCCTGAGGACCTGGGAAGAAACTGTGCCAAGCTACTGCTGGAGGAAATCTACAGGGTGGGTGACACGCGCACACACCATCAATCACACACCTTATCCTGAGCGGAGTGCATACATTTGCATACACAACCCTGGCGTTGCAAGCGCCATGCTCTACCAACTTAGCCACACAGGACTCCTGTCAAACGTGTTTTTTAAATCGACTTGTAGCCGTCAAGTTGAAGCTCTTATTGACTTTAAATGTACTATTTAATCTTTTATTTAACCATAAAGTCCCATGGAGATCAGAATACCTTTTTCCCAAGGGAGACCTGGACTATCATGTTTAACTATAATTACAGCTGTTGAGTACATACCAGACATTAACTGTCTGGACTTGTTTATTCACACATTCAAATCACCATCTGTTTTAAGGTTAAATGTTTGCCATTGTCAGTGTGTGGTATTTACCATCAGTGGTGCACAGAGAGAGTGAGACAGCCGTCTCTCAGATACAGCTCATCGTTACAGGGAATGTGGGTAAACAGGCAGGACACTGTTTAGTTACATGTTGTGATTGAGTCAAGCCCTCAACTGTGTTAGAGACTTATGTGTCTGACAGACCCTAATGTGCTGTGGACATCTGGGCCCGTATTTGCAAAGCGTCTCAGAGTAGGAGTGCTCATCTTGGATCGGGTTCCCTCTCTTATTCATTATGATTTTAAAAAACAAAACTGATCCTAGATCAGCACTCCTTCAAGACGCTTTGTGAAAATGAGCCCTGAGTTTTATAAGATGACCAGTGCCTGGTTGGTTGTCTCACACGAGTCAGAGACACAATGAAGCCCTGTGATGTGTTAAGACATTTCGGAAGACTGTTAGGATGTCAGTCTGTCTATAAAGTGAACGTACCAATCTAGACAACAGTACACTGCAGTGCTTCAGGTAGAGAGAGCGTTTTATGGTTGATAGTTTCATGAAGAAATATGTTCCACGTCTTTAACCAGCGGAATTCTAGAAGTGTTAATGTTTAAGTGGTTAAGGCGATGGATTATAAATTGAAGTTTACGCTATGTTAATGTTATCTATAAGTGGTAATATGATAAGGATGTGATGCAAAACTCGCCTCACGTCTTTGAAAATGCACATCTCCCCCAAAGAAAAAGGGCATTTAAAAAATAATAAAAAAAAAAAAAAAAAAATTAGGTTAGCCTCTGAGTCTGACTTCACTTTTCTCCGCCTGACTCACACTGGTCACCCCCTTTCATAACAGCATGTGAATCCAGTTAGCCGGGAGAATTTGAGGATTCGTTTTGAATGGCGAATATTGTTGCTTACTTCTCTACGAAGCTAGGCCCGCGCGGAGAGAGACTGCTTCAATCTCCTCATTGGCCAAGAGGAGGGAAGACTAGGAGAAAGAGTCACTGGTGTCTCCTGGGAATGGTTGTTTGAAGCATATAAGGGTGGTCGAGTTTCTTTTGGAGGACATGCGATGCACTTGTGTGTTTGTTCAGTGGCTAATCAGTAGTACTGGCAGGCAGCAAGCGTAGTGGTCGTAGTAAACGGGAGATATGTTTTGGAGAGCCTGGTGAGATGAGGGACAAGGAGAGCTGATGTAAGTAGTGGTCTTTATATTTTAATAGTTATTCATCTCTTTTAGAGTTCAAATCAATACAATGGATTTGGCAAATTGTTATATGAAATGGTAAAATGTAACTTTTCGGTTTCAGATTATTTGATAGTATTCGTCCAGTAACTCACCCATATGTTACCTTAATGTCAGAATGTCTTGGGCTTTGGTGGTTTTCTATGCATGATGACAGACAAGCATAATGTCAGACTTTTAAACTTCGTATTCTGCGTGGTTCAGAGGCAGGCTACGCCTACGCATCTTGGGACAGGGGATTGTACCACTCCCTTTGGCTTCTTGAAAATATTAGGCCAAATCATTCAAGGTATTTTTCTGGACCTAGGTTACGATGGCTTTCAATGTGGGATAATTCAATTTGACCATTTCTTTTCCACCAGTTCATGAGATGCCAAATACACTGGGGTCTGAAATTATTGACACCGTTGATACAGATTAGCAAAATGACTAAAATAAATACAAATGCTGAACTATATTGTATGCAAAAAAAAGGGAAATTTATATTATTTTATACTAATACAGTTGCTCAGAAATATTTTGTTTCAACAAGTAATTTTTTTTTTCTTTCTCAAAGGTAGGGACTAAAGTTGACACCCTGTTTTCAATCACCTTGCGAGGATAATGGCACTGAGCCCTTCTCTCCCCAATTACAATCTTGTCTCATCGTTGCGAATCTCCAACGGGCTCGGGAGAGGCGAAGGTTGAGCAATGCGTCCTCCGAAACATGACTCGCCAAACCACGCTCCTTAACACCCGCCCGCTTAACTGCCCTATGGGACTCCCAGTCACGGCAGGTTGTGACACAGCCTGGGATCAAACCCGGGTCTGTAGTGATGCCTCAAGTACTGCGATGCAGTGCCTTAGACTGCTGTGCCACTCGGGAGGCCCCCCTGAGCCTTTTTCAAAAATATTTGATGAGTTGGAGAACACATTGGGAAGGCTCTTAGACCATTTCTCCATACATGATATCCTTTGTCTGCACATATCTTTTGCCTCTTCAATTCAAACCCCAGGTTTTCAATGTGTTTCAAGTCTGGAGACTGCGATGGCCATTGCAAAATGTTGATTTTTGTGAAACAAGAAAACATGCTCCAGAGCGCTCAGGACTTCCGACTGGGGCGACGGTTCACCTTCCAACAGGACAATAACCCTAAGCACACAGCCAAGACAACGCAGTAGTGGCTCAGGGACAAGTCTCTGAATGTCTTTGAGTGGCCCAACCAGAGCACAGACTTGAACCTGATCAAACATCTCTTGAGAGACCTGAAAATAGCTGCGCACTTCCTTTGGAGAAAATATCCTTTATTTTATTTAGCTATGTTCATTTGTATTCTTAATATAAAAAAATTATGCCACGGAATTCTAAGCAAATCTTTTCTGCTAAATGAACTAGTGCAGCCCACAGCCATATGGCATAAGGACAACTCAGGGTATGCTATTTTCCTGTCTAAAATAAATGATGGATTTATTGTGATTGTGTAGGCTATATTAAATGGACTTATTAGACCTTTTAAAATATAGATGCTAAACGTGTTTATGTTAATTAACATTAAATTACCCGGGAGACCGGCAGTTATTTCCTTGACAATCACCGGCTGACAAAATGTCATGACCATCACAGCCCTACTCATGATGCAATGTTACTGTTTGAATTGTGAAAAATGACTGTTTTAAATGGTAGGTCCAGACCGTGCGTTATGATTTAAACACATATCTTTTGTCCTTATTCTGTTACATTTTCATCATGAGGCAGGACATACCTTTCCTAGACCGATCGGGCCAGACTGACTGTTTGGAATCCCAGTAGTATCATGGAACACGTAATGACTGGAGACAATGTTGCCTTAGTTATTTGAGAGACCGATTTAGGTGATTGAATCATATTCATGCCGATGACCAGATGTTGGGCATAAAGACGGCCACTGACACGGCATGCTCACATAGCATGTGATTCACAGCCGGACTCTGTCTACCAGACTAACCTCTGTGCTCTTCAGTAAATCTAAGATGTTGGGGTTTTTTCTAGGGTTGGGCAGCCCTGCCCTGTGCCCTGCAAGACTTTTACTGTGCGGCGCCAGTCAAGTTCGAACCATCATCTGTCACGTCACGATGTCGTCACCATCGACGGCTGTCAATTACCGTCGATAGACAATGCTATCACACAATCCGCCCAACCCTACTAAAATGTCAAAAATGTCGAGAAGCTACAAGGGGATTGATAGAGATGATTGGACTGTAAACCCTGTCTGTCTGGGAAGTCTGAGTACACTTCAATATTAGTTGGTGTACTTATTGTCTCTACCATTAAGATTGTTCATGTTCCTAGTTGGGTTATGTCAATTTTCATTTTGGAATAACAGAATGATCAGTCTAATCTGCTTTTTGTTATCTTCTAAGTGAGGCCGTGATGCCACACGCGGTCTTATCTTAGAGGTGATTGAGCTTTTCGGGACCTCTCCCCTTGTGACGTCGGTGTGTTATGTTGTTGTTTCTGACTCACTGACACCCCCCACTCTGCTCTCTCTCTTTCAGGGCGGCTGCATCGACTCAGCCAATCAAAGCCTGGCTCTAGTGTACATGACCTTGGGCCAACAAGATGTATCCAAAGCGCTGCTCGGCCACCTCTCTCCATACACGTAAGTTGTTTATATGTATTTTACAGTACGCTGTTTGGCAGGACCTGCGATCCAAAGTTCTCTCCTATAGCAGGAATTTTAAAAGGGACTAACCGGACAGTGGAAAGCAAACACGTTGTCATTCACGATAAACCTTTGGCCACGTTTTTGTTGAATCTTTTGGTTGACGATTTGTGCAAAAACCTTTAGGGTGAATACTTTGTAGAAGAATCAGAAATTCAAGATAATGTTTTATTAGTACATCTGTTTTAATGTTGTATTTAATTATTTTACGAGAATGTTTAGATCCAATCCATTAATATCCTACAGAAGCTGTCGAAAATATTGGCACCCTTGCACTTTAGAATGGAGCAACATATTCTGATTTCTCTCTTCAAAACTGGTTGAATGGCTATTTTTACCCAGTAGGCACCTGCAACTTACCACAGGTGAGAAATTACACAGTAAACAAGAATTTGCCTCCAACCAAATTAATTAAAATATTGAATGATTTAGTCCAGGCCATTTGAACTTTTTTTAGTTTTTAGATTTTTTTTTTAAAGATATAAAACAAATACACATGTGAACACAGTTTTACATTTCAATATTTTAGAATAAATAGTGAATCGTGCAAGGGTGACTATTTGACGGCATCTGTAATAGAGAACGTTAAGACTAAGCCATAATGGTAAATAACTGGTATCCTTCTGTCTAGCATGTGTTTCTCGGTGTGTTTTGGCATTTTATCCCCTGATATCATGGCGGTGATAATGTGGCTCAGTCGGGGACAATGGGATCATCACTCCTCTTAACTCTCGAAAGCCCTTCTGCTCCACACTTGGAGTTTTTACCAGTTACATTCGCCCACGGTTGGCTCCATGTGAACTACAATTCCGACAACGTTTTACCGTTCAGAAATGTCAATCATCGCTTTCAAACCGGTTTTCAAAACATATGCTGATATGCCCCTTATCAAAATCAAATTTTATTTGTCACGTGCCGAATACAACAGGTGTGGACCTTACAGTGAAATGCTTACTTACAAGCCCTTAACCAACAATGCAGTTAAGATACCTAAAAATACAGTAAGAGAAGAATAACAAACAATTAAAGAGCAGCAGTAAATAACAATAGCGGGACTATATACAGGGGGTACCGTTAGAGTCAATGTGCGGGGGGGCACCGGTGTCGAGGTAATATACATGTAGGTAGTTATTAAAGTGACTATGCATAGATAATAACAGAGTAGCATAGAAGGGGATGCAAATAGTCTGGGTAGCCATTTGATCAGATGTTCAGGAGTCTTATGGCTTGGGGGTAGAAGCTGTTTAGAAGCCTCTTGGGCCTAGATTTGGCCCTCCGGTACCGCAGCAGAGAGAACAGTCTGACTAGGGTGGCTGGAGTCTTTGACAATTTTTAGGGCTTTCCTCTGACACTGCTGGTATAGAGGTCCTGGATGGCAGGAAGCTTGGCCCAAGTGATGTACTGGGCCGTACGCACTACCCTTCCCTTTCATATCAGCAAGAAAGAATATTTAAAATAAAAAATATACACTTTGTCACAGTTTTGCGCCTTAAGTTGACGAAATACACTTCCTCCCCAGTTACGCTTACACACAGGTGTTCAGAGCAAGCTCGATAGCTAATCAACATTTGTTTTCCAAGGCGAAAATGTGAACCAGACCAAATTCTTTGGTCCTTTTTAAAAATCTGATATGAAAAATAGTGTGCAATAGCTTAGAAAATATTGACAGCATAATGATGTTTGTTTCCAACATTTAGGGCTGTTTTCCTAAAGAAGTTAAAACGCTTTGTGTTTTGTTTCATTGCCACAATACTGGTATTGTCCCGGCCCTAACCCTATAAAGTGTAGTAAAATGATTTCTCTCTGATATGAGTGCCGCAGCAGTCGAAGGCACTGCATCTCAGTGCAAGAGGCGTCACAACAGTCCCTGGTTCAAATCTAGGCTGTATCAAATCTGGCCGTGATTGGGAGTCCCGTAGTGCGGGGCGCACAATTGGCCCAGCGTTGTCTGCGGTAGGCCGTCATTGTAAATAACAATTTGTTCTTAACTGACTTGCCAAATAAAGGTTAAATGAAAGATGCGTTCATTATGTTTCCAAAACCGTACCGCAAGCGATGCATTTTAACATTCAAACTCCCCCTGAACAGAAGATGCTATTGTCAATATGAATGGGTTCCAGTCTTCTCAGTCGGACTATGAACTGTCCATTTTCAGTTATCATGGTACCGGTGCTGTGTCCCTGTCAAGTACAGTACTATGATAACTGAAGATTGGCAGTGCCATCTCAATGGTTCTCTGAGCACCTTCTGAGGCAACTAGGCAGGACTACAGCTCTCTGGGCTCTTTTTCTCCATTTTTTTTCTTGCTTTCTGTGAGTATGGATCGTCCAGTTTCGGATTTCCCAGTATTGATGTTCTACAGTATGTTTGGACGGTCCATCCATGTCCTGATTTGTGTGTGTGTATATGTTGTTGTGTATGGGTGATTTATAAAGACCTTTGAACTGCTGTTTTGGTGTTTGAAGGCATTCCAAAGCACACACTGTCCTCGGTCAGTGCTTGTCCCCGGTCATCTACTCTGACATCACACACAGGGCCAGGGGTAGGGTTGCAAAATATCGGTAATGTTTTGTTCCAGAATTCCAGAAATCCTGGTTGGAGGATTCCAGACTTCCTGCTTATTCCCTCCTAATTTCAGGAAAACAAGGGAATTTTATTGAAAGTTCCTGGAATTCTGCCACCCTAGTCAGGGGTCACAGTGCTTCTCAGTATTCCAGTGTTTGATGACCCCTCTGGCCTTTACAGCCTTTTTCTAGAATGCTCTGGTGTTTTGTATTTGACTCGGTTGTAAAATAACAAATAATATCCATGAGGTTAGCCTGTCTTGTGTTGTACTGGTGTATTTGAGTAGCCGAGCCACCCACCTGAACTCTCGCTCTCCTCTCAGGATTGAGTTCCTCAGACACATGAGAGACTTCTTCCAGATGATGTTCAAGATCGAGACTCAGAAACCATCGGAGGACGAGAGGAAAGGAGGAGACAAAGTACTGATGACCTGTGTGGGAGCCGGCTATACAAACATCAGCAAATCAATCAAATAAAGACTACATGTACAGTATTTTGCTACCTGTGTCATTCTTGAATTGCGGTGGCATTTGGGAATGGCAGTTTGGATAAATATATTTTTTTTCTAGATTTTTATTTAAATGTATTTGGGCACGTCTTCCCATTCTGTCAGCTTAATGATTTTAAATAATTTGTGCCATTAGGATAACATTGTGCCAGCAGTAGGAGTAGTAACACCAATAAGACATTTCATGTTATTGAGGATATTTGTAAATGGAGGTCACGTGCTCAAATCTAAGGTCACTATTAACCCTTAAATTATGTGATCAATAATGTTGCTCACAATGTTATTTCCCTTCATTTAAATTGAGTAACACCAAGTGACTTTTTGGATTTAAACACAAATTATCAATGGTATCCTCAAATTTGACATACTAAAAGGGTTTCTTTAATATAGGCCCTTCCCCGATTTATGTTTGCCACTGGTGGGAATACTCAAGAAACTTATCTTAGAGTTTCAAGGCAGTAACCCCAATTACATAAAACTGAGGGACATACATTATACAATAAAAAAATCGTAGTCTTCGTTTATTGATCTATACAATATATTAAATACATTTGTTCACTTTCTAGAATTCAAAATAATAGATATCTCGAAATCCCCAAAACATGTCACTACAACTTGACTCATCACTACTGGGACAAGCCAATTTGCATTCTAAAAGTAGATTTAAACAATGCATTACGTTGATCATTGATTAACAGTTCAATATAAACAAAAGCATGTATGATGTGTAACTATGTGTTTTTGTATAGTTGCAAGGGATCTAATTTAAAATACGGGAATCTGTAGGATTTCCTCTTGAGCATGAATTTTGACCACATTTCCGCTGTTCATAAATTCAGTATTCATTCTATATAGCTGAGCATCTCAAATAAGAACTTGATCGTCTTTCTTTAAATCTACACCACATCTACCATGTTGAACAAACGTGCGTCATTGACAAATCATTTTAATGTGTCTTGTCATTATTTGGCAACAGTTACGTCAGAGAGCACAAAACATTAAAAGCACCTTAATTTTGAGTGGCACCTCCCCCATTTGCCCTCCGAACAGCCTCATTTCGTCGAGACACACTCTACAAGGTCTTAAGCGTTCCACAGGGATGCTGGCCCCATGTTGACTCCAATGCTTCCCACAGTTGTGTCAAGTTGGCTGGGTGTCCTTTGGGTGGTGGACCATTCTTGATACACACAGGAAACTGTCGAGCGTGAAAAACCCAGCAGTGTTGCAGTTCTTGAGACAAACCGGTGTGACTGCACCTACTACCATACCCCGTTCAAAGTCACTTAATTATTTTGTCTTGCCCATTCACGCTCTGTCACACATACACAATCCATGTCTCAATTAAAAATCCTTCTAACCCGTCTCCTCCCCTACATCTACACTGATTTATGTGGATTTAACAAGTAAAATGAACAAGAGATCATAGCTTTCTAAGTCATGGAAAGAGCAGGTGTTCATAAGGTTTTGTACACTGTGTATTTTACTAAGAAAGTAAAGAAAGACTCCCGTAGTGGGTCTCAATCCCAGGCCACCGACACAAATTCCCTAAACACTGTTCCGATAAGGGATATCCCTAGGGCATGTATTTATTGGGCCAGTATAGTTGGTGCCTGTCGGGAAGCAAACCCTAACCCTTTCTCCCTAAACATTTATGTAGATTAAACTTGATAAGTGTAAGCAATAGGGTGAATGCACTTAGAATCTGTCAGCTCTGTTAAAAGTACACAATAAAAACTTTTATTGATCATGGTGATTCAGGAGTATCTTTAAAACAGGTTAACATGCCCCACTAACATTAGACAACTATACAGAAAGCCCTTAAATTGCTGAAATAAAGCAAATCAATGAGAGCTGTCAGACTAACTGATACCAGACATGGTGTGTTGGGAAGCTCGGAGTACTGTGATCCAACAGGCTATGAGTTCAAATCCCAGGTGAGGATAAGAGCGAAAATATTTGTACTTGTCAAATGGCAGTCAAGCATCAATCATCATGTCCCCAGAATAAGACCCTCTATTTATTGGAAAGGAGCATCAAGCTCATCACTGTGCACTTTCACCATCCTGTGAAGTTCATAACTTACACTGAACAAAAATATGCAACATGTAAAGTGTTGGTCCCATGTTTCATGAGCTGAAATAAAAGATGCACAAAAACCTTACTTCTCTCAAATTGGGTGCACAAATTTGTAATCTCTCTTAGTGAGCATTTCTCCTTTGCCAAGATTATCCATCCACCTGACAGGTGTGGCGTATCAAGAAGGTGATTAAACAGCATGATCACTACACAGGTGCACCTTGTGCTAGGGACAATAAAAGGCCACTAAAAATGTGCAGTTTTGTCACACAACACAATGCCACATCCGCCGCCATCACCTCATGTTTCAGCATGATAATGCACGGCCCCATGTCGCAAGGATCTGTACACAATTCCTGGAAGCTGAAAATGTCCCAGTTCTTCCATGGCCTGCTAATCACCAGACATGTCACCCATTGAGCATGCTCTGGATTGAAATGTACGACTGCGTGTTCCAGTTCCCGCCAATATCCATTCATTTTGCACAGCCATTGAAGAGGAGTAGGACAACATTCCACAGGCCACAATCAACAGCCTGATCAACTCTATGCAATGGAGATGTGTTGCGCTGCATGAGGCAAATGGTGATCACAGCAGATACTGACTGGTTTTCTGATCCACACCCCTACCTTTTTTTAAGGTATCGGTGACCAACAGATGCATATCTTTATTCCCAGTCAAGTGAAATCCATAGATTAGGGCCTAATTAATTACATTCATTATTTCAATTGACTGATTTCTTTATATGAACTGTAACTCAGTCAAATCTTTTTTGTTGCTTGTTGCATTTATATTTTTGTTCACTGTAGCTTCTTCTTTGACATCTAGGCTATTCGTATCCTACTATCTACTGTAGACTATCCGTATCATTACCCCTGTATCCGTATCCCTGTCCTAGCTAGTGACATCTAGGCTATCCTTATCCCTGCCTAGCTAGTGCAGTGTTCGGAGGTTCGGAGAGCCTGAAGTGTCCAAAGTAAAATGCCTGGTACTCAGGCCCAGAAACTAGGATATGCACAGAATTAGTAGTATTGGATAGAAACCACTCTGAAGTTTCTAAAACGGTTAAAGTAATGTCTGTGAGTATAACAGAACTGATGTGGCAGGCGAAAACCAGAGAAAAATCCATCCGGAAAATCTGAATCTGTCATGTCACACTGTTTTCAATTGGCATCCTATTCAAAGCATTGTATTTTAGCTCCCATATTGCAGTTCCTATGGCTTCCACTAGATGTCAACAGTCTTTAGAAAAGGTTTCAAGCTTTTATCTTGAATAACCATGGAGTAAGAGATGTTCTTCCTGAGGTCTAGTGAAGTGTCTTGTTATGGATTGAGCGCATAACAGGGAGCGCGCTCTTAGCTCTTTTTCTCTTCTATTCAACAGGCTATACTCTGAAATATTATCGTTTATATTCATTTTAGGGTATCTGAGTATTGCTTAGAAACACTGTTTGACTTGTTTCAACGAACTTTACCGGTACTTTTGCGATATTGTTTGTCTGCATGGATGAACAAAACGCGCCAACCAAACGGAGCTTTATGGATATAAAGAGGGACTTTATTGAACAAAATGACCTTTTATTGTGTAGCTAGGACGCTTGGGTATGCCATCATATGAAGATCTTCAAAAGGTAAGCGATTTATTTTATTGCTATTTTTGAGTTTTGTGACACCTCTGCTGGTTGTTATTATGCTAATTGAATATTTGTGTGGGGGCGCTGTTCTCAGACAATCAAATGTTCTGCTTTCGCCGTAAAGCCTTTTTGAAATCTGACCCTGTTAGATTAACACGATTCTAAACTTTTGAATGGTGAGCAACACTTGTATTTTCATGAATGTTTAAAATTAGTATTTTTGCAATTTGAATTTGGCGCTCTGCATTTCACCAGATGTTGTCAAAATCGATCCCGTACACGGGGATTGGATCCCTAACAAGTTAAATGCTGCTTGTTTTTCATTGTCTGAATTTCCATATGTGTAGCCACGCGCTCTGTTGACAAGCAAGAGATGGCACTCTTGCTTTGAACACACCGACTGCTGCATAACATTTTGCGCAGCTAGGCAACTATACTGATGCTTTTGCAGATGGTCGCATGCGAGGAGACATGGAGGAGAGAATCATTTTCGCAGTATCCTCAAAACCGTGTCTTTTTGACACAACTTGTGACAGCTACAGGGACATAAACACAAAAAATGCTGCTTGGAGACGTGTCCACGATAGTAGGATTGCCAGGTCAGTTTAGTAGTGAGTTTGTGCTAGATGTGGCTACCTAGTTAGCTAGCTAACCTAGCTTGCTAACCTAGCCAATGATGTGTGTGTGTGTGTGTCAGATAAATAGTAATAGAAATGGTAGATACTACTGTACCCCTGATAATTTGGTCAGATTAACGTGTGTGTGTGTCTGTGTGTACAGTAGGTGACATGTCCATGATAGCCACCTAATAACTATAGTTATGCTGGGTAATGGTTTGGCGTATCATGTTCATGTCTATGTATAAAAAGACTGTTGGAGGAAGTGGAGAGGACTCAGGGACAGGTATCAGAGAGAGAGAAGGGCAGAGAAAGAGAAGAAAAGGTCTGGGTCAGCAGCTTCAGGCCAGCAGCCTTGGCGCTTCTGCCACATTCTTTTCTGGATCCATTTATTGTGCCTAGGGCAACGAGTGGCAATTTTACAGCCAGACCATCTACTACGTCATCCACAAGTGTTGTCGCCACCGGTGCATCAAGACCCTCAACGTCATCTACAAGTGCGGCCATCGCCTCCACCGGTGCAGCGAGACCCTCTACAACGTCTACATCATCCACAAGCATGACCACCACCGGTGCATGATGAAATGGAGGAAGCACCTCTGGATCCCGGACCACCGAGATTATTATGAACCTCACGGAAGTGACCACTGAGGACCTCGTTGAACAGGATGTGGCCGTGGAGACAAACGAGGAGAGAAACAACGTCACACCAGGCACCATCGGAGGTACCAGCCCCCAGATCCACTCAACTCATTTCAGCAGAGGCTCCTCCAAGCCGTCGAGAGGGATGCAGCCCAACCTGATGCTCACAGGAAGGAGGTGCCAACACTGAAGAGGTTGCCTCAGCAAAGAAAAGCAGCAGTCAAGGTTATAATGTATCAGCTGCTTTTCGAAGCAGAGTTCAATGGTACGTTTTCTTTTTCTCCACATCACAGGTAGTGTCATAAGTGTTGCGACAGTGAAGTAAAGTAGGCCATTTTTACAGTATACTCATGTAGGCTAATTGGTTTTTCAAATGTATAGCTGTTGTTTCTGGGTTAGAAAATATCCTAAAACAACAGTTTGCTGTCTAAATATTTGCCTGTCATATTCATCTTTTGATCTGAAATACAAATTCCATGAGTAAACAGCAAGTATTACCAACTTTACCACACTGTTCCAATATTTATGCCACTAACTACACTATACAAGCAGTATTTAGTTAATATAACACCATAAAAGGTGAGATTTATGTTATGTTAAGCTTGTATGTGTTGTTTTTCTCTTCCCTTCCAGAGATGGAGTCTATGTATCCGAGCAGCTCACAGGAAGGACAGGAAGAGGAGTTGTCTGGTTGTTGTTTTGACCTCCCTCGTTGTACCTTTCTTTTCACACACGTCAGTTCCCTTTACATTCAGTCAATTCATAAAGCCATTTGTTCATAAAGTCTTAGGATAGCATTCATTATTAGTGTTACAGATTTCTGAATTGAAACTCGCGCACCGGAGAATTCATAGATGCTCGTTGGTCTCTTTCAAGACTAAAGGTGAATATATTTATTTCATTTAAAACCACTTGAAAATCAGGGCGTTGAAACTTTTGGTGAAGTTATGTTCCATCGACTGGTCCATGATGTCCAGGGGCCATTTGTTCAGCTATTTTATGGCTGCACATTATTTTATTTTCTTTCAGAGAGAGAGCGACACACACACACCTCTCCTCTACTCCTCTCTACCTCAGATCTCCAGTGCCTGCCCTCTCTCTCTTTATGGCCATGTCTGAAGTTCCCCTACTACGTCTAGGCTTTATGAGTAGTGCCTGTATCTGTCTGCAGTTGGGCCAAAAATACATGCTCTTGTTGTTCTCTTACAGATTACACACACCTCTTTCAAACAACATTTTTACAACACACATACCTGTCATGTTCTTTCCTGTACTTGAATACTTATTAAATTATGTTTTCATAGTCAGTTGTTTCAGATGTTTATTAATATCTCATTTAGACTTAATCTGCGTATTTCTTCCCTACACCTTTGCAGATCTGAGACAAGATGAAAGTAAAAACACATTCTCTTCCTAATTTGTTTTTTTACCCACCGGTATTTTGTCAGGCCAGTGAGCATGGTGGTAAACTGTGCTATTTGTATGGACCTCAGGTTACCCTTTCCCTTTGTTATCATACTAACTGTATGTCGTATAACCTTAATTAGAGGTCCCGCTCACCTGATGTACCATGCCAGGTGTGTATAATACTGACTTTAATGGGAGAGGGAAGTGGTTAAGGTGTGGTCTTTACTCCTAAATTTCACTTAAATATATAACTTACAAATGAAAAGAGACAATGATACATAAGTAATCTGGGGAAAATATTCAATTTTATGGACAACGGTGGATGGTTCTTAGAGCTGTTTCACTCCAAGGCATGCTGCCATGGGACTTCACCTGCTGGCGATGAGAAGTAGGTGGTCAGCTTCTCCCTCACCTGGAGTGCCTGTCTGGGGGCGTTGTTGGCACCTGCCCTGGTGACATCAGGTAGGTGAACATTTGGCGTGCCCGTCCATCCGGAGCGGCTCTTGGAATGACCTTCATCCATTTTAAAATAAGGCTGTAATATAAAAGTCAAGGGATCTGAATACTTTCCGAATGCACTGTATATTCACATTATTAAAACACACTGTTTTGCAATGAAGGTCTACAGTAGCCTTAACAGCACTCTGTAGGGTAGCTCTGTAGGGTATCATCATGGTGTAGCCGGAGGACTGCTCATTTCCGTCCTGCTCTGGGTACATAAGACTTCAATACGAAAACCTGGTTCTGTTACGTTCCCCAGTAAGAAAAATGTCGCTCAAACAGAAGAGGGAACTAGCAAAGAGTCACTGACCAACAACTGAAACGAAACAGGTGGGGTTTTAGGAGGGGTTCTGAAAGACTCATGGGGGTGTCCACTGAAAGTTGACTAGCAACAACAACTGGAACCTAAAAGACACCCACCATGAGTGCCCACAAAATGTGCCCAAGCAGAGGCAAAAAAATAAAAATGAGACAGGAAGCAAACCAGAAAGTGGAGCAAAACAAACTCAGGGAAGATCAGATAAAGGATTGTCTTTTTTATTTGTATTACATTTTAGGGGGTAGATCAGCTTTAATATTGCAGAAAGGTTGTGTCTTCCATTAATGTAATTGTCTGCATCCTTTCCAATACCCCATATATATTTTGGGGTGTATATATAGTACCAGTCAAAAGAATGGACACACCTACTCATTCAAGGGTTTTTCTTAGTTTTTACTATTTTCTACATTGTAGAGTAATAGTGAAGACATCAAAACCATGAAATAACACATATGGAATCATGTAGTAACCAAAAAAGGGTTCAACAAATCTAAATATTTTTCTGATTTTAGATTCTTCAAAGTAGTCACCCTTTGCCTTGACGACAGCTTTGCACACTCTTGGTATTCTCTCAACCAGCTTCATGAGGTATTCACCTGGAATGCATTTCAAATAGCAGGTGTATCTTGTTTAAAGTTAATTTGTGGAATTAAAAACGCATAGGACTACTTTAGGACATACACACGTGGCCTTACTTCAAATTGGACAGAGAAAACAAATGGCCACTTCTATAAAAACAAAATGAGACCGGAGCACAAGTCTAGTCTCTAACCTCCTTCCATAAAATAAAGCCAAGAGATACCTCTGAGCCTTTATGAGCCGTCTAAATAGCAACGTAGATATTCCAGTTGTTTTAAAGTGACAAGAAGAAATGAAACTTAACACATAACAAAAGCCTGTGCGACTTCCTTTTGCTGCAGTTCCACAGCAGCAGCATAGGTACAGTGGGAACCAAACGGCTGCAATTCTGTGCGTTGTTCTTGCTCTTCTCACACGATTCTGGCGTGGAAACCACACCAGTATTGCTTCACTAACCGATCTGTCAGTTTGTCCACAGGTTCCCACACACTCAACTGTGCATTTGGTGCATGTACCCACTGTGATGACTCATTATGTTATGTTGAGTAAAAGGGGCCTATATCTGATACACAGGCCTGGTTTCTCGCTACCACACTCACTCAATGAACATGCACATAGCTTACAAACAATAAACAACTCATAACTTGACCCTAGAAATAGTACTGTTAGGAGATCTGGAGAGACCGGGTCAGTCAATTTACTAATATACTAATACTTTTAGTAAAAGTATTTATCTTCAACTCGCAATCTGGGGATTCTATTCGATTAGATAGATTGAAATTGTACATTAAACATCACAGCATAGTTGAAAGATATGTGTTGCGTAGAAACCCGAAGTGGGTGGCCAGCAGAGATAGATGGGATGGGCTGAAGGAAGCTGAGGGTTGGGATGTGGATTTAGAGACAAGTGGGAGTGGAGTTGCTGTGTGGGAGAGAGAATGATGGTCAAAAATAAAATAAAAGTCAAAATAAAACATAATAAAAGTACATTTGAATGACACTAAGTGGCAGTGTTTTGAAAACTAATGCCGGTTTGCCTGAGGCTGATGCCGTGCAGGTGTTTGTACACATACACATACATATACACACACTCTCATTCAAATAAACACACAAGAACACACACATACATGTGATAGTGCCAGACATGCACACAAACATATACAGTTGGCATTACTGTTATGATTTTAGTTGTCCTTGATGTCCTTTGTTTTAAATGTCTTATTTTATGTAATTTTTTTTGTTCCTAGGCCGTCATTGTAAATAAGAATGTGTTCTTAGCTGACTTGCCTAGTTAAATAAAAGTTTAAATAAAATAAAATAAATGTAAAAAAAAAAAAAAACTCAACTTTATTGGCTATGTTAGTAAATATATGATGTTCTCAGTGGCGACCCGTCATTCAGGGCAGGTGGGGCAGAGCGTTATATCTAGCGTAGCTTTGATTGGACTGATCATGTCAACATCATACTTTCAACATTTTAGCTAGACAAGCAGTCATCATCATGAATCACGTTAACAATTTACTGGCAAATCCTTTTCAATCCTTGTCATATGAAGATGAATTATACATGAAACGTATCGGTGCTAATCGGCACTTGGACATACAGTGAGGGAAAAAAGTATTTGATCCCCTGCTGATTTTGTACGTTTGCCCACTGACAAACAAATGATCAGTGTATAATTTTAATGGTAGGTTTATTTGAACAGTGAGAGACAGAATAACAACAAAAACATCCAGAAAAACGCATGTGAAAAATGTTATAAACTGATTTGCATTTTAATGAGGGAAATAAATATTTGACCCCCTCTCAATCAGAAAGATTTCTGGCTCCCAGGTGTCTTTTATACAGGTAACGAGCTGAGATTAGGAGCACACTCTTAAAGGGAGTGCTCCTAATCTCAGTTTGTTACCTGTATAAAAGACACCTGTCCACAGAAGCAATCAATCAGTCAGATTCCAAACTCTCCACCATGGCCAAGACCAAAGAGCTCTCCAAGGATGTCAGGGACAAGATTGTAGACCTACACAAGGCTGGAATGGGCTACAAGACCATTGCCAAGCAGCTTGGTGAGAAGGTGACAACAGTTGGTGCGATTATTCGCAAATGGAAGAAACACAAAAGAACTGTCAATTTCCCTCGGCCTGGGGCTCCATGCAAGATCTCACCTCGTGGAGTTGCCATGATCATGAGAATGGTGAGGAATCAGCCCAGAACTACAGGGAGGATCTTGTCAATGATCTCAAGGCAGCTGGGACCATAGTCACCAAGAAAACAATTGGTAACACACTACGCCGTGAAGGACTGAAATCCTGCCGCACCCGCAAGGTACCCCTGCTCAAGAAAGCACATATACATGCCCGTCTGAAGTTTGCCAATGCACATCTGAATGATTCAGAGGACAACTGTGTGAAAGTGTTGTGGTCAGATGAGACCAAAATGGAGCTCTTTGGCATCAACTCAACTCGCCGTGTTTGGAGGAGGAGGAATGCTGCCTATAACCCCAAGAACACCATCCCCACCGGCAAACATGGAGGTGGAGACATTATGCTTCAGGGTTTTTTTTCTGCTAAGGGGACAGGACAACTTTACCGCATCAAAAGGGACGATGGACAGGGCCATGTACAGTCAAATCTTGGGTGAGAACCTCCTTCCCTCAGCCAGGGCATTGAAAATGGGTCGTCAATGGGTATTCCAGCATGACAATGACCCAAAACACACGGCCAAGGCAACAAAGGAGTGGCTCAAGAAGAAGCACATTAAGGTCCTGGAGTGGCCTAGCCAGTCTCCAGACCTTAATCTTATAGAAAATCTGTGGAAAGAGCTGAAGGTTCGAGTTGCCAAACGTCAGCCTCGAAACCTTAATGACTTGGAGAAGATCTGCAAAGAGGAGTGGGACAAAATCCCTCCTGAGATGTGTGCAAACCTGGTGGCCAACTACAAGAAACATCTGACCTCTGTGATTGCCAACAAGGGTTTTGCCACCAAGTACTAAGTCATGTTTTGCAGAGGGGTCAAATACTTATTTCCCTCATTAAAATGTAAATAAATTAATAACATTTTTCACATGCGTTTTTCAGGATTTTTTTGTTGTTATTCTGTCTCTCACTGTTCAAATAAACCTACCATTAAAATTATAGACTGATCATTTCTTTGTCAGTGGGCAAACTTACAAAATCAGCAGGGGATCAAATACTTTTTTCCCTCACTGTAAACATTACACAAAAAGTTGGAAATCGCAAATTCAACAATGAGTGGTTTGGAAGGAATCAGTGATAACTGCAAGCGCTGAAAAGCAATCACTATTTTGCTTCCCCTGCCTGTTATTCAGTACAGAGGGTGTGTGGTCCAAGTCTGGGTTTAAGGGTCTCTTTTTCAAGCTTAAAGGATAAACATTCACACGCAAAACCATGGGCCAGAAAAGGTTGAACACATTGGCCATGCTGTAAATCCAGCATGACTTCTGCGGCACTCAAGACAACTGGCAACTCTGGAAAGAAAATTGCTCAGACTGGGAAAATAAGTTTTGAATGGTCATCCAACTCGGAATTCCTAGTCGGGAACTCAGGCCTCTTTCTAGAGCTCTGACCTGAAGATCACTGATGTCATGATTCGACCAGTTGTGCTGTGACAAGGTAGGGGTGGTATACAGAAGATTGCCCTATTTGGTATAAGACCAAGTCCATATTATGGCAAGAACAAGTCAAAGAGAAACGACAGTCCATCATTGCTGTAAGAGATGAAGGTCAGTCAATCCGGAAAGTTTCTTTAAGTGCAGTCGAAAAAACCATTAAGCGTTATAATGAAACTGCCTCTCATGAAGACCGCCAAAGGAAAGGAAGACCCAAAGTTTCCTCTGCTGCAGAGGATAAGTTTGTTAGAGTAACCAGTCTGAGAAATTGCAGCCCACATAAATGCTTCATAGAGTTCTAGTAAGAGACACATTTCAACATCAACTGTTCAGAGGAGTCTGTATGGATCAGGCCTTCATGGTCAAATTTCTGCAAAGAAACCAATACTAAAGGACACCAATAATAACGAAGAGACTTGCTTGGGCCAAGAAACACATGCAAAGGACATTAGACCGGTGAAATATGTCCTTTGGTCTGATGAGTCCAAGTTTGAGATTTTTGATTCCAACCCTCTGTCTTTATGAGACGCAGAGTAGGTGAACGGATGATCTCTGCATGTGTGGTTCCTACCATTAGGCATGGAGCAAGAGGTGACACTGTCTGTGATTTATTTAGAATTCAAGGCACACTTAACCAGCATGGCTACCACAGCATTGTGCAGCGATACACCATCCCATCTGATTTGCACTTACATTTTTTTGAAATATTTAACGTTTAATTTAACTTGGCAAGTCAGTTAAGAACAAATTCTTATTTACAAGACGTCGGTGTCCGTGACGTGGCTGGTTTTCTTTTTCTAGTCCGTGATTGTCTGTAGACCCTGCCACATACGTCTCATGTCTGAGCTGTTGAATTGCGACTCCACTTTGTCTCTGTACTAAAATGTTGCTTGTTTGTTTGCCTTGCAAAGGGAATATCTACACTGTTTGTATTCGGCCATATTCCCAGTCACCTTTCCATGGTTATATGCGGTGGTTCGTGCTTTCCGTTTTGCGTGAATTCCGCCACCTATCCACGGTTTCTGGTTAGGCTAGATTTTAATAGTCACAGTGGGTAAAATTTTTCCTATGCACTTCCTTATAAACTCACTCACCGAATCAGCGTATAAATCAATATTATTCTCTGAGGTTACCCGGAACATATCCCAGTCTGCATGGATTCTGATTGGTCAGACCAGCTTTGAATAGTCCTTATCACGGGTACATATTGATACAATCAATATGCTGATAGAATTTAGGTAGTCTTGTTCTCAAATTTGCTTTGTTAAAATCCCCAGCTACAATAAATGCAGCCTCGGGATATATGGTTTCCAGTTTGCAAGTCTAGTGTAGTTCCTTGAGGGCCATCGGGGTATCGGCTTGAGGGGGGATATACACAGCTGTGACAATAACCAACGAGAATTATCTTGGAAGATAAAATGGTCGGCATTTGATTGTGAGGAATTTTAAGTCAGGTGAACAAAAGGACTTGAGTTCCTGTATGTTGTTACAATCACACCATGAGTTGTTAATCATGAAACATACACCCCTGCCCTTCTTCTTACCGGAGAGATGTTTATTTCTGTCAGCGTGACGCAAAAAGAATCCTGGTGGCTGTACCGACTCCGACAGCCTATCCCGAGAGAGCCATGTTTCCGTGAAACAGAGTTTGTTACAATCCCTAATGTCTCTCTGGAAAGCAACCCTTGCCCTAATTTCATCTACCTTGTTATCTAGAGGGACATTAGCGAGTAATATACTCGGAAGCAGTGGATGGTTTGCGCGCCTCTGAAGTCTGACCAGAAGGTTGCTCCGTCTTCCTCTTCTGCAGCGACGTTGTTTTTGGTCAGCCTCTGGAATCAGTTCAAATGCCCTGTATGTAATAAAGTTTCCTAACGAATAGAAGCGAGGCTGCCCTCTCTGTCGGCGCCATTTATATTCTGTAAATGTTCTAACCTTGTATTGCTACCACTGTTTCATCATAGATATTGTCTAAATGAGTTTCAGAGATCGTCAGAATATGAATGTCATCTGTTACTAGCAAGTTATTCATTTCATTAACCTTGTTTCTTAAGATACATATGTTAACGTAAGCTATTTTGAGTACTTTTATTGCTTTTTTTCATTGCTTTACTGGGAAGGTTAGCAGAAGTAGATATTCTCATGTTATTTATGTTAGTGGACTTCCTACCAGGGTTGATACCAGTTAAGTGGTAAACTTCACTATAGCATTGATAAGAAAAATGCCTTTTAAGACTTTGACCAACAATGTGTCCTAGAACAAATTCAGGAGATCTCTAGAGAAAATTGCCAAATGCTAAAAGAATTGTGTATCTTTGACTATCTTTGGCAGGTCAAGGGGGCACTTGTGCAATCACTGGCGATGAATGTTGTACTTTTGTCCCAGATCACTCTTTTAATATGACTGATCTCGCCGAATACATTGCCTGTGTTGATAAGAATAATTTCCCACAACCAGAGTGGACGCCTGCAACTTGCTTGGAATCCCTGTTTGGAAGTTGGGGATCCCAAAATGCCAAATGGGCCGCAGCCTGTGTTTTCTTTCTTAGTTTGCCTAATTGTGTTAATTAACATGCTGTGTATGCGTGTATTTTTGATAAATTCCCTCCCGTTAATAGAAGTATAACCTTTATTATGATGATAGTATTGCCATACTAATTAGATTGTATAACCCAGAATAAAGGATTTGAAATGATGAAATGTCTGGATTATGTGTTGATTTCCCTTACTTTAATAGAAGTATAGAACCTTTTGATAGAAGCTATAATCTAATGCTTACCTTAAAATGGAATGATAATTATCACAGATTGAGTGATAGAAGGAATGTGAAGGAACATTTTATGCTTGTGCTTTTCTAATAACCCATTTCTATGTTCATGGAAGTCACTATCAGTACATGCAATTAGGCAGTACGCCCAGACCCTTGTTTCGAGAATGAAAGATATCTTAGTTAAGGTCTCAGCTTAGAGAGAAGAAGCCTTGTGAAGTATTGATCTGTCAGATGCATGAACCAGTACTGGTCGGTCACATGAATGAAGCAAATGCTAATGATGAACTAGCTAAATCACACAAATATAACTTGTCTGCAGTATATAAGAGAACGAACGGGGCTGCCCTGGGAGAGCTCCTGACAGACATGTACTATGGTGCATCAAGTTTGTTGGAACCTCTCCAGTTAACTTTTAATAAGCAATGATTCATTTAAGATTGACTTTGAGTGTCCATGTGTAGAATTTCACAACACTGCTAAACTTCCTGCTGACTGTAGACAGTACTGCATGATTGTAGCGGGTTTACTAACACGTTATTTCTAGTAGCTATGTTGACATGATGTTAGCTAATATGGTGACAACAATGTAGGCTGTGTGTAACGGTTATCATATGATGGTTTGGCTTGCAAAGTTTTTTTCGCCTGGTCACAGACAGCTGATGTGTTGTGCACTGAAGTCCACAAGCGAAGGGAAAAGGTGAAAGGAGGAGAGCACGTAGATGCGAAAAGGAATTACACAACAAGCAAGTTATCATGCTGTTTGAATGTGGCTGCTATGAAGGTGAACCGTGTTTGCGTTTGATCAGGGGTGTATAAATTCCACCGATTCTGTTGAAAAAAAAATCTTAAACGGAAGCAAATGGAACATAACAGGGATAAACATACCAGAAATTTTCAGATAGAAACTCTCATTTGCAACTGTTGGACTAATGATTATACCCTAGATCAGCTAGATGCAGGCAAGAGTGTGCAAGACACTGTCACCTTGATTACTCAAATATGTCTCTTGACATTCATTCATAGGCTAGGTTGTAGCAACCTCATGATGGGTATAGGGAACATTTTAGTATCATGTAGGAGCCTAAACCTATCGATGTTACATTGAGCTGGGTGAATGGAATATGAATGACAGTCATCCAATATGCTGTAATAGAAATAAGGCCATGCTCATGTAGCACATCAGCTAACATGTTTGTGGAGGGCGGTCAAGTGCGTTTGCGAGGCAGAGGTCCCGAGCTTAAACGGCACCGACCGCCACTGCAGAAATCTAACTCTGCTTATCTTATTGCAGAGCACATTGTACAACTGTTTTTAGAGAAGATTGTATTGCAAGTCTAGCCCTTGAAATTACTGTTTGTGTTTAAAATAAGTAAAGGGTTCTTTTAAATGGGCTGTGTACTCCTAATAACCTCAATGTCTTAAGATATATTACTATAGTAACCACTCTCATAAATAGGTTGAATTATCATTTTATATTATTTTCTATCAGGAGTAAAAGGATTTCAATAACTACTTTGTGGTGTAAAATACCTCAATTTGACAATACAGATCATGAATCAACACTTCAATCAATGAAAAAAAAGTAAAACAAAACCCAAAGTCCTAAGTTGTGCACAACCACTAATTTGTCCACCCTAATACCCCCGGAGGATTTTACTTACATGGAACAGTTTAGCGCTGATGAATGAAAGGAATTCTCGCGGTCTGTTGTGGTCCTTGATGTCCACTGACCTGCAGATGAGTGGTCCAGTCGAATCCCACAACGTGAGCTCCAACACAGGTGGCAGGCAGTGTTCACGTGATGATGTCACACTGCATGCATGCAGAAGATGGCAAAGAGTTGCAAAGGCACTTTAGTGAGCTGGATGCAGGACAGGTAGCTGTCTGACTCAACAGCGTTCGCAGATCTCATTTAGAATAATCTCAATCTCATAAAAATGTCAGGTTAGAGAGGTCAATTTTGCTTGGACCTTTTAACATGTGTCTATAAATGTCAATATCAAACTGGACTTTACAACTTCATTTGATAACTAATTTATGAACCTTAATAGTATTACCACTGCCCATCACCGAGCAGCATTCCTCAGGACACACGTGAATGCTAGCTGCCCTGTATAGCTAGCTGCACACACAAAAGTCGAATTCCCTTTGTGTACAATTCTCATATGACCTAAATGTCTGTGGCATGTTGGTTATGTGAACGTCCAACGTATAGTTTGTGGTATTTCATACCTTTTCTTACCTAGCAAAGAGTTTCAAAGGCACTTTAATGAGCTGGATGCAGGAGAGGTAGCTTTCTGACTGAACAGCATTCGCAGATCTAATTTAGAATATTGTCTGCATGCTACGGTCACATGGCGTTCCAAGACCACACTGCATGTGACACACTGGACTGCTCATTTAGTTAGGACTACATTCTCCTCCCCTGTAAATCATTTGTCCTCGAAAAACATGCCACATCCTGAGCATTCGTAAGGGGCTTAATGCAGTTGTATTTCAGCCACTAGGGAGTACTCTGGTGAAGCCCATGGGAAATAAAGAAATATAGTTTAAGTGAATTGGGGAGAGGAAGCAAAAGGAACAAAAAAAGTGCTGTAAACTGCTGTTACATGTGCTGACATGATTAAAAGTCAAGTAAACAGTACCTTTCACGTTGTAGTTTATATTATAAGCTCATATACATGATAACAGAGTTGGAGGCACCGCTGAGATTTATTTTCATGTGAGCACCTGCCCATATTCCTTGAACGGACAACGAGTGAGAGACATTGGGAGAGTAGCCAGCTAGTTAACGTTAGCGGGCTAACCACCTAACGGATTGTAGCTATCTTGCCATTGCCTGCATTGTCGTTGTTGCAACGTGAGTAAGACAATACGAGTCAAGAGAGGGAAACATTGTTGGGTGAAATCGAACAGAGTTTATCAACTTTAATTGAGGACAATTTACGGCACTTGTGTGTACGTTGTGGAATATGAGGTTTAGCTAACTCTGAAGTCAAAGGAAAGAGCCATCGCGCTTTGCGGTTCAAATTGATAAAGGATTACTGTGAGAAGGAGGATTTAATGAAATCAGAAGATGAGGGAATGTCTTGGCTGCTTCAACTGAAAGACGAAATCAAAGGAATATCGGACTCTAAGGATACTGTGAAAAATCTGCCTACAAGTCCCAGCCAGTCAGCGCCAACAATGCAAGTGGACAGCAAACCCAGCATAGAGACGGGAGCTGCGGCAGAACCAAAAGAATAGAAGGGAGGGGCTCCTCAGCCCAGCAGAGAAGTGGTCTCAGCTCCAGAAAGGCACCCGCCACAGAGAGAGTGGAGTGAGTATGTCCAGACTTTAAAATCCATGGACAGAAAGGAGATCAGAATCAGAAAGATAAGCTCAGTTTAAGCAGCCTAGAACATCAGATTGAAAATGAACGATGGAAAATTACTGTAGCACAGGTTCAGGACAGATCCCCACCGGAGCCTGGCCCTGACAACGGTCACATAGAGTGGAGGGACCCACCTGTAGATGTTCAGCACTTGAGCCAAGAACAACAAGAATTAGTAAAACAGATGCTCAGAGAGGAATCAGCTGTTTTTGCCAAAGATGACATGGACATAGGGTGTATTGAAAATCTCAGAATGGAGATAACATTGACTGATAACATACCAGTGGCAAAGAGATACAAAGGTGTGCCACACCCCTTGTATGTTGAGGTGAAAAGCCCCCTTCAGGGGCCCCCGAAACAAAAACTTCATCAGGAAGTCAACGTCATCATACGCCTCACCTCTGGTCTGCGTACGGAAAAAGGATGGGAGTTTAAGACTTTGTGTTGATTACAGGGGATTGAACAAGAAGACTGTTATGGACAGGCATCCCTTACCCCGTCTCCAGGAAGTACTTGATGGTTTGGGAGGAAACTCATGGTTGACAGTTTTATATCAAGGAAAGGCATACCACCAAGGCTTTGTGGGAGAGGAGTCCAGAAAAGACAGTGCTTTCAGCACATCTTGGGCCTTATATGAATGGAATAGAATTCATTTTGGCTTATCAAACAGTCCCTCTGCCTTCCAACGAAGCATGGAGGAAAGTTTAGAGGGTATAAGAGATAGAATCTGCATACCATATTTGGATGATGTTCTTATTTTTAGTCAACAGGGTTGAACACCATGAAGAAGATGTCAGTCAGGTACTCAGGCAGCAAAATAAATGGAGTATTAAACTCAGGGCTGATAAGTGTGACCTATTCAAGAATGAGGTCTGTTATTTAGGAAAAAGTATTTCTGCTGAGGGTTACAGAATGGATGTTAAAGAAATGGTAGCAGTGCAAGAACTGGTAAACAGGCCACCAACAAACATGAGAGTGCTGAGGAAACTACTTGGGTTTCTAGGGTACTCCAGGGGTTATGTACAGAACTTCTCACAACATGCAAAATGTCTCTATGACTTACTAGCAGTGAAGTCGGAGACCCCAGCATCCGGGAAGCGAAGGACCAAGATAGCTATGCAGTTGGGACAGGCTCTGCCCCACCAGAAAGTTATATGGGATGATGCTCACCAGAGAGCATTAGAACACTTGGTGAGTGTGTTGCCTAATCCACCTGTGCTTGCTAACCCAGATTTCAAGGACCCTTTTATCCTGCATGTTGATGCCTCCGGAGAGGGATTGGGGAGGTATGCTATACCAACGACAAAGTGGCAAACTGAGGGTCATTGGATATGGCTCCCGCACCCTGACACAATCAGAGAGAAACTATGTGTCAGGCTAAGTGTGACTGGTGAAAGGAGTCAGGCGCAGGAGAGCAGAAATGCGTGTACAAGGTATTTTAATAGAGACGCACCAGTACCAAAAATACAATCTATCAGGTGCGGGAAAATTACCTGTCACAAAAACACTACGGGTGTAAAATATAACAAAACCCGATAACAAAACCAGCCATCAGAAATGCCAGAAATGTCCGGGAACTTGCAGGTGCCTTGGTGGAAGAGTGGGGTAACATCTCACAGCAAGAACTGGCAAATCTGATGCAGTCCATGACGAGGAGATGCACTGCAGTACTTAATGCAGCTGGTGGCCACATCAGATACTGACTGTTACTTTTGATAAAGGAACATGAGAAATCATACCAGGATTATGTTAAGAAGTGGCAGCAACAGATGGCAGAAGCCTATGACATCACCATTAGAAACAGGGAGAAATCAACAGCAAAGGGAAAAGCCTACTACGATCGGAAGAAAATTTGTTTGATTCTGCTCTCAGAGGATTGTGTACTGGTGAGGAACATTAAAGAACGTGGGGGGCCGGGAAAGCTAAGATCACACTGGGAAGAGCAGCAAAATGGGGAGAGAGCTGAGTCTGAGAGCTCAGATGAGGATTATTATCCAGTATTCATCAATAGGCCACGTAGGGATGAAGAGAGCAAACAGAATGATAGAAACTTCACTGTGAAGGAGTGCCAGCCAGTCCTCAGGGAGAGCCCGGCGAGGACGGGATAAATATGGAAACAGCTGAGGGCTCAGAGACTCAATCATCTCATGATGAAGTGGACACTGATTCATTGGGGTCACACATGGCCTTTCCCCGCCGTTCAGCCTGGCAGAGGAGTCCCAGAGACATTCTAACCTGTAGCACTTTAGGGCTGCCAAGCTCTTATCAGGATACGAACTAGAGATGCTCAGATGTGTATATATTTTCTTGTTTACCTTTACTAATCACAGTGTGATAATGTTTAGTGGGGGTTGTGTCTTTGCCCATAAAGGTAGACTGGACATGTCTATATAGTTTTATGGCTGTTAGGCCAGTTTTCTCAGTGGTTCTCATGACCAGTACTTCCATCCTCTGTTTGTTTTGAGGCCAGTGAAATGTTTGGGACAACATTTCGTTTTTGCAGGGGAGTGTTGTAAGGGGCTTAATGCAGTTGTATTTCAGCCATTAGGGGGTACTCTGGTGAAGCCCATGGGAAATAAAGAAATATAGTTTAAGTGAATTGGGGAGAGGAAGCAAAAGGAACAAAAAAAGTGCTGTAAACTGCTGTTACATGTGCTGACATGATTAAAAGTCAAGTAAACAGTACCTTTCACGTTGTAGTTTATATTATAAGCTCATAGAAAGGGTAACACATTCACAGCTTGTTGTTAATGCATTAAGCAGTTGCTGAATGCATGTTCTTATTTCTTCACAAGAACTGTATTTACAGTACTTGTCCCTTCTGTGGAGACCATCTGAGAGAACACATGGAAATCCTTCAAGTGAGTAGGTTGTCTCCTCACTCTCGTTGACCTTCGACATACTGGAGTAGCTGGTGTCACCTCTCTCACTTAAACAGCATTGATTTGGTTCATTTCCATTGCAGCTTCTTCAGTGTCACTCATTGGACTTTCTATGGTATCAGCTTCTGACAATATCTGTGGAAGTATGGAATCTTTGGACCCTGTAAGATGAGTAAACTCATCTTTGCTCTCCTCATTTGCTGACTGTCTTGTACTCATTCTCTCAGGCTGTCCTAGAGCAACTTTAGCATCATCTGCCTGACTGGATATAAAACCACAAGGCCGGAGTAAATCACAATGAAAAGTCCTCTCTGGTCCGCTATCATCATCTTCAGGGTGGACCATATAAACAGGAAGATCTTCTCCGACCTGTCTGACTACATTATGAACTTTAGGCTCCCACCGGTTTGCCAGATTCTGCTTCCCACACAGATTGACATTTCGTATCAGCAAGCGATCTCCTTCCATTGATGCCACAACTTTTTCATCCCACATTTGCTGGCGAATTGTGACCTCTTGGTTTCCTTCATGGCGCACTTGTACGCATGTTTCAGTCTTTGACAGAGATCTCATACATACTTTTGAGTCTTGTGGTTGTGTCCCACTGGATCTATGCCGAAGCAAATATCGATCGGAAGTCTGGGCTGCCTCCCAAACATAAAAAAGAAGGGTGTTTAACCTGTGGTGTCAGTATGTGCACAGTTGTACACCTGGACAAGGGGGCCAACGTACTTCCTCCAGTTTTCCTTTCTTTGATCCGAGAGAGTGCCTAACATATCTAGCAGAGTTCTGTTAAATCTCTTCACTGGATTGCCCCTGGGATGATATGGTGTAGTGCGAGACTTAGTTCCTGATATATTGCACAATTCTGAAATCAGTTCTGATTCAAAATTTGCTCCTTGATCAGTATGTATTCTGTTTGGAAAACCGCAGTTGCATATCACGTTCTCCCACAGGTCGTTTGCCACACTTTTAGCTGTCTGATCTTTTGTTGGATAGACGAAAGGATGCTTTGTAAAGTGGTCAGTCAATGTCAAAATGTTCCGAACATCTCTAGAGCCCGGTTCCACTGATAAGTCCATGCACAAGAGCTCCATTGGACAAGAAGCCTTTATGTTCACAAGTCTGGCAGCCTTTTGCACTCTGGACTTCCGTAACACACATCTCTCGCAGGTTTTGCACTTGTTACACATCACTAGCCAGTTGAAGCGAGCTCTGGCCAGATCCAAGGTTCTTTCGTCATCCATGTCTCCAACTTCATCATGGATACCCTGTAGAGCTTTAGCGCAAATTACTGTAAGGAATCACCAGCTGATCACGTGTTTCATCATCCCTCATTCCTCTGCGATGGAGGACATTTCTCTTCAGAATGAACTTGGCCACACTCTGAGAAGCACTCTGACTTCGGGTTGTTCCATTCTCCTTCTCTGCTCGTCAAGTCTTTGTCCATCCTCCGCCAGTTGGATGACCCTTCTCAAGGTCATGTCCTCCTGCTGAAGACGGCTCTAATTTTCCAGCGTAAGTCCTGGTAAGGCCGGCTGCCCTGGCCAAGGCTCCGGCATCTGAAATCTATCTGGGATGGCACTTTCTCTGCAGAGTAATATATAAATAGAACCATATGGCTCTTCATCATATTCCACGCCGTCTTCTTCTATTCCCGAGACACGGAGTGTGTTGAAGTTCATTTTTACGTGATGCTTTTTACAGTGTAGAGTATATAAATTGCTTGACTGAGCTGACTAGATAGTGGATTGAGCAGTCAGATGGAACAGAGTAAATAGCAGTGGAGGCTGGTGAGGGGAGGACGGCTCATAATAATGACTGGAACGGAGAGAATGGAATGGCATCAAACAATGTGTTTGATGTATTTGATACCATTCCACTTATTCCCCTCTAACCATTACCACGAGAACGTCTTCCCCAATTAAGGTGCCACCAATCTCCTGTGGTAAATAGGCATTTCAGCGTCATAGATTTAGCCGGTGGTAACTTGTAGAATAGACACTGGCTGGAATGCGGTTTTAACCAAACAGCATCCAGGATTAGACCCACCCGTTGTATAAAACCCTCCATAGTCTGTGTTTTAATATTATTTGCCCACGGGGAGCAATTATGGTGCCTGTAAGTGTATTTAGACATAGTCTATTAAAACAAGTTGTTGTTTTGTTTAGAATTTGATTAGAATAATTTACTCTCTTTTTAGGCCTTATCAATAATGAATTTAATATTGCTTATTGACTATGTTTGGCATGTCCATGCTCAGCCATAATGCAATTTACAGTAAGCCTAGCCCCTATATCAGTGTGAATGCTATGTATATATTTCGACATTGAAGCCGTGCAATTACTTACAGTACCAGTCAAAAGTTTGGACATAACCTCTGGCATGAGTAGGTTTCTTTATTTTTGACTATTTTCTACATTGTAGAATAATAGTGAAGACATCAAAACTATGAAATAACACATATGGAATCATGTAGTAACCAAAAAAGTGTTAAACAAATCAAAATATATTACATTTTTGAGATACTTCAAAGTAGCCACCCTTTGCCTTGATGACAGCTTTGCACACTATTGACATTATCTCAACCAGCTTCATGATGTATGAATGTATTTCAATTAACAGGTGGAATTTGTTTTCTTCTTAATGCGTTTCAGCCAATCAGTTGTGTTGTGACAAGGTAGGGTTGGTATACAGAAGCCCTATTTAGTAAAAGATCAAGTCCATATTATGGCAAGAATAGCTGAAATAAGCAAAGAGAAACGACAGTCCATCATTACTTTAAGATATGAAGGTCAGTCAATTCTGAAAATTTCAAGAGCTTTGAACGTTTGTTCAAGTGCAGTCGCAAAAACCTACAAGCGCTATGATGAAACTGGCTCTCACGAGGACCGCCACAGGAAAAGAAGACCCAGAGTTACCTCTGCTGCAGAGGATAAGTTCATTAGAGTTACCAGCCTCAGAAATTGCAGCCCAAATAAATGCTTCACAGAGTTCAAGTAACAGACACATCTCAACATCAACAGTTCAGAGGAGACTGCGGGAAGCAGGCCTTCATGGTCGAATTTCTGCAAAGAAACCACTACTAAAGGTCACCAATAAGAAGAAGAAACTTGCTTTGGCCAACAAACACGAGCAATGGACATTAGACCGTTTGTGAGATTAGTCCAAATGTGAGGTTTTTGGTTCCAACCGCCGTGTTTTTGTGAGACGCAGAGTAGGTGAATGGATGATCAGACAAGATTCTTTGGTCTGATGAAACCAAGATTAACCTCTGGCCTGAATGCTAAACGTCACGTCTGGAGGAAACCTGGCACCATCCTTACGGTGAAGCATGGTGGTGGCAGCATCTTGCTGTGGGGATGTTTTTCAACGGTAGGGACTGGGAGACTAGTCAGGAATGAGGGAAAGATGAACGGAGCAAAGTACAGAAACATCCTTGATGAAAACCTGCTCAAGAGCGCTCAGGACCCAAATATATGTGTGCCAAGCTTGTAGCGTACCCCAAAATACTTGCGGCTCTAATTGCTGCCAAAGGTGCTTCAACAAAGTACTGAGTAAAGGGTATGAATACTTACGTAAATGTAATATAATTATTATTATTTTTTTGTACATTTGGTAAAATGTCAAAAAAGCTGTTTTTTCTTTGTCATTATGGGATATTGTGTGTAGATTGATGAGAAAGAAAAACAATTTAATACATTTTAGAATAAGGCTGTAATATAACAAAATGTGGAAAGGTGTCTGAATACTTTCTGAATGCACTGTATAACAATGAAATATAGAAACCCTATAATTATTTATAAAGTTACATATAACTAACATTAGGTTACAGTTTCGTATACCAAACCACTGTATCAGTGGCAATTTTAGCACGTAAATCTTAGTAGGGCAAACTCAACAGTTAACTATAACTGTGACAAACGGTGCCCACAAACTGTTAGGGCCTACATAAAGCTGTCCCGACAGATGAGCTTTGCTTTCAGCACCAAGGAGTGAATCCTTACCACCGCTACACCTGGCTTTCAGTGGAGCCTCGTCTGGCAGCGAAACAGTTCATTCAGCCTCATTTACTGACTTTTTAAAACCATAGCTGATATGGCTGACTTGCTTAAACAAATGTGGTGTCTACTCACTCCTTGTGGATTTGTGTAAGTCGATCAGAACCTCATTGTCCTTCAATAATAACGACATGAGTTTTGACTTTTGAACCATGTGTCTGGAGTGCATGGTTGATGAAATGGTGGAGCATGTGTTGTTATATTGTTGTAAGTATGTTGAAGAGAGGGAAAGATTGAAGTGCAGGCTCATTGAGGTTGGGGGGGGGTGGAAGGGATTTTGGGGATGGGAGGGGGTAGGGGTATTTATTTATTTTTTCTCTGAAGGGGGGATTTAAAAATGTGGAGCTAATGTTGTAAACCGTGATTGACCACACATTCCAGTACAGTAGGTGGCGGCATGCACCTTTAACGTTTGTTTGAGGACCGCCATTACATAATAATAGAAGATGAAGTATCCACACACACTCTCTCTGAAGGTGTTACAGGCTATAGTGGCTTGTAAAGGAATGGAATATTTGGAAATTACACTTTGCTTGGTTTTGTCACAGTCAAGCCATGAGTAATATACTAAAATATGCGTGCTAATTTATCAGCTATACAGTGAAAACCTCGTGCAAGATAAAACGTTTGTTAGAAATCTAGTTAGATTGCTGTCAAATGTCAAACTAGCGTTCTACACGGAGTTATCTCGCACCCAGAAAGAATCGGAACAAGAACCTGACACGAAGGAGACGAAATTAATGGGGAAGCACGCGGACTGCAACGTTAATGGTTTTGACTTCTGCAACAGTCATCACTGTCATTCGGAACAATTTACTTACCGGTAGCTACAACATTCAGAACGGACAACGTCCAGGTAAATTACTTTATGCTGTCAATCGTTTAGCAGACCAGTTTAGCCATATTGCTATTTTCTGTGTTATAGGCCTGGTGGTTGTGTAATTCAAATAAAACCAGAGACAAACTTCAAACTAGTTAAAATTGCAAGGCATTGTTAGATCCAAAATATATGTGCACGCTCCTACCTCTCTCGCTGGCCTGCCTGCTCTGTCTCTTAGCTAATCGTGCAAGTCTTGTGCGTGTAGAATATCCTGGCACATATGTCTTCGGGGCAGTCTTTTGTTATTATTTGTATTTTTATTTAACCTTTATTTTACTAGGCAAGACAGTTAAGAACAAATTATTATTTACAATGACGGCATTCCGGGGAACAGTGGTTAACTGCCTTGTTCAGGGGCAGAACGACAGATTTGTTTGTTTATCTGTTAGGGTAGGCTACACTAAGTTTTTTTAATTGCTGACTCGAAACCTCTGGTGATATGAACGGACATTTTACTTGTCTGTAAAGGATTGCCGTTTCTGAAACCAGACTAAAATCCATCACTAGGCTATCAGAACTGTCAATCAAATAATCTCGAGCTGCTGCTTGACTGTTGCCTGCGCGCAGACCACAATCTCCTAAAAAAAAAAAGACTTTAAAGTTTGTTAAATACCGTGATTTCCCAAGACATTTATTAGAAATAAAACACATCTAGCTAACCATATCATAAAAAACAACACAGCAGCACATCAATCAGTGACGTTTATTGTTGTTAGGGGAAAAATATTTTTTAAGGCATAGCAGAATTATACGGTATGAAGTGGTACAGACCTGATGCACTTTTATTTCCTGAGAATGTATCAGTTGTTGCTATCGACATGTTACTGTAGCTGCATTATATCTATGTCTATTAGCTGTAAAGGTACAGTGTATCTTGGCGCCATAAAGAAAAGCTTGCTGTTGTAAATCAAATTTTTCCAATGCTGTGTTCCTCTGCTCAAACAAAATCAATGGGCATGTGACCTGAATGACCGTTTATTTATTTTTTTAGATTCTCCCTGACTGTGTAGCTTTTATTTGATTATTTCTCAAATATGGTATTATTTAAACATTTATATATTATTTCAAGATGTATATATTATTTAAAAATGTATATAGTTTTCTATCTGGTTTTGTTCATTTAAGGTGACACTGTTTTTCCATCCCAAAAATTACCATTTAGACTGGCCGTCTAAGACTTTTCTATACAGAAAACCCAGTAATAGCTCCAATGACTGTAATTTCCTCCATATTAAAAGGATAATTAGTTTGGTTCATTGCGCTAATGCTAGTTAGCATTGGCTTGTGAAATTACCTCCTAACTGCTTTTCTTCTGAACGCAGAGAAATAAAAATGGTATCTACAATGGTATTCTTTTCCAGCTAACGACATTAATAAAAAAATGTTTTGCCAAAAATTGCCCCCAAAATATTTTCCCCAAAACATCTTTTGAAAAGTGCGCCCCCCTGCAGTACCCCGGGACCTCAGTTTGAAAACACCTGCCCTAGTTCATTCAATAATAAACCTAGTCTGATTAATCAGGCTGTAATACACAAATAATTGGTATATACAGCCTGAGACGTGTGTGCAAAAAAATTATTTAAATGTTCCTTAGAAGCTGAAGAAGTTGAATACAATTCAATTTAAACTTAGGAAAAAATGCTCAAATAATTCGGTGTGAAATCCGCCAGGGGTGTTTTCACATGTAGTCCTTTTTAAAATTAATTCTGTGGTAAAAATAAGCAAAATAACTCTTCTCTATGTATTCACAATGCCCTTGACTCAAAAACATTTTTGACAAGGCAACTTTAAGAACTGAGGGAAATATACAAAACAATACTCAGACAGACAGATGAACACACACAATACAACACATTTGGACAAGACAGTTATCAGCAATGCCATAGTCTAATACAAAAATAAGGTCAAAACATTGTTAGCTTACATTCCATGGCATTTGGAACATTTATCTGCTTTAATTAATATTGTTCAATAGAACTCTAGACAATTTAGTCAAAAAAATATGCCTAAAGAGTTTCCCAACACTCCCCCTTGCTTATATTCTCTCACTTTCTTTGATGCTGTTGAATTTTTATTGCCCTAAAAAAGGGAACCGGACCACAGACTTCAAGCCAATCGAACTCAGACCACCTCACGAGATGGTCTCAGTTCAGTTCGCTTTGGGTAAGCAGCGTCCTCACAGTAGCTTTACTCAAGCTCTGCGAATTAGACATCCTGCTCATGAATTCCACTGTCCGTTGGTACAACTGTTGTAGAACTCTAGTGTGAATATGCCTCATGCTAACTGCATGATGCCCCTTTTGACATGCTCAGTGAGAGGACAGGAGTGTTTTTAGGAGTTGTGGACCCAGTAGAGTAGATGGAGCAAGCCTTGTGACATTAAGCCAGAGTGGACAGGACAGTCTGGTTGCAGTGATAGTGGTTCGCCCCAGCTTCCCCCAAAGCCCCGATAAGCTGGTAACACCATGGACAAACCAGGGGTATGTACGTAGTTGTGTGTGGTTGCGCTAGTGTGTGTGTGTGTGTGATCTAGAGAGTTAGAGGGGTGGCTGAGCAGGGTTTAGGGGATTGTTAGGGAGTGGCCCAGCCCTGTGTGTTTTTAGGTCCACCAAAACAGAGACCGCTGAAGGAATACTGAGCTAGGCTAATTTGATATCAGCATGGAACGAGTCAGGGTTCCATTTGGGAGACAGCCAATCAACAAGCTCTGTCTCACTGCAGAATTAAATGTTTATCCACTTTTCTACAAACCAGAGTATGTGAGTGGAGTTGAGCGGTCGACAATCTTGCTCATCGCTCATGGAGCAGTGCTTATGCACCACTCCAGCGCTCCACGTCCTTTCCAACCACTCCGCGCTCACAGAAAAAAAAAAAAAAACTTCAACTCCAAATTCGCTCCATTCATTAAAATCACAATTTAACAAACATCGATTGTTTGGCAACCTGGACCTAACATTTGGTTTTAAGTATTGAAACCTAACCATATGATTTGAATGAAAAGTATATTAATGAACATGAAAAGGTGAATATAAGAAGTGCTCATTTCAAATAGGCTACATGTCATATTAAACAGCATATACAGTGCATTCAGAAAGTGTTCAGACCCCTTTACTTTTTCCACATTTTGTTACGTTACAGCCTTATTCTAAAATTGAGGGGGGAAAATTATTGAATCAATCTACACACAATACCCCATAATGACAAAGCAAAATGTAGATCATTAATTACAAATAAAAAACTAAAATAGTATTCAGACCCTTTGCTATGGGACTTGAATTTGAGCTCAGTTGCATCCTGTTTCCATTTATCATCCTTGAGATGTTTCTACAACTTGATTGGAGTCCACCGGTGGTCAATTCAATTGATTGGACATGATTTGGAAAGGTGCACACTGCTGTCTATATAAGGTCCCACAGTGCATGTCAGAGAAAAAAACAAGCCATGTGGTCGAAGGAATTGTCCGTAGCGCTCCGAGACAGGATTGTGTCGAGGCACAGATCTGGGGAAGGGTACCAAAACAATTCTGCAGCATTGAAGGTTCCAAGAACACCGTGTTCTCCATAATTCTTAAATGGAAGAAATTTGGAACCACCAAGACTCTTCCTAGAGCTGGCCTCCCGGCTAAACTGAGCAATCGGGGGAGACAGGCTTTGGTCAGGGAGTTGATAAAGAACCCAATGGTCACTCTGAAAGAGCTTCAGAGTTCCACTGTGGAGATGGGAGAACCTTCCAGAAGGACAACCATCTCTGCAGCACTCCACCAATTAGGCCTTTATGGTAAAGTGACCAGACGGAAGCCACTTCAGTAAAAGGCGCATGACAGCCTGCTTGGAGTTTGCCAAACGGCACCTAAAGGACTCTCAGACCATGAGAAACAAGATTCTCTGGTCTGATGAAACCAAGATTGAACTCTTTGGCCTGAATGCCAAGTGTCACATCTGGAGGAAACCAGGCACCATCCCTACAGTGAAGCATGGTGGTGGTGGTAGCATCATGCTGTGGGGATGTTTTTCAGTTGCAGGGATGGGAGACTAGTCATATGAATGGAGCCAAGTATAGAGATCCTTGATGAAAACCTGCTCCAGAGCACTCAGGACCTCCGACTGGGACGAAGGTTCACCTTCCAACAGGATAACGACCCTAAGCACACAACCAAGACAACGCAGGAGTGGCTTCGGGGCAAGTCTCTGAATGTCCTTGAGTGGCCCATTCAGAGCTCACCATCCAACCTGAAAGAGCTTGGAGAATCTGTAGGGAAGAATGGGAGAAACTCGCCAAATACAGGTGTGCCGAGCTTGTAGCGTCATACCAAGAAGACAAGGCTGTAATTGGTGCCAGGTTCTTCAATGAAGTACTGAGTAAAGGGCCTGAATACTTACAGTACCAGTCAAAAGTTTGGACACACCTACTCATTCAAGGGTTTTTATTTATTTGTATAATTTTTTACATTGTAGAATAATAGTGAAGACATCAACTATGAAATAATACATATGGAATCATGTAGTAACCAAAAAAGTGTTCAACAAATCAAAATATATTTTGGATTCTTCAATGTAGCCACCCTTTGCCTTGATGACAGCTTTGCACACTCTTGGCATTCTCTCAACCAGCTTCAACTGGAATACTTTTTTCAAACAGTCTTGAAGGAGTTCCCACATGCTGAGCACTTGTTGGCTGCTTTTCCTTCACTCTATGGTCCAACTCATCCCAAAACATCTCAATTGGGTTGAGGTTGGGTGATTGTGGAGGCCAGGTCATCTGATGCAGCACTCCATCACTTTCCTTCTTCTTACACACCCTGGAGGGGCTTTGAGTCATTATCCTGTTGAAAAACAATTGATAGTACTGAATTTCCACGACAGACTGAGAGAGACTTGATCAGTTCTTCAAACAATCATCTTTATTGCAATAGTTAATTGATAGTAAATAATGAGACCGTCAGCCCAACAGTCTTGTTCTGACTGTTAGGCTGAGAGCCTTTACAGACAATGCACAGTTTTTATATAGCTGATACCAAGATTTCTTAGTCAGTCATTTTTAACCTTCCCATAAGCCACCTTGTTTATCTACATCGGTGTTTTACTTAGTTCCCCAGATGCCAGGAAGATTAGACAATGAGGCATTGTTCTACTCCTCTCTATCCCAGTTACAATCACCCCACATACTGTCACTGGAATGCCATCCTTAGGTTTTATCACCAGGTCAATCTGTCAGCTCCAGCTATCTTTAGTAAAACCCATGTCCACTACATCCAGACTAGCTGCAGGAAGCTAGAGTGGACACCATAAAACTCATTATTAAAATAAAATCTTACTGTAATATCTTACTGTTAAGTAAATAATTGTTACATATCCAACAAATAAGGTGATTACATAATTTTCCCCCTCAAGTCCAACTAAGCGCAAACCAGATGGGGGAGAGTATCGCTGCAGAATACTGTGGTAGCCATGCTGGCTAAGTGTGCCTTAAATTATAAATAAACCAGTGTCACTAGCAAAGCACCACCACACCACCACCTCCATGCTTCACGGTGGGAACCACACATGCGGAGTAAATCCCTTCACCTACTCTGCGTCTCACAAAGACACAGCGGTTGGAACCAAAAATCTCCAATTTGGACTCATCAGACCAAAGGATAGATTTCCACCGGTCTAATGTCCATTGCTCATGTTTCTTGACCCAAGCAAGTCTCTTCTTTATTGTTGTCTTTGGTGTAGTGGTTTCTTTGCAGCAATTCGACCATGAATGCCTGGTTCCCGCAGTCTCCTCTGAACAGTTGATTTTGAGATGTCTGTTACTTGAACGCTGAAGAATTTATTTGGGCTGCAATTTCTAAGGCTGGTAACTCTAATGAACTTATCCCCTGTAGCAGAGGTAACTCTAGGTCTTCAATTCCTGTGGCGGTCCTCATGAGAGCCAGTTTCATCATAGTGCATGATGATTTTTGCGACTGCACTTGAAGAAACTTTCAAAGTTCTTGAAATGTTCCATATTGATTGACCTTCATGTCTTGCAGCAATGATGGACTGTTTCTCTTCGCTTATTTGAGCTGTTCTTGCCATAATATGGACTTGGTCTTTTACCAAATAGGACCATCTTCTGTATACCCACCTACCTTGTCACAACACATCTGATTTGACTCAAACTCATAAAGAAGGAAAGAAATTCCACAAATTAACTTTTAACATGGCACACCTGTTAATTGAAATGCATTCCAGATGACAACCTCATGAAGCTGGTTGAGAGTATGCCAAGATGGTGCAAAGCTGTCATCATGGCAAAGGGTGGCTACTTTGAAGAATCTAAAATATATTTTGATTTAACACTTTTTTTTTTACTATGTGATTCCATATGTTATTTTATCGTTTTGTCTTCACTATTATTCTACAATGTAGAAAATAGTAAAAATAAAGAAAAACCCTTGAAAGAGTAGGTGTATCCTAACTAATTAAACAATATTTTGTTGTATTGAATCATTCATTAGTCTATAAATTGCACATACAGTGGGGCAAAAAAGTATTTAGTCAGCCACCAATTGTGCAAGTTCTCCAACTTAAAAAGATGAGAGGCCTGTAATTTTCATCATAGGTACACTTCAACTATGACAGACAAAATGAGGAAAAAAAAATACAGAAAATCACATTGTAGGATTTTTAATGAATTTATTTGCAAATTATGGTGGAAAATAAACTTTTGTTATTGACCAAATACTTATCTCAATACTTTGTTATATACCCTTTGTTGGCAATGACAGAGGTCAAACGTTTTCTGTAAGTCTTCACAAGGTTTTCACACACTGTTGCTGGTATTTTGGCCCATTCCTCCATGCAGATCTCCTCTAGAGCAGTGATGTTTTGGGGCTGTCGCTGGGCAACACGGACTTTCAAAGATTTTCTATGGGGTTGAGATCTGGAGACTGGCTAGGCCACTCCAGGACCTTGAAATGCTTCTTAAGCCACTCCTTCGTTGCCAGGCGGTGTGTTTGGGATCATTGTCATGCTGAAAGACCCAGCCACGTTTCATCTTCAATGCCCTTGCTGATGGAAGGAGGTTTTCACTCAAAATCTCACGATACATGGCCCCATTCATTCTTTCCTTTACACGGATCAGTCGTCCTGGTCCCTTTACAGATAAACAGCCCCAAAGCATGATGTTTCCACCCCCATGCTTCACAGTAGGTATGGTGTTCTTTGGATGCAACTCAGCATTCTTTGTCCTCCAAACACGACGAGTTGAGTTTTTACCAAAAAGTTATATTTTGGTTTCATCTGACATTCTCCCAATCCTCATCTGGATCATCCAAATGCTCTCTAGCAAACTTTAGACGGGCCTGAACATGTACTGGCTTAAGCAGGGGACACGTCTGGCACTGCAGGATTTGAGTCCCTGGCGGCGTAGTGTGTTACTGATGGTAGGCTTTGTTACTTTGGTCCCAGCTCTCTGCAGGTCATTCACTAGGTCCCCGTGTGGTTCTGGGATTTTTGCTCACCGTTCTTGTGATCATTTTGACCCCACGGGGTGAGATCTTGCGTGGAGCCCCAGATCGAGGAAGATTATCAGTGGTCTTGTATGTCTTCCATTTCCTAATAATTGCTCCCACAGTTGATTTCTTCAAACCAAGCTGCTTACCTATTGCAGATTCAGTCTTCCCAACCTGGTGCAGGTCTACAATTTTGTTTCTGGTGTCCTTTGACAGCTCTTTGGTCTTGGCCATAGTGGAGTTTGGAGTGTGACTGTTTGAGGTTGTGGACAGGTGTCTTTTATACTGATAACAAGTTCAAACAGGTGCCATTTAATACAGGTAACAAGTGGAGGACAGAGGAGCCTCTTAAAGAAGAAGTTACAGGTCTGTGAGAGCCAGAAATCTTGCTTGTTTGTATGTGACCAAATACTTATTTTCCACCATAATTTGCAAATAAATTCATAAAAAATCCTACAATGTGATTTTCTGGAATTTTTTTTCCTCCTTTTGTCTGTCATAGTTGAAGTGTACCTATGATGAAAATTACAGGCCTCTCTCATCTTTTTAAGTGAGAGAACTTGCACAATTGGTGGCTGACTAAATACTTTTTTGCCCCACTGTATAGGCTGTGACTTACTTATAAAATGACTTTTATTAGGGTCAGTCTACAGTGCCTTTAAATTCATTTTTAGAAACATGAGTTTGGCCAGAGTGTGCTATTGTGCTATTGTGCCTGGAGAGCAGGCCAGCAGCGGGGGGAATATCCTCTCTGTGCTTGCAGAGCCACAGTTTATTTATTTTTTCCTATTTATATTATTGTTTTTGTGTTTATTTAACTGACTGGCCTAGTTATATAAAGGTTAAGAACAAATTCTTATTTACGTTTACGGCCTACCAAAAGGCCTCCTGCAGGGACGGCTGGGATGAATCAAATAAAAATATAGGACTAAACACACAACACGACAAGAGAGACAACACTACATAAAGAGAGACCTAAGACAACAACATAGCAAGCCAGCAACACATAACACAGCATGGTAGCTACACAACATAACATGGTGGCACCACAACATGGTAGCAGCACAAAACATGGTACAAACGTTATTGGGCACAGACAGCACAAAGGGCAAGAAGGTAGAGACAACAATACATCAAGCAAAAAACTGTCAGTAAGAGTGTCCATTTATTGAGTCTTTGAATGAAGAGATTGAGAATAAACTGTCCAGTTTGAGTGTTTGTTGCAGCTCGTTCCAGTCGCTAGCTGCAGCGAACTGAAAAGAGGAGCGACCCAGGGATGTGTGTGATTTGGGGACCTTTAACAGAATGTGACTGGCAGAACGGGTGTTGTATGTGGAGGATGACGGCTGCAGTAGATATCTCAGATGGGGGGAGTGAGGCCTAAGAGGGTTCTATAGGTAGGTTTAAATGTTTTTAGGCAAAATACTGGAGTGGGCGAGAAGGCCAAAGCTCCAGCCTTTGGGAATCTCGCTCCCCACTCCAGCTCCGCTCACATACTCTGCTCCAAACGTCACATTTCTAAGTGTTTTTGATACCCTGGGTTGCTCCTGCTTCTCTGTATCGTTCCATTTCTCCAAATTTCTGAGGTAAGTTCAAGCTCTCATTCCGAATTGTTAAAGATGCTACACATGGGATGCTTTTTATTTTAAATAATTTCATAAAATGTCCATAATATATCTGCAGTAATAGTGGAATGATAGTGTTTCACAGGGAGATATGTTTTGAATGCACTAGGCTGCATTCAAAACAAATCGTCCCCGCATCCCATTTCCCTGTAACATAGCAGAGATTCACGCTTGAGCCTTTTACTTTTGGGTTTGGTCCACCAGCTTCAAACGGCTGTAAATAAAAAATCATTTTATTAAAAATATATTGCAGAGATTTAGATAGTATACACCATTCATTGCTTGTTTTCTCACAAACTTAAATTGAGCAAACAGTGTAGAATTTTAGCAACCAGGAAATAACAGCAATTTTCACAAGATATCACAGCCTCAAAGTCAGAACAGCTTTGACTACGGATGCCACTCCGGCGGTAGAAATCAATAGGCGAGTCACAGCCAGTCACAACACTGGTGGGTAAGTAATACTGTGAAACGCTATCATTCCACTATTAATGCAGATATATTATGGACACCATCCCTGTCCACAACACCCTAGCAAACCCAAGCGTACTTGATGGTAATAACGCTCACTTTTGCACCTAGTGGCCGGTTTTGAAGGCATTTCCCGAGGTCCTCAGGACGTGGATACACTTCCAATTTCGAAGTCAGTCTTGAACGATCTTCCTGACCCTATTTCCGTTAGTGCTCTGGTCAAAAAGGTAGTGCACTAAAAAGGGAATAGGGTGTCATTTGGGATTCACCTGTGACTAACTTCTCCCACCTGTACGAGTTCAAACAGCTGTAGAAATGGCTTTGGCCCATGACAATTGTTATTGTGTGAGAAGGAGCAACCACATGAGATGTAGAGTTAGTAGCCTACATCAGTTGACTCCAGATACTTTTGCTTCACTTGTCATTTTCAGCTCTGCCCGGGCTACTGCCTACGTGATGGGAGCTGTGCATGCTGAAAATTCGAGAGCGATGCAAGAATTCTAGTAGAGGAAGTGTTGCACATCTAGCAATCTGTAAATAGTCACAGTTAGGCCTAAGCTATACGTTACGTGTCGACCTACTTTTATGTTCACTTCCTTTTTCCTGCTATAAGTCTGCAGGGACTCCCCAAATGACACATTTGAAGAACTGAAGCACAATAGCAATCCATTGTGTTACGCAATGATGGCTTGAAACATGTTTTTTGTTTTTTGTTTCAAGTGCGAATCTCTCCTGTGTTACAGGGAAATGGGATGCGGGGGCGATTTTGTTTTGAATGCAGCCTAGTGCATTCAAAACATATCTCCCTTTGAAACACTATCATTCCAACATTGTTTTGCACTACTTTTCATCATTATTACAGGTGAAACGTGATGTACTAGCATAATGGCAGTACCCGAGGTGCTTTATAGAAGTCAGCTACAGTGTAGCCTATTCTCACGGCACCAATTCTAGTGCTTCCCATAGGATTTTTGTTCAGCAGCGGTGGCAAAGTTAGCTTGGGGTAGTGCGTGTGGCCAATGGCGACATATTTTCAGCCAACATTTTTAGAGGCCTTCCTTTTGGCCACAGAGATAATGTTGCTGTATTCCCAGTCATGTGAAATCCATAGATGACGGCGTAAGACTTCCTCAGGCGGAGATGTCTAGAAGGAAAACATTGAGAGAGCTCTGAATGTCTGACCAAGGCCAGGGAATGTTTTAGCTACTAAAAATGTAGGTTAATTAAAAATCCATTACAATCAAAGCCCCAGGAAGCAGTTGTGGGCCCAAAGCTGAGGGTTGGAAAATTACTACGGGATTTCCGTCTAGGATGAGTAACAGAATCAGTGGGACAGTCTAATCATGTCAAACGGTAGGCTTTTATCTTTTCTCTGATACAGTTAAGGGATCATTAACTCTCTGCCTCATCTCCGCACTCACGTGGATTGCTATTTTGTCATTGTTTATCAATCAATCTTATTATAAACTGTTATTATGGTTATAGTAAATGATGGTTCTCATAATTGTTGTGGTGATCAGTGTCTGAAATTATGTTTTTAACTTTGTTTCATCATGTGAAATATCTCAATGGTCACTGCAAGCGTAAAAAGATTTGCAACTTTTTACTCACCTGTTACCTCCTTTTTCACAACTGTATTGACATTATTGTATTTCACAACTGTATTGATTTCACAACTGTATACTGTATTGACACAGGTCTACTCGTTATGACATGGGAATAGAGCTGAGTATACAGTAGGTAATATATTGTAGTTATATACCGTAATAACACATTACCCTGTTCATACACAAAACACTATTATAGTAACGTTTTGCTACCGACAGTTGATAACCTTAAGCACTGATAAGTCGTACAGTGCATTCGGAAAGTATTCAGAGCCCTTGACTTTTTCCAAATGTTTTACAGCCTTATTCTAAAATTGATAAAATTGTTTTTTCCCCGTCATCAATCTACACACAATACCCCATAATGACAAAGCAAAAACAGGTTTCAGAAATGCAAATATATATATATATATACACACACACACACACACACACACACACACACACACACACACACACACACTCACATAAGTATTCAGACCCTTTACTCAGTACTTTGAAGCACCTTTGGCAGCAATTACAGCATCAAGTCTTCTTGCGTATGACGCTACACGCTTGGCACACCTACATTTTGGAGAGTTTCTCCCATACTTCTCTGCAGATTCTCTCAAGCTCTGTCAGGTTGGATGGAGAGTGTTGCTGCACAGCTATTTTCAGGTCTCTCCAGAGATGTACAATCGGGTTCAAGTCCGGGCCACTCAAGGACATTGAGACTTGTCCCGAAGCCACTCCTGCGTTGTCTTGGCTATGTGCTTAGGGTCCCTGTCCTGTTGGAAGGTGAACCTTCGCCCCAGTCTGAACCTGTTCCAGAGCGGTCAGGACCTTTCATCAAGGACCTCTCTGTACTTTGCTCCGTTCATCTTTGCCTCAATCTGGATGAGTCTCCCAGTCCCTGCCGCTGAAAACATCTCCACAGCATGATGCTGCCACCACCATGCTTCACCGTAGGGATGGTGCCAGGTTTATGCCAGACGTTACGCTTGGCATTCAGGCCAAAGAGTTCAAACTTGGTTTCATCAGACCAGAGAATCTTGTTTCTCATGGTCTGAGAGTCTTTAGGTACATTTTTGCAAACACCAAGCAGGCTGTCATGTGCCTTTTTACTGAGGAATGGCTTCCATCTGGCCCTTCTACCATAAAGGCCTGATTGGTGGAGTGCTGCAGAGATAGTAGAACCTTCCAGAAGGACAACCATCTTCACAGAGGTACTCTGAAACTCTGACAGAGTGACCATCAGGTTCTTGGTCAACTCCCTGACTAAGGCCCTTCTCCCAGTTGCTCAGTTTGGGCGAGCGGCCAGCTCTAGGAAGGGTCTTGCTGGTTCAAAATTGGAGGCCACTGTGTTCTTGGGGACCTTCAATGCTTCAGAAATGTTTTGGTACCCTTCCCCTGATCTGTGCCTCGACAGAATCCTGGCTCGGAGCTCTACGGACAATTCCTTCGACCACATGGCTTGGTTTTTTCTCTGACATGCACTGTCAACTGTGGGACCTTATGTAGACAGGTGTATGTGCCTTTTACAAATCATATCCAATCAATTGAATTGACAACAGGTGGACTTCAATCAAGTTGTAGAAACATCTCAAGGATGGTCAATGGAAGCAGGATGCACCTGAGCTCAATTTCGAGTCTCATAGCAAAGGGTCTAAATACACTGCTCAAAAAAATAAAGGGAACACTAAAATAACAGATCGTAGATCTGAATGAATGAAATAATCTTATTAAATACTTTTTTCTTTACATAGTTGAATGTGCTGACAACAAAATCACACAAAAATTATCAATGGAAATCAAATTTATCAACCCATGGAGGTCTGGATTTGGAGTCACACTCAAAATTAAAGTGGAAAACCACACTACAGCCTGATCCAACTTTGATGTAATGTCCTTAAAACAAGTCAAAATGAGGCTCAGTAGTGTGTGTGGCCTCCACGTGCCTGAATGACCTCCCTACAACGCCTGGGCATGCTCCTGATGAGGTGGCGGATGGTCTCCTGAGGATCTCCTCCCAGACCTGGACTAAAGCATCCGCCAACTCCTGGACAGTCTGTGGTGCAACGTGGCGTTGGTGGATGGAAGCGAGACATGATGTCCCAGATGTGCTCAATTGGATTCAGGTCTGGGGAGCAGGCGGGCCAGTCCTTAGCATCAATGCCTTCCTCTTGCAGGAACTGCTGACACACTCCAGCCACATGAGGTCTAGCATTGTCTTGCATTAGGAGAAACCCAGGGCCAACCGCACCAGCATATGGTCTCACAAGGGGTCTGAGGATCTCATCTCGGTACCTAATGGCAGTCAGGCTACCTCTGGCGAGCACATGGAGGGCTGTGCGGTCCCCCAAAGAAATGCCACCCCACACCATGACTGACCCACCGCCAAACCGGTCATGCTGGAGGATGTTGCAGGCAGCAGAACGTTCTCCACGGCGTATCCAGACTCTGTCACGTCTGTCACGTGCTCAGTGTGAACCTGCTTTTATCTGTGAAGAGCACAGGGCGCCAGTGGCGAATTTGCCAATCTTGGTGTTCTCTGGCAAATGCCAAACGTCCTGCACGGTGTTGGGCTGTAAGCACAACCCCACCTGTGGACGTTGGGCCCTCATACCACCCTCATGGAGTCTGTTTCTGACCGTTTGAGCAGACACATGCACATTTGTGGCCTGCTGGAGGTCATTTTGCAGGGCTCTGGCAGTGCACCTCCTTGCACAAAGGCGGAGGTAGTGGTCCTGCTGCTGGGTTGTTGCCCTCCTACGGCCTCCTCCACGTCTCCTGATGTACTGGCCTGTCTCCTGGTAGCGCCTCCATGCTCTGGACACTACGCTGACAGACACAGCAAACCTTCTTGCCACAGACCGCATTGATGTGCCATCCTGGATGAGCTGCACTACCTGAGCCACTTGTGTGGGTTGTAGACTCCGTCTCATGCTACCACTAGAGTGAAAGCACCGCCAGCATTCAAAAGTGACCAAACATCAGCCAGGAAGCATAGGAACTGAGAAGTGGTCTGTGGTCACCACCTTCAGAACCACTCCTTTATTGGGGGTGTCTTGCTAATTGCCTATAATTTCCACCTGTTGTCTATTCCATTTGCACAACAGCATGTGAAATTTATTGTCAATCAGTGTTGCTTCCTAAGTGGACAGTTTGATTTCACAGAAGTGTGATTGACTTGGAGTTACATTGTGTTGTTTAAGTGTTCCCTTTATTTTTTTTGAGCAGTGTACTTATGTAAATAAGGTTATTTCTGTTTTTTATTTATAATAAATTACTAAACCTGTTTTCGCTCTGTCATTATGGGGTGTTGTGTGTAGATGGAGGCAAAATGATTTAATCCATTTTAGAATAAGGCTGTAACGTAACAAAATGTGAGGGGTCTGAATACTTTCCAAATGCACTGTATTCTATAGAATTCTCAAACGCTCCAGGAAAGCCCGAAACAGGGTAATGAATTTCATATGTGAAAACGCCCTTAATTAAATATGGTACATAAACACACTGTACGTGGTTAACCCCTTTCCTTTCCCCCAAGGGAATGCATCTGTCAGCCTCTAGTCTCTCATGGATACAACAGGATGAGGGAGGTAACGAGCAGCATTAGTTCCCGGAGCTTTGTACAAATCACGATTTCGCAGGTGTTAGCATCTTTCGAATTTCGTGAGGGGACATTTGGCACATTTACTTGCCAGTAACTTACGTAAAGAGAGTGTGGAGCTCTTCGTTACGGTTCCGATCCTTGTTCTATCACTTCTCTTAACATGTATGGACCCTGAACTTACAGTAATCGAGCAGCTGACCAATTACGCAAGACTTTAGTTCTGGGTTAACTGAGATTAGATTGTGTCTCCATACAGTATGCACATACCACGTTTATTACATATTATTCCATATCACAGTAAATCAAATACAGGAAAAAGAGTTACTCAAATAATTTCCCATTACACAGGTTTACAAAACAAGTTTCAAATGGCCTTCATTTGTGCAAGAGAGGGTTTACTGTCACTTAAAGTAAACCGACTTGATTGTGCAATTCAAAGCATCTATTCATTTTAGTTGGGGGATTTTGGTTCTACAGCCACAGTATGGTAATCATCTACTGGCCTAGGATAGGACTTATATCTAGTGTGCATCCCCTATTCCCTATATAATGCTCTACATTTGACCAGAGCCCTATCCAGAGCCCTATACAACGAAAAGGGTGCCTGATTAGGATATACAGTCAGTCAATGGTCTATATTATAACACTGACATCAACATACCATGGCACATTTTTCCGGGAATGTTGGTATGATGACTTGTCCCTCATACAGGCTAGTATTTCACTTTCCTGGTCCGTGTGCCTTGTGACATAGTAATCTGATGCTTGCAGACAGTTTCAGAAGGGATATAATTGTACAGCTGAATGAAGTACAACTCTCACACTAGAACACCCTGGACATGAGTCAACTTTGACCTTTTTGATCTCTAGCCTCTGACTCTGAACATTATCGATTCACATGTCAAAAGAATGCAGGCCTAGCACTTGTTTAGACAGTGATTTGACAGACAGAGCCCTGAGCGTTGGGCTGGGCGGTATACTATATTTGACGATATACCGGTATGGATGCATGGACTGGTGTGGGTTTTTATGTTACCTTTTTATAACGGTATTTGAATGCTCTCTCTCCGTGCCGCTTTCCACACAGACCTAGCCCCGCCCGCTGTCACCGAAGGAGCGCATTTGTTCCTCGACCACAACACACTTTCGTTCAGTCTGCATGGTCAATGCGGCACATGCAACAATGTTGATGACAACGATGCTGTTTTAACTCTGATTCTTAATATAAAGTACCAGTCAAAAGTGTGCAAAGCTGTCATCAAGGCGAAGGGTGGCTACTTTGAAGAATCTCAAATATAAAATATATTTTAATTTAACACTTTTTGGGGGTTACTACATGATTCCATATGTGTTATTTCATAGTTTTGATGTCTTCACTATTATTCTACAATGTAGAAAATAGTAAAAATAAAGACAAACCCTGAAAGGAGTAGGTGTGCCCAAACTTTTGACTGATACTGTAAATCCACTAGAGTTCTATAATTACACTTAGTTTGTTTTTCTTTCATCTGCAATCGGCTAGTTTGTCTTTTCTTGGGAAGTTGGGCCTAAATCGTGTTAGCCGATAATGCTATTGGCTAGCTAATAAATGTACTGAGTCAGAGCAAACGTAACTAGCTATACAGCCTGATAATACCAGTGATGGTGTAGACTTTAATCAGTATGTTGTTTTGTGCAACAGTATCTTCTAAATCAAAGAGAAATAACGCAAGGCATGAATATGTTCGCTACATGAAGTGGCTAAGAGAGTCAATAGTCAATGTAGCCAAAGATTGTAGGGCCCCCAAGGAAACACTTACATACACTTTGGTCACAATAACTTCTCCTGGAATTTTCATTTGTTGTCATGTCAAACAACACTATATTCGAGGAGTGTACACTATTATATTCTAACTATAGAATTAGAATAATTATCAAATCGCAATTGCAATATTTGTTAGAAAATAAGGCCTTGATTGTTTGCCCATATCATGCAGCCCTACTGGGAAGTGTGGATATGATCTCAAATTAGTGCAGGAAATGCTGAATTTGATACATTTATTTTTGGTTGTGTTTCAACTACAACTACTAATTGTGATTCAACTAATCAGAATGGAGAAAAACTCATTGAAATCACTTGGCATGTATGTGTTGCCACCCTAGGGTCAAACCTACTCATAAAGTGAATTTAGAACTTTTAATATTCAAAAACATAAAATAGTGTCTTACCGTCATTTATTTTTTATAATGTGATATATATTTTGGACGTATCGCCCAGCCCTACCTGACAGAGGCATTCACACTTGTGTATGGTTAGCTTGGTTATTTATTCTATTCTCAGCAAAGGCTATTTTTTTTATTTATTTAACCTTTTATTTAACTAGGCAAGTCAGTTAAGAACATACTCTTATTTTCAATGACGGCCTAGGAACGGTGGGTTAACTGCCTTGTTAAGGGGCAAAACAACGGATTTTTACCTTGTCCATTCGATCTTGCAACCTTTCGGTTACTAGTCCAATGCTAACCAATAGGCTACCTGCCGCCCCCCCCTGCTATAGCATAACTGTAAACTAAGCAGAGCAGTTAAAGTTTTGTGTTTCTATCTCACGACATGAGTCAACTGTGCTAACTGACTCCCCTCTGGCCCCCTCCATCTTCACCTTTCTCACTTTCTTTTGCTCTTTCCCCCCTATTTCTCTCCGCTCTTGCTGTCTCCTCCCCTCTCTCCTCTCCTCACGCTCTTCTTTCTGTCTCCTCTCCCTCTCTTCTCTTTCTCCTCCAACCTCTCCCTTTAGGTGGATGTATCTGCTGAGCCACACATGGACATGGAGTGTCCAGTATGTCCCTCATCCAATCAGGATGGCTGTGTCCTAGACCCACTTCATGTCTCCGAGCCCAAACAGGTAGTAGCCCCTCCTCCCTGTCTAAGGGTGCACCTGTACCACCTGGGCAGGAGCGGGGCCAATAGCACAGACCTCACCTATCCTTCAGGGAACTATGTGGCTGAGGAGCTGTGCATTGATGCGGCCGTGGCATGTGGTGAGTGAGACAGTGCATTGAAAAAAGGGAATGTCTGCTCAATGTTTTTCTGCTCCCAAAGATTATTATTTGTTAAAGCTTAAAGGGATACTTCGGTATTTTCCCAATGCGTTCCTTTAATCTACTTCCCCAGAGTCTGATGAACTCGTGGATACCATTTTTATGTCTCTGTGCCCAGTATGAAGGAAGTTTGCGAGCCGATGTGAACTAGTTATACCAATATCACAGACTGCCCTCCAGCCTCCATCAGAACCTACATGGCCTCCAAACACAGGTCTAGTGTCTGACCCACAGACAGTCGCCTGCCTTACAGGACCTACAGTACACAATGTTCGCTCTTATTGCCCCTAAAACAAGCATTAAAGAGATACTTTGGGATTTTGACAATTATGCTCTTTGTCTACTTCCCCAGAGGCAGATGTACTCGTCTCTGTGTCCAGTATGAAGGAAGTTGGAGGTAGTTTTGTGAGCCAATGCTAACTAGCGTTAGCGCAATGACTGACAAGGCCATTAAGATTAAGGGCATCATTATGTGTTCCACAAAAAATGTGATATACCTGATCAAGTGTATTTGTGGTTTATGCCATGTAGGTAACAAAACAAGCTCTGAAAACAAGGATAGCAGAACACCGGAGTTATATCAGGATATTTGAGAGAAACACTGTGGCTGCGCATTTCAAGGCAGCTCGTCACAACATTAGCTCTCCTGGGATACATTGATATAGAACATGTTACTACTCCTAGGAGGGGGGAGATCTATTATTGACAAGGGAATTGTATTGAATTCACCGTTTGTGTACAATGTCTCCTAAAGGTCTGAACCAAGAGTTTGACATCAGACCATTTCTTACACAAATATGTCCCGTTGATTTGTCCTCCCTTCCAGGTCTCCTACTTGGTCATTTTGTACATATTAGATTCTGTTACTGGAATTATATCTATGACCACCACGCCTAGTGTGCGTAATGGTCATGTAGGCAGGTATTCCAACAGTTTCCAACAATCTTTTTTACTGTTGCCTAGGTTTTAACCCATTTGTATGTATATAATCCTTTCTTATTGTATTTACCTCTGTGATTTATGCACAAAAGTGAATTGAATTGTTTCCACACCCATCATGTGCGTAATGGTCATGTGAGGTGAAATGTGTATATTTTGGGAAGTGAGCACTCCGTTTGTTTGTTTGACCTGACGAAGACCCGTTTCGGATTGAATCGTAGCACCTATGTTTTTAAGGATGTACGTATGACCACAAACCTTTCTATGGAAGACTTCCAGTCAGCCAACTACCGCTAGTTAGCAATTGCCCTAGCGCCAGTTAGCAACTTCCTTCAAACTGCATGCAGAGACATACAAATGGTATCCACAAGTTAATCTGACAGTCTGTTGTGTGGGAACCCACTTCATTAAACCATAAGGACGATGATAATGTATTCGTTATGGTGGTTAAGGTCAGTTCGTTTAAGTATTATGACGCTAACAGCACTGAGGTTGTGTGTTTGATTCTGATATGGGACTATGCTGCCACACCTCCATTTAGTATAAGAATCTGTCGAATCCAGTAGTCGACACGTAGGATTCTGACAATGGGCAAGCTAAGGGTCGATTTTGGGATTCAGCACGTGTGACCCAGCCTAGCCACCATGGGATTAAATCATTAAAACCTTAATCTCCTCTTTGGTATAGACCAGTATTGTGACAGGGGTAATATCTGTGCCTGAAGAGCGGCTATGTAAACACAGATGAATTAATTAAGGAATGAATCCGTTAGGCTATTTGATTAGGCGGTGACAAGTTGTATACATGAGAGTTGTGAAGTGTGGTCTGTTATTAAAATTTGGCCTCGTTTCGAAGTTTGCTCATTAACCGATTAGAACCCGAAGCGCCATCTCTTAAATAAACCCGAAGCGCCATTTGACTTAAATTCTGTAATTTAGTAGTTTTTAATTTTTTCTTCTGCAGGAAATCCCACAGGATTTTTGTGATTTTCCTGTGGGACAACCATCAGGCTTCCTGCAGAAATGGTTTTGCAGGACCAATCCTGCAGGATTCTTACAATTCCTGCGTACCTCAAAATTTAATTTAGACGTTTCCTGCAGGAACGGTCTTGCAGGACCAGTTCTGCAGTGTTCTTACTGTTCCAAACAGGAATCCTACTCATACTACCTGCAGTATGATCATTTTTCTTGTAGGACTAACCTACAGGAGCAATACTGCACAATTTTATTTATGCAGGATTCAAACTCAAATGTGTCCTGCGTGACACCTACTTGTAATTCCTGCAGTAGGCCTATATACAGTATATACTTTTATATAGTTAGGGGAAAAGACAACACTGCATCAAGACTCAGATTGATGAGGGCAACTTTATTAATACAGCTAACTCAACGTGTGTATGAGTGCTTGTCCACCAACCATCCAGTCATGTAACACAAGAAATTCATAAGAGACAAAAAATAAACTGCATCAGGAAAATGGGATATTGGTTTTGGGCCTTGATTAAATTTAAGTTTTCAAAAAGCAACAATTCCTGATTAATCATCCTTCATCAATACTGAATAAAAATATAAATGCAACCTGCAACAATGTTCTAATATTTTACTTAGTTACAGTTCAAGTAAGGAAACCAGTCAATTGAGAGAAATTCATTAGACCCTAATCTATGGATTTCACATGACTGGGCAGGGGCGCAGTCATGGGTGGGCCTGGGAGAGCATAGGCACACCTACCTGGGAGCCAGGCCCACCCACTGGGGAGCCAGGCCCAGCCAATCAGAATGAGTTTTTCCTCAAGTCTTTATTACAGACAGAATCACTCCTCAGTTTCATCAACTGGTGGCTGGTTCCCGATCCCGCAGGTCAAGAACCCGAATGTTGAGGTCCTGCTCTTTCCATGACATAGACTGACCAGGGGAATCCAGGTGAAAACTACAGTATGATCCCTTATTGATGTCACTTGTTAAATCCACTTCAATCAGTGTAGATGAAGGGGAGGAGACTGAAGGATTTTTAAGACGATTGAGACATGGATTGTGTATGTGTGCCATTCAGAAGGTGAATGGGCAAGACAAGACATTTAAGTCCCTTTTTGAATGGTTAATGGTAGTGTTCAGTTCTGACCAAACAGTAAAAACTCAAACAGATGAGCGTAAACCAAGTTTATTCACCCACTGGGTCATACAGCTGCAAAGACGAGGTACAAGCACATACAGTTGAAGTCGGAAGTTTACATACACTTGAAACTCGTTTTTCAACCACTCAACAAATTGTGCGAGCAAGGAGGCCTACAAACCTGACTCAGTTACACCAACTCTGTCAGGAGGAATGGGTCAAAATTCACCCAACTTATTGTGGGAAGTTTGGAAGGCTACCTGAAACGTTTGACCCAAGTTAAACAATTTAAAGGCAATGCTACCAAATACTAATTGAGTGCATGTAAACTTCTGACCCACTGGGAATGTGATGAAAGTAATAAAAGCTGAAATAAATCACTCTCTACTATTTTTCTTTACATTTCACATTCTTAAAATAAAGTGGCGATCCTAACTGACCTAAGACAGGGAATTTTTATTAGAATTAAATGTCAGGAATTGTAAAAAAACGGAGTTAAAATGTATTTGGCTAAGGTGAATGTAAACTTCCGACTTCAACTGTATATTTATACCCTCCTAATAAGCGGCGTCAAATCCTTGCACATCTAGACAGCCAATAAATCTCTGTTGCTAGTCAGGAACTTAATTGGTTCCTCTCACTGGTGTAGTCATGGCCCTGCCTGATGCTAGAACCTTCGTGCCAAAAATAATATTTTTTTATATGTTTATAATAATAGGCCTTTGTTACATTCAGTGCTAAAATAGACTGCATTTGTATGTAAAAATGTTTTAATCTGTGACTCCACAAATGGTAGTCCTCGAGCTTTTGACAATAATTTGGTGGTCCATAGAACGGACAAGGTTGGGAACCGCTCGTGTACAGTGCTTTCAGAAAGTATTCCTTACCCTTGACTTATTCCACAATTTGTTGTTACAGCCTGAATTCTAAATGGATTAACTAGATTTCCTCACTCATCTACCCACAATACCCCACAATGACATTAGTGAAAACATGTTTGTAGCAAAATTATTGAAAATGAAATACCGATACCTCATTTACCTTCGGAAAGTATTCAGACCTCTTGACTGTTTCCATGTTTTGTTAAGTTACAGCCTTATTCTAAAATGGATTAAATATTTATTTTTTTTCTTAGCAATCTACGCACATTACCCCATAATGACAAATTGAAAACAGTTTTCAGAATTCTTTTCAAATGTATAAAAAAAAAAGAAAACGCTACCTTATTTACATAATTATTCAGACCCTTTGCTATGAGACTCAAAATTGAGCTCAGGTGTGCATCCTTTTTCCATTGGTCATCCTTGAGATGTTTCTACAACTTGTTTGGAGTCCACCTGTGGTAAATTCAATTGATTGGAAAGGCACACACCTGTCTATATAAGGTCCCACAGTTGACAGTGCATGTTAGAGCAAAAACTAAGCCATGAGGTCAAAGGAATTGTCTGTAGGGCTCCAAGACAGGATTGTGTCGAGGCACAGATCTGGGGAAGAGTACCAAAACATTTCTGCAACATTGAAGGTCCCCAAGAACACAGTGGCCTCTATCATTTTTAAATGGAAGAAATTTGTAACCACCAAGGATCTTTCCTGCGCTGGCCGCCCGGCCAAACTGAGCAATTGGGGGAGAAAGGCCTTGGTCAGGGGAGGTGACCAAGAACCCGATGGTCACTCTGACAGAGCTCCAGAGTTCCTCTGTGGAGATGGGACAACCATCTCTGGAGCACTCCACCAATCAGGCCTTTATGTTATAGTGGCCAGACGGAAGCCACTCCTCAGAAAAAGGCACACAACAGCCTGCTTGGAGTTTGGCAAAAGGCACCTAAAGACTCTCAGACCATGAGAAACAAGATTCTCTGGTCTGATGAAACCGAGATTGAATTATTTGGCCTGAATGCCAAGCGTAACGTCTGGCGTAAACCTGGCACCATCCCTACGGTGAAGCATGGTGGTGGCAGCATCATGCTGTGGAGATGTTTTCAGCGGCAGGGACTGGGAGACTCATCCAGATTGAGGCAATGATGAACGGAGCAAAGTACAGAGAGGTCCTTGATGAAAACCTGTTCCAGAGCGCTCAGGACCTCAGACTGGGGCGAAGGTTCACCTTCCAACAGGACAACGACCCTAAACACACAGCCAAGACAACGCAGGAGTGACTTCGGGACAAGTCTCTGAATGTCCTTGACAGATCCCTGACTTGAACCCGACCGAACATCTCTGGAGAGACCTGAAAATAGCTAGGCAGCAACGCTCTCCATCCAACCTGACAGAGCTTGAGAGAATCTGCAGAGAAGTATGGGAGAAACTCTCCAAATGTAGGTATGCCAAGCATGTAGCGTCATACGCAAGAAGACTTGATGCTGTAATCGCTACCAAAGGTGCTTCAAAGTACTGAGTAAAGGGTCTGAATACTTATGTAAATGTGATATTTCCGTTAAAAAAAATATTTATAAATTAGCATTTCTGAAACCTGTTTTTGCTTTGTCATTATGGGGTATTGTGTGTAGATTGATGAGGGGAAAAACTATTTAATACATTTTAGAATAAGGCTGTAACATATTGTAAATATTTACACCACTGAGTGAATACCTTATAGAAGCACCTTTTGGCAGTGATTAGAGCTGTGAGTCTTTCTGGGTAAGTCTTTAAGAGCTGTCCACACCTGGATTATGTAGCATTTGCCCATTTATTATTTTCAAAATGATTCAAGCTCTGTCAAATTGGTTGTTGAGTATTGCTAGACAAACATTTTGAGGTCCTGCCATAGATTTTCAAGTAGATTTAAGTCAAAACTGTAACTCCGTCACTGTCTTCTTGGTAAAGAACTCCAGTGTACATTTTGCCTTGTTTTACGTTATTGTCCTGCTGAAAGGTGAATCTATCTCCCAGTCTGGTGGAAAGCAGACAACCAGGTTTTCCTCTAGGATTTTACCTGTGCTTAGCTCCATTCTGTTTCTTTCTTTAATCCTGAAAAACTCCCCACTCCTTAATGATTACAAGCATACCCATAACATGATGCGGCCACCACTATGCTTGAAAATAATACAAAAATCTCACTAAAATGACAATTTTCCACCGTAATTCCCCTTGGATCACTAAATTTGGTTAGAATTGTGAAATAGATGAACAACATTCTAGTTATCTAAAGTTTTCTCCTATCACAGCCATCAAAACTAACTGTATCAATTGGCCTCATTGTGAAATACCAGAGCGGTCTCCTTCCACTCCGGCAAATGAGTTAGGAAGGACACCTGTATCTGTGTAGTGTAACTTCACGTGCTCAAAGGGATATATATATATATATATATATATATATATATATATATATATTTATATTTTACCCATCTACCAATAGGTGCCCTTCTTTGCGAGGCATTGGAAAACCTCCCTGGTCTGTGTTTGAAATTCACTGCTGAAGGACCTTACAATTATCTGTATGTGTGTGATACAGACATGAGGTAGTCATTAAACAGTTGTTAAACTCTATTGCACACAGTCCATGCAACTTATTATGTGATTTAAGCACATTTTACTCCTGAACTTAGGCTTGCCGCTATAAAGGGGTTGAATACTTATTGACTCAATACATTTCAGTTTTTCATTTTTTATTAATTTGTAAAAATGTCTAAATACATAATTCCACTTTGACATACGATATTGTGTGTAGGCCAGTGACAACTCAATTTAATCAATTTAACATGTACGCTGAAAAAGTCAAGGGGTGTGAATTCTTTCTGAAGCCACTGTAGATTATACCTCAGTCCCGGGTGTTCATACACTTTACGCTGACCTCGGCAGGCTGTCGACTTGTTGCTTCTGTGTTTTCTACTGCTCTATCTCTCTCAAACACACTCCGAATGTCTCACACTGATAAGCACCCTGCAGCTCTCGTTCTCTCTTTTTGCTCTTGCTCTCTCTATCTCTGTCTCGCACTCCCCCTTTTCCTCCTGACGTTTAACTACTCTATACTGCAGCGTAGACAGATATGGGGCAGTGAGTAGTCATAGGGCTGGGAATTGCAATGGACCTCGTGATACGATAATATCTCGCCACTTTGATGCCGATACGATACGTATTGCGATTCGACAGACATTTTATTGCAATTCGATGTTCCAAACATATTGGTCACCGTATTCTCTGCTGCAGAGGGACAAGAGAGACACAACTAATTTTGATCAGTCATGGAAATTAAAGCGCTGAGAGCAAATTGGCACCCTATTTAGAAATATGGAGAACAAGCTATGAAGGATCATACTGGAAATTTGCTGCAGGTACAGCCAACTAGCGCAAAACTAATAATGCGATTTCGACGATAATATACACTACCGTTAAAAAGGTTGGGGTCACTTATAAATGTCCTTGTTTTTGAAAGAAAAAAATGGTCCATTTAAAATAACAGCAAATTGATCAGAAATACAGTGTGGACATTGTTAATGTTGTAAATGACTTGTAGCTGGAAACGGCAGATATTTTTTTTTTTAAATGGAATATCAACAGGCCCATTATCAGCAACCATCACTCCTGTGTTTCAATGGCACATTGTGTTAGCTAATCCAAAGTTTATCATTTTAAAAGGCTAATTGATCATTAGAAAACCCTTTTGCAATAAAACTGGCCTTCTATAGACTAGTTGGAGCATCAGCATTTGTGGGTTCGATTACAGGCTCAAAATGGCTAGAAACAAATCTTTATTCTGAAACTCGTCAGTCTATTCTTGTTCTGAGAAATTGAAGATCTCGTACAACACTGTGTACTACTACCTTCACAGAACAGAGCCAACTGGCTCTAACCAGAATAGAAAGCGTGAGAGGCCCCAGTGCACAACTGAGCAAGAGGACAAGTACAATAGTGTCTACTTTGAGAAACAGACACCTAACAAGTCCTCAACTGGCAGCTTCATTAAATTGTAACTGCAGAACACCAGTCTCAACATCAACAGTGAAGAGGCGAATCCAGGATGCTGGCCTTCTAGGCAGAGTTGCAAAGAAAACGCCATATATCAGACTGGCCAATAAGAAGAGAAGATTAAGATTGGCAAAATAACACAGACACTGGACAGAGGAACTCTGCCTAGAAGGCCAATATCCCGGAATACTACCAGCACAGCACACCCATTGACTATACATTAGAATTAGCTTATTATCATTACCGAAATTAAGGTTCTCATTAATGAAACAGACTTAAGAAATAGGCAATAATTCTAGCTCAATTTGCAGGTAATCTTAGACAGCCATTGTGAGTCAGCAAACAATTGACCACATCACTAAAGCCCATTCATGCCTCCATTCTGGTAAGGTTTTCTAAGTTTTTCCCAATTTTAACTTTTCGATAATAAGGTTGGTGTTAATGGGGTGTTTGAGAAGATCCTCATTCTGAAGGAATTAAATTAATTTGTTAATCTAAGGACTACTACTCCTAGATGATGCATCATAGGTGAGTAAAACCAAAATGTAGTTTTTACAGCAACTTCAAAAATGGTTACGGTGAAGTCCACACTTTTTTTTTTTTATGTAATAAATGTTATAGTTTAAAGTGAACTTCAACTAGTACACAATTTTTAGGATTTATGAACAAACTACAGCAACATATTTAGTTTTATTCAAAAAAAGTTAAATAAATTTTATAGTACAATTTTATAAAATTACCCAATTTTATCCGGACGTATTTCAGTAATGAGAATTTGAGGTAAAAATGTACATGATTCAAATCAGACACTGTACCTTACACTAGGCATTTTACTCTTCCAAATGATATTTGATTGTTGCAGATGCATTATGGTTTTCTAAATCAGTCTTGCGACCTCAATTTGTTACTACCATGGTTAAAACTGTTTTCATGACAATCACCCAACTAACCTACACAAGATGCTCTGCTAGGTTTCTCTTCCTGTTGTCTCATGGCACTGTACTCTCACATCCTGTTTCTGTCATCTACTTTCTCGTCTTCCTTATGTGTGTCACACTCTTGTCTTATTGTTGTTGTTATTGTGGGTTGAGCTGCAGAGAAAGTGTTGCTGAGGCCTGCTCCTGGACATCTGAACGTCTGGCTTGTTGTATTCTGTCTTTACTCTGTGACTCAAGCCTCGCCTTTTCCACTGGCCCCTCACCCTTAGCTTTGTCCCATGCACAAGGATGTCATTCATAGACACATTGAAACCCACAGATATACATACGTGTGCATAAACATACAGGACATGTATTTACAAGTACACGTTTCAAGCTGTTGTAATGCCATTTCAGGAGCCTAAAACCCACAAGTCAACAGTTTTTCCACTGGCCATTTTACAAGGCTATTTCCATACTGAGGAGAGTGACATTTCATTCAGTACAGTAGATGCCCTTTGGCCAGTAATCAAATCTCACTCTCCGACCACAGCAGAGCTGACTGAGGTTAAGACCCACTAATATCACGTTTGATTCAGAATTGCATAGACTGAGAGTCAATTGGCAACTGATGAACACCTTTTATTGATAATGGTATTCTAAAACGAACAGCATCAGGCAGACTAGTGTTTTTTTAGATAACAATGACATAACCAAGATGCCGTTTATCTTCATGCAGGTTGATAGTCCCGTTACGTCTGTGATCTTTACCCTCCTCAAGATTCACAAAGAAGCTTGACCAACAAGAAGCGCATTGTTTTTTTCTATAGGCTTTGACCGAGAAGATGTCAGAAAAGCAATTCTGAAACCACGTGACTACCCTACCAGCCTATGTGAGAGATTCCGTGGACATGAGAAGCACATTGAATTCTATAGGGTCTATTGAGGGAAATGTCATTTTGGCTACATTTGATGTTGAGTGCATTCGGAAAGTATTCAGGCCCCTTGACCTTTCTCCACATTTTGTTACGTTACAGCCTTATTCTTAAATGGATTAAATCATTTTTCCCCCTCATCAATGGACACACAATACCCCATAATGACAAAGAAAAAAAAAAAGGTTTTTAGACATTTTTGCTCATTTATAAAAAATGTAATAGTTTCACGTTTAGTGCTACCCGTTACTCAGTACTTTATTGAAGCACCTTTGGCAGCGATTACAGCCTCAAGTCTTCTTGGGTATGACACTACAAGCTTGGTACACCTATATTTGGGGAGTTTCTTCCATTCTTCTCAGCAGATCCTCTCCAGCTCTGTCAGGTTGGATGGGGAGCATTGCTGCACAGCTATTTACAGGTCTCCAGAGATGTTTGTTTGTGTTCAAGTTCCGGCTCTGGCTGGGCTACTCAAGGACATTCAGAGACTTGTCCCGAAGCCACGCCTGTGTTGTCTTAAGGTCGTTGTCCTGTTGGAAGGTGAACCTTAACCCCAGTCTGAGGTCCTGACCGCATTGGAGCAGGTTTTCATCAAGGATCTCTCTGTACTTTGCTCCCTGCCTCTGAAAAACATCCACACAGGATGATGCTGCGACCACCATGCTTCACCGTAGGGATGGTGCCAGGTTTCCACCAGACATGAAGCTCGGTATTCAGGCCAGAGAATCTTGTTTCTCATGGACTGGGACTCTTTGTTGGTATGTGGTGGAATGTGTTATTGCTATAATGTTTTTGAGTATCTTTAGTACGACTCCAAGTTGATTAATGGAAACCGGATGCACCTGAGCTCAATTTCTATGCTCAAAGTGTCTGAATGCTTATGTAAATAAGGTATTTCTGTTTATAATATATTTGCAAAAATGTCAACTGTTTTCATTTTGTCATGATGGGGTATTGTGTGTAGATTGAGGGGAAAGAATTTAATCAGTCTTAGAATAAGGTTGTAACATAATGTGGAAAGTCAAGGGCCCTGAATACTTTGAATGCACTGTACTTGTATTCCCCACCATAGAGGGCTAGAATCTCTCACCTTCTTTCTGAATCAGCCCTTCCCTGAGGCATGCCGAATGGGAGCACCATGGCTCCCAATTATGCCAACCTTTTCATGGGGCTCCTATAACCAAACATACATTTTTTACCAAAATAAAACCTTAAGCCAGGTAAAGTTATGACTTCGCTATGTGGATGATGATATGGTTATTTGTCATGGGTCTTTTATGACTTTTTAAACCACTGCAACAAATACTATGTATATAATGTAGGCAATGTATGGTTGAAGTCAGAAGTTTACATACACTTATGTTGGAGTCATTAAAACTTGTTTTTTAACCACTCCAAGTTTCTTGTTAACAAACTATAATTTTGGCAAGTTGTTTAGGACATCTACTTTGTGCATGACACAAGTAATCTTTACAACAATTGTTTACAGACAGATTATTTCACTTATAATTCACTGTTTCACAATTCCAGTGGGTTTACATACACTAAGTTGACTGTGCCTTCAAACAGCTTGTAAAATTCCAGAAAATGATGGCATGGCTTTGACATCATTTGAGTCAATTGGAGGTGTACCTGTGGATGTACACTGCTCAAAAAAATAAAGGGAACACTAAAATAACACATCATAGATCTGAATGAATGAAATAATCTTATTAAATACTTTTTTCTTTACATAGTTGAATGTGCTGACAACAAAATCACACAAATTATCAATGGAAATCAAATGTATCAACCCATGGAGGTCTGGATTTGGAGTCACACTCAAAATTAAAGTGGAAAACCACACTACAGCCTGATCCAACTTTGTGTAATGTCCTTAAAACAAGTCAAAATGAGGCTCAGTAGTGTGTGTGGCCTCCACGTGCCTGAATGACCTCCCTACAACGCCTGGGCATGCCCCTGATGAGGTGGCGGATGGTCTCCTGAGGGATCTCCTCCCAGACCTGGACTAAAGCATCCGCCAACTCCTGGACAGTCTGTGGTGCAACGTGGCATTGGTGGATGGGCGAGACATGATGTCCCAGATGTGCTCAATTGGATTCAGGTCTGGGGAACGGGCGGGCCAGTCCTTAGCATCAATGCCTTCCTCTTGCAGGAACTGCTGACACACTCCAGCCACATGAGGTCTAGCATTGTCTTGCATTAGGAGGAACCCAGGGCCAACCGCACCAGCATATGGTCTCACAAGGGGTCTGAGGATCTCATCTCGGTACCTAATGGCAGTCAGGCTACCTCTGGCGAGCACATGGAGGGCTGTGCGGCCCCCAAAGAAATGCCACCCCACACCATGACTGACCCACCGCCAAACTGGTCATGCTGGAGGATGTTGCAGGCAGCAGAACGTTCTCCACGGGCGTCTCCAGACTCTGTCACGTGCTCAGTGTGAACCTGCTTTCATCTGTGAAGAGCACAGGGCGCCAGTGGCGAATTTGCCAATCTTGGTGTTCTCTGGCAAATGCCAAACGTCCTGCACGGTGTTGGGCTGTAAGCACAACCCCCACCTGTGGACGTTGGGCCCTCATACCACCCTCATGGAGTCTGTTTCTGACCGTTTGAGCAGACACATGCACATTTGTGGCCTGCTGGAGGTCATTTTGCAGGGCTCTGGCAGTGCTCCTCCTTGCACAAAGGCGGAGGTAGTGGTCCTGCTGCTGGGTTGTTGCCCTCCTCGGCCTCCTCCACGTCTCCTGATGTACTGGCCTGTCTCCTGGTAGCGCCTCCATGCTCTGGACACTACGCTGACAGACACAGCAAACCTTCTTGCCACAGCTCGCATTGATGTGCCATCCTGGATGAGCTGCACTACCTGAGCCACTTGTGTGGGTTGTAGACTCAGTCTCATGCTACCACTAGAGTGAAAGCACCGCCAGCATTCAAAAGTGACCAAAACATCAGCCAGGAAGCATAGGAACTGAGAAGTGGTCTGTGGTCACTACCTTCAGAACCACTCCTTTATTGGGGGTGTCTTGCTAATTGCCTATAATTTCCACCTGTTGTCTATTCCATTTGCACAACAGCATGTGAAATTTATTGTCAATCAGTGTTGCTTCCTAAGTGGACAGTTTGATTTCACAGAAGTGTGATTGACTTGGAGTTACATTGTGTTGTTTAAGTGTTCCCTTAATTTTTTTGAGCAGTGTATTTCAAGGCCTACCTTCAAACTCAGTGCCTCTTTGCTTGACATGGGAAAATCAAAAGAAATCAGCCAAGACCTCAGAACAAAAATTGTAGACCTCCACAAGTCTGGTTCATCCTTGGGAGCAATTTCCAAATGCCTGAAGGTACCACGTTCATCTGTTCAAACAATAGTACGCAAATATAAACACCATGGGACCACGCAGCCGTCATACCGCTCAGGAAGGAGACGCGTTCTATCTCCTAGAGATGAACATTCTTTGGTGCGAAAAGTACAATAATTCCCAGAACAACAGCAAAGGACCTTGTGAAGATGCTGGAGGAAACCGGTACAAAGGTATCTATATCCACAGTAAAACGAGTCCTATATCGACAACCTGAAAGGGCACTCAGCAAGGAAGAAGCCACTGCTCCAAAACCGCCATAAAAAAAGTCAAATTACGGTTTGCAACTGCAAATGGGGACATAGATCGTAGTTTTTGGAGAAATGTCCTCTGGTCTGATTAAACAAAAATACACCTGTTTGTCTATAATGACCATCGTTATGTTTGGAGGAAAAAGGGGGAGGCTTGCAAGCTGAAGAACACCATCCCAACCGTGAAGCACGGGGGAGGCAGCATCATGTTGTGGAGGTGCTTTGCTGCAGGAGGGACTGGTGCACTTCACAAAATAGATGGCATCATGAGGAAGGAAAATTGTTTAAATGTATTTAGCTAAGGTGTATGTAAACGTCCGACTAGAACTGTATGTACACACACACACACACACACACACACACACTCTCTCTACTGGTCAAAAGTTTTAGAACACCTACTCATTCAAGGGTTTCATTTATTGTAGAATAATAGTGAAGACATCAAAACTATGAAATAACACATATGGCATCCTTTAGTAACCAAACAAGTGTTTAAACAAATCAAAATATATTTTATATTTGAGATTATTCGAAGGAGCCACCCTTTGCCTTGACAGCTTTGCACACTCTTGGCATTCTCTCAACCAGCTTCATGAGGAATGCTTTTCCAACAGTCTTGAAGGAGTTCCCACAAATGTTGAGCAACTCAGCCCAAACCATCTCAACTGGGTTGAGGTTGGGTTATTGTGGAGGCCAGGTCATCTGATGCAGCAGCCCATCACTCTCCTTGGACAAAAAGCCCTTAGACAGCCTGGAGGTGTGTTTTGGGTCATTGTCCAGTTGTAAAACAAATTATAGTCCCACTCAAACCAGATAGGATGGCGTATCGCTGCAGAATGCTGTGGTAGCCATGCTGTTTAAGTGTGCCTTGAATTCTAAATAAATCACAGACAGTGTCACCAGCAAATCACCATCACACCACCTCCTCCATGCTTCAATGAGGGAACCACACATGCGGAGATCATCCGGTCACCCACACCGCGTCTCACAAAGACACAGCGGTTGGAACCAAAAATCTCAAATTTGGACTCGTCAGACCAAATGACAGATTTCCACTGGTCTAATGTCCATTGCTTGTATTTTTTGGCCCAAGCAAGTCTCTTCTTTTTATTGGTGTCCTTTTAGTAGTGGTTTCTTCGCAGCAATTAAACCATGAAGGCCTGGTTCACGCAGTCTCCTCTGAACAGTTGGATGTTGAGATGTGTCTTTTACTTGAACTCTGTGATTTGGGTTGCACTCTGAGATGCAGTTAGCTCTAATGAACTTATCCTCTTCAGCAGAGGTAACTCTGGGTCTTCCTTTCCTGTGGCGGTACTCATGAGAGCCAGTTTCATCATAGCGCTTGATGGTTTTTGGGACTGGACTTGAATAAACTTTAAAAGTTCTTGACATTTTCAGGACTGACTTACCTCCATGTCTTAAAGCAATGATTGCATTGTGTCCCGCCACCCACCACCCGCCAACCCTTCTTTTACGCTACTGCTACTCTCTGTTCAGCATATATGCATAGTCACTTTAACCGTATCTACATGTACATACTACCTCAATCAGCCCGACTAACCTGTGCCTGTAAGCAGCCTCACTACTATTATAGCCTCGCTACTGTATATAGCCTCGCTACAGTTTTTTTTCATTGTTTTTATTTCTTTACTCACCTATTGTTCACATAACATCTTTTTTGCACTATTGGTTAGAGCTTGTAAGTAAGCATTTCACTGTATGGTCTACACCTGTTGTATTCGGTGCACGTGACAAATAAACTTTGATTTGATTTGGTGGGTTGTCGTTCCTTTGCTTATTGAGCTGTTGCCATAATATGGACTTGGTCTTTTACCGAATAGGGATATCTTCTGTATACCACCCCTACCTTGTCACAACACAACTGATTGGCTCAAATGCATTGAGAAGGAAAGATATTGCACAAATTAACTTTTAATAAGGCACACCTGTCAATTGAAATGCATTCCAGGTGACTACCACATGAAGCTGGTTGAGAGTATGCCAAAAGTGTGCAAAACTGACATCAACACAAAGGTTGGCTACTTTGAAGAATCTCAAAAATAAAATACATTTTGATTTGTTAACTTTGTTGGTTACTACATGATTCCATATGTGTTATTTCATAGTATTGATGTTGTCACTATTATTCTACCATGTAGAAAATAGTCAAAATAAAGTAAAACCCTTGAATGAGTAGGTGTGTCCAAACTCTTGACCCTGTCTGTGTGTGTACAAAAGTATTTGGACACCCCTTCAAATTAGCCAAGCGTCGACTGGAGTGGTGTAAAGTACGCCGCCATTGGACTCTGGAGTAGTGATGATTTGTTTTCTGGAGTGATGAATCACGCTTCACCATCTGGCAGTCTGACAAACGAGTCTCGGTTTGGAGAATGCTAGGAGACTGCTACCTGCCCCAATGCATAGTGACAACTGTAAAGTTTGGTGGAGGAGGAATGATGTTCTGAGGCTGTTTTTCATTGGTTCTGTCTAGGGCCCTTAGTTCCAGTGAAGGGAAATCTTAACACTACAGCATACAATGACATTCTAGATTCTGTGCTTCCAACTTTGTGACAACAGTTTGTGGAATCCCATTTCCTGTTTCAGCATGAAAATGTCCCCGTGCACAAACAGAAATAGTTTTTTTTTCCAGTTAAGAACAAATTCTTATTTACAATGACTGCCAAACCCTAACCAGGACAACGCTGGGCCAATTGTGTGCCGCCTTATGGGACTCCCAATCAAGGCCGGTTGTGATACAGCCTTGAATCAAACCAGGGTCTGTAGTGACGCCTCTAGCTCTGAGATGCCGGGCCTTAGACCGCTGCGCCACTTGGGAGCCCCAAATACATTGCAAATACATGGTCATAGAATATATAAATTTTTCTGATAAAGGAAAAGTTACTGTTTGACAAAATAGGCATACAAAGACAAATGTAGCAACTTGTGGAAATGATAACAATTGAGTTAAGGAAATGCAGAAATTGGTAAAAATTCTGACATTTTGGGGTGATTGAAGTTTGATTTGTTTTATACGGTTCAATCAGAAGAAAGCCCCAATATAACCACATCCTAGGGTCATACACTACTCAAAGCATATTTTTTGAACTTTTTTATTATAAAAAAACGTATAAAATACCGTCATACCATCAAAAATAAGAAATATATTGTGATATAATATTTTGGCCATATCGCCCACCCCTACGCTAGTCTATCGCAGGGCCTTAGCCCCAATCCATCTCCTTAATGCTCTGTGTGCGGCATCAGGTCCCACTTTTAGCGTTTTTGTGTGACTCGACCAGGGATCGATGCCTATGGATATGTTTAGTGTCAATGTTTTTATTATTCTGTTCTCTCCTGTGTCCCAGGCCTGTCACCAATGTACTGCAGCCTGTTTGGCCTGATGAGGGAGAGCGACCGCATGTGGTTCCCACCCAATCACATTCTCAAACTGGACGAATCAGCCAATGAGACGCTCCTCTTCAGAGTGAGGTAGGAACTAGGAAGTGGCATGGGTTCAGGGGTCTAAGCACTATTTATTTCTCTGTTGAAAAGGAAATATTTAGTTGGACTAGATTTATTTAAAAAAAAAATGTAAGTGTGACATACTTGGATTACACTTCATTACCACTATCAGTGTACTGTGGTATTATACACAATGTTATTTTATCTTTTATGACATCTTACTCTTTGGCTCAATCCCAATAACCCACCCCCTTAGCCCTCCCCCTCAGTTTTGCGCTATCCCTCAAGTGGTATGGCGTGGGAGTGGTGTCCCAATTCAACCTAAATGCCGTGGCCACTGCGGCTACTAGCGCGGTTTCTGGACCAGACTGTAGCACAATAGGTGGCGGTAATGCACCAAAAACTCACCGAAGGAGGCTGCTAGCTAGCTAGGGGACACCGGTACACAGTGTCCTTCGCCCCCCCTGCTGAGCACTGCTTTCCCGCAGTTATTTTAACGTTAAGTTGAGGGAAGTAGTTAGCTTGTGTAGCCAACCCAACTCTCGCGTGGCACTACCCTCACCATAACATTAAAATAACAACGGGAAAGCAGTGCTCCTCAGGCGGGAGCGAAGGACACTACTGGTGTCCTAGCTAGCAGCCTCAATGGCATTGGGCGAGACATGTAGTGACGCGTAGTGGGCATACATGCAGTAACCAGATAAACCCTACTCTCCCACCGAGTGGTTCTCAAAACTTCAAGAAGCTTCTGCGAACCCTCCTGCTTAATTGGGAATTTTTTGAGTGAATTAAAGGCTTTAAAATGAGGAAGACTATGTATTTTAAAAGATGAAACGATGAGGATTATAAATACCACTTTGATGTCGTACAAGCAAGCCAAACAAATAACACACTTCACATTAAAACTTATGTCATGAACAGTCAACGTTTATGATCACTATGGTTGATGTACAGTTACAAAATGACATGGCGTCATACACTGGGTTGTTCTGAACAGAATGAGCCTATGATTGTCTATTGTGGGAAAAAATTGCCACGGAACTCCCACCTGAATGCACGCATGACTCCTTTCTATGTGCACCAAAATGACGATCTGGTTCTCTGAATTGCCCTATGATTGCCTAGCACTGTAAGATCGTATTTTATAACTTACCTAGTCATGTTGGCAATAGAACAAGCGTTCAAATTATGCCCACCTGACCCAGATAGCGATTTATAATGGGCTGATTTTGGATTGTTTTTGGAAACAAAACAACTACAAGTGTGCTTACTATAGTTTCTCAACGGCACAGCCAGGAGAGATCAAAAAAGCACCTCATAGTTGAAGACTCTTCTTTGAGCCATAAAAGTGCATTGTGGATAAAAAGACATGTGCGTCTATGGATGTGTAGCCGATCTATGTATGGACCCTAAAACATGTGGTATACATATTCGGTGCAGTAACAGTGGTTTTAATTGTTCCTCAATGATTCTACTAGTTAATTGTTAATCCCCCACAAAATTGCAGAAAATGCCCGTGTGAAGGAAATGTGACTTTTACATGTCAAACTGCTATTATGGAATGAAAGTCCTACTCCACATTGAACCACAGCCAGAGGATGTGTCCGGCCACTTTGTTGTTTTGCTGTTCTCATTTGTTGCTGATACGGTAAGTACATGTTTGTTGCATACGAAATATAAGGAAAGCTATTACTGCCGCTTGTACAGGCTAGTCATCCTTTGCGTGGCTGCTTTTATTTATAACTCGACCACTTGTTGCACCCTTTTCAAGTGCCACTCCCCCACCGAGGGACACCCGAAAACAAGGGGAGGGAAACTAGTGGTAGAGTGATAAATAACCCTAGGGAATGGGACATCACTTCATCACTCGCGCACATCTGATCGTAGCTTGTTGGGATTGAGCCATTATTGAGCCCTTATCGTTCCCTTTTCTCTCACTACCCTGTTTGTTTCCTCTCTCTCTCAAGGTACTACTTCCCTGGTTGGTATAACAACAGAGTATCATGTGCCCACCGCTATGGGGTCAACAAAGGACTGGAGAGCCCCGTCTTAGATGACACCGTCATGTCCTACCTCTTTGCTCAGGTTATTCTCCACTTTGGCATTTCTTTTTGCCCGGTTTGTTTTCAGTCTGGTAGAGTGCAATTCAAGAGAGCAGGGTGTAAATTCATAAAGAGTCTTAGAGTAGTAGTGATAATCTAGGCTCAGCTTTAAATGAATCGTCTCCTCTACTCGGAGTTGCTTTGTAAATATGGGCTCTGACCAGACCATGTAGGCTACAGGCTACATTTGGGGGAATGATCTCTATAAGCAAAGCACCTATCAGCGAATCTGTAGAGCTTGTGTTGTGTAAATCATTACTAAATCCACCCATTGGGTGGGTGGGTGGTAGGGTACTGAAGAAAGAGGAAGTGAAATTGGGAGGCAGGGTGAGAGGCACAGTGGTGGAACCTGGGTGTTTTTGTGTGTATGTGTGTGCGCTTCCTCACATTTTTTCAATGTCTATGTGAGGATATGTGAAACAGGGGGCCCTATGATTTTATCTCTGCTTATCCTTTTGACTTTACTATGAGAGAATCTGTTGTCATTTAAAGGGGCAATACACAATTGCTACATCCCATTTTTGGACTTGAAGAATATAACTTGAAGCCTCATGAGCTTAGTTAAGGTTTCGTACATCAGAACCCAAAATATAAGCTTGTTTTACCCAATGTTTGTAAACATTGAAAATGTAAATAAACACTGTATAGCTTCAAAATATGCTTAAAACTATAATTATGATTACCTTGGATAGTCAGCCCTTGCATCAATTACACTGTCTATGAGTTTAAGAGTGGTTACTTTTCCCTTGGCCTTTTTACCAGAACAGAGGTGGGGTGTGCTTTGTTATTGTTTCAACTGCAGATTGCCCCTTAAGTCTGTAGTGTTAGGTTCTACGTTTCTGGTACGAATTCCAGTTTTAGTTGATGTTATCCACAGAGAATATAGAAAGTGAAACTGGACTGGCCATACTTCTAATCCGAGTATGTGAACGGAGCTGGAGCAGAGCGTGCCCAATTTGACTGGAGCGCAGAGCGAGATTCCCAAAGGCTGGAGCATTAGCCTTCTCGCTCCAGTAGCCCTCACTTCACAAGCTCAGGGCCTGCCCAGCATGCATTTGTAGTCTACTTGTGTGCTGTTATATAGCCCCTTGATTTAGCTGCTGTAATGGAGTTCGCTAAAAAATGTCATAAAGAAACTAGTAAAACACAGGTGCCAAATCAAGGTGACTTACAAAGATGAGGACCAAGAGAGGGAATGAAGTGAAGTAGTGTCCACAACAAAGAATCATTCTGGAATCTGAAAAGACACGTATCCCGAAAGCATGATGGTGTACTTACTACCAATGTTCCCTCTAAGCTGCGCACGTGTGCGGCCGTGCGCCTCCAGGACTGCCGCACAGAAGAATTGCCATGCCTCGCAGAGCAAAAGACTGAACTTCACTGAGTTCGCCTCATTAGTTTTCACTATATGGATTAGGGCCGACCCCAATTAGTCGACTGGTCGATTGTTTAGTCATTAGACTGTTGGTCGACCGAGATTGTTTTAGTCAAGCAGTAGCACATATATACAGTGAGGGGAAAAAAGTATTTGATCCCCTGCTGATTTTGTACGTTTGCCCACTGACAAAGAAATGATCAGTCTATAATTTTAATGGTAGGTTTATTTGAACAGTGAGAGACAGAATAACAACAAAAACATCCAGAAAAACACATATGAAAAATGTTATAAATTGATTTGCATTTTAATGAGGGAAATAAGTATTTGACCCCTCTGCAAAACATGACTTAGTACTTGGTGGCAAAACCCTTGTTGGCAATCACGGAGGTCAGGCGTTTCTTGTAGTTGGCCACCAGGTTAGCACACATCTCAGGAGGGATTTTGTCCCCCTCCTCTTTGCAGATCTTCTCCAAGTCATTAAGGTTTCGAGGCTGGCGTTTGGCAACTCAAACCTTCAGCTCCTCCACAGATTTTCTATGGGATTAAGGTCTGGAGACTGGCTAGGCCACTCCAGGACCTTAATGTGCTTCTTCTTGAGCCACTCCTTTGTTGCCTTGGCCGTGTGTTTTGGGTCATTGTCATGCTGGAATACCCATCCACTACCCATTTTCAATGCCCTGGCTGAGGGAAGGAGGTTCTCACCCAAGATTTGACGGTACATGGCCCGTCCATCGTCCCTTTGATGCGTGAAGTTGTCCTGTCCCCTTAGCAGAAAAACACCCCCAAAGCATAATGTTTCCACCTCCATGTTTGACGGTGAGGATGGTGTTCTTGGGGTCATAGGCAGCATTCCTCCTCCTCCAAACACGGCGAGTTGATGCCAAAGAGCTCCATTTTGGTCTCATCTGACCACAACACTTTCACCCAATTGTCCTCTGAATCATTCAGATGTTCATTGGCAAACTTCAGACGGGCATGTATATGTGCTTTCTTGAGCAGGGGGACCTTGCGTGCGCTGCAGGATTTCAGTCCTTCATGGCGTAGTGTGTTACCAACTGTTTTCTTGGTGACTATGGTCCCAGCTGCCTTGAGATCATTGACAAGATCCTCCTGTGTAGTTCTGGGTTGATTCCTCACCATTCTCATGATCATGGCAACTCCACGAGGTGAGATATTGCATGGAGCCCCAGGCAGGGGGAGATTGACAGTTCTTTTGTGTTTCTTCCATTTGCGAATAATCGCACCAACTGTTGTCACCTTCTCACCAAGCTGCTTGGCGATGGTGTTGTTGCCCATTCCAGCCTTGTGTAGGTCTACAATCTTGTCCCTGACATCCTTGGAGAGCTCTTTGGTCTTGGCCATGGTGGAGAATTTGGTATCTGATAGATTGATTGCTTCTGTGGACAGGTGTCTTTTATACAGGTAACAAACTGAGATTAGGAGCACTCCCTTTAAGAGTGTGCTCCTAATCTCAGCTCGTTACCTGTATAAAAGACACCTGGGAGCCAGAAATCTTTCTGATTGAGAGGGGGTCAAATACTTATTTCCCTCATTAAAATGCAAATCAACCAAGCTTCAACTTCCTGACTGATGTCTTGAGATGTTGCTTCAATATATCCACACAATTTTCCTTCCTCATGATGCCATCTATTTTGTGACGTGCACCAGTCCTTCCTGCAGCAAAGCACCCACACAACATGATGCTGCCACCACGCTTCACGGTTAGGATGGTGTTCTTCGGCTTGCAAGCATCCTCCTTTTTCCTCCAAACATAACAATGGTCATTATAGCCAAACAGTTCTATTTTTGTTTCATCAGACCAGAGGACATTTCCCAAAAAAGTATGATCTTTGTCCCCATGTGCAGTTGCAAACCGTAGTCTGGCTTTTTTATGGCGGTTTTGGAGCAGTGGCTTCTTCCTTCCTTCTATTGTCCCCAGCACAAGGTGCACCTGTGTAATGATCATTCATTTTTTGTCAACGCCTGTCAGGTGGATGGATTATCTTGGCAAAGGAGAAATACTCAGTAACAGGGATGTAAACAAATTTGTACACAGAATTTGAGAGAGATACACGTTTTGTGCAAATGGAACATTTAACCATGGGACCAACACTTTTCATGTTCCGTTTATATTTTTGTTCAGTGTAATTGGAAGCTTCCTTAACGGCCAGATCCGTAGCTTTTTATACTTTACAGAACTGCAGAATTTAACTAACTGCTCTACCAAGTCAACAGTCTTCAAAAGGAGAGATGGGTACTACTCTAAATCACTATACTACATCTTAGTCAGTGACAGAAAGGTTTTAATTACTGACTAAACAAAACACAGCTTCTGTTCACAGGGAGGCCACTCTCCCCCTTTTCTTTCACCTTACTGGAAGGTATTGTTTGTTTTAATCTACCCCAAGGTTTTACTGTATGTACTATTACCAATCTCTATTGGATATTCACTATTTGCTTCACACTCCTTGTATATTATTTTGAGATGAATAGGTTTTGCACCCCGCATTATAAAATACATCAGCCAGATACCAATGTTCACCAAATTAGAACTTAGTGTTTTTTCGAGCCAGATACCACACACAAAACAAAAATGTTGAAGGCTAATTTACCCCAATGCAGGTGCTTGATAAAATGTAATTTTATTGCTACAAACGCTTCCTCACAATCTTGACTCCACTCTATTCTCTCGTGAGGACCCCTCCTCCCTTTCGTCCATTCTGACAGAGGTTAAACTATTTCAGAATAAGTATGAATAAAGTCTCACAAAATTGAGCGTGTGAGGAGTGTTTGGTCATGCCAACAGATTATCCAAACACAAAATCGGTTCTACCCCAACTACAATAAAGAATAAGCCCGGTATTGTTACTGGACCTATTGTAAACTGCATGGGTAGTAGTTACATTGCTCTTGACTCTGTCCCTATTACTCCACTGAACGTAATAATTTCTCTCGTCGTAAATGTAGCCAATTATCCCTATGCTTTCTTTACCTCCAACTCTGGACGTTTTCAGGAGTGTTTGCTGCTGCTCACTAGTCAGTGAAGAAAATGAGTTGGCACGGAGAGCCCAGGCACCATCATACACTCTCACGCAATGGCGAAGTGCGCGGCATCGGTTTGTTTTTATTCTCCCTACTCTCAAATCCATTACAGGTGCTTGGGGTATGGGTAGGAGCGACAACACGCACTGCTGCACAGTGAGTTGAATTCGAATCTGCTCTCAATGCAGCTTGCACTATCTGTTCCCAGTTGGTGTGTTGATCCACCACGCTGGCCGTAGCAGACTTAATAGTGGGTTTCAAACCTGTCACAAATTCCTTCATTAGCAACAAAATTGCCAGCCAGAGCCACATTTTTGTTCCCAATGTTAATTCCATCCTATCGCTCTTTTGGACCCTGAATACATTTACTGATTTGTTCACATCTAGTCTGGACAGAACGTTCCCTGCAGTGGTTAAGAATCCTACCACCGCTACATGTGAGGTTGTTGGATCACATGCCTATCCAATTTGCACAATTTCCCCCGTATCGAATTGGTAGATTCTTTGCGCGCTTCTTTCAGCGCACCCATGGCTTTACAAAATTTCCTCTTCTATTCCCCCTTTTACAGATGTGTCAAAACCCACAGATGCCATTTCAATGGTTATTATTTATCTGCCTCTCCCGATGGTATCTAAGGTGTTTAGATGTTCTCACCCAGTAGTTACGGTATGCGTGCTTAATAAATTTGTCACTGGACCTGATATCTTGTGTTGAGAACAACACTGAAGCGTCTGCAAATTTACTATTGGAGAATCCAGGAGACCTAAGGTCTTTATACCAGTGTCACGCCTCAAATATCACTGTTGTTGACGACAACAAGTTATTTTATTGCTACACAATCGGTCTCTATTATTATCCCCAATAGAGCACAAACCAACCTCCACAGCCAATACACACAGATCCCTTAATACTGCTATACACGGAGGTGGACTTCCTCCAGAACTTGCATGCAACCTTCTAACATTATACACATTACTACTTACTGACAACGCCTCATCCTTGATTAGATGCTACTAACGAGAACCGTCCATGTTCAATGAATTCATGGTACCCGATAAGATTCTTTCAACATGAACTCCTTCTCTACAACCAAACGTACTGGTATAAAAATTACAATTTATCCATGCAACGAACAGACGATAACACACAATAAGACAAACATTGTTCCCCAATGCTGGAAGCGGGGCACCGAGTGAAAAAGTTTGAGAACCCCTGATCTAAGCCACAGACTTCAAATGAAATAGTCATCCAGTAGGGGACGCTCAAATGAAAATAGTAATCTAGGCCACAAACCTAAAAAATGACAATCATCCACGACGTCAAAACAGTGGGACTACTGAATAAATCCAGGCTTTCGAAGTCCATTTCCCAAAATTCATATTCTGCCTACGACCCTCATCTCCCCAAGATGTCAGAATGAGTGGAACGGTTATAGGAACTTTGCCTACCTCGTTTTTGTGTGCCGGCTCCTGTTCCACTGATTCAGACTCTTTAGTTCAACTGTAAATCGTGGTGAATCCTACCGACAACGCCAATTGTTAGGTTCTAAGTTTCTGGTACAAAATCCAGTCGGACTCCAAAGAAAGCTAGATTTATTCAACCACAGTGGGTCATACAGCTGCAAAAGACAAGTTACAGAATCTCAGCACATATATTTATCACCTCTGTTTTCCTGGACAAGCCCTCCCCCTCCTGAGTCTAGAATGTACAATGAATCTCTGTGGCTAGGCAGGTGGTGTTATCATCCCAGCCCGAGTCCAGAACCTTTGGTACTCTTCCACGTATCTCCCGGTCTTCTTATCAGTAGGGAGTATACATTCTTGCACCTTGCTGCAGTCCATTGTTAATTATCCTCTCATACACAGAAAGCTAATTGAGAATAAGCAATATATTCATGGATACCATGATGCAAATCATATTGAGAGAATATAATGATATAAAACAGAGAAGCTGTAAGACAGTGTTACAGGGCAGTAGTTGGCAATCTATCTCTATCATATGACTCCTATCTCACCCTTATGGAAACATTCTGTCTCAGGGGGCATCTATCAAACCCATAACATGTTATTCACTATTGCTAGGCTACTTATATGATTATAAACATACTAAAACATGCTCAAGTCAATTAGTCACTTTCCGACAGTAGTTTAGGACAAGTTAGGCCCTGGGTTGCTGTAAGGAAAGGGGTTTTGACTCTTTAGTACACATTCTGAGAACTGAGGTACCTGGTTTCCACGTAACTTCGAAAGTTGGGTAATGTTCCTCAAGATTTTCTGTCTGGTTAATGCATTAGTTATCTAGTCGAGGCCGATGTCTGTTGTGGTTTTAGTTGATGTTATCCACAGAGAGTTTAGAAACTGAAACTGGACTGGCCATGGTTTTAATAACAGAGATTGGCCCATAGTCTTAAAGTGTACACACACAAGATCCCTATCACTGGTGTAGCACAGACAATTGTTGAGCAAAACGTTGGAAGAGATAAAGTTTTTAATACTTCAAGTGTAGCTTGTTAAAACATGCAGGTTATTTCATGTTGGGTTTTATTTTCTATAACTAGAAAAGAAGTGGGGATGCAGTCAAGAAGACGAGGGATGCAGGATTGCACGTGATCGACTACATTGCAGTCGTAACCACGGAACTGCAAATCAACTTGCGTCTCAAACAGCATAACTAATCATTATGTGAAGAAGCGGTTCTGCCTGTCTTGCCTTGCTCAAACTGATCCCCTCAAACACCTAGCCTGTCTGTTTGCTCCAGTTAGGTTGTAACCCTGCATGTGAGGACATCTTCCTGAGCCAGTGTGTCTGCACAGTATTCCTAATATACACTGAGTGGACAAATCATTAAGAACACCTTCCTAATATTGAGATCAACCTCAACTTGTTGAAAAAGCGTTCCACAGGGATTCTGGCCCATGTTGACTCCAATGCTTCCCACAGTTGTGTCAAGTTGGCTGGATGTCCTTTGGGTGGTGGACCATTCTTGATACACACGGGATAAGGGTGAGGGTGAAAAAGCAGTTCTTGAAACTGTTGGATTCGAAATGTTGAACATTGAGATATAAAAGACAGGATAGATCAGACGCATAGTGTATATATAAAGGAGTGAGATCTGTAGAAAGACAGAGTGGCTGTGGAATGTTCTGGGTGGACAGGAGGAGATCATAGGATTGCTATAGGGGAGGCAGATGGACATCTGTGGACTAGGCGAAGGAGGGGTTGAGGTCAGGAGGTGAGGTCAGATCCCCTGAAGGGAGTAAAAAAGGTTTACTACCCTCTTCCTGTGGAACCATATTTCCCTTTTCTGTTTTCACCTTATGCCACCTGTACCCTGTATCTACCTGCCTATTTACTCCCTGTGCCACATCTTCCTTTCTTGCTTGTCCCTCCCTCCCTCAGTGGCGTAGTGACTTTGTGGATGGCTGGGTCAGTATCCCAGTGAACCATGAGGCCCAGGAGGATTGTCTTGGCATGGCTGTGTTGGATATGTTGAGGATGGCTAAGGAGAGAAGCCAGGCCCCTGTGGACATCTACAACGACACCAGGCGAGTACACTGGGGGAAGATGGAGCATATTGAACCTCAAAGCAAAGAAAAATGTATAGGAAACTGAACTGAAAACGTTTGGTCACAAAGCGGCGTTCACACCGGTCAAACCAGGTGGAATGCATAGTCTCCCCTGTGGTCACTAAAGAAATAGGGATGCTAACCCTGTGTCCTGGCTAAAATGCTAACCTGGCGTTTGTATTTCCTTCCCGGCCACCTAATCATCCCTAAATCCCTAGCTTCCAATTGGCTTATTCAGTTGTACCCCTCTCCACTGCAACTCTTCCCCTGAGGTGTTGCTGTAAGAGAGGAATGTACTGGGTTAACACTTCATAGTTAGGGTTAAATATAACTTTCATGTTTTGGCACATGACATATGGTATAATGATGGCGCTCCCTCTCTACTAAATGTCTTCGGATCTACCCAATTACCCGAGATCCGACCAACATTTTGTAGTTAACCCCTTGGGATCCCAGGTTGGATCTCGCCCGGTGGCCACATACCTCAGATCTGTGTGAAAAAGGTGAAATACCAACCGGATCCCAAATTATATCTTTGAGTTTTGTTCCTAAACAATATAAATGCTCATTTCAATCATTTGCATTTTATTCTCTTAACACTAGAACTGACATAGGCCAACGGCCACTGACGTTTGATTTTCTACTGTATATTAAAAGAAACCCCCCAAAAAACAGTCCTGTTCCTTGCCTGACTTGTCCTAAGTGTTTGTATTTTCCACTGCTCATTTAGAACAACAGTAGTGTAATGATGAGTTTGTTATGCTTATTTGTCTGTGTTGGCTTATGTTAATAATTTGACCACGCACCTTGCAGGTTGATACATTCTTATTTACGTTTTACTTTGTAAAAATAAGCTGTTATGGTACTGTTTTATTTACTATGACTCTATTACTAATCAAATGTATTGTACGGGAAATGAAAACATGCTATATGTTGCAGTAGGCCTTTAGAATAATGCAAAACATATCCTTGACTCTATCCAAGTTGATGAGCAGGAAACAAACAATGCCAGTCAGCCTGCACAGCTGGCCCATCGAAACTACACCTTAAACTATACCAAAACTAATTTCACACATAATAAGAGTTAGCCTATAGACAAGATTAAATTGACAATCTGATGTGTGACAATATTAGGCCTATCGGTTCTCAAATTGTACATGAAGAGATGGGCGCATCTTGTAGTTGACAGATGCAGGGAAAGGAGCATTGCTTTATCAAATCCTTCTTCAGTCACATGCAGGTAAAACATTTTGATTTCTACATAGTATCTGAAAGAGCATATTCTGCAGTTTCTGTGACACTTTGTCAAATAACTCAAAATTCAAGAGGTGCAGCTATTTTTCCAATTTTCACTTTTTCGAAGAATAACCGTGCTGTCCATGCATTCAGCACATGACCAAGCAGAATTATGTTTTTAGATTTTTTTCAAATGAATTACATATGAAAAGCTGAAATCGATGGAGTCAAGTATTCATCCCCTTTTTTATGGCAAGCCTAAATAAGTTCAGGAGTAAAAAATTGCTTAAGTCACATAATAAGTTGCATGGACTCACTCTGTGTGCACTAATAGTGTTTAACATTGTTTTTTTTTGTGACTACCTCATGTCTGTACTCCACACATACAATTATCTGTACAGCCCCTTCAGTCAAGCAGTGAATTTCAAACACAGCTCCAGCCACAAAGACTCAGGGATTTCACCATGAGGCCAGTGGTGACTTTAAAACTCCTCAGAAAACTGAGGATCGGTCAACAACATTGTAGTCACTCCACAATACTAACCTAAATGACAGAGTGAAAAGAACGAAGCCTGTATAGAATAAAAATATTCCTAAAGTAAAACTGTGGCAATTTCTTTAACTTTATGTCCCAAATACAAAGCGTTATGTTTTGGGCAAATCCAACACAACACTGAGTACCACTCTTCATATTTTCAAGCATGGTGGTGGCTGCATCATGTTATGGGTATGCTTGTCATCGGTAAGGATTGGGATTTTTTGTTGTTGTTGATGAACAATAAATGGAGCTAAGCACAGGCAAAATCCTAGAGGAAAACCTGGTTGTCTGCTTTCCAACAGAAGTTGGGAGACAAATTAACCTTTGTCTCCCAGGACAGTAACCTAAAACACAAGGCCAAATATACACTGGAGTTGCTTACCAAGATGACCTCCTGTGTGGCCTTGTTACAGTTTTGACTTAAATCGTCTTGAAAATATATGGCAAGACTGTCTAGCAATGATCAACAACCAACTTGACAAAGCTTGAAGAATTAAAAAAATAATAGTTGGCAAATATTGTACAATCCAGGTGTGCAAAGCTCTTAGAGACTTACCCAGAAAGACTCACAGCTGTAATCACTGCCAAAGATGATTCTAGCATATTGATTCAGGGGTGTGAATATTTATGTAAATGTGAGAGTTCTGTATTTCATTTTCAATAAATGTGCAAATACTTCTAAAAACATGTTTTCACTTTGTCGTTATGGGGTATTGTGTGTAGATGGGTAAGTTAAAATAATATATTAAATCAATTTCGAATTCAGGCTCTGAAGGCACTGGTCCTGCAAATCAATGAACATATGGGGTGGCAGGGTAGCCTAGTGGTTAGAGCGTTGGACTAGTAACCGAAAGGTTGCAAATTCAATTCCCCGAGCTGAAAAGGTCGTTCTGCCCCTTAACAGTTAACCCACTGTTCCTAGGCCGTCATTAAAATAAAAATATTAACTCTTAGTGTGTGTGTGAGATTATCAGTATTGAAAACGTGTTCATGACATCCTTTACAGAACATAATAAACCCATTTCATTAAATATTTCATGATACACAGTGTCTGTACTCACCCTGGCCTTCTTTTCTCACTCCATCACACCACACCTCCCTCCAATCCAACCCAGCCCATGTATTTAAAATATATATTAATTTCTGTTAGTTGCTCATTTGCATTTTTTTTAAATATGTCCTTTCTTAAATCATGAAATTGTATCACATAGTTCAGCTCTTGGCTGCTATTGATACTAGTATGTAATGCACCCAATTGTTGTAACTAAACCAATACCATTCTGCCCCCCCCCCACAGCTATAAGTCATTCCTGCCCAAGGACATACGTGCCTGTATCCAGAAGTACCACTTTGTGACCCGGAAGAGGATCCGCCATCGCTTCAAGAAGTTCATCCAGCAGTTCTGCCAGTGTAATGCCACCGCTCGAGACCTCAAGCTCAAATACCTGGCAAATCTGGAGACGCTGCAGCCAGCCCTCTACTCCGAGTACTTCCGGGTCACAGAGCCCTCGGCTGGAGAGGTCACCATCGTCGTCACGGGTAGCAATGGAATCCAGTGGTCCCAGGGGAAGGATATGGAGATAGAAAAGGTAGGGAGAAGAAGCATTCTCTTCTCTTTCTCTTCTCGTTTCTTGTCCTCTTCTTGTCCTTTCTTTCTGTTCTCTAGTCTTCTCTTCTTGGAAACAGCATTTGCCGTGTTTAAACAACCACAAAAGGGCTACGATTAGTCATGTGTTCCAATTGTCTCATGCAATAATTTCCTAGTTTCATAGAGTTTACGGAAGGGTGTTTGAAACTGTTGTGCATTCAGGATTGCTGCTACTGTATGTGACTTCTCCCTCGCTTTCTCTCTCTCTCAGGGTTTCCAGACGTACTGTGATTTCCCTGAGGTTATAGACATCAGCATTAAGCAGGCCAACAAGGGCGGTGCTATCGAGAGTCGTATCGTCACCATCAACAGACAGGACCATCAGACTCTGGTACGACCACCCTGCTAACCTAACTCATAGAGGGACAAGCACACTTGCTTTATCTGAAATGATACCCTATTCCCGATATACACTGAGTGTACAAAACATTAAGAACACCTTCCTACTATTGAGTTGCACACCCCCCCTTTGCCCTCAGAACAGCCTCAATTCATTGGGGCATGGACTCTACAAGGTGTGGAAAGCATTCCACAGGGATGATGGCCCATGTTGACTCAAATGATTCCCACAGTTGTGTCAAGTTGGCAGGATGTCCTTTGGACCATTCTTGATGCACACGGGAAACTGTTGTATGTGGAAAAACCCAGCAGTGTTGCAGTTTTTGACACAAACTGGTGTGCCTGGCACCTACTACCTGCTGTAGGCCTTTTGAGGATTTGAGGGCCCATGCCAAACCTTTTCTACCTCCTTTTCTACCTCTTCACGACTGTGCGCATGTGTGTGGACCATTTTCATTTTAAGTCCTTAGGGATTTGGACACAGAGGACCTTGAAGCTCTCGACCCGCTCCACTGCAGCCCCGTCGATGTGGATGGGGGCGTGCCTGCCCCCCTGTTTCCTGTAATCCACAATCAGCTCCTTGGTCTTACTGACGTTGAGGGAGAGGTTGTTTGTTCCTGCACCACACTGCCAGGTCACTGACCTCCTCCCTGTTTCACCATTGTGACGTCAGCAAACTTGATGATGGTGTTGGAGTCGTGCGTGGCCACGCAGTCATGGGTGAACAGGAAGTACAGGAGGGGACTAAGCACACACCCCTGTGGGGCCCCGGTGTTGAGAGTCAGCGTGACGGAGTTGACGTTGCCTACCCTCACCACCTGGGATCGGCCCGTCAGGGAGTCCAGGATCCAGTTGCAGACGGAGGTATTCCAGTGTCCTAAGCTTGGTGACGAGCTTGGAAGGGACACTGGTGTTCAACGCTGAGCTGTAGTCAATGAACAGCATTCTCACATAGGTGTTCCTCATATCTAGGTGGGTTAGGGCCGTGTGAAGTGCAATTGAAATTGCGTCATCTATGGATCTGTTGGGGTGGTATGCAAATTGTAGTGGCTCTAGGGTGTCTGGGATGAGGGTGTTGATGTGTGCCATAATCAGCCTCTTAAAGCACTTCATGATTACAGATGTGAGTTCTGCAGGGCGGTAGTCATTGTGGCATGAAGCCTTAGAGTTCTTGGGACCAGGAATGATGGTGGTCATCTTGAAACATGGGGATTACAGACTGGCACAAGGAGAGGTTGAAAATGACCGTGAATATCCCTTCCAGCTGTTCTGCGCATGCTCTGAGAACGCGCCCTGGAATACCGTTGGGCCACACAGCCTTGTGGGTGTTGACTAGGACTGTGGCGGTCATTACATTTTGTCAGCCAGTTATTATCATGCAAAAGACTGCGGGTCTTACGGTAATTTAAATAAAATGTGAAGGATATTTTTCCCATTCCAAAGCGGCTATGTTGAGAATAAAAGTGATCATTTTAAACCGGTCCTATAGGCGATCGACTTTAGTTGTGAATGATGCAAGTCTTAGAATGTCTTAGGAATCAGAACGTATATGGTCTGCATGGTGCAACTATAGGCTATTGATGATTTTGAGAAAGTAGCCAAAACAAAGTTGCGCTCTGTTCTTTGCATCAGGCTGCACCCGCTGTGATCATCAAGTAATCATATTTTCCCCCTTCGGACTATTCCAGGGCCGGCACCAGAACGAATCAGTTGGGCGGCATTTGATTTCTATAGGAGGGCCAGTTTTTTTTTCACAAGACCTCCTGTGTGCACTCATTTTGTTATCGGGTGTTATAATAAAGACCATAAGCAGCGCGTGAGTTTCAAGTTTGGGGAAGCTTACAATTTCTCCTAACATTTCCAGCTACTGTATCTGCATGACAGTTTTGATTCTTTTCATATGAGCATTTTCGTGGAACAATTTCATTTCAATAATAACATCTTGTTTCTCAAAATTATTGTCACGTGGTTAATCATAATCTGAAATAAAATTATATAAATCTAAAAGTTTAAATTTAAAAAATGCAGAAGCATCAGCCTTTGCCATATGGACACATTGATACGCCGTGATCCATTGGTGGCTAAAGAAATTAGGGCGTGAAACTCCGAGATAGCTAAGTAAAATACATAGGCCTAAAGCTGACAAATAGAAACAGGAAATCTCCAGATTAAAATGTAGGTTCTTTAAATCACATGAATCTCTCTACTCTACGCCTGTTTGCCTCCCTTTCGATCTGACCTGTCTTGAGCTATCGCTAGTGAAGTGAAACTATGTATCAATTTAGCAGGTTGGTGTGCTCAGGCGCAGAGAAACTACACACATGCTCATTGCTCACATGGAGCGTTCCAAACAAAAGGCAATGACAAAATTGACAAAACTCCTAAATGATGGTTATTAAATGAACCAAAACTTGTTTCTCACAAGTGTAGCAGGTTGTGAACTCTGCATTCAACGTTTCCTCTCTGGGAATGAGAACGGTAAATTACTGTAATACATGCAATAACAGAAATGTATGTAACCAAATGACGGGGATTAACGGGACATTTACTAGGCCTTCTGGTGACTTGGGAATTCAGTACTGAGAGAGACGTTGTCATTTCTTCAAACAATCATCTTTATTTAATATCGATTTAATTATTTCGACAATGAAACCGTCAACCCAACAGTCTTGAATAAACAATCAAAGGGAAAACAATTCACAAAATTAAACAATTAATGTGTAAGAATTGGCGGGAGACAGCGGAGCACATTCTGGAGAGCTGAGTGCATGCATTCTGGAGAGAGAAGGCCATATCTTTGCCACACACCCCTCCCCTTGTCTCAAATGTTTTTATTATACTCAAGACATATTATCTTCACACAATTGAGCTGCTTTTCACTGACAGCCACAACTCAGACAGCCACAACTCAGCGCTGACCAAATTGCTTGCTTCCCAAATAGGCATAGGCCTACGAGCTTGTGATTTTAAAACAATCCACAGCTATTTTGTTTTAAAGAATATTATGATCATCTGTGGCTAAGTCAAGCTCTCTGATAGTATTTTGAAGTATTTTGAATGATTTTATTGAGACAGGAATAATTCGAGAATTTGGGCAAAACGTCAATTTACTTTAGGCGAAGTCAGCATCTGAAGAGTGCACTATGCACCCGCCAACTTTCATTTCTAATTCGATAGTGGCTGAAACCAGAGATCTGTATATAATGATGAAATGCGCATGTTACCACCCTAGCAATGTGAGTCGTTGTCCCAAAGGCGGGAATGCAGGCGACAATCTTAGGTATGCATATTACAGTATGCCCATAGAAACGCATTGGGCTTATTCAGGAAAGATTTTTGTAAGAGGGAGCCCTCTCGCTTCGCCTCTTCCTCTCTGCTGAAACTAGTGAGTGAAACAGCGCCCCTCTCTTACTATATGTAGCCCATGTATCTGACGCTGTCTGGACAGAAAAGGTATGACATGCCATACTCCTTTTGTCCAGACAGCGTCAGATACATGGTCTACACATACTGAGACAGAGGGGCACCGTTTCACTCGCTCGGATGCTTTATCTGAGATTGCCGCGTCTTTCTGTGGGCACTCGTCTCGGTCAAATATATGATAAATATTTCAATATTTTATTTGGATGGGAAAGGAGGTACCCTGGTGCAGGACCCCTAGGGCCTGCCCATAACGCTGGCCCGGGACTATTCTCAATTTAATCTTGTATTTACTAAAATGTAAAATGAGTTTCGATTTAGAATTATCAAATGGGCAGGAACAGAGGAAGGGGATAAAAATACGTCATCTGTATGCACTTGAATAGTTAATGGAGGCCGCTTTCCTACAGTTTGTTTTTCAGTTTTTTTTGCAGTCATGCTGGGTAGGCTACTCCAGTTATTTCACTCCACACATCAACCACTGTTTGAGGAGCATGAAGCCACCCTCACGTTGCGGGGCAGTTGATATTTCGCCCAAACGCTGTATGCCATGGGCTCTCCAAACCTGTTCCTGCAGCTACCCAGTGTGGTGGTAATACATTTACCACAACATCCCTAGTGTTGACCTGATTAATTACTTGGCCTTGTCAGGTTCCTGGTTCATATCTGGCTCAAAGGAACAATAAGGCCTTTTCCATACCAAAGCATGTCAGAGTACTGACCCAACCCTCTCTTTTTCTCCGTCTTCTTTCTCTGTCTCTCTCTCTCTCTTTCTCTTCTACTACACAGGAGCTGGAGTTCCATTCCCTGTCCGAGGCTCTGTCCTTTGTGTCTTTGGTGGATGGCTACTACCGGCTAATAGCAGACGCCCACCACTACCTGTGTAAAGAGACGGCGCCTCCTAAGCTGCTGGAGGCCATTCAGAGCTACTGCCACGGCCCAGTCTCGTAAGTCAAGTGTATGTGCGCACGCACACACTCACACACGACCATGGCTGAACCCATCTGTCCTCTCCATCTCTGTCCTCAGGATTGAGTATGCTATCAGTAAGCTGCGACGGTCTGGGAATCATAAGGGTCTGTACATCGTTCGCAGCAGCCCTAAGGACTACAACAAATACTTTCTGACCTTTGTAGTGGGGGTGAGTACAATGCATGATACTGGTGCTGTGTGACTTGATGGGTTGAGTGTCCCCAGAGTCCCCTGAGCCACTGCTCTAACTTTAAAACTAGAGCTATCCATGTTTAGTGCAGAACAGACTTATGGTAGCCTTTGTCCTCGTGTGTACATTATAACACCTTACTGTCAAAAGTGTGTGTCTGTCTCTGTATGTATCTGTCTCTAACCTGTTCCCCCTCTCTTCTCTGAAGCAGAGTGACAGCCTGGTGGAGTATAAGCACTGCCATATAGTGAAGACAGACCAGGGAGAGTACATCCTCTCTGGGTCTAAAAAGAGCTTCAGCTCTCTAAGGGAGCTGCTCCACTGCTACCAGAAGGAGGCGCTGCGCTCTGACGGACACATCTTCAAGTTCACCAAGTGCTGCCCGCCAAAGGCTAAAGGTGAGAGGTCAGGGGATAAGGGGCAACAAGGGGTCATAGCTGTGTTTTTGTGTTTATAACAATAACATGAACTGTCCTACTTGATTTCATTGGCCAATGTTAGCAATTTGGGTAAACGTTTGGGCTGGCTGTCCAGCCACACTTGACTCTGGATCTATATTCTCACAGTAGTTTAATAAACAAATAATGCACTATCCTTCAAAAGGAGACGTGACACACGGATCGAGGGAAAGATGAACGCAGCAAAGTACAGAGAGATCCTTGATGAAAACCTGCTCCAGAGCGCTCAGGACCTCAGACTGGGGCGAATGTTCACCTTCCAACAGGACAACGACCCTAATACTGAATACTTTCCAAAGTGCGTTTTATATGAACAGATTCTAATAAGATTTCATGTGGCTAAAATTCTGTCGGTTCCACTTTGAATGCAACCATTTTTCACACACAGAAGTTATTTTCAAAGAGATGGCTAACAACAAGTGCTGCAATAAAAAACACAGTTCCACTCACCAGATAAGGATAATTTGAAACTTAACTTCTTGTGAAAGTTATTCTTGAAAAGGGAGAAGCTAACAAATTAGCAACCACATCCTTATCCGACATACTCATATCAAATGTACACACTGTACTCTAAACCATCTACTGAATCTTGCCTATGCCGTTCGGCCATCGACCCAAATCTCTAGCCACTTTAATAATTATAATTGGATGAAATAATGTATCACTAGCCACTTTAAACAATGCCATTTATATAATGTTTACATATCCTACATTACTCATCTCATATATATATATATATATATATATATATATATATATATATATATATATATATATATATATATATATATATATATATATATATATATATATATATATGTGTATATACTGTACTCCATACCATCTACTGCATCTTGCCTATGCCGGTCAGCCATCGCTCATCCATATATTTATATGTACATACTCGTATTCATTCCTTTACTCTTGTGTATAAGGTAGTTGTTGGAAATTTGTTAGATTACTTGTTAGATACTACTGCATGGTCGGAACTAGAAGCACAAGCATTTCGCTACACTCGCATTAACATCTGCTAACCATGTGTATGTGACAAATCAAATTTGATTTGATAACACCTGCTGCAGCTGGTGCAAACTAGCTGACAACAAAAGCTAGCTAGACTGTGGGAAAACTACTGCTCGCTATTGCGCAGTGACCTGTTTCCATACATTTTTGTAAAAACGGTCCCACCCATTAAGTCAAAATGTAATTGGTGACATTTGGTCCTGAATTGGACTTGCATTTTTCTGGTCTTGGCTCGGTCTCAGACCTCATGTCCCCCTCCCGGTCTTGACTCGCGTACAATAACAAAATGTATGTACCCCACTGCATTCTACCCTACATTCACAGGTACTTTAAGGAGTTACGGGAGAGACGAAGACAATCTCTTTATATACCCCTAACTCTACATCTTCATCTCTGTCCCATCTTCCTGCAGACAAGTCTAACCTGTTGGTCTGCAGGGGTAACCAGGGCGCTGAGGTACCTCTCTCCCCCTCCCTCCACAGACACATTAGCCAGATGGTGTTCCACAAGATACGCAAGGAGGACCTCATCATCGTAAGATACCTCTCTCAATCACTCTTTTTCTACCTATCTCTATTCCTCCTCACTCATTACTAAAATGAATAGCTCTGGTAAATTAGGTTGAGAGCAGAGGCCACTGGGTTCTGTACACACACACACATACAAAAAATACTTCTGATGAGGTGATTATTGGGTAGGTTGGGGGTAGTAACAGACCTGCCACTTAAGCACCAGGGAATTGATTGTGTTCCTTGTGTGTTACAGAAAGATAGTCTGGGTCAGGGAACGTTTACTAAGATCTTCTGTGGCGTGAGGAAGGAGCTTGGGGACTATGGAGAGATTCACCAGATGGACGTCATCGTTAAGATCCTGGACAAGGCCCATCGCAACTACTCCGAGGTTAGTTAAGAAAATGACTCTCCCATCAGTAAGAGATTCATCCTAACTTGGTCTTTGATTGAAATCAATGCATGAATAAGTGAAAATTCGATTTAAATCCAAGTTGGGATTTGATCCCAAGAGAGCTGTAGTGTTCAGGAGCTAGTCTTGGTTTGACTTGAGTACAAGTCTGCATCCGTTCTTGAAAGCAGTGGTGTAAAGTACTTAAGTAAAAATACTTTTAAAGTACAACGTAAGTAGTTTTTTTGGTATCTGTACTTTACTATTTAAAATTTTGCCTACTTTTACTTCACTACATTCCTAAAGAAAATGAAGGACTTTTTACTCAATACATTTTCCCTGACACCCAAAAGTACTCGTTACACTTTGACAGGAACATTGTCCAATTCACACACTTATCAAGAGAACATCCCTGGTCATCCCTACTGCCTCTGTTCTGGTGGACTCACTAACACACACATGCTTCATTTGTAAATTATGTCTGAGTGTGCCCCTGGCTAAAGAAAAAAATAAAATTGTGCAGACTGGTTTGCTTAATATAAGTAATTTGAAATGATTTTTACTTTTACTTTTGGTACTTAAGTATATTTTAGCAATTCCATTTACTTTTGAAACTTAAGTATATTTAAAACCAAATACTTTTAGACTTTTATTAAAGTAGTATTTTACTGGGAGACTTTCACTTTTACTTGAGTCATTTTCTATTAAGGTATCTTTACTTTTACTCAAGTATAACAATTGGGTACCTTTTCCACCACTTTTGAAAGGGACAGGAAAATGTAGTTTTGCCAATGATATTTGTTAATTTGCTATGTTTGCATTTTCAAATGTGTCTCTCACCAGTCGTTCTTTGAAGCCGCCAGTATGATGAGCCAGCTGTCCCATAAGCACCTGCTCCTCAACTATGGCGTGTGTGTCTGCGGGGAGGAAAGTAAGTGACATCCCACAATTCAGTTATACTGTACCTCCCGCCTTTTCCTCTGATAGCCTACCACTCCCTCCAAACCATAGCCCCTGAACTCTCCCGACCTCCCTGCCCTCTCTACAACACTGTTGACCCTTGTCTGTCTCTGCAGTCAGTGTCGTCTGTCTGAGGATCAGTGAAGGTGTCTATTATGATGGGATAGGGGTGTATTTCTACTGGAGTCCTGCTGAGGCTGGATTAAACACAACAGGGTCATGTTCATTAGGGCACGTAACAGAACACGAAAATGCGTTCCTTATTGGACAAGTCCAGGTAGTCCCTCCATTTTTGTCCGTTTTCTTCCATTTGGTGCCTAATGAACACGACCCTGGCCACATGGCTCGTGCTCTCTGTGGGTTAGCGTCACTGTCTGTGACCTGTGACTACTGAACGGACTAATGCCCTGGGTTAATCCTATGATGTAATGACTAGAGCAGCCAGCATATAAAGCAGGCCTTCCTCTATACACTGAGTGTACAAAACATTAGGAACACCTACCTTATGTTATTTTTAGTATTACATTGTTATTGATTACTGCATTGTTGGGTTTTGTGCTTGCAAGAAAGGCATTTCACTGTACTTGGGCATGTGACATTAATACTTAAAACCGAAGGATAGAAGGGACGGCCTTTTCCACATTCTGTGGCATAAGAAACTCTTCCACATATACAAGGTATACAAGAAGTGTCTGTAGGGTACTATAAACTGAGTGCACAAAACATTAAGAACACCTGCTCTTTCCATGACATCGACCGACCAGGTGAAATCTATGTCTGTTATTGATGTCACGTGTTAACTCTACTTCAATCAGTATAGATGAAGGGGAGGAGACAGGTTAAAGAAGGCGTTTTAAGCCTTGAGACATTTGAGACGTGGATTGTGTATGTGTGCCATTCAGAGGGGGAATAGGCAAGACCAAAGATTTAAGTGCCTTTGAATGGTTTATGGTAGTAGGTGCCAGACGCACCGGTTTGAGTCAGGAAGTTTAGCGCTGCTAGGTTTTTCACGATCAACAGCTTCCTGTGTGTGTCAAGAATGGTCCACCATCCAAAGGACATCCAACCAACTTGACACAACTGTGGGAAGCATTGGAGTCAACATGGGCCAGCATCCCTGTGGGTAGATAGAGATGGAGATTGGATGCTTTTACCCAAATGTCCTTATTAACCATAGAAGCTTGGAAATGGCTTGCCCTCATCGTGGCAGTATGGAGTTCTATGGCAGTTTGAAGTCCCCTTTTTTTTACAATTTGGTACGTATTACTGTATTGTGCTACGGTAGTACAGCTGTGATTGTTGAATTATAATTCTTTGCTTTTCAGACATGATGGTGCAGGAGTATGTGAAGTTTGGCTCCCTGGATACATACCTGAAGAAGAATAAGAACTCTGTGAACATCACCTGGAAGCTAGAGGTGGCCAAGCAGCTAGCCTGGGCTATGCATTACCTGGTAAGACCAATCAATCAGCTATTCAATAACACATTTAAAAAGGTTTCATTGCCGCGTACACCACATAGGTGCAAACAATGAACCTAGTAAGACCCTAATCATCATCTGCTAGAAGGACCTCTAGGGTTCACACACAAAAAAATGTATTCAATCAGTGTAAATTGCTTCGGATCAAAGTGTCCGCTATGTGACCTGGGTGGTCTAGCAGTCAGTGCCGCTGCCTACAACACACATACCAGCGTTGACATGGGTTCGAATCTGACCCACAGTCCGCTGTAAAGCTTGATGATTACTTGTTAGATACTACTGCATGGTCGGAACTAGAACCATGTGTATGTGACAAATAGAATTTGATTCTGATTAGTTGACTATTTGAATCAGCTGTGTAGTGCTAGGTCAAAAATCAAAATGTGCACCCCTTGAGGTCCCGAGGATTGAGTTTGGAAACCCTGGTCTACTGTATGTGATGAACTCTCCTATCTTTCCCACTTTCTCTCTCTCCTCTCTGTCCAATAAAACATATAAAATACAACTGTGTCTGCTAAGTGGCGTGTGTGTGTGTGTGTGTGTGTGTGTGTGTGTGTGTATAGCACCGTAATGGTATTACTTTTATTTGCAATCTGCCACAAATCTGTCTGTCATATTCTGTGTGCAACAGGAGGATAAGAACCTGATCCATGGAAACGTGTGTGCCAAGAACGTCCTGTTGATCCGAGAGGAGGATAAGAAGACTGGGAACCCTCCCTTCATCAAACTGAGTGACCCTGGAATCAGCATCACTGTCCTGCCCAAAGATGGTGAGCACCAGCTCTTGTATCAGTTAGTACAAAGAGGTACTAAGAAATTATACTTGACTGAACTTTTGCGTGTTCTTTACAGTGCTATGTGCAGATCAGTTGGCTTGGTTACACAGCTCCACATGGCGCAAGGCATTTAGAACCAAACAGGTCTTCCTCAGTCAGTGTTGATGCGATGTATTCACCCCGTCTAAAATATTTCAAAGAAAACAAATACTACATTGTTAGAGGACACTCCTCTCTTCGCCACCCCTCCTCTCTCCTCCACCAAGAGGAGATACTAGGAAATACATCTAAAAGTGTTAACCATGCAGAAGGCATGCAAAGGCAGAAACTCCAGACATTTTTCAAAGCGCTTTTCTTTGAGTAATGTCGGCTATTTTTGTGGCTATTGCACAGTGGCAATGATAAAAACGAAGATTTTTTTAAAATCCTTGAACGTATACAGTTCTTCTCTCTCTGATGCATTCTCAACCCGCTCCCTCTCAACCTTCACCTGAAGAACGGTAGGGTAAAGCTGACTACTTTATACAGTCCATTGTCACAGGCAAACTCATCCTTCTCCTTCTTCTTTATAACCTCTAGTCTTGATGGAGCGTATCCCCTGGGTGCCTCCAGAGTGTATAGAGGTGCCTAGACACCTGACTCTGGCCACGGATAAATGGGCCTTCGGCACAACCCTGTGGGAGATCTGTAGTGGAGGAGACAAACCACTCAGCACACTGGACTGCTCCAAGGTAAAGACTGGGGGAGGTGTTGTTGTTGGGCGATTCATATTAATCACAGCAATAATAGTTCATTTAGTTTGAAAGCCATGTCCGAGCCAGAATGGCCCATAGACTCCTGCCCTATCTCCTGTTTCTGTAGCATTGTTTGTATAGCACACTGTAAATTACACCAAAATATCAAGGTAGTTCACAAGCAGGAAGTCATATAAAAGGCAGGAAATGAAAAGCTTTTGAGCTGTCTAGGGTTTTGTTCCTCTGTTGTGTTATGTTTTGAGGGCCATAGTTTATGTGGTCTTCTGAAAATGTGTATAATGATAAATCTATTATTGAACTGTTTTGGCATTTATGTCTTCAAGGTATTTTCCTTGCTAGAAAGACCTGTTCCATGAGGACAAGAAGAAGGGATATAGTAAATACCAGTTAATGCCAACATTGTGTACTAGCTCTGATCTTTATTATCTCCCTCTGTAGAAACGCCTGTTCTATGAGGACCGCCACCAGCTACCTTCTCCGAAGTGGACAGAGCTGGCCAATCTCATCAACAGCTGTATGGACTATGAGCCCTCCAACAGACCTTCCTTCAGAGCTGTCATCAGAGACCTCAACAGCCTCTTCACTCCTGGTCAGTAGCCCTCTTGTCTTTCTACTGCTCTGCAGACAGACAAAGATGTAATTCTAGTCATTTTACTAATACCTGATGTTGTTCCAATGGCTCAGTGTGTTGAACCATGGTGCTGGCAACATTAGGGTTGTGAGTTCAAATCTCGCGTGGACTACATATACTGAATATAGGCTATGGGTCATTTTGGATAGTATATTATTATTGTTGTTTAGTTGGTTTACAGAAGGTCTTGGTATTGATTGTGTTCCGTCCTGTCTCAGACTATGAGTTGCTGGTGGAGAGTGACATGGTGCCCAACAGGACCAGAGGGTTTGGGTTCCCAGGGACATTTGAGAACCAGGAGCCCGCTCTGTTTGAAGAGAGACATCTCATCTTCCTCAAGCAGCTGGGGAAGGTTAGACGCACGCAACCACACACACACACACCTCTCTTCTCTCTCTTCATTATGCTAGTTTATGCACCGTCTGTGGGTGTAGTTTTCCCCCCTCTTTTGCGCCATTACAGTTCCTTTTATCTCCATTCTCACTAAATGAATTGATCAATCACTCACTAATCTCTTCCAGACAGACCTTGTCAATATAAATGATACCGTAGATCATGATACTACAGGATGCGTGAGATAACTACCAGAATTATTTTGGGTTCTTTGGACAAATCACAATTTTGCAGGTATTAGCAACTTGAGAATTTCAGAAGGGGAGGGTAGAGCTTCTTCCTTCTGGTTCCCGATCCTTCTCTTAACCCATATGGACCCCAGACCATCTGACCAATTACATCGATCATCTGACCAATTACACAAGACTTAACCCTTGTGTTGTCTTAAGGGTCAAAAATGGCCTGCCACTATGTTTAACAGCAGAGAGAACCCCCTAAATGATATTTCTTTCAGCTTGAAAATGTATGACTTTTCCTAGAGTGACCCCAACATTAGAGAAAGTGAAACATTGCCTTTGTTCATATTTCCATGAAAGCTGTACACCACCAGGGTACAAAGATTGTCTTAGGGTCATTTTTGACCCGGCAGTTATAAAATTATTTACACACCACAAAAACCGCAAAGACACACACACACACAATGAGAAAAGTGTGCTACTGATTGAACTAAAACTTTCTTGTGCATGTGCAGCATCTCCCCTCCACGACCCACACATGACTCAAGTTCACAGACAAAATAAAAACTATTTCAGACAAAATAAACATTTCTTGAAAGCATTGTTTACTAATGGGGAATGCAGTCAGAGGCTATAAAGGTGCTGCAGATGACAGTCCCCCCAGTTCTCTCTTTTCTGAAGCCATGAGTGCACGTTTCAGTGCCCAACAGGTCGTAGGTCTGATTTTTAAGACGTCCGGAGGAACAAAAGAACAATGATTTAGAAGAGGAGGAGGTATCTGAAGAAAAATATGGGGAAGAATACAACCCAGAGATCTTCAGATGAAGAAGAAATCTCCCAAGCTGAAAGAGAGACATTTTTTATCAAAGAACAGCTAAATAACCTGGTTCTTGTCACCATATGACAACCAGGGCAGGATGGCAGCACAAAATGTCATAAGTATGACTCCAGGGCCCACAAGACATGCAGTTGCCCATTCCCAGTACATTTCCTCAACATTCTACATGTTCATCACACCAGCCGTCTAAAAAATCACCCTGGGGATGACAAATTTGGAGGGTTTCTGTAATAATGGAGACAACTGGAAAAAGATGGATGAAATTGACCTGCATGCCTACATAGGGATGCTAATCTTAGCAGATGTGTATAGGTCCCGAGGCGAGGCTACATGTAGTCTCTGGGATGCAGAGAGTGGAAGGGTGATTTTCCGTGCCACGATGCCACTGAAAGTCTTTCACACTTTCTCAAGAATGCTACGATTTTGATAACCGTGAGTCAAGACCTGCAAGACGTGTGAGAGACAAACTGGCGGCCGTAAGAGAGGTCTGGGAGAAGTGGGTGGAGCGTCTGCCAAATGTCTACAACCCTGGGCCTGAAGTAACAGTGGATGAGCAACTGGTTCCATTCAGGTACATTTTTATTTTCATATCTGTAATGTAAGTTATTTTCACTGTTAATTTTATTATGTATTGCTGTATCATTGATTTATGTGATTGTTTTCTGTGACACTGATACTAATTACTGATAGTAATTTCTTTTGTCAAAAGGTCGCTGTCCTTTCCAGCAGTATATGCCCAGCAAGCCAGCAAAGCATGGCATCAAGATATGGGTGGCCTGTAACGCACAATCCAGCTGCGCTTGGAAGATGCAGGTCTACAGAGGGAAGCCAACCAGTGGAGGCCTGGAAAAGAACCAGGGGATGCGGGTTGTGCTTGATGTGACAGATGACTGAGGGGTCACAACGTCACGTGTGACAATTTCTTCACCTCTTAAGAACTCACCCAGCAGCTCCTGAAGAGGAAGATCACCATGGTTGGCACAGTTAGAGAGAACAAGCCTGAGCTCCCCCCTGCACTCCTCGCAACAAGGGGAGGAGGCCTTCTCATCAAAGTTTGCCTTCCCCCACCCCTCTAGTTTCTTACCTCCCAAAGAGGAACAAGAATGTGGTCCTCCTGAGCACACTGCACAAAACGGCTGAGATCAGTGATCGTGAGGACAGGAAACCAGCCATCATCCTTGACTACAACCACAACAAAGGAGGCGTGGACAACCTGGACAAGGTGATTGGAACTTACAGCTGCAGGAGGATGACTGCCCGCTGGCCCCTGGTCATCTTCCATCACATCATTGATGTGTCCTCATACAATGCCTCCGTGATATGGAACAAGATCAACCCTACCTGGATGCCTGATAAGCGGAACAAGAGGAGGGTGTTCCTGGAGCAGCTGGGAAAGGTTCTTGTAACCCCACACATTCAAAGAAGTGAGCGCCTCCCTCGTACAGCAGCGCTTGTGAAAGCTGTTCAGGGGGATGAATCTTGTCCTGATCCACCTGAGGCTGCAGCTGGGGGGCAGGCAAGAGGAGGAGATGCCAATTCTGCCCCTCAGAGAAGGACTAAAACCAAATACTTGTGAGAAATACATATGCAAAGTCCATGCACACACACTTGCCTACTGTCCTACGTGTGCTAATTAGAGTTGATTGATTTATGTTCTTCACATTTTTGTTTTGTATTTTATTCTTATTTATTGTTGTTGTTTATACACCTTGTGGGTGGGGGAAATGGTTAAAGAAATTGGACAGACTAGTACACTGCTCAAAAAAATAAAGGGAACACTAAAATAACACATCATAGATCTGAATGAATGAAATAATCTTATTAAATACTTTTTTCTTTACATAGTTGAATGTGCTGACAACAAAATCACACAAAAATTATCAATGGAAATCAAATGTATCAACCCATGGAGGTCTGGATTTGGAGTCACACTCAAAATTAAAGTGGAAAACCACACTACAGGCTGATCCAACTTTGATGTAATGTCCTTAAAACAAGTCAAAATGAGGCTCAGTAGTGTGTGTGGCCTCCACGTGCCTGAATGACCTCCCTACAACGCCTGGGCATGCTCCTGATGAGGTGGCGGATGGTCTCCTGAGGGATCACCTCCCAGACCTGGACTAAAGCATCCGCCAACTCCTGGACAGTCTGTGGTGCAACGTGGCGTTGGTGGATGGAGCGAGACATGATGTCTCAGATGTGCTCAATTGGATTCAGGTCTGGGGAACGGGCGGGCCAGTCCTTAGCATCAATGCCTTCCTCTTGCAGGAACTGCTGACACACTCCAGCCACATGAGGTCTAGCATTGTCTTGCATTAGGAGGAACCCAGGGCCAACCGCACCAGCATATGGTCTCACAAGGGGTCTGAGGATCTCATCTCGGTACCTAATGGCAGTCAGGCTACCTCTGGCGAGCACATGGAGGGCTGTGCGGCCCCCCAAAGAAATGCCACCCCACACCATGACTGACCCACCGCAAAACCGGTCATGCTGGAGGATGTTGCAGGCAGCAGAACGTTCTCCACGGCGTCTCCAGACTCTGTCACGTCTGTCACGTGCTCAGTGTGAACCTGCTTTCATCTGTGAAGAGCACAGGGCGCCAGTGGCGAATTTGCCAATCTTGGTGTTCTCTGGCAAATGCCAAACGCGTCCTGCACGGTGTTGGGCTGTAAGCACAACCCCACCTGTGGACGTTGGGCCCTCATACCACCCTCATGGAGTCTGTTTCTGACCGTTTGAGCAGACACATGCACATTTGTGGCCTGCTGGAGGTCATTTTGCAGGGCTCTGGCAGTGCTTTCCTTGCACAAAGGCGGAGGTAGTGGTCCTGCTGCTGGGTTGTTGCCCTCCCACGGCCTCCTCCACGCCTCCTGATGTACTGGCCTGTCTCCTGGTAGCGCCTCCATGCTCTGGACACTACGCTGACAGACACAGCAAACCTTCTTGCCACAGCTCGCATTGATGTGCCATCCTGGATGAGCTGCACTACCTGAGCCACTTGTGTGGGTTGTAGACTCCGTCTCATGCTACCACTAGAGTGAAAGCACCGCCAGCATTCAAAAGTGACCAAAACATCAGCCAGGAAGCATAGGAACTGAGAAGTGGTCTGTGGTCACCACCTTCAGAACCACTCCTTTATTGGGGGTGTCTTGCTAATTGCCTATAATTTCCACTTGTTGTCTATTCCATTTGCACAACAGCATGTGAAATTTATTGTCAATCAGTGTTGCTTCCTAAGTGGACAGTTTGATTTCACAGAAGTGTGATTGACTTGGAGTTACATTGTGTTGTTTAAGTGTTCCCTTTATTTTTTTGAGCAGTGTATTTTGTAGTTGAATTCCTCATTGTACAGTATATAAGAATATATCTCTATGTTGCCAAAAAAGTTCAAGACTGTTATTGTTTCCCTTCAATAAAATGCATTCAAACTACTTTCTGCACATTTCTGCTACTTTCTTAGGCTATACAAGTGCTAATACTTGCTAAGAAAATGTATGTTTACACCTATATATTCACAAAGTTTAGCAATAATAATAATAATCCTCTACTTAGGTAAAGAAAGCAATTATGACAGGTGTGTTGTAATAAAAATGAGTGGTGTCCACTGATTAAATGTAGTCTTTCTGCATTGTGAAGAGGGAAAACCCAGATATTCACAAAGTTTGTGATGAATGACAGGTTGTTTCTTCATGCAGAATTGGGGTTTAAAATTCAATTAAGCTGCTTTATTTTAGGGGTTTAGTGAAGGCGGGTCATTTTTTTACCCTTAGGACAAGGGGAAGATACAGAATGTTATTAAGTTCTGGGTTAACCGAGATGAATAACTCACACTCTCTCTCTCCTTCCCCCTTTTTCTGTCTATCTCTCTCTTTCTCTCTCAGGGTAACTTTGGCAGTGTGGAGATGTGTAGGTACGATCCTCTGCTGGACAACACAGGGGAGGTGGTGGCAGTCAAGAAGCTGCAGCACAGCACAGCAGAACACCTCCGAGACTTTGAACGGGAGATCGAGATCCTCAAGTCCCTCCAGCATGATAATATCGTCAAGTACAAGGGAGTGTGCTACAGCGCTGGTGAGATCAATATGTTTTGTGTGATGACCACAATCTTCTCTGCGGTCATTGTTCCTTGAATATGCAACTGTTGAAATGAATGTCCCAGCTTCATACAGTACATGACCATCATAACAGGAACTTTCGATCACTGTAAAATAGTGCCAGCTAGTGTTGCAGTGCTATGCATCTGACTGCTGTGCTGTTTATTCAATTCTAACCATATCCTAGGTCGGAGGAACCTGCATCTGATCATGGAGTACCTCCCCCACGGCAGTCTGAGAGACTACCTCATCAAGGACAAGGATCGCTTCGACTACAAGAAACTCCTGCGCTACGCCTCACAGATCTGCAAGGTACAGGACTGTTACAGCACAGTACATTGTAATACTGTGCGAATACTTGAGAAAGATGATTGACCTTTTTATCAAGTCCTGCCCTCCCTATTTACTGTTGCGATGTCCAACAAACTTTTGCAGCGGAGAGCAATTATCCATTAAAACAATGGAGAAGAACCGCCAAAAATGATGTTGGACTCTTTTTTTACTACTTGGTTACATTGAATGCAGGCAGACCCTTGCTCATCAGGAGACTGGTGTTTGTTACTGTGGACTGTCATTTGAACGACTTCACAGGAACTCACTGAACTCTACCTGTGTGCTCCTGCAGGGCATGGACTACCTGGCGACCAAGCGCTACATCCACAGAGACCTGGCCACCCGTAACATCCTGGTAGAGAGTGAGCTGAGGGTGAAGATAGGAGACTTTGGGCTCACCAAGGTCCTGCCCCAGGACAAGGACTACTACACCGTCAGAGAGCCGGGAGAAAGCCCCATCTTCTGGTGAAAAATAATACTGCAACTTCTTTAACAGGCAGTGGAAGAATTGTGGTTACTACAGTAATCGATTGTTACTGTTGTTAATGAAGTTAGTCACAAATGAGCTCACTAATTGGCAAGCACCAAAATAACAATCCTACAATTTGAATAAAATATTTACTGTTTATTAATGTTGTATAAACTATTTGAACTAATGATTGACAGTATATTTTACTCAGATACCCTTTATAACCCCTTTTAAAGGGTCTCTTTTTTAAATATTTTCTGATCACTGCTGTGTGTGTGTTTATTTATATTTGGAAGCTCATTTGTGTGTATGTTTATTTGCATTTGGAAGCTCATCTTGCCTCGTTGTGTTGAAGGTATGCCCCTGAGTCGCTGACTGAGAGCAAGTTTTCAGTGGGCTCTGACGTGTGGAGCTTTGGAGTGGTCCTATACGAGCTGTTCACCCACGGTGACAAGAACTGCAGTCCTCCAGCCGTACGTCTCTGTGCTTTGATTTTTCCCTCTTCTGCCTCACACTATCATTCTTCATCTTTATCACTTTTCTAACTCAACTGTCTCCATCAACCTTTCTCTCTTTGATACTGCTTACTTGGAAGGAGCTTGATTAAGACTTGTCGTAGTCATAATTATGGCCATTAAAGACTCTTTCTTGTCCCATGTGGTCTCTCTGTATATGGTTAATAGAAATGAGCAAATTTGATTAGTTTACCTACCATCCTTAAACTGCATTTGATGCTGTAATTAACCTAGCTCTTACCCCCCCCCTCCTCTCCAGGTGTTAATGGATAAGATGGGCCGTGACAAGCAGGGCCAGATGATAGTGTATCACCTCATTGATCTCCTAAAGAGAGGATACAGACTCCCTGCTCCCCAGGGCTGTCCTGAGGAGGTGAGGCTGACCGTCTTTTTTTGTCTGTTTGTCTCGGTCTGTTTCTGTATCTTGTGTATATCTGATTGCCGTCTAAACTTGAGCCTCCCTCAAGGCGGCCTAAACAGAGAGCTCTGTAAATGTATTTTATGTTATTAGGTGTTTTTTTGTTTGTTTTTTTAATCATCTTTTTAGTTTTTGATAAGTAGTTTAGTGGTCGATTGGATATATCTGGTTGTTTTCACCCATGGATTTGCGGGACTGATGGCAGGATGACTTGTCAGGTTTAGCTCGCTGGCTAATGTTTTCATTTGAAAAGATGTATCTCAGCACCGGCTGCTTCTTGATCAATGGTGACCAGACTGCAGTATGGAAATGGCAGAGAGCTCGTAGTGAGGAGGACTGCTGCTCTGGACTGATGTGTGGTTGGCTTTTTTTTTTGCGCTGTGTAGCAGCAGCAGAGGCATCACCCAAGTGGGTGCTACACGTTAGTTGTGGTGGAATACGAAGTCCCGGCTACAGAGAGGCTGAGCTGTGGACGACATCAGGGCCAGCAAGCCAATTGCAAGCCATTATATTTCTATGGCATCAACTGACATCACCATCATCTAACTCAGTTTAGGAGCCAGAGATCTCTGATCTGCTGAGGGAGTCCTGCTCTGTGGCTATGACAATGTCGTCCTTTTGTTTTGTTATGTTATACTGTATGTGTAACTCAATTCTGCCTAGTAGGCTAGGCCTACTGTGTAGCTTATACCTACTATGTTTTGTTTTAGAACCATTTATTCAAGACTTTTTTGTGTCATTCTCAATGATTTTAAATGCATTATCCACTTGTGTGCTTGTATTGCGTTTTAAATGTTTAAATCTATCTATTTACCCCGCAGATCCACAACATGATGACAGAGTGCTGGAACGATGACCCAGGCCTGCGGCCCACCTTCAAGAAGTTAGCCCAGAGTGTGGACACGTTCCGGGACAGTAAAGAGGGCTGAGGAACCATTCCTGGAGGGCTCTGCTGGAGGTGACCTGGCCCAGCCCACATGGTCACCTTGTCCAGTAAAAAAAACCCGCTCATTTTCATTTCCCATTGTAAAACGTTTTGCTACGGTGTGCCCTAATCAATACAACCCTGACGACGCCTTAAGTCTCGAAGACCACGACAATGAAGTCACTTGAGCCAACAGTCTTCTGGAGCAGATAGGAGGAGCAAACGTGGAGGATTACCAATGGCATTCTGGGAGAAGTCTCAAAAAGACAATATTGAAGAGAGCGCACCTACCCTTTTTTTTACTGATTTGGGGAAGGGAAATGAACACATGTTGTTACTTTGTTGTCGTCTTTTTCTCCATTCTGGGATGTTTTCCCTGTGCTTATTATGACTTCTTTTGGCTTCTGGCCTCAGACTCCAGCACAGGCAGAACACACTCAGCTGTCATATATATGTTTATGCTAACGGCAGCACAGAAACACGTCAAGGATAGCAATACAGAGGACGTACGTTTAGTAAAGACGTTAAGACTGTTCATCTGCCTCCCTCCTCAACTCATGTCAAACCACTTTTCTCTTTGTCACAGTAATCCATATTGTGTTAATTGTGCCATCATCTCACCTGCTGACCTCCACTGGAATATGAATATGCACTTCTGCTGGATCAGTAGTACGTCTAAGAAAATGGACGACACTGTTTTGTCTGTCAGTTTGGTCGTTTGGCTGTCTTCCTTTTATTTTAGGTTGTTGGTATGGCGGCCGTGCTGACCGTCATAGGTGATGCCACGTCAATGTTAAAACTTCGAAGGTTAAAGTGTTTTGAGTGAACATATTTGTTATTTTTCATTAAAAAAAAGCGATAATCTATGATCATGGAGAGGAAAGGGGTTTTAACTTGTATTTATTTCATTGTTTTATACAAGCCAGTATTTACCTGTTTGCGCGTTGAATGTAAGTGTGCTGGTGTTGAATTTGAGTTATAATGCTTAGGCTAAATTGATTGTCAAATATCTGCTATTTTATATCAAAGCAGTCATACAGTATTAAAGGGTATGTTATTGCAAAACTGGTCAGAAATAGATTTTGTTGCTTTAGTGGCATGTTGTTTTTTATTTATTTGTGAGAGACAAGTTTAACTGTCATTTTATTTGGTTGTATTCATCCTGAGTGAAAAGTTGGTGACTGTGGCTCGTTCATCTCCATCCACACGGTCAGCCCTCAAAGGTCACTTACACATGACAATTTGCACATACACTCACGTGCACACCAGACCTGGGTTCGTATACATGTGAATTTAAGTATCTGTTATTTCAATTACTCTTTTCTATGTATTTGAGTATTTACATACACAGACCAAAACGATTACTTATTCAAAACTTTCCTGGAACACTATTTAAACCCCTTTTCAAACGCCCTCAAATAATTTGCTGCTCAATGACCAAGGAGCTTTTAGAAATTCTGTTATTTAAATGTAACATGGCATCTTGTCCTCTATTATGAGACACCAATGTAAAGTATGGGCTTCATATTGCGATTTAATAAGTCAAATGAGATCTACATAGCTTCGATTTCAAACGGAACTTAAGTACTTTCACAATGATTTTCAAATGCACACCAAATAATTAAACTATTTATTTGAAAATACTGTCATTCAAATGCTTCCAATGATATGGATTTTAAATCATTGTAAATACATGTAAGTCTTTCCAAATACTATTTTTAAATACATTCCAATATTCATCTACTTGTTCTTTTCAAATAGATGATCTAAATACTTGTTTTGAAATGTATTGAAAAGTAATTGCACACATGGACGCGCACACACCACAGAGAAACGTGTATCTATTTAAGGTGTGACTGGTGACTTAAACCATTGTCAAATACTCAGGTATAGTAGGCCTACAGTCAGGAACGGTCTCCCACTGAGAGAACTGTGGTGATTTGTTGTGATTGCTTTGAGGCTAAATGGGGTAGGATCCTCATAAACCTCATAAACCAGTGAGTCCCTAAAAAACTAGCTGTGTGAAATCCCTTTCAGGTAACTAATGTTCTGTGGAAGTATGGTAGTCATTGCAATAACCATTATTGTGTCTGGTGGATCCTCATGGCTGACTAAACACAACTAGCTGCAGGTCAGGGCCACTAGCTAACTGTTACCGTTTCCATGGTAAACCAGAAGAGTAGTGAAAAAAGTAGGGGAAAAATGCTAATAAGGGAAAATAAGAGGTTATTTTTCCTTGTTACCTGACTGTTACCATGGCGTCAGCTACAGTAAACATTGTGAGTAATGGCCAACAATAATGTGGTTTTACCCCAGGTAGAATGCAGACATGAAATCCTATTTTTGATGAACCTAATAAATACCAATATGTTCTTTCCATGTATTATTATATATCTAGCACCTTTTTTGCTTTTCCATTAAGTGGACGAGACATTTCGACGTGGACAAGATGTGATTTCCAAAATAGACTTTATATTGATATTCAATGAGTTTTACATTTGCATACACTTAACATATGTTAACATATGGGGTGTTCTTGGTGGGTGTTAAGGGGGGGATGTATTTTTCATGTCATTCGAACAATTGTATTTCATCAGGGAAGTGCATAGGTGCTCTTGCTTCAGTAATTCATTTAATGATGAAACAACATTTGAGCAATAACAAATAATAAATTAATTGCAAACTATTTTCCTTACACATTCTACAGAAAAGCATACAAAGCCATTTAAACAGCTAGCCCAGCGTTTCCCAAACCTGGTTCTCTGGACCCTAAGGGGTGCACATTTAGTTTTTTGCCCTAACACTACACAGCTGATTTAAATTATCATAGTTTGATGATTAGTTGTTATTTTAATTAACTGTGTTGAACTAGGGCAAAACCCAAACGTGCACCCCTTGGGGTCCCGAGGACCGAGTTTGGGAAATCCTGAGCCAGCCTGTGTTGAAATTTCTCCCATCAACAACCTAATCAAACACTGAAAAGAAAACAGCTACCTGTCACCCACACTCCAATAACACAGAGAGGAGGTGGTCAGATAAACCCAGGCTAGGGCAGCTCTACCTCCACCACCACCGTCCTGTTGCCCACTGCCCCAGTCTCAGCACAGACGCCCAATGTCATTCTTAGTACAGCCCTGGTTGCAGCACATGCCAGCTACGCCCAAGGAAAAGTTACTCTTTCGCCTGTTGCGGCGTTGCCAACTGATGCTTGGGCTCCTGGCCAGCTCTTTGGCTCCCCCCACTCCTCCCAACACTGATGCATGATTCTGGAGCTCTTCACTGGGGTCGAGGTTGGCCACTGACCCTCTATGGTCCCCCACTCCACCCAGGAGCGAGAGGAGTTCAGCCAGGGAGGTGGGGGATGAGGAGGAGAGCTGGAGAGGGTGGTCTGCTACTGCGGCCTGGTCCAGACCATGAGGCCAGTTGAGTCTGCTGTCCTCGCCCTCTCTGACATCACTGGGGGAGCTGGCATGGAAGAGATCTGGAAGAGGTCAGAGTGTAGGGGGGGACAGTCAGTAGTGGTGAGTACACCTTGCATTAACATTTGGTTGTCATCATCCGATCGAGATGAGCCGATAACTATCTGATCAAGTATTGTTGCTTCTACACATGGTTTTAAAATGTCTCCTATCTGCCGACTACATCTGCATTGTGACCAGATTCAGTGCCTGACAAGTGTATGGCAAGGTACATTACATGACCGAAGGTATGTGGACACCTGCTCGTTGGACATCCCCCTTTCATTCAGCCACAAGAACATTAGTGAGGTCAGGCACTGATGTTGCGCGATTAGGCCTGGCTCGCAGTCGGTGTTCCAATTAATCCCAAAGGTGTTCAATGAGGTTGAGGTCAGGGCTCTGTGCAGGCCAGTCAAGTTTTTCCACAACAATCTCGACAAACCATTTCTGTATGGTCCTTGCTTTGTGCATGGGGTCATTGTCATGTTGAAACAGGAAAGGGCCTTCCCCAAACTGTTGCCACAAAGTTGGAAGCACAGAATCGTCTACAATGTCATCATATGCTGTAGCATTAAGATTTCCCTCCACTGGAACTAAGGGGCCTAGCCTGAACCATGAAAAACAGCCCCACATCATTCCTCCTCCCCCAAACTTTACAGTTGGCACTATGCCTTCGGGCAGGTATCGTTTTCCTGGCATCCACCAAACCCAGATTCGTCCATCGGACTGCCAGATGGTGAATCGTGATTCATCAATCCAGAGAAGCATTTTCACTGCTCCAGAGTCCAATAGTGGCGAGCTTTACACCCCTCCAGCCGACGCTTGGCATTGCGCATGGTGATTTTAGGCTTGTGTGCGGCTGCTCTGCCATGGAAAGCCATTTCATGATGCTCCCGACAACAGTTATTGTACTGACCTTGCTTCCAAAGGCAGTTTGGAAATTGGTAGTGAGTGTTGCAACTGAGGAAAGACAATTTCTACACACTTCAGCACTCTGCGGTCCTGTTCTGTGAGCTTGTGTGGCCTACCACTTCACGGCTGAGCCGTTGTTCTACGTCACGATAACAGCACTTATTTGACCGGGGCAGCTCTAACACCTGTCAGCAACGAGTGTGGCTGAAATAGCCGAATCCACTAATTTGAAGAGGTGTCCACAAATTTTTGTATATATAGTGTATATAGTGTAGGCCTAATTTTCCACCTGTAGACTATCTTTAGAGCCAGAGTGGATTTTTATACAATTTCTACTGTATTATATACTGAACAAATGCAACATGTAGTGTTAGTCCCATGTTTCATGAGTTTAAATAAAATAAAATATTCCATATACAAAATTATTTCTCTCAAATTTTGCGCACAAATTTGTTTACATCCCTGTTAGTGAGCATTTCTCCTTTGCCAAGAGAATACATCCACCTGACAGGTGTGCATATCAAGAAGCTTATTAAACAGCATGATCATTACACAGGTGCACCTTGTGCTGGGGGGCAATAAAAGGCCACTCTAAAATGTGCAGTTTTGTCACACAACATAATGCCACAGATGTCTCAAGTTTTGAGGGAGCGTGCAATTGGCATGCTGACTGCAGGAATGTCCACTAGAGCTGTTGCCAGATAATTGTATGTTCATTTCTCTACTGTAAGCCGCCTCCAACGTCATTTTAGAGAATTTGGCAGTACATCCAATCGCCCTCACATCCACCAGACCATGTGTAACCATGCCAGCCCACGACCTCCACATCTGGCTTCTTCACCTGCAGGATCGTATGAGACCAGCCACCTGGACAGCTGATGAAACTGAGGAGTATGTCTGTCTGTAATAAAGCCCATTTGTGTGGGAAAAACTCATTCCGATTGGCTGGGCCTTGTCCATGGTGGGCCTATAATCTCCCAGGCCCTGCCCAGTCATGTGAAATACATAGATTAGGGCCTTAATGTATTGCAATTGACTGATTTCCTTATATAAAGTGTAACTCAAAGTCGTTATTTGTTGCATGTTGCGTTTATATTTTCGTTCAGTATAAATACCACTGTATTATTTTCACATCTGATAATAGCAACATGAATTAAGGCTCTGTTCAATCTGTAACGATGAAGCGTTACAGATTCCGCTATAGCCTATAAATGTAAAGGTAATTCCAGAATGAGCTGATATAAGTAGCGTCTACTGCGAATGCAGTTTCAGCTAACGCGGGAACATTCATTTTACATTTCAATCACGCTGCAAAGCTGAATTTCCGAGATGCGGTTTGAATAGAGCCCTTAGACTTTTCACATGACAAACATTTTATAAAGTGGTTAGCATTTCATTATCTCCATCAGCCACAGCGCTGTCCAGAATGAACGGTGGGCGTTGGTGGGATCATGGGATGGCCACAATACTGCATCCAGCTCCGAATAAAAATGTCCACTGGGTTATCCCGTTCCCACTCCTGCTATTACAGTCCTTGACCTTTCTTTAAGATGTTTTCAAATATTAGATTTTGCGCTGGCATTGGACATGTGAACCCTTTTTCATTTATTCGTGATGATATCTTCATAAATATCTTTATTTCTATACGTGTTATCTAATTTCGACTGGACTATGGCATCCGACCACAGTACCAGTAGGCACTTGGTTTCTATTGAAGACCATAATCTTAATTCTGGAGGATTTGTGGACGTAACCTATCGGTGTCCATACTTACTACCTCGACTGGCCGGTGTGATGTATTTTACGAGGCGACAAATGTGGGCACAATCAGAATGTGAACAAGAGACGCATTTTAGAACCAGGTATAAACGAGGCTAGTGAGACACTCATTATTGAAAAACATATCTACACTTTAATGCATAGACTCGTGTGAATACCGGTACGTAAACTCTAAAAGTGAATACATAAAATGACAGTGAACCCCCAAAATACAAAAAGCTGGGATCTTCTTTTTTTAATTCCAACATGTTCCACCGTGTCAAGACACCCTAACAATTAATTTCAGTAAAAATCAGAGGTTCACTGTTACTGCACGGATAGCTATCACGCTCAGAAACCGTGCTGAGTACATTGCAGGTCCACGGTGCTAATAATTGAAAGCGCTCTGAACAACTTTTACATAGGAAATTACAAAATATTGTTGGGTCGCTTAGGTTGGTTGCGTTTCAATTAGTTTACTTCTCAGTAATCAGTCCAACAGGGTACCATGTTTTTACAGAGGGAAAAGCAGCGCTCCTTATTTTCGAATTCTCCGACCAAGAAGCTGTCCGTGGTTCTGAAGTGGGCTACCACTATCAAGCTGAAACGTATCTCCATCGTTCTCTGTGACAGAATTGACCAAATGTACCAGAATCTTGATTGAATAGTTGCGGCTTTCTTTCAAAACCTAGACTGCAACTTTGGATTTTTAGACCATGGCTTTTTTTAATAATCTTTTAAAATTAAAATAAGACGAGCAGGCCTACCAAAACGATTTAATGCGGTGCCCAAGTCACATAAGATTTACACAATTAATAGGCTATAACAACGTCTTACTGCAGCGGCGGAGAAAAGTAAAAGTTTGACCAGTTCAACATCATCGACAAGTGTTAGCATTAAGTACCTTAATGATGTAGCTACTTACTCAAGTCTTCATCCAAGGACCGTTTCCAACGGGACCCGCCGCACGTGAAGATAACGGCTCTTATAAACTCTCTGCCGCACAGTTTCATCCCATTGTCTCTCGATAGGCTTTGAGTGCTTGCACACATTAACAAAGTACCAACACACACAAGAATGACAAAATAAAGCTTTGGTAGCATTTTCGGTTAAATAAGTAGAGCTGGTTTCCTTGTGAGAGAGATGAACTAAAGTCACCCTATAGTGTGTGGTCCTGGTGCAGGTGTGTTCTGAGCTTCTTGAGATGCTATGCTATTCTGTGAGTACAAGTTCTCTTGTCAATGTAGACTTCAATAGGATATCATTAGGTACCTCTCACTATCCAGTGATGCTTCTTGTGGTCTGGTTGCTACAGGTCCATCTTTTATAGTCACTAACCCCACACCATTACCATCCTGGGTGTGAGTCATATTACTCTACAACCCCCAACAATTGCTCACATGCACACAGGCATGCAAGAGTGGCCGCTGGAAGATGTTTAGGGGTGGGGGTGCTTACATTTTTTGGTGAGCTGCTGATGGCTATATTTTGGTACTCTTATACAGGATTAGTAAAGTCCTAGTGCACTACTTTTGTGGAAAAAAAATATATTTGCCCCCCAATTTTTTTTGTGGACAATTTGAAATTCTGATTTATCAGGGGGTGCTGCAGCACGCTCGGCACCCCTACCGCATTTGCATGCTCTCTCTCACACACATGTACACACACAAAGAATGTGTAGAAAAGGATTCCAGAGACACTTTAGATGCATAATAACGAAATAAATTATTTTCCATCGTTTTTTACGTATTCTGGGTATCATTTCTTTCATGGAGCAGAATTACAGTGAAATGTCACTGTTCAGATTTGGTGTTTGGAAACCGCTTAGAGCTATACACTCGAGACTGCTTCCAATCAAATCTTCATCTGCAATAAACAATCTGTTTGTAAATGATGACCGGATAATAACTGACCCCAACATTGTGTGTGTCGAAATGGTACTGTGATAGCAGAAAATTTGGAATTTCTGTGGAAATTGATTAATATGATTTATTTCTATTCCAGAAAGTAAACTTTGTTTACACGGTCCTGTGTACAGACAATCATATTTTATTAGTAGTATCATCAGCAGTCGACTTTTCTTTTACAATGGCAATTCATTTTTTTTATACAACGTTTACAAACTTTTGACAGTAGTGCAGGGCTGAGTAGTGACTGCTTACCATTAATCTAAGGCATTTGAACTGCAACTGGTGAGAAATTGAAGTCCATTTTAATGTGGTCACGAATTCTAAAGGCTTAAATGGAACTAATCCATTTTCCATTAAATATACATCTGAACACCATTGGTGTTGATCATTCTAAAACAACGCAGATTTTGATCACAAGTCAGTCCTAGGTCAGCTCAATAAGTGTCCTATGTGCAAGGCTGGCTGTATAATTTCGCATTCATGTGCTATTGGAATGATCGGAAACTAACATATTTAACTAGGTACAACGATGCTACCCAAGTTTCGCACTTGTATTTACGGAGTTTCCAATCATTTCAATAGCATGTGAACACAGCTTAACTCTGTGGTGAAGACCTGATGAACGTTGATCTTGGGGACCGAGGAGCATCACTCACTCACTCACTTCCAGGGGTGGAGATCAGAGGGGTGTGACACTGGACAACACACCCACCATGACAGTGTCAGTGTCATTTCTCAAAGAGGGAGCCGAGGGCGTTCTTGGCTCTTCTTGCCTTCTCAATGCTCTCGAAGTTGGGCACACCGTGTGGAAGGTCCAATCGGTCGTGTTCTGAGACCATGATGCTCTCCGCCTCCCCTGGGGACCCACACAGGCAGGAAGTGACATCAATCAAATAGCAAAGGAAACAAGCAAGCAAAGAAGAAGACTTTACTGTCCATTTTCTTTTCAGATCACAGAAATTAGTTTGCTTTCAGCCAAGATACTGATATTAAACTGTGGTGGTCTGCCGTGGGTACTGTTGAAATCACATCTACCCTATACTGTAGTAACTGACCACAGCAAGAATATTGTTTACCCACGTTTAATGCATCTTTCAATTTATCTGAGGGCGGATATGCCTTGGAAGGTTTCTGGTTGGCTGAAAGAAAATCAAACCTATTTGTAAATATTTTTGTGAAGCGGTGATGCTTTTGGAAGTGACTTTAAAAGCAGCCCATATTCCCCTGTGATAGAAGAATGTGTATGTTTAAGGTAATGACTAAAGTATTCCACCCTGAAACTGTTGAACTGTGTGAAATGTGTTAGAATCATAAGACTATAATCTGATGATGTGTGTAGCTTCGTTAGAATTAGAACTAGGACATCATATTCTTTTGTAGCTATTCTAACAGAGTGCAACAATGAAACGAGATAACTATGTGTTAGTATAGTGGAAAAATACAGCCTGTCTGAGCAGATAAACTATGTATGGGAGTAATGGGAAAATACAGAATGTCTTAGCCTATGACAAGAACTTGTCTGTGTGTGTGTGTATGTATAAAAAGACTGGCTCCTCTCTTCAAGGCCAGAGCTCTCTGAATAAAGAACTGATCATTGTAGTCTGGGACTCTGTCTGTTTCTTAGAACTGAAGTCTTATAACCTTCAGGATACAGAGAGAGTTATAAAATAGTTCAGTTAGAACATTGAGATGGAAATTCTCGTGACACCCTGAGAGGTAGCCAATTACTGGAGATTGGTCAGGGTATCCAAATGGCTTTCGCCATACCTAACGAGCATGGAACCCAATAACCAATGTCCCAGGAACTGTCTGTGATGTCCCAGAATGTTTGAAGTTCGACAGAGAGAAGTCGCACAAATCAAAGCAAGATCTGTCTTTTTCTTCTTGGGGTGGTTGTTGATCCTGAAATGAGGTGACTGACAACCCTTTCTCGTTCTAATCTTGGTGAAATCACTAGCAGATGTGATTGTGAGCTAAAATACCCTGTTCACATTACCGAGCTGAGCTGTACTGCATTGACCTGGTTACGCATCCAGCATATTTGCTGGAACCGTGGTGAAAGGACAATGTGAAAATAAAATATCTGAGTTTGCAAAATATGTTTTGGGTCAGCTGTCTGTACACATGGTAGAGAGACAAGTGCTTACCCCTCATTCGGTAGATTAGCGTTCCATATGCCATGTCCATCTGATAGGCCAGGACAAAGCTGAGAGGCACGACAGGGGCAAAGAGAGCAGATTTCCTCTTCTTAATGGCACTGCAAGAGTGGGAGATGGTGGAACAGACAGTCACAGAGATAAACTAACAATTAAAAGGGAACTGCACCCGCTGGGCCTCGTTTTCTGGCTTGCTCCTCAAGAAACGCTGGCAGGCCATGACAGAAGCCAAACGTGACTTGGCTTGGGGGTGTGTTTTGATGTGGGTGTGTCCTTTCCACCACCAAGACACCCATCTGTCAGAACCTTGCCCGCAGCTGTTTCCCCCCACTCAATCAAAACAAATAAATCCCCTGCGGGTTGAGTTCAATAACTACAGGCAGATGTATGGTGAGATGCCGGAGGAAGCTTTGAATAGGTCAGTAGCCTACAGAGTAATATGAGAAGAACGCAATTGCTGAATTTATCTAGATATTCTAAACAGTGTTTTTTGATAACTTTCAAATGTAACAGCTTCATGTAGAATAAACAAACATTTAAATAATAATACCATAGAAGCGGTGTTATGCTAATATAACAATGTGCACCTTTCATTGTCGTTCCCAGCCGATACAGATACGGTGCCTATTGGCATGTTGTCTGGTGGTAATGGGGCTACCTTGGCAAACATGTCAGAGTGGTCATACCTTCCCGGGTGGAGTCTTGTATACAACAGGAGTTCCCTGATCCTGGTGCAGAATACACAGGGTTTCTCACTCCCCATTTTGACTGATACCACTCAATTCAATAATAAAAGAAGACAATACAAGTAAAAGTTGTGTCTAGTAAAATGTTTATGCCGAGTGCCAGGTCTCTCTCCATTCAGAGACATCAGTATCAAGCCCGTCTGTCAGTCTGGACTTCATCACATCATCTTGCAAGTCTCCATGTGCTGGCTCCATACATGTTTCTGTGAACAAACACACAGTCACTGTTCTATTACCAGTGGCAGTTAAGGAGCAGTCAAAATGTACACAATTGTTATCCGAGGGAAAATGGGGGAGGGTTTAGTATACTTTTTTATTTAGTCCAGGGGGAGGGTAATTTAATTTGTAATCAATGAAATGTCATATTGCTCAGTGTTTGAGAATTAGTTGCTTATTATATCTCGGTGTGCCTGATGCTGCCCCTCATCCCTAACTCTCTACTGGGCACGCTATATCAAGTCTGTCTAGTGTGATCTCAATCAAATGATCCATAGCCTATACTATAGGCAATAGGCCTAGGCAATTAAAAAAAATATATATATACAGTGAGGGAAAAAAGTATTTCATCCCCTGCTGATTTTGTACGTTTGCCCACTGACAAAGAAATGATCAGTCTATAATTTTTATGGTAGGTTTAGTTGAATAGTGAGAGACAGAATAGCAAAAAAAATCCAGAAAAACGCATGTGAAAAATGGAATTGCATTTTAATGAGGGAAATAAGTATTTGACCCCCTCTCAATCAGAAAGATTTCTGGCTCCCAGGTGTCTTTTATACAGGTAACGAGCTGAGATTAGGAGCACACTCTTAAAAGGGAGTGCTCCTAATCTCAGCTTGTTACCTGTAAAAAAAAGACACCTGTCCACAGAAGCAATCAATCAGATTGCAAACTCCACCATGGCCAAGACCAAAGAGCTCTCCAAGGATGTCAGGGACAAGATTGTAGACCTACACAAGGCTGGAATGGGCTACAAGACCATCGCCAAGCAGCTTGGTGAGAAGGTGACAACAGTTGGTGCGATTATTTGCAAATGGAAGAAACACAAAATAACTGTCAATCTCCCTCGGCCTGGGGCTCCATGCAAGATCTCACCTCGTGGAGTTGCAATGATCATGAGAATGGTGAGGAATCAGCCCAGAACTACACGGGAGGATCTTGTCAATGATCTCAAGGCAGCTGGGACTATAGTCACCAAGAAAACAATTGGTAACGCACTACGCCGTGAAGGACTGAAATCCTGCAGCGCACGCAAGGTCCCCCTGCTCAAGAAAGCACATATACATGCCCGTCTGAAGTTTACCAATGAACATCTGAATGATTCAGAGAACATCTGGGTGAAAGTGTTGTGGTCAGATGAGACCAAAATGGAGCTCTTTGGCATCAACTCAACTCGCCGTGTTTGGAGGAGGAGGAATGCTGCCTATGACCCCAAGAACACCATCCCCACCGTCAAACATGGAGGTGGAAACATTATGCTTTGGGGGTGTTTTTCTGCTAAGGGGACAGGACAACTTCACCGCATCAAAGGGACGATGGACGGGGCCATGTACCGTCAAATCTTGGGTGAGAACCTCCTTCCCTCAGCCAGGGCATTGAAAATGGAGTCGTGGATGGGTATTCCAGCATGACAATGACCCAAAACACACGGCCAAGGCAACAAAGGAGTGGCTCAAGAAGAAGCACATTAAGGTCCTGGAGAGGCCTAGCCAGTCTCCAGACCTTAATCCCATAGACAATCTGTGGAGGGAGCTGAAGGTTTGAGTTGCCAAACGTCAGCCTCGAAACCTTAATGACTTGGAGAAGATCTGCAAAGAGGAGTGGGACAAAATCCCTCCTGAGATGTGTGCTAACCTGGTGGCCAACTACAAGAAACGTCTGACCTCCGTGATTGCCAACAAGGGTTTTGCCACCAAGTACTAAGTCATGTTTTGCAGAGGGGTCAAATACTTATTTCCCTCAGTAAAATGCAATTCCATTTATAACATTTTTCACATACGTTTTTCTGGATTTTTTTGTTATTCTGTCTCTCACTTTTCAAATAAACCTACCATAAAAAATATAAACTGATCATTTCTTTGTCAGTGGGTAAACGTACAAAATCAGCAGGGGATCAAATACTTTTTCCCTTACTGTATTTTCCCTTTATTTTACTAGGCAAGTCAGTTAAGAAGAAATTCTTATTTTCAATGATGTCGTAGGAACAGTGGGTTAACTGCCTGTTCAGGGGCAGAATGACAGATTTGTACCTTGTCAGCTCAGGGATTTGAACTTGCAACCTTTCGGTTACTAGTCCAACACTCTAACCACTAGGCTACCCTGCTCTACCCACTAGGCTATACAAAAGAGCATGCTTGGAGAAGCACATGGCAAAGTTATATTTCTAAGAAAATGTACTTCCTTCCAGAGTTTTTGCACTGCTGGGATGGTGTATATAAAACTAGGCTACATTGCAATACACACTGCAATGGACAGGCTAGCCCAATAATAAGCCCTGGCCTGCCCTGCGCTTGCTGATGTAAATCCTTTTGTGCTGCCTAACCAATGGCTGTGCTGTGTACGGGTGCTGTGTATGGTGCCACTTCAGCAGGCTAGTCAAAGGTGTCTTCCGAAAATAATTTTGCATTTGTCCCAGAAATGCAATCTCTGTGCCTGCGGACTAGGCCTACTGATGTCCTGCTCAGTTTGAGAGGGAGGGTGAAAATGAGGAGGACCGGAGGTAAGCTTGCTACTGCTATAATTGATTTGAATAAAGACAATGCTTCGTTGCCCAAAATGAAGCTATTTATCAGTTACTGACCTCACAATAAGCAATATTTGAGTAATTTACATAACTTACATAATATGGAGCGGAGCCGCGAAGCTGGACAGCCATGTGTGCTGAAAGTAGGCCAATTCGAGGAAGGCCTTAATTTAAAACAGTCTTCATTTTTATTTGACTTTAGTCTACTAACAGCAAGAGGTTTTGTGTTGGAGCCGATTTCTTCCTATTCATGAAATAAGAGGTAGGCCTACCTGTTTGACAGACAAAATTATAGTCTACTATCTACACCTTAAATATCAGTGTCAGTTAAGGGTTTGGTGTGTTAAATTAAAACCAGGGCTAGAATTGAGAGGATACGTGAGGGTATAGTGGCTTTTGTTCAAGAAAATGGCTAAAAGCATAGGCTTACCCCTTGTTAGCTTAAGATTTAGAAAAAACATTTATGGACCTGATTATATAAAGCGATCTATAACACTTTAGTCCGCAATGCTTTACGCTAGAAACAAGCTGCAAAATGCCAGACGTGACTCCGATGCACATGATATCTTTGGTTTGACATTCAGAGGCTGCGCAACAACCTTCTATAGCCGAGGAGACAAAAAATGTACTTTTCTTTGGAAGTAATGTGATTTTGTCAATTGATGTTTAACATTTCAACAGGCTATTAAACAACATACTAAACTCTAAATCAGTCAGGAGCAAGCCAGGTAGCCAAATTATTTAGGCTATATTATAACAATTATTATTATTATTTCGAGGCTATAGCCTGCCATTTAAGAAATAAATTGTGAAGCATTTGTGACACACTACAGCACGTGTCAAACTCATTCCACGGAGTGTCTGCAGGGTTTTCGCTCCACTAGGTCACTAATTAGTAAGGAACTCCCCTCACCTGGTTGTCGAAATCTTAATTAATTTGAAGAAAAAAACAACCCCGCAGACACACAGCCCTCGGTGGAAAGAGTTTGACACCCCTGCACTACAGGCTGGAAGGAACGCTCAGCATTTCGACAACACATCAACAGCAGCACTTCAACAACATGCCTATACATTTCACAACATTATTACTTAGAATTAAATAATAATGAAAAATGCCTTATGACGCTATACAGTGCCTTTTGAATTTACTTTTAGAAACACAAGTTTGTTCCAATCTTAAGACCATCCTCATTATAAACAATTGCCTGTATAGAAATCTCTGGTGTTGTAGCATGCGCTCATTCGTTGTCATGTTCTGTTGTGGTATTAAAAAGTATGCTTGCTTCTAGTCACGTAAAATGACCTAGAATTGCATGAAACGCGTTTATAAAATGAATTTTTTTCTTTGGACTGCAAATAAGATGATATATTCATGCAGTGCTTTTATTATAATGGAGGTCTTTTCACCCCTGCCTTTGTCCGCGCTGATCTGCGAATCCACCTTCTGGCTACTTGTAATGCTTACTAAACTGCATATCTAAGGCTCTGATCTGTCCTAGGAGTGAGGGTAAACCGTAGGCATGCTCTCGGCTATCCACGTTATGTGTTTATTTTTGGGGTACAGGGGAGGGTCACTTGTTTTTCTTCTTCCAAACATTTAGTGAGGGTAAGATTCTTAAAATAGCCACCCTTTGCCTTGATGAACTTTTTGCATACTCTTGGCATTTTCTCAACCAGCTTCACCTGGAAGTTCCCACATTTGCTGAGCACTTGTTGGCTGCTTTTCCTTCACTCTGCGGTCCGACTTATACCAAACCATCTCAATTTGGTTGAGGTTGGGTGATAGTGGAGGCCAGGTCATCTGATGCAGCACTCCATCACTCTCCTTCTTGGTAAAATAGCCCTTACACAGCCTGGAGCTGTGTTGGGTCATTGTCCTGTTGAAAAACAAATGATAGTCCCACTAAGCGCAAACCAGATGGGATGGCGTATCGCTGCAGAGTGCTGTGGTAGCCATGCGGGTTAAATGGGCCTTGAATTCTAAATAAATCACAGACAGTGTCACCAGCAAAGCACCCCCACACCAAAACACCACCTCCAAGCTTTACGGTGGGAAATACACATACGGAAATCATCTGTTCACGCACACCGCGTCTCAAAAAGACACGGCGATTGGAACCAGAAATCTCAAATTTGGACTCCAGACCAAGGGACAAATTTCCACCGGTCTAATGTACATTGCTCGTGTTTCTTGGCCCAAGCAAGTCTCTTCTTATTATTGGTGTCCTTTAGTAATGGTTTATTTGCAGCAATTTGACCATGAAGGCCTGATTCACACAGTCTCCTCTGAACAGTTGATGTTGAGATGTGTCTGTTACTTGAACTATGTGAAGCATTTATTTGGGCTGCAATTTCTGAGGCTGGTAACTCTAATGAATTTATCCTCCGCAGCAGAGGTAACTCTGGGTCTTCCATTCCTGTGGCGTTCCTCATTAGAGCGAGTTTCATCATAGCGCTTGATGGTTTTTGCGACTGCACTTTTCAGGATTGACTGACCTTCATGTCTTAAAGTAATGGACTGTCGTTTATCTTTGCTTATTTGAGCTGTTCTTGTCATAATATGGACTTGGTCTTTTACCGAATAGGGCTATCTTCTGTATACCACCCCCATCTTGTCACAACACAACTGATTGGCTCAAACGCATTAAGAAGGAAAGAAATTCCACAAATTCACTTTTAAGAAGGCACACCTGTTAATTGAAATGCATTCCAGGTGACTACCCCATGAAACTGGTTGAGAGAATGCCAAGAGTGTGCAAAGCTGTCATCAAGGCAAAGGGTGGCTACTATGAAGAATCTCAAATATAAAATATACACTTTTCTGGTTACTACATGAGTCCATATGTGTTATTACAAAGTGTTGATGTCTTCGCTATTATTCTACAATGTATAAAATAGTCAAAAAGAAAAGAAAAACCCTTGAATGAGGGTGTTCTAAAACGTTTGACCGGTAGTGTAGCTAGCTATCTAGTTAGGGTATCTAACGTCAGCTATGCTAGTGATGACAGTGTTAATTATCAAAATATACATAACCAGCAGTCTATGGTCTAGCTACTGGAATACTCACCACCACTGGGGACCAACGTCGACATCCAACCACCTATTCCGCATAATAGGGTCATTCGGCAGGGCATGCAAACAAGCTATGCATCCTGCTGGAACCATGGTCAATCCGTATAAGGCTTTTCAATCTAAAATGTCCATGATCCTTTGAACAAGTTGGGGCCGATGAAACAATGGAGCCCCATTCAATGAATGGAAGGGAAGTGGGCGGAGGGGCGATTTGCACGTGGAGCTCAGCAAAAATGTGCATGATTTGGTGACATAATTGTATTCCAAACCCAACCTTTATTTACTTGTTATGACGTACTGAGGTTCCAAACACCATTTTAGACGAGACTAACTTCATTACTAAAATTATCCTATTTACACTTTGTAGTCCATTTTTTACTCATATCGATGACGTTTTCAAAAGGGATTAGTTGTTTTTTAGGGGCAGTCACTCTTTAAAACAATCAATCATATGGTTCAAATCAAATTGTATTGGTCACATACGCATGTTATTGCAGGTGTAACGAAATGCTTGTGTTTCTAGCTCCAACAGTGCAGTAATATCTAACAATTTCACAACAATACACACAATCTAAAGTAAAGGAATGGGATTAAGAATATATAAATATTTGGATGAGCAATGTCAGAGCGGCATAGACTAAGATACAGTAGAATAGAATACAGTATATACACATGAGATGAGTAATGCAAAATATGTAAACATTATTAAAGTGACCAGTGTTCCATTATTAAAGTGGCCAGTGATTTGAAGTCTATGTTATATAGGGCAGCAGCCTCTAATGTGCTAGTGATGGCTATTTGAGAATTAGTCTGATGGCCTTGAGATAGAAGCTGTTTTTCAGTCTCTTGGTCCCAGCTTTGACGCACCTGTACTGACCTCGCCTTCTGGATGATAGCGGGGTGAACAGGCAGTGGCTCGGGTGGTTGTTGTCGTTGATTATCTTTTTTGGCCTTCCTGTGACATAGGGTGCTGTAGGTGTCCTGGAGGGCAGGTAGTTTGCCCCTGGTGATGCGTTGGGCAGACCACCCTCTGGAGAGCCCTGTGGTTGCGGGCGGTGCAGTTGCCGTACCAGGCGGTGACACAGCCCGACAGGATGCTCTCAACTGTGCATCTGTAAATGTTTGTGAGGGTTTTAAGTGCCAAGGCAAATTTCTTCAGCCTCCTGAGGTTGAAGAGGCGCTGTTGTGCCTTCTTCACCACACTGTCTGTGTGGGTGGACCATTTCAGTTTGTCAGGGATGTGTATGCCGAGGAACTTGAATCTTTCCACCTTCTCCACTGCGATCCGGTCGATGTGGATACGGGGGTGCTCCCTCTGCTGTTTCCTAAAGTCCACAATCAGCTCCTTTGTTTTGTTGGCGTTGAGTGAGAGGCTATTTTCGTCTGAGAATCGTCTGTGGATCTATTGGGGCGGTAAGCAAATTGAAGTGGGTCAAGGGTGTCTGGAAGCAAGACGTCTGTGTCTGCAATGTGGCTGGTTTTCCCTTTGTAGTCCGTGATTGTCTGTAGACCCTGCCACATACGTCTCGTGTCTATGCCGCTGAATTGCGACTCCACTTTGTCTCTGTACCCAACGTTTTGCCTGTTTGATTGCCTTACGGAGGGAATAACTACACTGTTTATATTCGGCCATATTCCCAGTCACCTTGCCATGGTTAAATGCGGTGGTTCGCGCTTTCAGTTTTGCGTGAATGCTGCCATCTATCCACAGTTTCTGGTTCGGTTTTAAGTCACAGTGGGTACAACATCTCCTATACACTTCCTGATGATATCAGTCACCGTATCAGTGTATTCATCAATGTTATTCTCGGAGGCTACCCGGAACATATCCCAGTCCGCGTGATCAAAACAATCATGAAGCATGGATTCCGATTGGTCAGACCAGTGTTGAATAGTCCTTAGCACGGGTACTTCCTGTTTGAGTTTATGCCTATACGTAGGGAGGAGCAAAATGTGGTCGTGATCATATTTTCCGAAAGGAGGGCGGGGGAGGGTCTTGTAGGCATCCTAGAAGTTGGAGTAGCAGTGGTCGAGTGTTTTAGCAGCACGAGTACTACAGTCAATGTGTTGATAGAACTTCGGTAGCATTTTCCTCAAATTTGCTTTGTTAAAATCCCCAGCTACAATAAATGTGGCCTCAGAATTTGTGGTTTCCAGTTTGCATAAAGTCTAGTGAAGTTCGAGGGCCATTGTGGTATCGGCTTAAGGGGGAATATTCACAGCTGTGACTATAACCAAACCTCTTGGCAGGTGATACGGTCAGCATTTGATTGTATTCTACAGTAGGTCGGGTGAACAAAAGGACTTGACTTCCTGTATGTTATTACAATCACACCATGAGTAGTTAATCATGAAACATACACCCCCGCCCTTCTTCTTTCCGGAGAGATCTTTATTCCTGTCTGCGCGATTAACTGAGAACCCAACTGGCTGTACTGTCTCAGACAGTATAACCCGAGAGAGCCATGTTTCCGTGAAACACAGTATGTTACAATCCCTGATGTCTCTCTGGAAGGAAATCCTCTCCCTGAACTTAGCAAGTAATATACTCGGAAGTAGTGGATGATGTGTGCGCCTCCTGAGTCGGACTAGAAATCCACTCCTAATACCTCTTCTCCGCCAGCGGTGTTTTGGGTCATCCTCTGGAATCAGTTAAATTGCCCTGGGGGATACGAACAAAGGATCCGATTTGGGAAAGCCGTATTCCTGGTCGTAATGCTGGTAATGGTGGTGAGTTACGGCCACTCTGATATCCAAAAGTTCTTCCAGGCTGTATGTAATAACACAAAAAAATGTCTGGGCTAATAATGTAAGAAATAATACATAAAAAAATGAAATACTGCAAAGTTGCCTAGGGGCTAGAAGTACGGCTGCCCTATCGATCGCTGCCATTTTCTCAAACCACTAGATGTTAATTTTTGCAACGATGGGGCACACAGTTTAGACTACATTATCAACACTGGCCAAGGCTTAAAGCCTGCATACACACAAACTCACTTCCTCGACAACAGCTCTGCTCTGTGAAGCGCATGAAGTATGAATGCTCGGACTTCTGCGGAGGCCGCATTGCAGTAAATGCTGTACGGCCACTGCAGACGTCGGATTGACCATGCAAAGCCTTTTATGTTGATGATGGCCAAAGACAGATCAACATGCTCGAAAACAAATTAATGCTTTACACAACATTGTGGGCGGAATTGTATATGACGTGTGTGTTTTGACAAAGAACATATTGCCCCATCTACATCAACCTGCATGTGAATAACAGGTCATGAACTGCATACAACACAACCTTCACACTGTAAATAAAACAGTGATGTTGCTTTAAAGGCCACTGCACATCACATCACTCAGTTACCCTTTGACCCTTTAGATCAGTGAGCCTCTCACACCTAACAGGTAGGAAATACAGTCACTCAAGTCTGCAAGCTGTGGCAGCAGGAGTGGGCCTTTGTACGTTTCAGAGAATCAAACCATCTGTTAACACTTCATTTGAACTGTACATCATAACAGCGTCATAATATTACATAATAAAAGTAATAAGTCAAGATATCATTTGTCATGTCATGTTTATAGTATGACACTGATGTACAGTTAAAATGAAGCGTTACCCTGTCTTTTTAGCTTTCATGTCAGCTTAATCGAAATGGCATCATCCATGTCCTATCTATAACTATTGAAGAACACAGACTTAATGTGAACAAACATGTTATAGGCCTACTGGCCTAGTTAACACTACGGAGAACCCACCCGATGGTGAGGCCTAGTGCGGCCAGGCTGAAGAAGGTGCCGTAGTACTTGAGGAACTCCCTGGACCAGGCTATCTGCATGGCCATCTGTCTCTCTCTCATCTGATTCTGCATCAGGATCTGTCTCTCCATCTGGGGTCGGGCAGGAAGGTCAGAAACACACTCCGTCAGAGCTAAGAGCGAGCAAAACTGGTTGCAATGACATCATTATGACGTTACACTCAGTAAAAATACGTTTTGTTAAGCAGCAGAACTGAGCAGGCAAAACTGGCTGCATTATGATGTAAAGGAAGTTTTGCAGCAGAATATGTCTGGTTGCTAAGAATACATATTTTGGGTTGTAATTTGGCTTTCTGCTGCAGCAAAACTTTGATTTCAAGGTACAGACCCTGTAAATGAATAGATTATAGCTAATGTATACATCTCTTTAACACAGATCTCAGAGTTAAGAAACATTTATGCACACTGTGGCTCTACTGGTGTGACTTTACCTATGGGGGATTGTGCCTCCCAGACAAGAGATGTAATAACAGTGGGATGGCTGGGGGTAAGAGTTAGTTGAGAGAGATGGGGTATTAGTGGGGGTCAGAGAAAGAGGGAGAAATATTGATAATCTAGTGACGCAGGACAGGGAGAGTGGAGAGCCTGTGGCAACCACACCCCAGGCTTGAACTGTGGAGTCACTCACCACCACCAGTCACACTTTTGTAAGTAATTATTATGGGCATCATAATTGAATTATGAGATGGGACACTACAGTGCATTCGGAAAGTAATCAGACCCCTTGACTTTTTCCATATTTTGTTACGTTACAGCCTTATTCTAAAATAAAATAAAAAAATTCCCTCAATCTATACACAATAACCTATAATAACAAAGCAAAAACAGGTTTTATTTTTTGCGTGCAAATGTATAAAATATCACATTTACATAAGTATTCAGACCCTTTACTCAGCACTTTGTTAAAGCACCTTTGGCAGCGATTACAGCCTTGAGTCTTCTTGGGTATGACGCTACAAGCTTGGCGCACCTGTATTTGGGGAGTTTCTCTCCTTCTTCTCTGCAGATCCTCTCAAGCTCTGTCAGGTTGGATGGGTAGCGTCGCTGCACAGCTATTTTCAGGTCTCCCCAGAGATGTTCAATCGGGTTCAAGTCCGGGCTCTGGCTGGGCCACTCAAGGACATTCAGAGACTTACCCCAAAGCCACTCTTGCGTTGTCTTGGCTGTGTGCTTAGGGTTGTTGTCCTGTTGGAAGGTGAACCTTCGCCCAGTCTGAGGTCCTGAGTGCTCTGGAGCAGGTTTTCATCAAGGATCTCTCTGTACTTTGCTCCGGTCATCTTTCCCTCAATCTTGACTAGTCTCCCAGTCCCTGCCACTGAAAAACACCACAGCATGGTGATGTCATCACCATTCTTAACCGTATGGATGGTGTCAGGTTTCCTCCAGATGTGACGCTTGGTATTCAGGCCAAAGAGTTCCATCTTGGTTTCATCAGACCAGAGAATCTTGTTTCTCATGGTCTGAGAGTCCTTTGGGTGCCCTTTGGTAAACTCCAAGCGGGCTGTCGTGCCTTTTACTGAGGAGTGGCTTCCGTTTGGCCACTCTACCATAAAGACCTGATTGGTGGAGTGCTGCAGAGATGGTTGTCCTTCTGGAAGGTTCTCCCATCGCCACAGAGGAACTCTGGAGCTCTGTCAGAGTGACCATCGGGTTCTTGGTCACCTCCCTGACCAAGGCCCTTCTCCCTCAAATGCTCAGTATGGCCGAGCGGCCAGCAATAGAAATAGTCTTGGTGGTTACAAACTTCTACAATTTAAGAATGATGGAGGCCACTGTGTTCTTGGGGACCTTCAAAGCAGAAATATGTTGGTACCCTTCCCCAGATCAGTGCCTCGAAACAATCCTGTCTCGGAGCTCGGACAATTCCTTCGACCTCATGGCTTGGTTTTTGCTTTGACATGCCAACTGTGCGAACTTATATTGACAGGTGCGTGTGCCTTTCTAAATCATGTCCATCGAAACAGGATGCACCGGAGCTCAATTTCGAGTCTCAAAGCAAAAGATCTGAATACTTATGTAAATAAGGTATTGTTTTTTATTTGCAAAAAAAAATCTAAAAACCTTTTTTCGCTTTGTCATTATGGGGTATTGTGTGTAGATTGATGAGGGAAAACATTTATTTAATCCATTTCAGAATAAGGCTGTAACGTAACAAAATGTGGAAAAAGTGAAGGGGTCTGAATACTTTCCGAATGCACTGTATGTAGCTTGCCCATGATGTAGGCCTACTGTATCAGAGTAATTGACCTCACAATAAGCCAGATTCGAGTAACACATTGTGGTGATGAAACTTGATGCAGCAGCCGAGGAACAATCAATTGGAAATGGACAGCTCATGGATATGATAAAGGCTCTGAGACACATTCAGGGTGGATGAGAAAGCTTGCTATTTTTCTTTTGTCACATGTGTGAATATTAAAACAGACAAACAGACAACACATTCTTAAAAAATGGCTGTTAATATCACAGTTGGCCTTTAAACACATTCTCCTCACATCCTTTGAGGATGGTCAGACTCCTTTGATTCAGTTCTGAGACATACGCACTGATGACGGGATCACTCGACCACTAGCTCCGTCACACTTTTCTTCCGAGGTGAACCCTCTGTTGGGTCAAGTAGGCTTTTTGTCTATGCTCTTTCCTGTTTTCTGCAAAGACAGTCACAATCCTCTACGGCCGCCATTATCATTAGGAGAAGAGAATACAGAACTAATGGCGTTTTGTATGACAGCTCTTTATTTTCTTAAGTCTTGTGTCAAAAGATGAAACTTGCTTTATGAAATATGTAGATACTGTAGATTGTGAGGCTGGTGGTTGATTAGGTTGGAAAATACAAAAATATTCAAATGGCATTCAACTATGCATACAGTGCCTTGAGAAAGTAGTCATACCTCAAATTACTCCACATTTGGATTAAATAAATATTTGTTTTTTTCTCACCCATCTGCACACAATACCCCATGACAAAGTGAAGACATCTTTTTAGAATTGTTAGCAAATGTATTGAAAATTAAATACAGAAATATCTCATTTAGTTTTCACACCCCTGAGTCAATACATGTTAGAATAACCTTTGGAAATTACAGCTGTGAGTCCTTCTGGGTAAGTCTCTAAGAGCTTTGCACACATGGATTGTACAATAGTTGCATTTTATTATTTTTTTTAATCTTTCAAGCTCTGTCAAGTTGGTTGCTGATCAATGCTAGACAGACATTTTCAAGCAGATTTAAGACAAAACTGTAACTAGGTCACTCAGGAACATTCAATGTTATCCTGGTAAGCAACTCCATTGTATATTTGGCCTTTTGTTGTAGGTTATTGTCCTGCTGAAAGGTGAATTTGTCTCCCAGTATCTGTTGGAAAGGAGACTGAAGCAGGTTTTACTCTTGCCTGTGGTTAGCTCTATTCCGCTTCTTTTTATAATAAAAAAACTCCCAAGTCCACGCCGATGACAAGCATACCCATAACATGATGCACCCACCACCATGCTTGAAAATATGAAGAGTGGTACTCAGTGATGTGTTTGCCCCAAACACACCGCTTTATAGACAAGCACTAAGCTCATGATGGCACCGGTGGGTAGGGCTGCCGTCTTATTGGCCCTCAACCAATCATGGCGATTTGTTTTTTTGCGTTGTTCGTAACTTGTTTTGTACATAATGTTGCTGCTACCGTCTCTTATGACCGAAAAGAGCTTCTAAACATCACAACTGGGATTGCTCACCTCAAACTGGACGAAGAGTTTTTCTTCAATGAGTCAGCGCGAGGGATATACTGTTGACACCCGACCAGGCCCCGATCCCTGTGATTCCGAGGCAAAAGATCAGGGTGCCTTGTGAGGACCAGGCGACGAGTGGATGAACGATGACATTAAGAACATAGAGCTGGCGGGTTATACACTATCGGCAAGAAGAACAGCAGCCTCTGGTAAGACACGGGGCGGGGGCCAATGCATTTATGTAAACAACAGTTGGTGCACGATATCTGAGGAAGTCTCAAAGTTTTGCTCGCCTGAGGTGGAGTATCTTATGATCTTATGATAAGCTGCAGACCTCACTATTAACGCAGAGAGTTTATCCGTTTTTTTTGTAGCTGTCTATATATCACCACAGAGCGAGGTTGGAACTAAAACCGCACTAAATGAGCTGTATTCCAACATAAGAAAACAGGAAAACGCTCATCCAGAGGCGGCGTCCCTGACTTTAATGCAGGGAAACAAATCAGTTTTACCGAATTTCTATCAACACGTTAAATGTGCAGCCAGAGGTAAAACAATTCTAGACCACCTCTACTCCACACACAGAGACGCGTACAAAGCTCTCCCTCGCACTCTGACCATAACTCTATCCTCCTGATTCCTGCTTACAAGCTAAAATTTAAGCAGGAAGCACCAGTGACTCGGTCTATAAAAAAGTGGTCAGATGAAGCAGATGCTAAACTACAGGACTGTTTTGCTAGCACAGACTGGAATATGTTCCGGGATTGGCATTGAGATTGAGGAGTACACCACATCAATCACTGGCTTTATCAATAAGTGCATCGAGGACGTTGTCCCCACAGTGACTGTACGTACATACCCCAACCAGAAGCCATGGATTACAGGCAACATTCACACTGAGCTAAAGGGTAGAGCTGCCACTTTCAAGGAGCGGGACTCTAACCTAGAAGCCTATAAGAAATCCGCTCGTCGGATGTGGCAGGGCTTGCAAACTATTACAGACTACAAAGGGAAACGCAGCCGAGAGCTGCCCAGTGACACGAGCCTACCAGACGAGCTAAATAACTTCTATGCTTGCTTCAAGGCAAGTAATGCGCTGACCACTGGCAAGTGTCTTCACTGATATTTTCAACCTCTCCCTGTCTGAGTCTGTAATACCAACATGTTTCAAGCAGACCCCCATAGTCCCTGTGCCAAAGAACACTAAGGTAACCTGCCTAAATGACTACCGACCCGTAGCACTCACGTCTGTAGCCATGAAATGCTTTGAAAGGCTGGTCATGGCTCACATCAACACCATTATCCCAGAAACCCTAGACCCACTCCAATAGTAAAAATAAAAACCCTTGAGTAGGTGTTCTAAAACTTTTGACTGGTCGTGTACATGTTTCAAGCAGACCACCATAGTCCCTGTGCCTAAGAAAGCGAAGGTAACCTGCCTAAATGTCTACTGCCCCGTAGCACTCACATCGGTAGCAATACAGTGCTTTGAAGGGCTGGTCATGGCTCACATCAACACCATTATCCCAGAAACCCTAGACCCACTCCAATTTGCATATCGCCCTAACAGATCCACAGATGATGCCATCTCTATTGCACTCCACACTGCCCTTTTCCACCTGGACAAAAGGAACACCTTTGTGAGAATGCTATTCATTGACTACAGCTCAGCGTTCAACACCATAGTGCCCTCAAAACTCATCACTAAGGACCCTGGGACTAAACAGCTCCCTCTGCAACTGGATCCTGGACTTCCTGATGGGCCGCCCCCAGGTGGTAAGGGTAGGTAACAACACATCCACCACGCTGATCCTCAACACGGGGGCCCCTCAGGGGTGCATGCTCAGTCCCCTCCTGTACTCCCTGTTCACTTATGACTGCACGGCCAGGCACAACTCCAACACCATCATTAAGTTTGCTGATGACACAACAGTGGTAGGCCTGATCACTGACAATGATGAGACAGCCTAGAGGGAGGAGGTCAGAGACCTTACCATGTGGTGCAAGGACAACAACCTCTCCCTCAACGTGATCAAGACAAAGGAGATGATTGTGGACTACAGGAAAAAAAGGACAGAGCACTCCCCCATTCTCATCGACGGGCTGTAGTGCAGGTTGAGTGCTTCAAGTTCCTTGACGTCCACATCAACAACAAATTAACATGGTCCAAGCACACCAAGACAGTCGTGAAGAGGGCACGACAAAACCTATTCCACCTCAGGAGACTGAAAAGATTTGGCATGGGTCCTCAGATCCTCAAAATATTTTACAGCTAAACCATCGAGGGCATCCTGACGGGTTGCATCCCTGCCTGGTCTGGCAACTGCTTGGCCACTGACCGCAAGGCACTACAGAGGGTAGTGCGTATGGCCCGGTACCTCACCGGTGCCAAGCTTCCTGTCATCCAGGACCTCTATACCAGGCGGTGTCAGAGGAAGACCCTACAACAACAAAAAAAGACTCCAGCCACCCTAGTCATAGACTGTTCTCTCTGCTCCCGCACGGCAAGCGGTACCGGGGCGCCAAGTCTAGGTCCAAGAGGCTTCTAAACAGCATATATACCCAAGCCATAAGACTCCTGAAAGAGCTAATCAAATGGCTACCCAGACTATTTGCACTCCCCACGCTGCTACTTCTCTCTGTTATTATCTATACATAGCCACTTTTAACAACCCTACCTGCATGTACATAATTATCTCAATTACCTCGACACCGGTGTCCCCACACATTGACACATTGACTCTGCAACGGTACCCCCTGTATATAGCCCCACTATTGTTATTCATTGCTGGTCTTTAATTCTTTGTTTTTCTTATCTCTTAATTATTATTTTTTAGGTATTTTCTTAACTGCATCGTTGGTTCAGGACTTGTAGAGTAAGCATTTCACTAAGGTCTACATCTGTTGTATTCCACGCATGTGACAAATACAATTTTATTTTATTCGAGGACATAAACGTGAATTTGCCTTTTTTCTTTGCAGTTTTACTTAAGTGCCTTATTGCAAACAAGAGGCATATTTTGGAATATTTTGAATTCTGTACATGCTTCCATCTTTTCACTCTGTCATTTAGGTTAGTATTGTGGAATAATTACAATGTTGTTGATCCATCCTCAGTTTTTCTCTTTTCACAGCCATTAAACTCTTAACTGTTTTAAAGTCACCATTGGCCTCATGGTGAAATCCCTGAGCGGTTTCCTTCCTCTCCGGAAACTGAGTTAGGCAGGACGCCTGTATCTTTGTAGTGACTGGGTGTATTGATACACCATCCAAAGTGTAATTAATAACTTCATCATACTCCTGAACTTATTTAGGCTTGCCATAGTAAAGGGGGTTGAATACAAATATATATTTTTTGTATTAATTTGTAAAAATGTCTAAAAACATAATTCCACTTTGACATTATGGGTTATTGTGGGTTATTGCCAGGGACACAAAATCTCAATTGAATCCAATTTTAAATTCAGGCTGTAACACAACAAAATGTGTAAAAAGTCAAGGGGTGTGGATACTTTCTTCAGGCACTGTATACAGGGATCCGGAACTATTGACACCCTTGATAAAGATGAGCAAAAAATACTGTATTAAATTATTAAAATACTGAGCTGTATTGTATACAAAAAATGTTGGGGGGGTGAAATTATACTATTTTATACTACTTCATTTTGGAGAACACATTGGGAGGGATCTTAAGACCAAGTGGGTGGCTTTTTAAAACGTTATTGGATTCCTCATGTCTTACTCATTTGTTAGGAAGAACTATAATCCAAATAAATTACAAATGGCCAATTTGGGTGCAGTCAATTAGCTTATTTTCTCAGAAATCAAATTATATTTCAACAAAATAATGTTTCAGGAATGCTAATCTTATCGGTTTCTAACTACAGAAACGATTTCAGAACAATCTTATGGTGGGTGTCAAAATCCTCTTGTGCTTTTTGAGGTGGAGTGACTCCCATGTCATAAAACAGTTAAGAAAAAGGCTCTGCCATTATCCTCGCATGGTGAGGAATTGAAATGTATTGAAAACAGGGGGTGTCAATCATTTGAAAAAATATATTACTTGTTTAACAAAATATATTTCTGAGCAATTGTATTAGCATAAAATAATAGAATTGTAAAACATTTGAGCATACAATAAAGCTCTGAATTAGATTTTTTTTGTTGCTAATTTGTATCAAGGGTGTCAATAATTTCGGACCCCACTGTAAAAAGGACATAAATTATAGTATGTCATGTGACGATGATTTATGACAATTATATTTTGGGGTCAATTGTGGCAACACATTGAATATTGGAACGGTAAGTGGGCCAGACTTGACAGAGCACTAGACAACATGTTGAAGAACATATAATGAAGAAAATCACTGACTGATTGTCTGAACATTTAGGCATGGTTAAAAAACAAGCTCAATGGCGATCTCCATTGAAAGTAATTTCTAGTGTAGGACTAGGCTTAATCTAGTCCAGACAATTGTTAGATTCAGAGATTTCAAATGGAATTTCATAACATGAAAAGCTTTACATTTCTGCAAACAACAAATGGTGATGTTTCGTCCACTCTTTCTCATGTGGTGATCTGAATGACAAGAGGTAGAGTGAGACTGATTGGCTCGATTTGAGACTCATTAGTCATTACTCAATTGATTTTAGAGTCACACAACCCATTCTGAAGAGGGCACATGACCAATTAATCATGAAAGCCATTGTGTCCTCAGGAAGCATCATGTCTGCCTGATTGCCCGAGTGTCATTAATGCCATTAACAGAGTGCTGTTAACTCAGAGAGTTGTTGATCCTGACTGGAAAGATGGCAGCATGAATAGAGCATGGAGGAGACGGAGGTGTTGTGACGTGAGAAGAGGGGAGCTCATCGATGGTTCTAGCCCGAATATATCACCTCCTCTGTCCAGTCAGGAGGCCTCTCACTGGGCTGGGTCACAGAGTAGAAAGTGAAGAGTAATCCAGTGAAGTTGTCCTTAATGGCATCCTAATAATAAATAATTTGGATTTATATAGCGCTTTTCTACCAACTGAGGTACTCCTAGTGCTTTACATCATAAGGTAGAAACTCACCTCATTCACCACCAATGTGCGGCCCCCACCTGGGTGATGCACGCCGATCATTTTTGAGCCAGAACGCTCACCACACATCAGCTATCTGGTAGAGAGGTGAGGAGTGATACGCCAATTAGAAATGAGGGGGATGATTAGGTGGCCATGATGGAATGGGGCCAGGTTGGGAATTTTTCCAGGACACCAGGGTTAACCATCAGGCAGGTGGGGAATTCTCATCTGCAGTATTTTAAATGGGCTTGACACTTTAGACTGTATGGAAGCAGAACCCCCCCCAAAAAGGAAACACCACAGAGGAAAGATGTTCAGTTAAGATAAAGTATAGTGTATTTTAAAGGCTTATTTCCGGCAGTGTGTAATGTATTTTCATTAGGTCCATGTAAGGTTGTGGGCCCACTTAACTGTTTATCTACCTCAGAGTGCAAAAGGGGGTCATCAGAGCATTCTGGCAGATAGGAAAGATTTTTCCTGTGTATACCACATTAATAACATTGGTGTCTGAATAAGGCATTAGGCCAATGTTTTGTAGGACTTTGATTGCATGGGGCTATACCAAATCCCTGCAGCCAAGACATAGGCCTATGAAGAACCTTTACCTTTGTCAACTCAAGCCTTAACTCAAAGTCATGCTCAAATAGAGCTGGACGTCACAGACACATTTCCTTTCCGGACTCTGTTCTGAATAGTCATATAGGGGTTAGGGATCGGGAGGCAGGGGAAGTCAGGAGGCGTGGGGAAGTCGAGGGAGGAGGAGTATGGAGGTGACGAAGCGGATATTAATCTATGGAGGAAGTGACAAAGCTCATTCACAAAGCTCATTGTTTCCCTGCGTGACGATATGTGAGATAAAACCTTATCACAATCAAAAAGTTATATCTCCTAACTAGACTCAACACACTGACATTTCCTAAAGGCCGAGTGGAGGGTTGTTTTTGACCGAGCAGTAAACCAAACGGAAACAATGGAGACCTTCTCCATTTTTTTATTTTAGCTTTATTTACTAGGAAGTCAGTTAAGAACAAGTTATTATTGTCAATGACGACAGATTTTTACTTTGTCAGCTCGGGGAATCGACCTTGCAACCTTCCGGTTACAAGTCCAACGCTCTAACCGCTAGGCTAGATGCCGCCCCAGGTCAAGACAAGTTTCTAAAGCAACTTTTATTTTTAGAGTGTGTTGAGTCTAGTTAGGAGATATAACTTTTTGATTGTGATAAGGTTTTATCTCACATATCGTCACGAAGGGAAACAATGAGCTTTGTGAAAGACCAGACAGTGGGGGTGAATGACAGTCTTAAAAGACTAAATTATGAGAGCAATAATTATCTAGATTCAATGCTGTTCCACCTTCCTCATAACATCAGGCCACACACACACACACCCCTATAATTTGAGGGCTATTTTTCACATATTTTGATAATGATTAATTAAAAATGTCATAGCCATCAATCATGCATGACACACCATAAAAACGGACCATTTAATAATCAAATCATTGACAAAAACATAAAACGTTTTTGAGATTCCACTACAATGACCATTGACGTAGGTTTGACATCTTAATGCAAGAGAGAGTGAGAAGGAATATGCTAGATACACCAACTATCCTTTTAAAATTGCCAGGCCGATTCCATTCATTACCAAGTATCAGATAGTAATTTACATAGACAAGGAGATGGCTACAGTACAGTAATGTTGTTCTATTTCTAGGTGATTGATTCTGTTCTCACATTACCTTTAAGAATGTAAAAAAAAAAATCTAGTCACAGTAATGTCGCCAGAGCATTAGGCACATGATAACACAATGGCGTGGGTTACAGTATGTATTTTTACAATGATGATGATGTCTGGCGTTAATAAGTTTGTCACCATCTATGGGCACTTGTCTGATAATGACATTTGTTTTGCTACAAACAAAGATCACAAGTGCTGATTGCCTAAAATAAATACAGAATGTATTGTTCCACAAAATGGAGGGGAAAAAAAGCTTTTTATCTTGTTGCAAAAAAGCCACCTCTAACGATTGCAATAAAATCGTTGTTTTACAACCTGATTAAACTAGCCCCCAGAGGATGGAAGCGCCTCACTTCATCTTAGAGACTGCGTTGCTGTGATATACTAGAATCTAGGGGAAACTACTGAGCACAAATAAAATGTGTGCTACTCAGTTGGCAAAACTCGTTTGAATGACGTCTTTACAACCAGAAACCTGGCAAAACTGGTTGAGAAGATGCCATTACAACCGTTGTAATGACGTCATTTCAACCAGTTTTGCCCAGTTTTACCCACTGGGTAGTCAGGCACACCTGAAACGTCTATACCTTTCCTCCTCCAAGATACAGAAATAATGGCCACAAATTGTATAGGTTTATATACGAATCTTTGTAATGGCTTTTGCATTTGTGAAGACATAATAACAGACCAGGGGTGTAAGCACTTTGAGCCATATACCCTTTTCTAACGTCAATAAGGCAGTGGTTCTCAAATTTCTCCTGGGGACCCGCACCTGTTCCATGCATTTGATCTATTCTAAAGCTAGCACAGCTGATTCAACTTGTCAACTAATCATCAAGCCCTTGACTAACACCATGCCCAAACTGGACACAAATTGATTTTGTCCCCCCACACCAAACACGACACGCAGGTTGAAATATCAAAACAAACTCTGAACCAATTATATTAATTTGGGGACAGGTTGAAAAGCATTAAACATGTATGGCAATTTAGCTAGCTAGCTTGCAGTTGCTAGCTAATTTGTCCTATTTAGCTAGCTTGCTGTTGCTAGCCAATTTGTCCTGGGACATAAACGTTGAGTTGTTATTTTACCTGAAATGCACAAGGTCCTCTACTCTGACAATTAATCCACACATAAAACGGTCAACCGAATCGTTTCTAGTCTTCTCTCCTTCCAGGCTTTTTCTTCTTTGGACTTTATATGGCGATTGGCATCCAATTTTCATAATAAGGTGTATTACCACGACCGGCCGACCTCAGTTCATCTTTCAATCACCCACGTGGGTATAACCAATGAGGAGATTGCACGTGGGTATATGCTTCTAAAAGCCAATGAGGAGATGGGAGAGGCAGGACTTGCATCGATTTCCGGCGTCACAAATATAAGCAACTTCTATTTTAGCGCTTGGCAATGCAGACGCTCGTTTGCGCACGCGAGCAGTGTGGGTGTAATGATTGAATAACATGTATGTGTAAATTTACTTTGCAACGCTCGCGCACGCGACGCGTCCGGTATGGGTAGCGTGTAAGTGAATCAGGTGAGCTAGTTCAGGGCTACAACAAAATTGTGAATCTTCTGGGGGTGCCGAGGAGAGGTTTGAGATCCACTGCAATAGGGGGCAATCAGTGGTAAAAGTGGTTGAGTAGCCTACTACGTCAAATCAATTAACTAAATAACACATCAAACATTAAATTGATTATAAACTGCTATATCCCTATTTCAGGTAAGTCTAATGTTAAGGTTATTTTTTTTTGACACCACACTCCGAGGGCCCTCACCTCCTCCCTGTAGGCCGTCTCGTCGTTGTTGGTAATCAAGCCTACCACTGTAGTGCCGTCAGCAAACTTGATGATTGAGTTGGATGCGTGCTTGGCCACGCAGTCATCCTGTACTCCCTGTTTACCCATGACTGCGTGGCCAAGCACGCATCCAACTCAATCATTAAGTTTGCTGGCGACACTACATCTCCTTTGTTTTGTTGACGTTGAGTGAGAGGTTATTTTCCTGACACCACACTCCAAGGGCCCTCACCTCCTCCCTGTAGGCTGTCTCGTCGTTGTTGGTAATCAAGCCTACCACTGTAGCAAACTTGATGATTGAGTGGTAGGCTTGATTACCAACAACGACGACAGCCTACAGGGAGGAGGTGAGGGCCCTTGGAGTGTGGTGTCAGGAAAATAACCTCTCACTCAACGTCAACAAAACAAAGGAGATGATCGTGGACTTCAGGAAACAGGAGAGGGAGGACCCCCCTATCCACATCGACGGGACAGTAGTGGAGAAGGTGGAAAGTTTTAAAGTTCCTCGGCGTACACATCACAGACAAACTGAAATGGTCCACCCACACAGACAGCGTGGTGAAGAAGGCGCAACAGCACCTCTTCAACCTCAGGAGGCTGAAGATATTCGGCTTGTCACCAAAAACACTCACAAACCTCTACAGATGCACAATCGAGAGCATCCTGTCGGGCTGTATCACCGCCTGGTACGGCAACTGCTCCGCTCACAACCGTAAGGCTCTCCAGAGGGTAGTGAGGACTGCACAACGCATCACCGGGGGTAAACTACCTGCCCTCCAAGACACCTACACCACCCGATGTCACAGGAAGGCCAAAAAGATCATCAAGGACAACAACCACCCGAGCCACTGCCTGTTCACCCCGCTATCATCCAGAAGGCGAGGTCAGTACAGGTGCATCAAAGCTGGGACCGAGAGACTGAAAAACAGCTTCTATCTCAAGGCCATCAGACTGTTAAACAGCCATCACTAACATTGAGTGGCTGCTGCCAACATACTGACTTAAATCTCTAGCCACTTTAAATAATAGGAATTGGATGTAACAAATGTATCACTAGCCACTTTAAACAATTTTGTATATAATGTTTACATATCCGACATTACTCATATCAAATGTATACACTGTACTCTAAACCATCAACTGAATCTTGCCTATGCCGTTCGGCCATCGACTCAAATCTCTAGCCACTTTAATAATTATAATTGGATGAAATAAATGTGTCACTAGCCACTTTAAACGATGCCATTTATATAATGTTTACATATCCTATAATAATCATCTCATATGTATATACTGTACTCCATACCATCCACTGCATCTTGACTACGCCGGTCAGCCATCGCTCATCCATATATTTATATGTACATACTCGTATTCATTCCTTTACTCTTGTGTGTATAAGGTAGTTGTTGTGAATTTGTTAGATTACTTGTTAGATACTACTGCATGGTCGGAACTAGAAGCACAAGCATTTCACTACACTCGCATTAACATCTGCTAACCATGTGTATGTGACAAATAAAATTTGATGTTGAGGCCATGGAAATGTAACCAGACATAATATATATTTACCTTATTTTGAAAAGCCCACCCCATGTTCTATCTATGGCCCTGGCGCTGGAACCACAATTCTTATGGGCCCTTGCATATGAAATGTTTTTCAATTCATTGGCCTACATAATGGTAACTTCAATCATCTCCTTGGCTTTCAACTGGTGAGATATGATGAGGTAGTCTAATTCAGGGGTTCGCAAACTTCAGGGGGAAGGGAAACCACTGGTCTAATTGACAAGTTTTTATTTGAACCTTTATTTAACTAGGCAAATCAGTTAAGAACAAATTCTTATTTACAACACAAGTGTGGCATCATAAGCTATATTTTTTGGGCTGTATTTACTGCTATGTGCGGCACTGCCTCCTATAAGTAGGGAGACTTTTAACATCTTAGATCATGTAAATATTCTCAGAATAATGACCATAATTATTTATAATGTTAACATATTTTTACTGGTACATATGACCGCATGTCAGTAGAGATGATTCAGACTTCTCTGTATAATCTGTACAAGTGTATTACACCACCCTCTCACATGGGGAAATTCATTGGAATCTTTGGTAGGCTATGTATAAGCATCTCACCTGGAGCCGTGCGTTGTGCAGCATGAACTCCTGCTGCTTCTTGAAGTTCTGGTCCATTGATTTAGACAGCATAAAACCCATGGTGCTGGTTTAGATGATAAAATGAAGCCCCGTGTTATGAGATAACGCGAGGGTCAGTGCCCTGGGTTTATCCTGGCCTGGAAAAACTCAGGGCCCTATTAAAGTAAGATGTGCATACTACTGTAGGTGGCTGGACCACCAACAAAAACAATGAGGATTTCTATGGTAGCAACTGCTGCTAGCTAAACAATATATGTAGCTATAGAGCACTGCTCAATGAATGACATTTCGTGGGCGCAAAAATGCGTGTTAAATTGATAGCTAGCTAAAACTGTTATTAAACGTGTATACCTGTGACACTCGAAGCTTGCTAACAGTAAGGGGCTAGCTAGTGGTGCATTGAATCATTATTAGCTAACGTTAGCTAAGGCGGCTAGCTACTAGTAGTAGTTGTCGCGTTAAGGCAAACGGTTTCCACATTTGAAATTATTGCGTGCTGTATTGAAAAGCCACTTCGATTCGCCGTGGCGGTGAAAAACATACCTTTTGCTTTATGTCACTATTCTATGAATGTATTTATTTAGCTAGCTAGCTAGTTATGATTCGTGTGTGCTGCTTCGCTAAAGTTTCACAAGTTCTATGCGCATGCTCATGGACGCAAGCATGCGCTGGCCACAACGCCCGGGCGTCTCTCTCATTGGTCAGAGTTTTGACATTGAAGGGACTTTGTTTTACGCTGTCCGGAGATGAACCGGGGGAAAGCCCGAACGCCGGGAGGGAGGAGAAGGCAACGTGATGCATCGCCCAGAAACATACAGTCCTTTAGCATAAAATATGATCGTTATTGATGAAGGTCAGATCAAATTTTAGCACCAGTTTATGCAGAAATGCAGGTAATTCCAAAGGGTTCACATACCTGTTCTTGCCACTGTATCTGTTTTCGAGTGCACTTGAAATATTCCTCATGCCATACGATTTACCTTGATCGTTTGAAGAGGTCACTCCGTTTAGCCAAGGTATTGAAAGCTAGCCAATGCTACAGTTTGACTAGCCTAGCCAGCTACTGTAAATGTCCATTTTGTATTTCATTAGCTAGCTCTCTCTCTGTCAGTGAATTCACATTTTTAATCATGTTTTGTTATGTCTTATTTCAAGTAATTAGCTGCAGGCTTAAATAAACATTTAATTATATACTTTGCATAGAAACCCAAATAAAAGCATGTAGATAGAAAGATGTGTGTGTCATGTAGGCTAGAATGGAGGTTTAAAAATGACAGCTGCATATGCTCCAATACATATGGCATAGCCTACTATACACATTTTTAACCAGGCAAGTCAGTAAAGAACAAATTCTTATTTACAATGACAGCCTAACCCTGATGACGCTGGGCCAATTTTGCTCCACCCCATGGGACTCCCAATCACGGGCAGTTGTGATACAGCCTGGAATCAAACCAGGGTCTGTAGTGAAGCCTCTAGCACTGAGATGCAGTGCCTTTGACCGCTGCGCCACTCGGGAGCCCAGAACATAACGGATACCTTGAAATACAAACTTCTCTAAAAACAGTTGTAGAATTGCACAATGTGCTTTGCAATAAGATAACCAGTTTGATTTCTAAACCAGATGAGTTCTCAAATAGCAGGTAACCTAGCGAGATCCTATTGGCGGGTTCTAGCATGAATTTGCATATCTCCGCTAGGGATTGCCTACTCTGTGAAGTGCGCGGGTGCCATAATTCAATTCGCCCTTGCTCACCTAAACAACGCCATTTTTAGAAATTTTGGCAAAGGACAAAGTCTACAAAACGCAGTCCACTCTGTTACAGATAATAGTTTTGGGAACAGAAAACTGTTTGGAGATAAAATGTTTCGTCGATGAGTAAAATTGCAGAATGTCGGCCAAAATCCATCTTTCGCCATCTTCTCCCACTGCCAGCCACTGGGCTTCCTTTCATCACCATATATGGTAGTGAGTGGAAACGCCGACCGAACGCTTCACATGTATACATCCGGGGAAATGTCTGGCTCATTGTTCTGTGGTTGCGTCACTTCCTAGCGAGTTAACCAACTTCAGCTAACTGTCACGTCAAACATTGAACCTGGAATGACAGTACACTAGCTGCTTTTTCGTTTGTTTATACTTTTTTTCGATCGGCATTTACTTGGATATGTCCGTGACAGTGACATTGATGCGAAAAAGTTGTCTCGTCTGGGCAACTGTTCACCATATTTATGGGACTACGGAGATTGAAATTGAAACATTGTTTCCGAGGTCAGACAGGCAGACAGCGAGGCCTATATTAACCCCTCCTTTACCGAAGGAAATGCTAGGCTCGAAGCAAGGAGAAATAATGTGCGAGTTGAGATAAATACAAGAGACAATTCGGACAGCAACATGAACATGATATTCTTATGGAGGTCCAGTGTTCATTTTTAGATGGAAGTGTTAGCAGGCATAGGTTTGTCTGTTACAGCAAGGCTTGGAACAATGCTCGTCCAATCAGCATCCAGGATCCAAACAACCCGTTTTATAATGTAAATTTCATGCATGTACATTTATTGAGTATGGAGACAAATAACAAAAGGTGTCTCAGGCAATCAAGGTACAGTGCATTCTGGAATGTATTCAGACCCCTTTACTTTTTCCACATTTTGTTACATTACAGCCTTATTCTAAAATTGATTAAATTGTTTTTTTCCTCCCTCATCTACACACAATACTCCACAATGACAAAGCAAAAACAGGTTTTTAAGACAGTTTTGCAAATTTATTACAAATAAAAAATCTGAAATATCACATTTTCATAAGTATTTAGACCCTTTACTCAATACTTTGTTGAAGCACCTTTGGCAGCGTTTACAGCCTTGACTCTTCTTGGGTAATTATTCTACAAGCTTGATACACCTGTATTTAAAGAGTTTCTCCCATTCTTCTCTGAAGCTCTGTCAGGTTGGATGGGGAGCGTCGCTGCACAGCTATTTTCAGGTCTCTCCAGAGATGTTAGATCGGGTTCAAGTCCGGGCTCTGGCTGGGCCACTCAAGGACATTCAGAGTCTTGTCCCGAAGCCACTCCTGCGTTGCCTTGACAATGACACAAAGAACACAGCCCTGTCGGAAGGTGAACCTTAACACCAGTCTGACGTCCTGAGCGCTCTGGAGCAGGTTCTCATCAAGGATCTCTCTACTTTGCTCCGTTCATCTTTCCCTCGATCCAGTCCCTGCCGCTGAAAACATCCCCACAGCATGATGCTGCCACCACCATGCTTCACCGTAGGGATGGTGCCAGGTTTACTCCAGATGTTACGCTTGGCATTCAGGCCAAATAGTTCAATCTTGGTTTCATCAGACCAGAGAATCTTGTTTCTCATGGTTTGAGATTCTTTAGGTGCCTCCAAGCGGGCTGTCATGTGCCTTTTACTTAGGGGGGCTTCCGTCTGGCCACTCTACAATAAAGGCCCGATTGGTGGAATGCTGCAGAGATGGTTGTCCTTCTGGAAGGTTCTCCCATTTCCACAGGGGAACTCTGGAGCTCTGTCAGAGTGACCATTGGGTTCTTGGTCACCTCCCTGACCAAGGCCCTTCTCCCTCGATTGCTCTGTTTGGCCGGGCAGCTAGCTCTAGGAATGGTCTTGGTGGTTCCAAACTTCTTCCATTTAATAATGATGAAGGACACTGTGTTCTTGGGGACCTTCAATGCTGCAGACATTTTTTGGTACCTTTCCCCAGATCTGCCTCGGAGCTCTATGGATAATTCCTTCGACCTCAAGGCTTGGTTTTTGCTCTGATTTGCACTGTCAACTGTGGGACCTTATATAGACAGGTGAGTGCCTATCCAAATAATGTCCAATAAATTGAATTTACCACAGGTGGACTCTAATCGAGTTGTAGAAACATCTCAAGGATGATCAATGGAAACAGGATGCACTTGAGCTCAATTTCGAGTCTCATAGCAAAGGATCTGAACACTTATGTAAATAAGGTATCTGTTTTTTTGATGAATTTGCAAAAATGTCTAAACCTGTTTTTGCTTTTTAATTATGGGGTAGTGTGTGTAGATTGAGGACGTTTTTGTATTAATCCATTTTAGAATAAGGATGTAACGTAACAAAATTTAGAAAAAGTCAAGGGTCTGAATACTTTCCGAATGCACTGTATATCAAGTGCCATGGAGGGCACGATCTTACAATGTTGCAGTCGAGAAATGAGCGCTTTACCATTTATGCCAAAAGCCTGGGCCTCTGATGGAGACTGTAGAACTGTCATCAATGCATACTTCAATATTCCCCCTTCTCTCGTTGTGTGCCCAGGTCCCATAGGCGTATCGAAAGGATCCCACCGTGGTCACCAATGTAGAGAGACAAGGGCCTTAACAGAATGCAATTTAAAGCTTGTGTGGTCCAGAGATGAGAACACTGGGCTCCTGACAGGGAGAATAGAATTATCCCCACTGCATGTTACAATAGTAAAATAATATGTTTGTCATCTGTTAAACTGATTCTACATAGAATTTAGTCTTTGAGATGATCAAACAAGCACGTGTATCTATATTGGGTGTTTTTCAACTCTAAAATGCACTAGACTGTGTAAGACAAAATCCACAAAGAAAAGACAACAGGCAAATGCATATGTGGTCCTAATGCCTAAATAGTGACGGCAGGGCTAGTTCAAACTGCAGTAGGATGGTTCTCCTCACAGGTGAGTGAATCAGCCCATGCTTGGTGAATAGCACTTGGTTGATATCTGGGAACAGGACACGGGAGAGCTGAATAGATAACACAAGACAAAGGTGAGAGACAAGAATTAATCAAATAAATCATCAATGTAGCTTGTGAGCTAGAAAATGAACATCCTGACAGTCTGAGGCAGGCTGCACTGCTTTCATCCTACTACTGATGGGGATGTGTAATTTCATATTTGACAGTATGAATGAAATTAGTGGGTCATGCCTTGATGACTTAGATCTACACTACTTGTCCTATTCATGGCTAATTTAGGAAAGGGACCATCTTAGCTAGCTGGCTAGCTAGCCACCAGAGGGCAACAACACAACGAGATGCAACTTAAAGTTTTTTGTCAATTACGTTTCTGTCTCTTCTTACTGTACTGTCTTTGATAGTAGCGGGAATAGTTTTGATTGGTTTACAGGTTAATACTCGGCGGCGTTTGCCTGTCCAGCCACATACAGTATTTTGAAAAAGTGTGCAAGAATTGACAATTCCAACAAACGGAAATGTTTATAAATAAATATGCACTATATATATAAAAACTTAAGCAGATAGCTCGATACGGCCCACCTGAGTTATAATAAGAACGGGCCCTCCTATAGAGGAAGGTTCATAGGGATATTCAGATAGTTTTGGTTGAGGAAATAGCGCCCACTAGTGAAGATTCTATTATATTGTGTTCATGATGACGTTACTGTTTTAGACGAAGGAAAATGTATCTCCAGTCTCATACAATTAGGATGCATTTGTGAAGGGAGGGTCGTTACGGTTATTGTCGTTTAGGTTAATGAGTAACTTTGACAATAAACAACGAAATTGGGCAGGGTGTTCCTTTGTAATAGGTTCTTTTGGCTCACTGCCTGTTCAGGCTATTTATAGTAGACTGCTGGACTTGGCCCTTCACTGTAAATTCAGAATCCTTCCTTGTAAAGGGAAGAAGGGATTTGATCATAGTTACTAGGCTACTCGCCAACTTTGTGTTCAGCCAAGTGATCGCATTTAACATGCACAGTCACTATCAGGAAGCTGCATGGTTTGGGGGGAGGAGAATTACAGTACGGGAAGCTGATTGGAATATAAATTCTGTGCTACAAAACATATGTTACAGCTGTGATATGATTATGAAAGCGCCTCTGAAGGAACAAGGAATACTTATGTTAAGGTAGAAGACTGAATGTACTGCATTTAGTGAGTGCTGCACTTCGTTTTGTTTGTATGTTTGGCTTAGTTGCTTTAATTTTAAAATGTGATGATAGATTATGCAGTCTCTGTTGAGATGCTTCTAAAGTTATCTTTTAAGTGTATGCAAGTAGGGTAATAATGGTCTAGCATATTTTTTTATCCATTATTTTTTGTTCTTTTACTCAAAGACGTTCCAAAATCCACTATTCTCGGGTTAAATACAGTAACTTGCTCATTGAATGGCCCATAATAACCTCTCTCCACTGTAGCAGAAATGCTATTGTTATGTTTCAATATCCCCTCTGTTCTGCACAGATATTTTTCATGTTTTTATACATATATATTTTACATGGTATATTATTGTGCTGTGATTTAGTCCTCCAAATGGATGATCTCATCCAGATTTTATATATATATTATTTATATTTTAGGTCAATTGTTTTATTATATGTTCAAGCAAAAGGCAGAATAAATCAATGAACAAATAACAATTAGATTGTCAGCACACCCCAACAGATCTTTGAACGTGGGTTTATTGTGTTGGTTTAAAAGTTGAGTTTATGCAATTCACTAAGCTGTACTGAGCCTGATGTGTTCCGTTTGTTTACATCCACTATTCTTGACCAGGTGTGTGCGTGTGTGCGGGCACGTTGACTCAAACCAGTATGGTCTAATCATGAGGTTGTCTGTCAAGTGACTGTGCATGAAATGTTTCCAACATAACAAGAGATTAATTAATACAGTGCATTCAGAAAGTATTCAGACCCCTTGACGTTTTACAAATTTTGCTACGTTATAGCCTTATTCTAAAATTGATTAAATACAAATTTTTCTCATCAATCTACACACAATACCCCATAATGACAAAGTGAAAACAGGTTTTTAGAAATGTTATAAAATCAAAAACAGAAATACCTTATTTACATAAGTATTCAGACCCTTTGCTATGAGACTCGAAATTGAGCTCAGGTGCATCCTGTTTCCATTGATCATCCTTGAGATGTTTCTACAACTTGATTGGAATCCACCTGTGGAAAATTCAATTGATTGGACATGATTTGGAAAGGCACACACCTGTCTATATAAGGTCCCACAGTTGACAGTGCATGTCAGAGCAAAAACCTAAGCCATGAGGTTGAAGGAATTGTCCATAGAGCTCCGAGACAGGATCGTGTCGAGGCAGAGATCTGGGGAAGGGTACCAAAAATGTCTGCAGCATTGAAGGTCCCCAAGAACACAGTGGCCTCCATCATCCTTAAATGGACGAAGTTTGGAACCATCAAGACTCTTCGTAGAGTTGGCTGCCCTGACAAACTGAGCAATTGGGGGAGAATGGCCTTGGTCAGGGGAGGTGACCAAGAACCCAATGGTCACTCTGACAGAGCTCCAGAGTTCCTCTGTGAAGATGGGAGAACCTTCCAGATAGACAGCCATCTCTGCAGCGCTCCACCAATCAGGCCTTTATGGTAGAGTGGCCAGACGGAAGGCACATGACGGCCCACTTGGAGTTTGCCAAAAGGCACCTAAAGGACTCTGACCATGGGAAACAAGATTCTCTGGTCTGATGAAACCAATGCCAAGCGTCACGTCTGGAGGGAACCTTGCACCATCCCTACAGTAAAGCATGGTGGTGGCAGCATCATGCTGTGGGGATGTTTGTCATTATGGGGTATTGTGTATAGATTGAGGGAAAAAGACGATTTAATCTATTTTAGAATAAGGCTGTAACGTAACAAAATGTGGAAAAGTCAAGGGGTCTGAATACTTTCCGAATGCACTGTAGGCCCATATTCTTTTTCCTTTGGGTCACCAGTTGCTGCCTCGCTAGAGAACAAGCTCAGACCAGCCTTATAAAGATGTAGAATCTTCATTTGATCACTCTTGTTTCTGAGCATTTTCCTGCTCAGCAGGAAATGCAAACTTGTAGTGTATTTCAGTTTTTAAAAGGCTTCTAAAGCTTGTAATTTTCACTTTGGAATTTCAGACTTTATTTGCCCTAACGAAAAACGTATCAACCCCTACAAAAATGTCCATTCATTACAATCCACATAATAATTCACATTTCCTGTTGCTGCAGGATTATTTTCCTGCTGTAACAAACTGACTCAAATGAAGGTCCTACATCTGTACAGTAGTTTAGTGTGTTCTATTTAAATGGACTGACTCATAATTCCACTTGCAAAAGGATGTGGTTGCAACATTTAAAATGTTTTCTTTCTTCTCTAGTTAGAATGGAGCAGGCCTTTCTTTTGGTTTTACAAGTAGTCTTATGGCCCACTCTTGCAGGTATGTTATTGATGTTTTTAAGTACTCAATGCAATACAATACAATACAATAGAGCCCCCTCACATCTCTCGTTGTCTCTTTCCACACAGCCTTGTTCACAGTGGAGGTGGACAGTCCATTCCACGTGGCAGAGTTCCGCGGTGATGTCACCATGGGTTGCAGGTTCCAACCTGGGGGCCAGGGCCCAAACCTGTCAGTGATATGGCATCGCATCTGGCCTCTTCCAGTTGTGGAGGTGTACAGACTGGAGAACAGACAGGAAGACCTCACTTCCCAGAATCTCCAGTACCGTGGCAGGGTACGATTGGTGACGGAGGAGATGACCAATGGGTGGGCCAAGCTAGAAGTGTCCATGCTGAGGATCAATGACTCTGGGACCTACCAATGCCTCGTGAAAATGGTGGGAGCTGATTACAAACAGACAAAGTTGACTGTTAAAGGTCAGTCATGAATCTGTCAGTGTAACAGAACATTACTCTAAGGCTAATTCTAATTTCCAGTCTTTCAGTATTGAGTAATAAACTTTAAAATAATTGTGGTAACACTTTTAGTTGCTCGTAAACCTATGTAGTAACGCTGTAATCACACTTTATATTATCATGTTGTTACATAGTAACCTTTTTACATTCCTCTACCCTTTAGCCTCCTATAAAACTATTGTTAAAAGCATGAAGAGAAGTAGGGCAGATAAGGTAGAGCTGGTCTGTGAGTCTGAGGGCTATCCTCTGGCCTCTATGACCTGGAAAGACAGGAGTCTCAGGAACATCAAGTCCAACGACACTAGTGTTAGAACTCCAGACCAGCTTTTCCAAGTCACCAGCAAGATAACAGTGAAATCCTCTGACAAAAACAACTACACCTGTGCCTTGGTGGAGGAAGGGGAGGCTCCAAAGGGTCCATCAGCCAGGTTTGACATCCCAGGTATGAAGTGCATTTGATAATGTTTGATAACACTTTATTTGAAAGGGTACCTCAATAAGGACTTCATAACACATTCTTAACTCCTACATAACGCATTAATAAGCTGCTCGTGCACTGCTTATACATGTGCTACGAAGTCCTTATGTAGGTACCCTTCAAAATGTGTTACCCCTGTTTTTTATTTCACTTGCAATATATGGCCTCACGCCTCTTGCTTGACACGGATACCCCACAAACGAGACCCTGTGACATTGTACTGACTGCACAAGGTAATGGAAACTAGGAGGTTATGGTGAGCCCTACACTATTTCTTACATTGAGTGTAGATGTGTTGTTGATTTTAAAAGGTGCTATAAACAGGCGCATTCCTCAATGATCGTGGCGTCAAAGCGTAAGTGTCTGTAATATTCACCCTTCCATTCAACCAAACCCATTGTAGGAGTTACAAGTCAATGTGGGAGGAAATGGGCTTTGAAGATGGTCATGGAGATAGTGGAGATCAAGTGCGTCCATCTTACCATGACAACAACATTTAATCCGTTTTCCGACCCGTCTGAACTACTGGTGGTCATTGCTGGTTAAGATTTGGGGAAGTTCTGTTCGCACCGGCGTATCTGGGGTAATATCGGGTTATTTCCAAAATGCTTGCTTGTGTTTTGAACTTAGGCAACTTCTTGTTATGTATTATGTGTTACATCAGCTATATATATATATTTGGTGATGCAAAATAACATTGTTAGCCTCTCCTCAATCTTTTTTCCTCACAGATGAGATAGACCTACCAGCAATTCATAGTAAACCTGACACCCTTTCTATTGCATTGGGCTCATCACTGACAGTGGCCATGATCATTGCTGCTGCCGTCTTTGGTTATCGCAGATGGAGAGGTAACTTTTCTGCTGTTCTTACTCCGGGTTTCCTACAAAGAGTTTCCACAGTTTGTTGGTTTACTGAGATCGAGATGTACTGTAACCTCTAAAGGTCTAGAGGTGCTGTTGAGGCCAGAATAATAAATGAGATGGTGTTTTTCTGACTTGTGATCTTGTGACAATGACTTAGCATGTGAGAACATGTGTGCACGTTCTAAACCTATCCTAACTGCTGCGTGTGAAAACAACCCCAACCCCAGCAGACACGATTTCTGTTTATGTGTCAGGGGGATTTTACATGTAAAATCATGTGGGTGGTTTCTCAATATAGGCCTAGTCATTCATTATATTTAGAATAGTCCCCTATCAATCTTTTGGTTAATTTTTTACGGTATTGCATAGTATTTTGAGAAGACTGCGAGTTAGAAAGAGGAAAGTCCCAAACTGCTTTTGACAGTAAATACTAGACAGTGACAAATGCAGTTACTACTTAGTAAGTAATAACCGTAGTAGGCACAGCAAAATATCTCTTGCAACATGGAAGGGAACGGAATATAAAGCAGGGTATAATGTACAATAGTTTATCTTTCTGCTCACAGGAAGGCCCAGAGATCCCAGCAACCCAAGCACTAACACCCTCCTAGGCTCAGCAGAGATGGGACCTGGACCGCTTTAATGTCCAGCAGCTTCAACTGGCCCTGGTAATAAACTGTCAGAGGGTCACACAGATGACCTGTTCCAGGAGGCAATAGAGAAGGAGAATGTCAGGACTGTGCTGAAGCTCCTCACTGAGACTGAGACTGAGACTGAGACTGTAAACTGTGTGCAAAGGACCGAGAACCCAAAGACTCATGCACACACATACATTAATCATGTTACATTTACTGATACCTCAAGAACTTGTTTTACGTTTTTATATTAACAACACATTTCACAATTGTTTTGATAACAACAAACCGCTGATAATGTGCTTATACCCAGTGGCGATCTTAGCATGTAAATCTTGGTGGGGCAAATGCCACTTTTTTTTTTTTAATGCATGCCAGCAAAGCCACTACTATACACAAAACTCAACAATGCATTAGTTGCACAATAACAGTGACAAACGGGGCCTACATAAAGCTGTCCCGACAGCAGAGCTTTGCTTTCAGCACCAAGGAGTGAATCCTTACCACCGCTACAGCTGGCTATCAGTGGAGCCTCGTCTGGCAGCGAAACAGTTCATTCAGCCCCATTTACTGACTTTTTAAAACCATAGCTGATATGGCTGACTTGCTTAAACAAATGTGGTGTCTACTCACTCCTTGTGGATTTGTGTAAGTCGATAAGAACCTCATTGTCCTTTAAAAGTAATGAACTCCAACATGAGTTTAGAATTTTGAACCATACACAAACATTATTACGTTTAGGTTAAGTAAATTCATAATGTTTGTTCTTATCATTAACACTTAATTCTAAGTGCAAGCAAACAAGCTGCGACGAGGTAGGCCTATTAGTTTAGGTCAAGCAAACGAGCTGCGACGAGGTAGGCCTATTAGTTTAGGTCAAGCAAACGAGTTGCGACGAGGTAGGCCTATTAGTTTAGGTCAAGCAAACGAGCTGTGACGAGGTAGGCCTATTAGTTTAGGTCAAGCAAACGAGCTGTGACGAGGTAGGCCTATTAGTTCAGGTCAAGCAAACGAGCTGTGACGAGGTAGGCCTATTAGTTCAGGTCAAGCAAACGAGCTGTGACGAGGTAGGCCTATTAGTTTAGGTCAAGCAAACGAGCTGTGACGAGGTAGGCCTATTAGTTCAGGTCAAGCAAACGAGCTGTGACGAGGTAGGCCTATTAGTTTAGGTCAAGCAAACGAGCTGCGACGAGGTAGGCCTATTAGTTCAGGTCAAGCAAACGAGCTGTGACGAGGTAGGCCTATTAGTTCAGCACTTTCAAAATGGACACCAACAGAAATTCAGATAGAGAGAGAGATGCGGTTAGCCTACCATTTGAAGTATTTTATTAGGCCTATGTGGTCTAAAAAGGAAGGAAAATACAATTTATGAGGATCCACTTGTATAGACAATATACTGACACACAGATAGCGTAAACAACCCTTGCAAGATATACTGGAAATGCATGAACTTTTTGTTGAAAACAAATATTTGAATGGGAAGAGACTGTCACTGGCAAACATGTTTACAGACCAAATAACATTCTATAGTATCCCCTCCTTATGAAGAAAAGCACATGAGCTAATTTATTCAGCAGCAAACAAGATGTTTTTGGACTCACAATTGTTGTGCTATGCTCACTTGAACAGGAAGGTGGCGCAGTGTTCCTTCTTGTGGGCAAATTTTGTCATCAAATGTGCTTTCAAGACAACTGGGAACTCTGAAAAAAGCAAGGTTGAATCATGACGTCAGTGATCTTCAGGTCGGAGCTCTAGTTCCCGGCTTGGAATTCTGAGTTGGATGACCGTTCCCAATCTGAGCATGTTTATTTCTAAGTTTCCAGTTGTTTTGAACGCGGCAGAAGTCATGCTGGATTGACAGCATGGCCAATACATTCAACCTTTTCTGGCCCATGGTGTTGCGAGTCAATGTTTATCCTTTTAAGCTTGGAAAAGACACCATTTCAGACAGACGTTTCAAATCCTTAAACCCAGACTTGGACCATACACCCTGTCCACTGAATAGCAGGCAGGGGAAGCAAAATAGTGATTGCTATGCAATGCTTGCAGTTAGCCACTGATTCCTTCCCAACCACTCATTGTTGAATTTGCGATTTCCGACTTGTTGTATAATGTTCGGGGCGGCAGGTAGCCTAGTGGTTAGAGCGTTGGACTTGTAACCGGAGGGCTGCAAGTTCAAATCCCCGAGCTGACAAGGTAAAAAATCTGTCGTTCTGCCCTGAACAAGGCAGTTAACCCACTGTTCCCGGGCGCCAAGACGTGGATGTCGATTAAAAGGCAGCCCCCCGCACCTCTCTGATTCAGAGGGGTTGGGTTAAATGCGGAAGACACATTTCGGTTGAAGGCATTCTGTTGTACAACTGACTAATAATGGTGACTTTGACTTTTGACTTTGACTTTGACTTTATGTTCATGTCCAATGGCCGATGAGCACCGATACCTTTTTATCTATAATTTCTCTTCATATGACAAGGATTGAAAAGGATTTGCCAGTAGATTGTCGAAGTGATTCATGATGATGACTGCTTGTCTAGCAACTAGCTTAGATTTTGAAAGTAACATCAGTCCAATCAAAGCTACGGTAGATATAACGTGATTTGACGTCATTTTATCTGTGGCCAATGACCTTGAGCCTTCTTGGATGGGCACTTCTAATGTAAATCCATGGCAGCACCCAAGGGGGCTAGAACTGCCTAGCTCTCCCTGTAGATTCTGCGGTGACGTAGTGTCCCCATGAGTGACAGAACACTGAACCAATCACGGCGCAACTAGAGAACATTACCAATGCCTATTCTCTGTATATTCCTCTGGCTGCCCCTCCACCATAGAAAGCACTGAGCTAGGCTGAAACACCTGAATTTTGGAGCTGCCTTACTCAAGAAAGAGACCATGTTTGTATGCTGTTTTATTAACTCTGTGACATGAATTAATGCCAAAATAATATTTTTTTTGCTTAACAGGTGGGGCTCAAAACAGGTGGGGCTCTGCCCCCTCCTGCCCTGAATGACGGGCCGCCACTGCTTATACCACATTTACTTGCTGTATATGCTGTACCTTTACTATGTATAATACAGAGATAATAACATATAACATGTTTATACAGAGATGTCCCATGTTGGGGGATGTTATTGGAAAAACAGTTCACCTCCATGCTCACCATGAAACTCCAGAAAGCAAATGAGTGATTTCAGCCACAGTTTTAGTATTGCTCGTATTAATGCAGTTATTTACAGCACCTCTAGGATTTTATGCTGTTTGATGCTTATTATGAGTCTAACCATTTGCTGACCACACAGTTTCATTTTCAGTCCAATGTACAATTTCCTGTAAAACAAACTGTCTCAAGACAGCTGTGCTAAAGCCAGGAAATGTTTCCCACAAAATGAAACACTCAGTCATCAACAACTGATACATGATGTGCCTTGTTAAGTGTTTGCCATTTGTGACAGTCTATGCTTTGTTACACAAGGAAATAGACAATGATTTCCCAGTATCTCCACCCTGTGAGGATCTTTTCCTTATTGATGTGTCTTACCTCAGATATCAATGTATTTCTTCTGTTGTCCCCAATTGATCTATTGTTCTACCATGGTGTTAAATAACATAAGCCATTAGTTTGGATGGGCATTTTTCTTCTGTGGATAATCATAAGGATCACAATTAAAATGCTCTCTTTCCTCTGCATTTCAATCAAATGAAACAGTGTGTGCAGTGAATCACTGGTCAACATGCTCTGTTGTTGCATTAAACGAACAACCAAAGCGTCATTATCCTTCTGAAAAGTCTGGTGGTTTCCAGTGCCTCTGACCTCCACTGTGTAGAGCACCCATTAGTGGTCATTACTCATTATTACAATGCTCAGCTCAAAATGGGAGTCAAGCCTGGGCTTCTGAGGCTAGAAGAAATCAGGAGTTATTTTTGTAATGTACAGTTGAAGTCGGAAGTTTACATACACTTAGGTTGGAGTCATTAAAGCAAATTGTTCAACCACTCCACAAATTTCTTGTTAACAAACTATAGTTTTGGCAAGTCAGTTAGGACATCTACTTTGTGCATGACACAAGTAATTTTTCCAACGATTGTTTACAGACAGATTATTTAACTTATAATTCACTGTTTCACAATTCCAGTGGGTCAGACGTTTACATACACTAAGTTGACTGTGCCTTTAAACAGCTTTGAAAATTCCAGAGAATGATGTCATGGCTCTAGAAGCTTCTGATAGGCTAATTGATATCATTTGAGTCAATTAGAGGTGTACCTGTGGATGTATTTCAAGGCTTACCTTCAAACTCAGTGCCTCTTTGCTTGACATCATGGGAAAATCTAAAGAAATTAGCCAAGACCTCAGAAGAAAAAAAATTGTAGACCTCCACAAGTCTGGTTCATCCTTGGGAGCAATTTCCAAATGCCTGAAGGTACAACGTTCATCTGTTCAAACAATAGTATGCAAGTATAAACCCCATGGGACCACGAAGCTGTCATACCGCTCAGGGATGACAGCTGCGAAAAGTGCAAATCAATCCCAGAACAACAGCCAAGGATCTTGTGAAGATCCTGGAGGAAACAGGTACAAAAGTATCTATATCCACAGTAAAACGAGTCCTATATCGACATAACCTGAAAGGCCGCACAGCAAGGAAGAAGCCACTGCTCCAAAACCGCCATAAAAAAGCCAGACTATGGTTTGTAACTGCACATGGGGACAAAGATTGTACTTTTTGGAGAAATGTCCTCTGGTTTGATGAAACAAAAATAGAACTGTTTGGCCATAATGATCATCGTTATGTCTGGAGGAAAAAGGGGGAGGCTTGCAAGCCGAAGAACACCATCCAAACCGTGAAGCACGGGGGTGGCGGCATCATGTTGTGGGGGTGCTTTGCTGCAGGAGGGACTGGTTCACTTCACAAAATAGATGGCATCATGAGGTAGGTATATTATGTGGATATATTGAAGCAACATCTCAAGACACCAGTCAGGAAGTTAAAGCTTGGTCGCAAATGGACAATGACCCCAAGCATACTTCCAAAGTTGTGGCAAAATGGCTTAAGGACAACAAAGTCAAGGTATTGGAGTGGCCATTACAAAGTCCTGACCTCAATCATATAGAACATTTGTGGGCTGAACTTAAAAAGCGTGTGTGAGCAAGGAAACCTACAAACCTGACTCAGTTACACCAGCTCTGTCAGGAGGAATGGGCCAAAATTAACCCAACTTATTGTGGGAAGCTTGTAGAAGGCTACCTGAAACGTTTGACCCAAGTTAAACAATTTAAAGGCAATGCTACCAAATACTAATTGAGTGTATGTAAACTTCTGACCCACTGGGAATGTGATGAAAGAAATAAAAGCTGAAAGAAATCATTCTCTCTACTATTATTCTGACATTTCACATTCTTAAAATAAAGTGGTGATCCTAACTGACCTAAAACTGGGAATTTTTACTAGTATTAAATGTCAGGAATTGTGGAAAAACTGAGTTTAAATGTATTTGGCTAAGGTGTATGTAAACTTCCGACTTCAACTGTATGTGGTGTTTGTGAATAAATGCCTGGCATCATCACATAAGAGCTTGGTATGCAGGAAGCCCATATGCCAGCAATGTAACAAATGGATACATGAGTCATCAGATCTAATCTAAAATACATATATGATCTATTTTATGTTTTGTACACGTCTGTAGCGTCCGAACTGTTTGGGCTACAAACCCCACTATGGAAAGGGGAGTCTGTCACGATCGTCTACAGAAACGGACCACGGCACTTTTAATAACAGTGAAACTTCCAAAATTAACAAAGAACAAACGATCGTAAGACTACGTGTAGCGCACAGGCACTCACAAAAACAAACATTCACATTAAATGGGAGCGGGCACTGGAAACCAGGACAACAGGAGAGGATATTTGTTAAGTACTGGACAGCTTTGTGACATCAAATGGACTTTGGTGGTCAAGATATGTTGGTATTTGCTCCCGACGCCACTTGGGTACACTGCAGCATCCACCAAGAGGCTCTTGCTGCCAAGGATATGCCTTACAGCTTGAAAGATGTTTTAGACACTACAGTTAAAATGGTTAACTTTGTTAAAGCAAGGCCCCTGAACTCGTGTGTATTTTCTGCACTATGCAATGATATGGGCAGCGACCATGTAACGCTTTTACAACATACAGAAGTGTGCTGGTTATCAAGGGGCAAAGTATTTTTTTTAAATTGAGATACGAGCTTAAAGTCTTCTTTACTGAAGATAATTTTGACTTGTCTGACCGCTTGCACAATGACGAGTTTCTCACACGACTGGCCTATCTGGGTGATATTTTTTCTCGCCTGAATGATCTGAATCTAGGATTACAGGGACTCTCCACAACTATATTCAATGTGCGGGACAAAATTGAGGCTATGATTAAGAAGTTGGAGCTCTTCTCTGTCTGCATTAACAAGGACAACACACAGGTCTTTCCATCATTGTATGATTTTTTTGTGTGCAAATGAACTCAAGCTTACGGACAATGTCAAATGTGATATAGCGAAGCACCTGAGTGAGTTGGGTGCACAATTACGCAAGTACTTTCCCGAAACGGATGACACAAACAACTGGATTCGTTATCCATTTCATGCCCTGCCTCCAGTCCACTTACCGATATCTGAACAAGAGAGCTTCACCGAAATTGCAACAAGCGGTTCTGTGAAAATGTAATTCAATCAGAAGCCACTGCCAGATTTCTGGATTGGGCTGCGCTCAGAGTATCCTGCCTTAGCAAATCACGCTGTTAAGACACTGATGCCCTTTGCAACCACGTACCTAAGTGAGAGTGGATTCTCGGCCCTCACTAGCATGACAACTAAATACAGGCACATACTGTGTGTGGAAAATGATTTAAGACTGAGACTCTCTCCAATACAACCCAACATTGCAGAGTTATTTGCATCTTTTCAAGCATACCCTTCTCATTAACCTGTGGTGAGTTATTCACAATTTTCGATGAACAAATAAGGTTTTATATGTAAGATGGCTAAATAAAGAGCAAAACTATTGATTATTATTAGTTGTGTCCTGGTCCTATAAGAGCTCTTTGTCACTTCCCACGAGCCGGGTTGTGACAAACTCACACTCATTCTTATGTTTAATAAATGTATCGTATGGTGTGTGTGTGACAGACTTACAATGATGGCAAAAAACAACATTTAAGAGTGCGCTGTCCCTGAAAATGTCAGTACCATGGTGATAAAGGCCTAATTCACAAATTTTGTGGGGATCGATTTGTCCTTCATGTTGGATAAAAAAGGTCACCATATCATGGGAAAGCATGTAGTTTATTAGGCTACAGATTATTATGATGAACTTCACAGGGTGGTGAAAGTGCAAGGTGATGAGCTTGATGCTCCTTTCAATCAATATCGAGGGTCTTGTTCTGGTAACCGAGCCCCACATTTTTATCAACAATTGTTTAGTTTTTTTGTAAATTGGGTTGCCTGTTTTGCATGTTATTTTGTCATTAATATGCGTCACTCCCAAGTGGAGCAGCGCTCTAAGGCACTGCATCTCAGTGCTAGAGGCGTCACTACAGACCCTGGTTTGATTCCAGGCTGTATAACAACAGGCTGTGATTTGGAGTCCCAAGGGCGGCGCACAATTGGCCCAGTGTCGTCCGGGTTAGAGTTTGGCCGGGGTAGGCCGTCAATGTAAATAAGAATTTGTTCTTAACTAACTTGCCTATTTAAATAATACATATTTTGAGTTAATTCTATGAGGAATTAGGGTGTGCAGTTTATTTTACATACAAGGGAAGGGTCATGTGAAAATACTTTCAACGTTGAGGTGGAGTGCAAATGTTTTCATGACACCTTGAGTTGGGGTTTCCAACACGCTCTAGCAATATCCACATATTACCATCAGAGAGCAGCAATGAGCCATTCAAATGTGAAGTTCACGAGAAAATGAAGTCAGATGTCAACATCTCGTTGGACGCAAACTTCACACCGGGCGGGGGGACCTAAGTGAAGTAGCCACAATAAGGATTAGCCACAATAGTGGAATTTACGGACTTCAAAATAAAAGTTCCTCCTTAAAAGTGATGCAAATGGCTACAACTAGTGCAATCGTGTCATTTGGACTAGATAATCGTAAATAAATTCAACAAAAGACAATAGTTCATTTGCAAATTTTATTTGACAAAAATATTTCAAATCGCACTGGGTGTATTAGACTTCAGAATTGCATTGGGGGCATACTTATATTCCACTATACAGCCTTACCTATGGATTGTTGATCAATGAACTGGGGTATCAGCGAACTCAGTGACACCCGCAGAACACAACTGTGAAGAATTTACACCAGAATTTGCATCGTAGCTCAAAGTGCGGATTCTGAAAGCACTGTGAAATGTAGTTTAGTTTTAGTTTATTAATTCAACCATTAAAAAAAACAAGCACACATAACTTGAAAAAGCCATACATGCACATTAGTAAAATCATCGAGGATAACACAAAATAAAGTCTGGGACTTATTTCCATTGTGGTCCTTTTGAGACAAGATTTCTAGGCAAGAACGAGCACAGTTGAACACAGTATGACAGCGAGATAATAAAACATAAAAACAAAGAGGGAAATCTATTTCAACATTGCAGTTACATCATAGGGCACATGCATATGGGCACAGCAGACATCCATTTTACTTTTTTTAAAAAAAATTTATTTTAAAGCTGCCCAGAGAAGACATTGTTTTTATGGACAGAGGCAACTCATTCCATTCTGAGGCTCCAGTATACAAGAAAGTACTTTTCCCAGCATTACTCCTGAACCTGTATAGGCACACATCAGCAACACCTGATCTGGGGCTGTGATTGTGTGCATCCCTAATATGGGGAAAGTAATCAGTTAGATATCGGAGTGCAGAACCATAAATACTCCTGTAAATACCAAACCCAGTCTAATCTGAAACACCCTAGCCTCAACAGACAGCCAGTTGAGTTCCTGAAAGCAGCTCCTACCTATGTGAGTACTTGGACTTACCTTCCATAATACCCTGATCAGCTTATTCTGGACTATCTGGAGCTTCCCCTTCAGAAGCTTAGATAAGCACCCAAACGAGGAAGTACTAGCGTAGTCAAAATGGCATTGAATGAGGGCAGTGGCTAGCCCTCTCATGGAGTCCTTATTAAGCAGATTGGACTTTCTATCCAAAACGTTAGTCCTGGCATTAACCTTCCCTAGTACTTTAGTGGCCATGCTCACACCTCCCAAGCTTCCATCAAGGATGCATCCCAGGTAGCTAACAGAGGTTTTTGTAGTGAGCCACATTAAGCTAACCAGTCAACCTACTATGTGTATTGGGCATTCATATTGCACTGTACAACCTAACCTATGGATTGTGGATCAATAAAATAGGGTATCAGTCTACTGTGATACCCACAGAACAAGTGTGAAAACTTTAAACATATATTAGCGTCGTAAGGCTGTACAGTGGTTTCAGAGTGCCGCAATAAGAGCTACGACATTCTTATTTGTGTCAAACCTTCACAGTTGTGTTCTGTGGGTGTCACTGAGTAGACTGATACCCTATTTCATTTATCCACAATCCACAGGTAAGGCTGTACAGTGAAATATGAATGTCTAATACGGTTGACTAGTAAGCTTAATGTGGCTGATTTCACAGTGGCTTTAGAGTCCTGCAATATGAGCTAAGACACTAATATTTGTTTAAACTCTTCACAGTTACGTTCTGTGTGTGTCACTGAGTAGACTTTTACCCCATTTCCTTGATCCACAATCCATAGGTAAGGCTGTACAGTGCAATAGGCTGACTGGGGAGGTGATTTCCTACAGTCAAAGTTCCACAATAAGAGCTATGACGCTAATATACTAAACAAAAATATAAACGCAACGTGTAAAGTGTTGATCCCATGTTTCATGAGCTGAAATAAAAGATCCCCGAAATTTTCCACATGCACAAAAAGCTTCTTTCTCTCAAATTTTGTGCACAAATGTGTTTACATCCCTGTTAGTGAGCATTTCTCCGTTGCCAAGATAATCCATCCACCTGACAGGTGTGGCATATCAAGAAGCTGATTAAACAGCATGATCCTTACACAGGTGCATCTTGTGCTGTGGACAATAAAAGGCCACTCTAAGATGTCTCCAGTTGTGAGAGAGCATGCAATTGGCATGCTGACTGCAGGAATGTCCACCAGAGCTGTTGCCAGATAATGTCATGTTAATTTCTTTACCATAAGCGTCGTTTTATAGAATTTGGCAATACATCCAACATCCTGTAACCACGCCAGCCCAGGACCTCCACACCCGGCTTCTTCACCTGCAGGATCATCTGAGACCAGTCACCCGGACAGCTGATGAAACTGAGGAGTATTTATGTCTGTAATAAAGCCCTTTTGTGGGGAAAAACTCATTCTGATTGGGTGGGCCTGGCTCCCAAGTGGGTGAGCCTAAGCCCTCCCATGCCCACCCATGGCTGCGCCCCTGCCCAGTCATGTGAAATCCATGATTAGGCCCTAACTCGTTTATTTCAATTGACTGATTTCCTTATAGAAACTGTAACTCAGTAAAATCATTGAAACTGTTGCATGTTGCGTTTATATTTGTGTTCAGTATGTATGTGCAAACACTTCACAGTTGTGTTCTGTGGGTGTCACTGAGTAGACTGATTGATCCATAATCCATAGGTAAGGCTGTACAATGAAAAATAAGTATTCCCCCCAATGTGTAATACATCCACGGTGCAATTTCAACAGATTTTTAGATTTTTTTTTTCTCCATCAACTTAACTCATTATTGTCTTTTGAATGTATATATCAAATCTCCAACCTTGAGGGACTTTTATTTAGAAGGCGAACCGTAAATTCCAATATTGTGGTTAGTCCTTGTTGTGGCTAGGTTCATTGAGGTGGGCAGAGAGGCATGGGATAGCGAGCTAGAATCGATGAAGATGGCGACAGCGAGAGACACCGGAGATACAATGATTATCGCTAATAAAGATGAGAAATGTTTATTCAGATAGGTGCAGAAAGGACACCTTCGTCGCGAAGAAAGGAGGAATTCGCTCCTACTGTTTGCGTTGAGTTTTTAACTTGAAAGTCCCGTGTGCGCAAGCGATTTGTTTTCAGAGGAGCGCCACAGCTCCACGTCAAGTTAGCAGTGTTGGCTAGCTAGCCTGGTTGGATCTCAGTCGCTTAATGGATTTCTAGGATCTGGACGAGCGTCGTTTGGACTGCAAGTCGATGTTACGACGGATTGAATTTGCTACAAGTGGTTCATGAACCGACTGGACAACGTCGTACATTTTACGTCGGGAACATAAGCCACCCCACCGGCCCGGTGACACGGGAGTGTCGAGTCGGAGTGACTGACCGTCATGTATTTTTTAACTGGCTGGCCCCGGAGGCTACTTTGTCCGCTGAGAAGTGAAGAGGAGCCGTTTCACATTCAGCCCAACTCGCAGAGGTTTTACTTCGCTGTCGTGTCAGAGACTCAGCTAAGCGTCTGGTTCGGTCGGGTAAGCAACGAGTGAATCGCCAGCGAGCTGGGTAACCTGCTACCTAGCTGTTGTTAGCCGGTTAGCTAGTAGCAACGCGAGCTAAGTTTAGTCTGTGCACACTGGTTGCCTCGTCACCGACTTTATCGCGGTGTATTTTCGCTAACCGTCGTGGCTAATCGTTGCGTGGAGAGGGGACTTGGGAGAAAGCATCAGCTGTTTGGCCACAGCAAAAGTACTAGCTGAGCTAACGTTGCACAAATCGTGTATTCAGTCCGGTGTTCTAATAAAGTGTGTACCCAACTAACGTTGCGTTGGCTAGCTAGATGGCGAAGTACACGGAAAATCACATTTGAGTCACTGGCACTAATATGTAATACATTCATGTAGTTTTAATGAGGATTGTGGACGGATGATCTTTTACTGAAATCGCTACTGTCCCGATGGGTTTGGCTAGGCCGGCTTTTGTACGAGTTGCAAAATCAGAGCTAGAATTTGGTATGCTCAGTTCAGCATTAAAAGCGATGTTTATTTGACTCCCCTAACGCCGTATCACATCTCTGGTGCAAATTCCTTCACCGTCACCGGCTGCCCCCATGAAACTATCCTGAGTTAAAGGCGAGAATTGTTATGTATTTAGCTGGGACAGTGTGTAAATGACAGAGTTCCAGGGGATTTGAATACCTCCGTGCGCGTCATTCTTCTTGCAATTCCTCTTATATCATCATGCTACTACAAATATCGCAGTATCCGATATCATCGTTTTACCTTGTTAACGACTGAATATATCCACACTGTGCGATTTCTGTGCTTATTTACGATGTTATAGTCGTATTCCCATTAAATAATTTTAGTATGGGGGGGAAAAAAACAATAAAGGATAAGTTAATGATTTTAGACTTCATTTTCAACATGTTGATGCCGCCTAACTGATAAAACTGCATAGTTTTGAAATGTAATAATCATGCACATCACAAAACATCTTCATGCACTTCACAGTATATCGTCAATGTCAACATCTGCAAATACAGTTATGTCAGCCCAGGTGTAAAATGAGCTCTGCTTCCATGACAAGGCTGCACAGGAGTGTAAAAGCAAGAGTGCTGCAAATACATCAGCAGTGAAATAGAATTGGATGGTTCTGCATTACGTCATTTGTGTATAGTGTAAATCTAGGCCGGTATTTATTTCCCTGTCTTACAGGAACTATCCTCTTTAGCTTCCTGGTTTTTCTTATTTTCTCCAGTGGCCTGAGAACATAAACTGGGAGAAACGGTAGAGAATGTCCAGGAAAGGTCCACACAGGACAGGAATGTGGGTGCTGCTATAACCCTAACTCAACGGCCGGTCCAGGCCCCCCTTTGCCGTCTGTCTGCTCTGCATGCCTTTTAGTGTTTTAAAGCAGCCAGGCATGTCCAGTCCAAGACTCAAGGCCTCTGAAGGTCAGCCAGCCTGACTGAACTAGGCACCGAAGCACAGATCTAGGGCTATCTGATCTATAAATCATGTCTACCTCAACTGCTGGGCATGAACGGATTCCATAATGGATAGTATGTAAAAAAATAAAAAAAGGTAATGTTATCTACAGCTTATAGCTCAAAGATAGTCCCTTTCCCCTAGGAGTTATAGGGTCTGAGCTTGGGACTTTCCTAGTCTCCAAGTTTGATTTCTGCCCCTGGCCCCATAAATGGAACACCTCTTGCACACTTCAGTACTAGTTTCCTTCCTCCTCCTTGGGAGCCGTTTCCCTCCATGGGAAACTCTCCTACTGCCTGCTCCTCCTCTGTCCTCTTGCCAGTTCCTTCCCCCTCCTATCTCTCTGTTTATCAGCCATCTCCTATGACCCCCCCATGACTCCTCTAAAGCCCATGTCTCTAATCCCATCTCTCATCTGCTTGGCTTGCCTGGCCCAAGCAGAAATCCATGTAAGGGAGCAGCTTAGTCATGTAGTCTTGCTGTCACCCTGCCCTGCGCCTTGGATTTTGCACGGGACAATATGTGTGGGAATTAACTAACTGTGGAACTCTAGGAATAGATGGAAGAGGTGGCGGTTGGCAGGCAGGACCAGGTTTGGGAAACACTGTTCTAGACCTCTGGGACCTCTTCAATTGCACAGACTTAGTAGAATGTGTTGTTATAAAGCATATTATATGGGAGGTTTTGTCTGAGTGTCCTTGGTGTTTGGTGTCCAATCACACAATCGCAATTTGGATTTTGAGAACAGCTCTCGGTATCAGTTGACATAAAATGAAAAGACAGTTTAGCGTAAGGCCGTTTGAGGATAGTGACTGAGTGAGGGTTGTTTATTGGTTCAGCATAGGGAGGCTTGTTGGGGCTGATTGAGATGTTCTCTATCATGCGATAATGCATAATTCCCTCAGTAAAGAGGGCAATGAGTGACCAGACCCTGGTATCCAATTGGTAGTTACAGTCTTGTCTCATCGCTGCAACTCCCGTACAGACTCGGGAGAGACGAAGGTCGAGAGCCGTGCGTCCTCCAAAACACAACCCACCCCAGCCGCACTGCTTCTTGACACAATGCCCACTTAACCCAGAAGCCAGCTGCACCAATGTGTCGGAGGAAACACCGTACACCTGGCGACCGTGTCAGCATGCACTGCGCCCGGCCCGCCACAGGAGTCGCTAGTGTCCGATGGGACAAGGACATCCCTGCCGGCCTAACCCGTATGACGCTGGCCCAATTGTGCGCCGGCCCATGGGTCTCCCGGGTCGCGGCCTGGCTGCGACAGAGCCTGGACTCAAACCCAGAATCTCAGATGGCCTTAGACCACTGCGCCACTCAGGAGGCCGAGTTACTCTACCTTCCCACAGAAAGAGGGGTCAACTGAGGTCTCAGTAGTCTGGCTCAGGCATTCCTTTCATATTAGGCAGTATACAGTTAGCCGATTTTGAGGTGTTCTGGATGGCAGTCTACTAACCCCTTCCCCCGAAGCTTAAAGATGTCCTCCAGCAATTTCTGAACTACTACTGTTGAAAAGCGATATCCCAAGTATAAATAAAGTAATGTAATCACACTAAAGGGTAAAAAAAATGTTTTCAACAAAAGTAAAAAAAAAATGTTTTATAAGGCTGCAAACTTCGAGGACTAGGGAATTGAAGGAGTTGGTCTGATGGTGATTTGTGATGTCATCGGCCTCCCCTATTGTTGCTTAAAGAGATTCTTCTGTACTTTTGTATACTTTTTAGCCAGTAGTTCTGAAAGTAGCACTTACGAGCCATACATGGTCCCTGAAAATTCCATACTATGTCACTCTCTCTCTCTCTCTCTCTCTCTGTTTGAGGGGTTGGGTTAAATGCGGAAGACACATGTCTGTTGAATGCATTCAGTTGTGCAACTGACTAGGTATCCTCTCTCTGCTGTGTCCATTGAGCCGTTGCATCCACCCTGCAACCTCATTGGAGAACGCTGGGTAGGCCTTTTGCTAGCTGTCACTCAAATGCGAGGGGCTGAAACATATTGGCTACAACTCAACTTGCTAGAGGGCTGGCCCGCATGGGGGGAAATGTAGGGAAAATGGCCTGGCACAGCTTCAAGAAAACAAGCGCTTCAAACTAGGGATTTCGTGGCTGATTGAGGTACAACAGCAATTCTGCTCATAGATTATGCATACATAAACTAGACATTGACTAATCCAGCCCAAAGCAGGAGGTTTAAAAAAAAAATACTTCCTTAGTCGCCAAAGTACCGGAGCTTGTCTTTAAGGAACACTAGAGGAGCAATAGAGAACAAAAGAGGAATGCTGGAAAGGAGACTAGAGTAGGACTTCTAAGCAGATGTCAGTACCTATGCCTTTTCATCTGCCCGCTAGTTGAATATCCTCTTCCATCATATTATTCTCAGGGCAGATCTGTGTGATTCCGATGGGAATAGGAATCCTCACTGCAACAAGGTCATCTGAGACCTTTGTAATATGGCTACTGTATGAAAATGTCTGTTTGAAGTTCGGCCCTTGGGGTTATTCTAGCTAATTAGCATTAGTGTTAGGCTAGCTGGGTTTGTGCTTGACTGAATTAATTGGGTTGTGGGGGAGGTTTGGTTTAGAGTTACCCCTGTGCCTTGTTTCCCATCCCCCACAGGGGCAGTTACAGTATAGGCTAACTACAGTCCCTGTCTACATCCCACCCTATCTATATGGAGTATATCCACTGAGTGTACAAAACATGTCAGACTTTCCATGTCATAGATTGACCAGGTGAAAGCTATGATCCCTTATTGACGTCACTTGTTAAATCCACTTCAATCAGTGTAGATGAAGGGGAGGAGACAGGTTAAGTACTGATTTTTAAGCCTTGAGACAATTGAGATATGGATTGTGCTTGTGCCATCCAGAGGGTGAATGGGCAAGATAAATATTTAAGTGCCTATGAACGAGGTGTGGTAGTAGGTGCCAGGCGCACCGGTTTGAGTGGGTCGAACTGTAACGCTGCTGGGTTTTTCACTGTTGTGTTTTTCCCGTGTGTATCAAGAATGGTCCACCACCCAAAGAACACAGACAACTTGACACCACTGTGGGAAGCATTGGAGTCAACATGGGCCAGCATCCCTGTGGAACATTTTCGACATCTTGTACCCCAACGAATTGAGGCTGTTCTGAGCACAAAAACAGGAGGAACTCAATTTCGGGAAGGTGTTCCTAATGTTTTGTTCAATCAGTGTATATCAGCCAGTAATTAGGTTTCTGTCGCCCCTTTTTATGCGAGTAAAGTACGTTGGATAAAACATGAAATTGATGGCCTGATGGAAACAAAATTTGTCGGTAAACTTTTCATATGTCGACAAAACAAAATATGCCAGGCAAGGTGTGATCTTTTTGTGTCGGTAAAGTTAATTAGTCGAGAAATGTCTGTGCATAAATATGGAAATGCTTTTATATGCAAATATTGATATAAAAACCATCATATCGAAGTAAACTTGGAGTCACACGATGACATGTTTTAAGACCCTCCCTCTAAGACTCGTAGGGAAACCCTGCAGTTTATTAGGCTACAGATGAAATAAGTTATGATGAATGTCACAGGGTGGTGAAAGTGCACGGTGATGAGCTTGATGCTTCTTTCCAATCAATATCGAGGGTCTTGTTCTGGGGACATGATGATCAATGAATGGCTGCCGTTTGACAATCTCTATCTTTTGTCTATGAATCTCATCATGCATGTAGGCTACAACCGAACTGTATCTGCGAGCTGTTTGCTTGAGCGCACATGCCAATGTCAGTGGGCACGCTGGCTATATAATGCAATTTTTGAGGGGGTGATAAAACCATCAGTGGAGTTGAAAATGTGATTGAACCCCATTTATCTTCAATTTTTTTATTTGGTACATGGGAATTTATCAGCAAAATGTATTTTTATGTGAACTACATATTTATGCACAGACTTTTATCTGCAACAAGTCAATTTGATGGAAACACCTCTGGTGGGGAAAATGCGCATTTTGTTTTTATGCAGATTTTATTTGCATGGAAATCTGTCGCCAATTGGAGGGAAACCTAACTATAGTAATAGTTTGTGACAGGCTGTCCAACCTAGTTGGCAAACTATAGTTTGTTAACAAGAAATTTGTGGAGTGGTTGAAAAATGAGTTTTAATGACTCCAACCTAAGTGTATGTAAACTTCCGACTTCAAGTGTGTGTGTGTGTGTGTGTGTGTGTGTGTGTGTGTGTGTGTGTATAGTTTTGGCAAGTCGGTTAGGACATCTACTGTGTGCATGACACAAGTAATTTTTCCAACAATTGTTTACAGACAGATTATTTCACTTATAATTCACTGTATCACAATTCCAGTGGGTCAGAAGTTTACATACACTAAGTTGACTGTGCATTTAAACAGCTTGGAAAATTCCAGAAAATTATGTCATGGCTTTAGAAGCTTCTGATTGACTGAAATTATGTAAATTAGCCTATTGGAGGTGTACTTGTGGATTTATTTCAAGGCATACCTTCAAACTCAGTGCCTCTTTGCTTGACTCATGGGAAAATCTAAAGAAATCAGCCAAGACCTCAGAAGAAAAAACATTGTAGACTTCCACATGTCTGGTTCATTCTTGGGAGCAATTTTCAAACGGCTGAAGATGCCACATTCATCTGTACAAACAATAGTACGCAAGTATAAACCCCATGGGACCATGCAGCCGTCATACCGCTCAGGAAGGAGACACGCTCTGTCTCCTAGAAATTAATGTACTTTGGTGCGAAAAGTGCAAATCAATCCCTGAACAACAGCAAAGGACCTTGTGAAGATGCTGGAGGAAACAGGTACAAAATTATCTATATCCACAGTAAAACGAGTCCTATATCGACATAACCTGAAAGGCCGCTGAGCAAGGAAGAAGCCACTGCTCCAAAACCGCCATAAAAAAGCCAAACTACGGTTTGCAACTGCACATGGGGACAAAGATCGTACGTTTTGGAGAAATGTCCTCTGGTCTGATGAAACAAAAATAGAACTGTTTGGCCATAATGACCATAGTTATGTCTGGAGGAAAAAGGGGGAGGCTTGCAAGCCGAAGAACACCATCCAAACCGTGAAGGATGGGGGTGGCAGCATCATGTTGTGGGGGTGCTTTGCTGCAGGAGGGACTGGTGCGCTTCACAAAATAGATGGCATCATGAGGAAGGAAAATGATGTGGATATATTGAAGCAACATCTCAAGACATCAGTCAGGAAGTTAAAGCTTGGTCACAAATGGGTCTTCAAATGGACAATGACCCCAAGCATACTTCCAAAGTTGTGGCAAAATGGCTTAAGGACAACAAAGTCAAGGCATTGGAGTGGCCATCACAAAGCCCTGACCTCAATCCTATAGAAAATGTGTGTGCAGAACAAATCTGACTCAGTTATACCAGCTCTGTCAGGAGGAATGGGCCAAAATTCACCCAACTTATTGTGGGAGTTTGTATTTATTTACACACTTTTACACTCATATGTTGCTGCTATCTGGTCTTTATTTTACTCGTATTATCTATCCTGATTAGGGCAGCCTCTGACAAAAAAAAAATGTTGGTCGTCCGAGAGCTGTCTGCTCTATCGACCAAATTTTAAAACCTGTGTTTTTCCATATAGACACATCCTATGTGTTTTTAATCAAATCAACTATAGTCTGATAGCTTGTCTGATGCTTTAAGCGCACTGGTTGATTAAATAATCAAGACACACAAATTACTAAAGGGAGTCCGATCGCAATTTGTTTTATTGTGCCCGGTCAGGCTCAGACTTGCTGTGCTGTGTAAAAACAAATAAAGTAAAATGATAGCGAGTGACTGTGACTAGCACCCGTTGTCTCTCTCTCTCATGCCTGCTGCAGCGACCACCACAGAACATCAACAGTGTTTATCGTGCTTAAAAGTTGTGTTATCAAAATCCCTCATTTGTTTAGGAAAAACATTCCCCGTTCCCTCAACCCTTGCTCTATTTATGTGACCCATGTATGCATCGCATGCACATGATCAATAGGGCTTGACCTATAGCATATCATAATAACATCAATAAATTGGTTCTAACAAACTCTGAACACCGTAACACGTGATGTGACAGATAAATGGATGCGGAGGACGTGATAAATCAACTCGAAACGGGGGAACGTTTGCTGGTTGATCAGAAGGGGAAGTCAGATGTGTGGAATGAGTTTGACTAGTTGTGGAAATACTGGAGATCAAGAAAAAGGCGAAAGCGCTGCATGCATCTTATGTGTACCAAACAGGTGCTGTTTGATTTACAGTATATTTTTTGGGACCGTTTGGAACAATGTAAACAACACTAAATACATTTATTACAGCAAAAACTAAAAACAGCCTGAATGGAACGGTTTATTATTTATGCTAATTATTCAAGGGTCGTTTTATTTTAAATCTAAAATTCTTGATTGCATTTCAAATCATGAATGACTCGTATGCTGTGTGATGGCAGAAACGAATGAAGGATTGATACAGTAGCCTATATAATTAATGAAATATAGGCCTAAGTAAGTTACGGTATTGATTAAACAGGATGCACTCTTAGGCCTATGGCTAGATGGTGGTTAAACAAGGCTGCTATCAAATCAAATGTATTTATAAAGCCCTTCTTACATCAGCTGATGTCACAGAGTGCTGTACAGAAACCCAGCCTAAAACCCCAAACAGCAAGAAATGCAGGTGTAAAAGCAAGGTGGTTAGGAAAAACTCCCTAGAAAGGCCAGAACCTAGGAAGAAACCTAAGCCTACTAATGATAATGACATTACTTGTGATGATGATCATAATAGTAATAATAACAATAAGGAGATCAAGAAAAAGGAGGGTTATTATATTTTTTTTTAAATCAGACAATTTGTTAGTGTAAACAACACAAAATAAATTATAATATCAGAGAGGCTGTTTTAACGAAAAGGTGTAAGGCCTTTATTACAGCATAGCGAAGATTGAAATTGTTTATCCGACATGGGGTTACATAAGGCTTGGTGCTCACGGAATCAGTAGGCTATTAAAACAAACACACTAACAGGCAACAGAGGCAGGATCTGTCTTATTTTTGTGGATATACAGTACCAGTTTGGACACCTATTCATTGATGGGTTTTTCTTTATTTGTACTATTTTCTACATTGTAGAATAATAGTGAAGACATCAAAACTATGAAATAACACACATGGAATCATGTAGTAAACAAATTAAAATATATTTGAGATTCTTCATAGTAGCCTCCCTTTGCCTTGATGACAGCTTTGCACACGCTTGGCATTTTCTCAACCAGCTTCATGAGGTAGTCACCCGGAATGCATTTCAATTAACCTCTACGGGCTAGGGGGCAGTATTCGGAAGTTCGGACAGTCTAACGTGCCCAAAGTAAACTGCCTGTTACTCAGAAGCTAGGATATGCATATAATTGGTAGTATTGGATAGAAAACACTCAGAAATTTCTAAAACTGTTAAAATAATCTCTGAGTATAACAGAACTGATTTGGCAGGCAAAAATCCATTGATGTCACAGTTTTTGCCATTGACTTGCTGTTGTCTATAGAGGGAATTAGCTCCCAGATTGCAGTTCCTATGGCTTCCACTAGATGTCAACAGTCTTTAGACATGGTTTCAGTCTTGTTTTTTGAAAAACGAACAAGAAATAAAAGTTTACAAGTGGCTGTTGAAACGGACACTACTGTTTTGCGCGCGTGACAGTGTGCGCACTCCGTTATTTTTCTTCCCGTTTGAACAGACTATTCTCCGTCTGAAATATTATCGTTTATTTAGATATTTGAGAACCTGAGGATTAATTAGAAACATCGTTTGACTTGTGTGGACAAAGTTTACCGGTACTTTTGGGATTTCTTTGTCTGCATGTTGAATGACTGGATTACAGAACTCCATGGAGCCAACTAAACTGACTTTTTGGGATATAAAGGACTTTGGTCGTTTTGTTCGATATTCTTTGTGTTCCTGGGACCTTTGATTGCAAACAGAGGAAGATCTTCAAAGGTAAGTGATTTATTTTATCTCTATTTGATTTTGTAACGCCTGTGCTGGTTTGAATAATATTTTGTTGTGGGGCGCTGTCCTCAGATAATCAAATGTTCTGCTTTCGCTGTAAAGGCCTTTTTGAAATCTGACAACGCAGTTAGATTACCAAGATTCTAAGCTTTTGAATGCTGTAACACACTTGTATTTCCATGAATGTTTAATATTGCGATTTTTTTTAAAATTTTATTTTGAATTTGGCGCTCTGCAATTTCACCGGATGTTGTCCCAGGTGGACTGCCACCGATCCCTAAGAAGTTTTAACAGATGTGCATCTGGTTTGCGCTTAGTGGGACTATGACCCAAAACACACCTCCAGGCTGTGTAAGCGCTATTTTACCAAGGAGAGGGATGGAGTGCTGCATCAGATGACCTGGCTTCCACAATCACCTGACCTCAACCTGTTTGGAATGAGTTGTACCGAAGAGTGAAGGAAAAACAGCTAACAAGTGCTCAGAATATGTGGGAACTATTTCAAGACTGTTGGAAAAGCATTCCTCATGGTTGAGAGAATGCCAAGAGTTTACAAAGCTGTCATCAAGGCAAAGGATGGCTACTGAAGAATCTCAAATATAAAATATATTTTTATTTGTTTTAAGTTTTTGGCTTACTACATGGTTTCATACGTGTTATTTCATAGTTTTGATGTCTTCACTATTATTCTACAATGTAGAAAATAGTAAAAATAAAAACCCTCATGACTGGTACTGTATATATGGATGATTTACAAAGCCAGGCACATTTAACAGTTAGGCTATTGATTATAGACCTAATTAAGTTTCCTCTCCTCACTTTTCTTAGACAATTAAGGCAAGGGCTGTTTTTCGTCTCTTAACTGCTGCTGTCTCCGCTGCATTGTTCTCAAAACCAATATGCTGGTTAACTTTGCTATTATTATCATGGTCTAGGAAAAGGCGCCAATTCAACAGCTCACTGTTTCACGGGAGAGTGTTGCACCATTGTCCTTAACCATATACAATTTCAGCAGCACATGTTTTTGTGATGGACAGTGCCATCCCCATGGCCACACAATGGATTAGTCCACTCAGACAGGTGTGAATCAGACACGTGTCTTGTACTATAATTTTTTTGCTAATGCTCGACTAAAGAAATTTCAAGTGACCAATAGCCAATCTACCAAACAATCGACCATTCGACTAAATGGGGTCAGTCCTAATCCCGATGCCTTCATGTCTACCTCAAAAACCTTGTACACGGGCACATTGATCTGGTAATGGTACTCCCTGTATATAGCTCTATTGTGTATTTCTTTTCCCTATTACTTTTTATTTTTATTATAATTTAACTCTGCATCATTGGGAAGGACACGTAAGCAAGCATTTCACGGTGAAGTCTACCCTTGTTGTATTCTAGTTTAACGCCAATGTTAAAAATCGATGTCAAAGCTACCGTGCATACCTATATGACGTAATAACGCCACATAAAATGTTGCGCTACACGTGCAACACAGCATTCCTAACCTAGCCCACACAATGTCTGCTGTGTGGATCGAGCAGTCAACAAGTCGAGCAGTCATTTGGAAGAGTAAGATTTCAGCGACACAACTCCAAGGCGAAATCCATTAAAGCCAAGATAATGGAATTCATTGCCCTTGACAATCAACCGTTCTCTGTCGTGGGTGATGTTGGCTTTCGCAGACTGGTCGAGCACCGGTACACACTACCAAGTGCGCTTTTTTTCAGATGTTGCCCTACCGGAGTTACACAGTAATAGCGTCACTGCTATTAGCTTCACAACATGCATACTATGGAGCGCTATTTGTGTATTTGCGTTTCAAAAAAGATAAAGTAGCACTGTCAAAGCTGTACAAGCAAACACCGGCCACAAACGATGTGTTTACAATCCTGCGTTGGTAATAAAGCATAATTTGTTCGACCGCAACTTCTGGGGTTGCTAGCTTTAGCTTGGTACCTAGCTAGCACCAATACAACCAGCCTGAAAACAATTACCAGTAGAAACTGCAGTCATTTTCATTATTCTTAGCAATGATTTAGGAATCCTTGTGAGTAAGTATTAGCTAGGTTGTCACTTGTTGTTCACCTATTGAACTTCAGTTCATGAAAATAAATCGCTAGCCAGCTACTTAACCCTGTTGCCAGCTAGCTTCATCTGGATAGTGACTCTCGACTGGACCGGGTTATGTGTTGTGAAGCTAGCCACAATAAGGATAGTGGATAGTGGAGTTTGCAGTTTGTGGAGTTTGCAGTTTGCACAATAGTGGAGTTTGCAGTTTGCCTTCAAAATAAAAGTATGTCATTGACAGTGATGCAAATGAATACAAATAGTAGAATTATGTCATACTTTTATTTTGAAGGCCAACCGCAAAGTCCACTATTGTGGCTAATCCTTATTGTGGCTAGCTTCACAAAGATGGGTCAGACCACCATTAATCAAATAAGAACTGTCTTATAAATTAGGGTTATTTTTAGATGATGACACCTAGCTATATAGTTAGCTAGCTAACTATAGCTACTGAAACAGATTATGTTGTGTTATTTGACACGTCAAATAGTGTTATTTGACACGTGCATGCTTCAGTGTTGCTTGCCTCGAAGCGAGCATATCGGAGGGCCTGTTGTCCGGACCTCTGGCAGTCTCTCTGGGGGTACCCCAGGGCTCAATTCTCGGGCCGACACTTTTCTCTGTATATATCAATGATGTCGCTCTTGCTGTGTGTGATTCCTTGATCCACCTCTACGCAGATGACACCATTCTGTATACATCTGGCCCTTTGTTGGACACTGTGCTAACTAACCTCCAAACAAGCTTCAATGCCATACAGCACTCCTTCCTTGGCCTCCAACTGCTCTTAACTTCTTGGATTGTTGGAGCGCTACCAGGTGAAATGCAACGGCGCCAAATTCAAAATCCAAAAGTTGAATTATTAAACATCCACCCATATACAAGTGTTTCATACTCATCAAAAGCTCTGTTTCTTGGCAATATCACAGCGTTGTCAGATTTCAAAAAGGCTTTACGGCGAAAGCAGCACATTTGATTGTTTGAGGGTAGCACCTCACATTTATTCCATTACCATAAATTCATAATCCATCGCGGTTCACACAACACATTTCACAGCGAAAACAAATCAATTACCTGTTGAAGAACTTCTGCTGATGGCTTCCAAAGTGTCCAACGAAGACAATCCATGGTTCTTTTGTTAGAAAAAGTCATGTATTATATCCTTAAATCTCCATTTGGTTCGCGCGTTATAATGAGAAACTACAGCCTTCACTCCTCCATTCAAACGTGATGAGAACTCGTTCAACTTAAAGCTATAAACTTGTCCAAGAACAATCAAAAATAATTTTAAATGTTTCCTTAGGAACACTTTTACGTATATTTACTATTATAAATCAACCGGAATATAAACTGATCGATAAAGACGGAAAAAAACACAGAGCGAGCCTTCTCGGGAGCGCGCGCTGCCTTGTTGTTGACATTCAGAGAACACTTCCTGTTTTCCTCTTCTTCTCTGCTCTAATGCATGCAAACAAAATCTGAACACTGTCTTGAGACTGTTGACATCCAGAGGAAGCGATAGGCACTGCATTCGTATGCCCTTATATGGGCATTTTCATGAGGGAGGGGTTCCAAATGAGGCACTCTGTCAAAACCACTTTTTCCAGGACAGAAATTCCTCGGGGTTTCTCCTGCCATATGCGTTCTGTTTTACTCACAGACAAATGGTTAACACTTTTAGAAAATTCAGAGTGTTTCCTATCCAATGGTAAATATGTGCATATCCTATTTTCTGGGCCTGAATGGGAGGCATTTTACTTTGGGCACGCCAGGCTCTCCAAAACGGTCACCTCGTGCGCTCATCCCTAAGAAGTTAAACGCTAGTAAAACTTAATGCATGCTCTTCAACCGATCGCTGCCCACACCTGCCCGCCCGACCAGATATCACTACTCTGGACGGTTATGACTTAGAATATGTGGACAACTACAAATACCTAGGTGTCTGGTTAGACTGTAAACTCTCCTTCCAGACTCACATTAAGCATCTCCAATCCAAAATTAAATCTAGAATCGGCTTCCTATTTCGCAACAACGCCTCCTTGACTCACGCCGCCAAACAAAAACTGACTATCCTACCGATCCTCGACTTTGGCGATGCCATCTACAAAACAGCCTCCAACACTCTACTCAGCAAATTGGATGTATTCTATCACAGTGCCATCCGTTTCGTCACCAAAGCCCCATATACCACCCACCGCTGCGACCTGTATGCTCTCGTCGGCTGGTCCTCTGTACATATTCGCCACCAGACCCACTGGCTCCAGGTCGTCAATAAGTCTTTGCTAGGTAAAGCTCCGCCTTATCTCAGCTCACTAGTCACCATAACAACACCCACCGTAGCACGTGCTTCAGCAGGTATATCTCACTGGTCGTCCTCAAAGCCAACACCTCCTTTGGCTGCCAATAACTGGAGCAAATTGCAAAACTCGCTGAAGTTGGAGACTTATATCTCCCTCACTAACTCTAAGCATCAGCTATCTGAGCAGCTTACGCTCGCTGCAGCTGTACACAGCCCATCTGTAAATAGATAGTGTGGTCCACAGCTTATCATAAGGTACTGTACCTCAGGCGAGCAATACCTCGAGGCCTCTTTAATTAGACATCGTGCACCAGCTGTTATTGACAAATAGACACACACCCCCACCTCTCATCTTACCAGACGTAGCTTCTCTGTTCTGCCGGTGCGTGGAAAATCCCGCCAGCTCTATCCGTGTCGTTGTTCGGTGAAACGTATGATATTAGTTTTTAATGTCCCGTTGGTAGGATAACCTTAATCGTAGGTCATCAATTTTTATTTCAAATGATTGCACGTTAGCCAATAGAACGGATGGCAGTGGGAGTTTACTCGCTCGCCTACAAATTCTCAGAAAGCAGCCTGACTTGCGCCCCCTTTTTCTCTGTCTTTTCTTCATGCAAATGATGGGGATTTGGGCCTGTTCCCGGGAAAGCAGTATATCCTTCTCGTCGAACTCTTAAAGGAAAAAGCTTCTTCCAGTTCAAGATGAGTAATCGCTGTTCTGATGTCCTAAATATATTTTCGGTCATAAGAGACTGTAGCAGCAGCATTATGTACAAAATAAGTTACATACAAAGCAAAAAAATGAACAAAATAGCACAGTTAGGAGCATGTAAAATATCAGCCACCCTTTTCAGCGACTTTTTAACTGTAACATCTTTATCTCTGGTTAAAGATCTAGTTTTGACGTCCGTTAGAATACTTGATTACTCATGCCCATCCCTATAAGACACTGCCAGGAGTAAAATGAATTGTAAATAAGAATTTGACTGACTTGCCTAGTTAAATAATGGTTAAATAAACTCGTCACTCCAGTTCCACAACAAATCACTTTGGCACAATAGGCATCAAGTCACTTGCAGATAATGTTGCATAAAACATCTATCATTTTCACTGAACACAAAGTCAACATACAGTAGGCCCTAGATATTTCAATTGCCAAACTTAGAGACCTTAGAGACCCCAGAACATTTGAACCAATCACGTGTTTGTAAATGGCACAACTGGAGAAAGCGTGAGCAGGTGAGTATTGACATGGGTTACATTTTATATTGAAAGTCCAAAAATATTTGTGTGTCAATCGAGTGATCAGGGACGTGCAACTATAGTTTTTATAGTGCAACACGTTCGGCCGAAATGTTCATCCGATGACAACAGAAGTGCAACGCTATTTGGTTGGCAGCCACACAAGTAGGCTAAATGAGCTTACAAGCAAGGTATTTTTTGCAGAAACTATGCACGTCCATCATATTTCTGTTTGTCATAGAAAGAATGTAGCCAGCTACATTTCCTAATGTTTTAAAGTTAATGCCAAGTGGATGGGCCCACCCATGGCTGCACCCCTGCCCGGTCATGTGAAATCTATAGATTAGGGCCTAATAAATGTATTTCAATTGACTGATTTCCTTAAATGAACTGTAACTCAGTAAAATCGTAGAAATTGTTACATGTTGCGTTTTTATATTTTTGTTCAGTATAGTTCGTCAGACTGTATAAAATGTTTGAATGAGCTCGTTAGCATTTAGCTAGAATTTGCTATGGAATTGTACATGTAATTGTTAGCATTGCTATCCTTAGGAATACCGAGGCTCAATGGGGTTTGAAAATAGCGCCCCTTGAGTTCAGTGCCGGTACTACTGAATATCCCGGGATGGCACAAGGTCGGTATGACAGTACCGCCCAAGCCTAGTAGGAATCACAAACCACAGTTGGGTCACCTGCTACTGTCCTTCCTTCCACTGGTCTCTGTCTCTTTTCCCCCCCAGTTATTGTCACCTCTTATGGCTCTTACTGACACCTACCATGACACGTACCCTCTTTCCATTTACTCTAACAAGCACCCTCACCCACTGAGCACCAGACGTCCATGGATGTTGAAATTTGGTCAGTCTGACCTGGCCGGACCAAATCTGACACAATTATTTATATTTCAAAAATGTGGAGAGCACAGTACAGTAAACAATGTACTGAACATATCTACTGTATGGTGCTGTAATGTCCAATCTTGTGAAACATAGACGTCTATGAATAAGATTTGTTCTGGTCTTGTTTAGAGTGGAGCTCATTACGATAATAGCCAGTGTGTAGAATAATACCCAAATATGCTAAAGGAGATTGCATATTTATATCTTAGTGTACCTATTCATGATACAACACCATGAATGAAGAGAATGAAATTCATGGCCATAATTATGCATTTCTGTATAGAACAGGACCCATGATGTAATTCTGTTACTGTAATTCCGGTACCAGATGTAAATCCACATCACCTACTGTAGTTAAATAACCAAAATAATAATGTTCTAACTCAAGGTGTCATGTCAATCCAGACATCTTTTGAATCTTAATTCAGAGCAGATATTTTTTATTTCACCTTTATTTAACCAGGTTAGGCTAGTTGTGAACAAGTTCTCATTTACAACTGCGACCTGGCAAAGATAAAGCAAAGCAGTGCGACACAAACAACAACAACAGAGTTACACATGGAATAAACAAGTGTACAGTCAATAAAACAATAGAGAAAAAAAATCAAGTCTATATACAGTGTGTGCAACTGGCATGGGGAGGTAGGCAATAAATAGGCTATAGTAGTGAGTTAAATTACAATTTAGCAGATGATGATGTGCAAGTAGAGATACTGGTGTGCAAAAGAGCAGAAAAGTAAATACAGTATGGTGATGAGGTAGATTAGATTGGGTGCGCTATTTACAGATGGACTGTACAGCTGCAGCGAGCGTAAGCTGCTCAGATAGCTGATTCTTAAAGTTAGTGAGGGGGATATAAGTCTCCAGTTTCAACGATTTTTGCAATTCGTTCCAGTCACTGGCAGCAGAGAACTGGAAGGAAAGGCCGCCAAAGGAGGTGTTGGCTTTGGGGATGATCAGTGAGATATACCTGCTGGAGCGAGTGCTACGGGTGGGTGTTGTTATCGTGACCAGTGAGCTGAGATAAGGCAGAGCTTTACCTAGCATAGACTTAGATGACCTGGAGCCAGTGGGTCTGGCGACGGATATGTAGCGAGGGCCAGCCGACTAGAGCATACAGGTCGCAGTGGTGGGTGGTATAAGGGACTTTGGTAACAAAATGGATGGCACTGTGATAGACTGCATTCTGTTTGCTGAGTAGAGTATTGGAAGCTATTTTGTAGATGACATTGTCGAAGTCGAGTATCGGTAGGATAGTCAGTTTTACTAGGGTAAGTTTTGCAGCGTGATTGAAGGAGGCTTTGTTGCAAAATAGAAAGCCGATTCTAGATTTGATTTTGGATTGGAGATGTTTAATATGAGTCTGGATGGAGAGTTTACTGTCTAGCCAGACACCTAGATATTTGTAGTTGTCCACATATTCTAGGTCAGACCCGTCCACGGTAGTGATGCTAGTCGGGCGGGTGGGTGCCGGTTGAAAAGCATGCATTTGGTTTTACTAGCGTTTAGGAACAGTTGGAGGCCATGGAAGGAGTGCTGTGTGGCATTGAAGCTTGTTTGGAGGTTAGTTAGCACAGTGTCCAAAGAAGGGCCAGAAGTATACAGAATGGTGTCATCCGCGTAGAGGTGGATCAGGGAATCACCCGCAGCAAGAGCGACATCATTGATGTATACAGAGAAAAGAGTCGGCCCGAGAATTGAACCCTGTGGTACCCCCAGAGACAGCCAGAGGTCCGGACAGCAGGCCCTCCGATTTGACACACTGAACTCTATCAGCAAAGTAGTTGGTGAACCAGGCGAGGCAGTAATTTGAGAAACTGTGATTGACAGAGTCTAAAGCCTTGGCCAGGTCGATGAATACGGCTGCACAGTAATGTCTCTTATCGATGGCGGTTATGATATCGTTTAGTACCTTGAGCATGGCTGAGGTGGACCCGTGACTAGGGGGGGAGCATGGCCAGATGTAGAGAGATGCTTATTGAAATTTTCGATTATCATGGATTTATCGGGGGTGACCGTGTTACCTAGCCTCAGTGCAGTGGGCAGCTGGGAGGAGGTGCTCTTGTTCTCCATGGACTTGACCGTATCCCGAAACGTTTTGCAGTTAGAGCTGCAGGATGCACATTTCTGTTTTGAAAAAGCTAGCCTTTGCTTTCCTGACTGACTGCGTGTATTGGTTCCTGACTTCCCTGAACAGTTGCATATCACAGGAACTATTCGATGCTATTGCAGTCCGCTACAGGATGTTTTTGTGCTGGTCAAGGGCAGTCAGGTCTGGAGTGAACCAAGGGCTGTATCTGTTCTTAGTTCTACATTTTTTGAAAGGGGCATGCTTATTTAAGCTGGTGAGGAAATTGCTTTTAAAGAACGACCAGGCATCCTCGACTGACAGGATTAGGTCAATATCCTTCCAGGAACCTGGGCCAGGTCGATTAGAAAGGCCTGCCCGCAAAAGTGTTTTAGGGAGCGTTTGACAGTGATGAGGGGTGGTCGTTTGACCACGGATGCAGGCAATGAGGCAGTGATCGCTGAGATCCTGATTGAAAACAGCAGAGGTGTATTTGGAGGGCAAGTTGGTCAGGATAACATCTATGAGGGTGACATGTTTACGGATTTAGGGTTGTACCTGGTGGGTTCCTTGATGATTTGTGTGATATTGAGGGCATCTAGCTTGATTGTAGGACTGTCGGGGTGTTAAGCATATCCCAATTTATGTCACCTAACAGAACAAACTCTGAGTATAGATGGGGGGCAATCAATTCACATATGGGGTCCAGAGCACAGCTGGGAACTGCCCCTAAAAAGCAATTAATACCTTTGCCTATGTGGCATCTATATGAGTCGCTAACATTTATTTTAGTGTCAAAATTGACACACAGCGTACATAGGATAATTTTGGTAATTAGTCAGTCTCGTCTTAAACAGACTTTGGATCCTTGGTGCGTCACGAGTAAATAAAGGTTGGGTTCGGATTATAATTATGTCAACAAATCGTGCCCCCTTTTGCCAAGCTCCACGCGCAAATCGTCACTCTACCCTCTTCGCTTTCCTTCATTGAATGGGAATGTTTTTATTTGAGTTTCTTCAAAGTAGGCACCCTTTGCCTTGATGACAGCTTTGCAGCCTCACCTCTTGCCTGCTCGCCAACGTTTGTTGATGGGGAGACCAGAATTGGGTAGGCTTAGTCTGATTTCAAACTTCAACAAAGTGTATGTTTGTTTGTCAGATATGACCTATCCTAACTGCCATTGGTAATAGAACAGTGACTGTATGTGATCACAGAAACATGTATGTAGCCAGGACATGGAGACTTGCAAGATGTCCAGACTGACAGACTGATGTGTCTAAGTGAAGAGACTTGGCACTCGGCATTAAAATGTTACTGGACACAACTTTTACTTGTATTGTATTTTCTAATTATTGAATTGCGTGGTATCAGTCAATATGGGGAGGGAGAAACCCTGTGTAGCACCAGGATTGGGGAACTTCTGTTGTATGCGGGACACCACACAGGAAGGTAGCCCCATTTACCACCAGACAAAATTAAGATATGCGCAGTATCTGTATCTGCTTGGAATGGAAGGTGCACATTGTTATATTAGCGTAACACTGCTTCTATGGTATTATGTAAAGGGTTGTTTATTCTACATGGACCTGTGACTACATTTGAAAGTTATCAAAACACTTAGTTAAAGAGTATCTACATAAATTCAGCAATTGCATTCTTCTCATGCTACTCTGTAGGCTACTTACTCAAAGCGTCCTCCGGCATCTCACCATACATCTGTAGTTATTGAACTCAACCCGCAGGGGATTTGTTGTGATTGAGTGGTGGGAATTTAACAGCATCTGTTGGTCACACATAATATGCACGCAGTTATCGCTACTATACCCTCCTTTTTCTTGATCTCCTTATTGTTATTACAATTATTATGATCATTGTAATAATAATGTAGTTATCAGTAGTAGGCTTTGTATAGTAGCCTTGTATAACCACCATTGAGCTGTAGGCCTAAGAGCACGTCCTGTTTAGTCTTAATATCGTAACTCACTTAGGCCTATATTTCAATATCTAGGCTACTGTATCAATCATTCATTTGTTCATGCCATCACACAGCATACTACGAGGCATTCATGCTTTGAAATCAAGCATTTTAGTTTTAAAATTAAATAAAAGGAACTTTGAATAATTAGCCTAAACAATAAATAAACCGCAATTCACAAATGCATGCAACTGTTTGTCTGCTGTAATTATGGCTTTTTACATTTTCCTTTTTTTTGTTAGAACAGACTCTCTGCAACACTTATTTAGTGTGTACACTGTTCTAAATGGTCAGGAAAAAGTAAAAATATTGCAATCTAACAGCATCACATAATACTCATGTAATGCTTGCTCCTATACCCTACCCTACATAAGGGACGCGGATGGCATTTGCTGTATGTTTGATGAGAAACTGCATATTGCAAATGTACGCTCCCTTACTAGACGTCCGAAATTGTTTCTAAAATAAGCCGACGCCGTCGAGCCGTGCCCTAGGGCCAAATCTTCCAGGAAGTCATCAAACGAACTTTCTCGGACTTTCGATGTCCGTTTAATAAAATAAATTCATTTTTTTCATTTTTCCGCCCTTCATGTTAATCCCACCAGATGGCGAATGCCTTCATATTGCAAATGTACAAAACATACACCTAATTGACCTGGCTTTTTCCTAAACCAAAAGAGTTCAAGACGAAACTTGGTGGGCATGGGTTTGGCCATATGGGCAGTTGGCCCCGAAACAGAATGGCGTCAGGGACTCACGGTTTTTGAGATAAGGCCCATTTTCTGGGATTAAAGGTGAAAAATGGAAATAGAGCACTAATTTGACAGCTTTACGTCAAAGTACATGAACCTACGGTGTAAGGAAAAAGAACCAGACATTTATCTCTTAATTTTTCGATTAATTGTCAAATGTCCAATTCGTAATGTTGAGAAAAATATTTTTCCCCAAAAAGTTATGGATCCAGTTGCTGCGTGTTCAGACGGATCCGTTAAAGTGGGTTTCGAGCTCTACGTGATTTCTGTGATTTTCTGTGATTTTCTGAAATCACACACATGCACAGTCAATGGGGAATGACACAGTGAGGGCTTACAGACAGACACTGCCTGCAATAGTTACTTTTGTTCAAACTATTAAAGAACCGTCAGACCTAGAGCTCTGAAACTTTAGAAACCCATTCTAGACCTTTAGTCGATCGTGCACGGTGAGCTACGGGGCTCTAGAAGGTTTTCAGGCCGAGAAACAGCCTCGTACATTTGCAATATTTTCAATTCATTTTTACATCACGAAAATGACAAAATTTCTAAAAGTCCCAGAGACACAAGGCTAGGTGCATTAGAACCGCCTCGGCCCATAGAGACGGACCCTAACGTTTCTGTCCGATAGCTCATTCAAGGACCCGTGAGCAACGCCCGGAAGCGTGGATTTTCAGCACCAATTAAGGTCGCTGCTCGGACTCCAAATGACCTATCGAGCGAAACTTGAGATTCGGGTCGCCTCAGCTAGGCCGACACATAATGTCGGAACTGGACCCGCAGCTAGAACGTAACTAGGTGTTTTACATTTTTACTATGATTTAAACAGAATTTTGAGCCTGCCCTGATATATGTGATTGTTGGCTTCTAAATGAGATGGGAAAAGTGGGTTTGGTGTCAGTTTTTAACAGTTTGGTGTCAGAATGATATCTAATTGATTGATTGACGCTGACTTGCTCGTTGACTTTTGTACATTTGCAATATGTTTGAATAGGGCTGAAACATCACCAAAATGACAGACTGAAATCAACACTAAAAGGGCATCACCATAGTCTCTAGGCCGTGCCGAGTTCAACGAGGCGCCCACTTGACTGTAGCTCGCTCTGACCTCATAGACCGTGCAAAAAAGTAGGCGCAAAATGAAGCCTGGCCCTAAATGTCAGCTGATTTTGGGTGACAGCGGCAGACCCGTTTGGGTTAGAAGCACAATTCAACTTCAGGAATGTTCCTAAGGTCCTCCCGATCTGAGCAAGCCTAACCGTGACTGTGTGGCATTAACCTTTAACAGTGAAAACAGGGTATTTACATCAAACCGTTTGCTATGAAATCTCTCCCCATAGGAATACATTGCCTGCTCCCCTAAATTCAACCTGGTGCCTATGTGGGTTATGAATGTCTTATGAACCTGTCTTCGATAGCAATCCATCAGACCACCGAGGTCTACCTGTGTTGATTCTAAGCTTCCTGGAGCAACCGGAAGTGGTTAAATTCACCCTAAAGGTGTTTTACAGTACCCAACCTGCTGTTGGTGAAAAACAGACTTTCAAACCTGTGTAAATCAGTCAGTTCTTAACTTACAGACTTAAAACTCAGGATTCTGTAAAAAGCCTACCCCAATGAGTATATGTGTGTACCTACAACCGGAAGTGCTTTAAATAGGGGTCATAGGTGCTGTTTCGAAGGGTTAAAAAGGTCACATCTTTCCAAAACTTCACATGTGTGATTAGGCAACCCCAATGAACTGTAAATCAGTCATTTCTCCCATCAGAATCCCTTGAAAAACTCACACATGCACACAGTCCATGGGGAGTGACATAGTGTGGGGCTTACAGACACACACTGCCTGCAATAGTTACTTTCGTTCGAACTATTAAAGAACCGTCAGACCTAGAGCTCTGAAACTTTAGAACCCTTTTCTAGAGCTTATGTCGATAGTGCACGGTGAGTTATGGGGCTCTAGAAGGTTCACAGGCCGAGAAACAGCCTTGTACATTTGCAATATTTTCAATTCATTTTTACATCACGAAAATGACAAAATTTCTAAAAGTCCCAGAGACACAAGGCTAGGTGCATTAGAACCGCCTCGGCCCATAGAGACGGACCCTAACGTTTCTGTCCGATAGCTCATTCAAGGACCCCATAGCAACGCCCGGAAAACGTGGATTTTCAGCACCAATTAAAGTCGCTGCTCGGGCTCCGAATGACCTATCGAGCCAAAACTCGGGATTTGGGGTCGCCTCAGATAGGCCGACACATAACGTCGGAACTGGACCCGCAACTAGAACGTAACTAGGTGTTTTACGTTTTCATTATAGTGACTTAATGGCAGACCTTTGTCCATTTGCAATAAGTTAAAACCGTCAAGCCCGGCCATCCTGAGATCAACGGGCAGTCAATTGGGCTTTCCTGCAGTATTTTAGAGCTTGTCATATTCGTGATGTTAAAAGCCCATTGAAACATATTGCAAATGTACTGTACATTTGCAATATGTTTCACTGTACATTTGCAATATGTTTCAATGGGCTTTTTTTTGACATGTTGAAATCAACACCAACGAGCTATGGACAGGTAGCACTATCAATCCTGGCCATCCTGAGATCAACGGGCAGTCAATTGGGCATTCCTGAAGTATTTTAGAGCTTGTCATATTCGTGATGTTAACAGCCCATTGAAACATATTGCAAATGTACTGTACATTTGCAATATGTTTCACTGTACATTTGCAATATGTTTCAATGGGCTTTTTTTGACATGTTGAAATCAACACCAACGAGCTATGGACAGGTACCACTATCAATCCTGGCCATCCTGAGATCAACGGGCAGTCAATTGGCCATTCCTGCAGTATTTTAGAGCTTGTCATATTCGTGATGTTAACAGCCCATTGAAACATATTGCAAATGTACTGTACATTTGCAATATGTTTCACTGTACATTTGCAATATGTTTCAATGGGCTTTTTGACATGTTGAAATCAACACCAACGAGCTATGGACAGGTACCACTATCAATCCTGGCCATCCCGAGATCAACGGGCAGTCAATTGACCATTCCTGAAGTATTTTAGAGCTTGTCATATTCGTGATGTTAACAGCCCATTGAAACATATTGCAAATGTACAGTGAAACATATTGCAAATGTACTGTACAAAGCAATGGAAGAGAGTGTGGACACTGTCATTGTTTTGAACATTTTTTGAAAACCTCCATAAATGAGCAGGGGCTTCTCCCACTGACTTAGGGCCATAGTGGGATACTCCCATAAAGATCCTGGACCAGGAGCAGCCCCCTAAAGTCATTTAAAACCCTTTTGAAAATATGGACCTGGTAAATGTACTGTACATTTGCAATATGTTTCACTGTACATTTGCAATATGTTTCAATGGGCTTTAAGATCACGAATTTGACATGTTGAAATCAACACCAACGGCGATGGAGAGGAACCATGATCACTTCGGCCATCCCGAGTTCAATGGGCCAGTCAATTGGGCATTTCTGCAGTATTTGAGCCTGTCAAATTTGTGAGGGTAAATGCCCATTGTAAGACATTGCAAATTGACAACCGTGTACCTGGTAATTGAAACGGGTAACCATGAGCATATTTTAAATATTAATGTCTTTAGGAGGGTGCAAGGTATCCCTGGCTGGTTAGGAGCACCCCCACCTGTGGCCATCCCAATGGGGGCACCCCTTGTCATTTTGGGCGTTTTCAAAAATAGACCCTATAGGACGATTGAGTGATATATATCATTTTGTCAGTTTAAATGCCATTTGGACATTGCTCACTGACTTTTGGGTTCGAAGCCGACTTCCTATGACGATATATGAAAATGGCTTTGACATTGACTTTTGACTTCCTATGGTAACATATTGCAAATGGACAAAACATATTGCAAATGGACATTGACTTTTGACTTCCTATGGTAACATATTGCAAATGGACAAAACATAGGCCTTATGGACAAAAATTTTGTATAAAAATTTATAAAACTATATTAATAAAATTAGACAAGGGTATGTTTATACACATCTTATATACGTGTTATTATCAAAAATATCGTTAAAATCGCGAAAAACGGCCCAGAAAGCACTTTTTAAGGGGGCGTTAGGTATTTTGATATTTTTTTTTGAAATGTCCAAATTTGACCCTTGGGTCTTGTCTTCATGTACATTTGCAATATGTTTTGCCCGTTGGAACGCCGCTCGCCACCTATAGTAATTTTGAGTTATTACACTTGGCATTTGCCGTATGCCGTTTGCCATAAGAAATGATTGAAATGGCGTACATTTGGGCACTCTTTTCCATCGTGTGTATGTTTGTTCCAATGGCAATATGTTGCCATTCATTTTTGTCCATTTCATGGGGGTATTCCCTTCCCCTCCCTTTTCTGGATCTCCAGTAGCTTCCACAACCAAGTCAAATGTCTTCCACAGATCTGACTTCCCCTTTCCCTCCTGAGCAACCAGTAAACATTAGCCTGTTTTAGTTTCTTTTTTACGTCCTCCACATCCATTTTGCTGTCACGTGTTACTGTGTTCGTAGTTTGTTATAACCAATTTATTGATGTGATTATGATAGACTATTGGTCACATGCATGCGACGCTTACATGTTTCAGTTAAGGAGAACATGGGTTGAGGGGAATAGGGAATGTTTTTCCTAAGCAAATCAGGGATTTCGGGAGGAGAACTTTTCAGTCAGAAACAAGTAAGAAACACTTTCTGTGCTGTGTTGCCTTTTTGCTGCAGTAGGGAGGAGAGCGAGAAGGTGCGCCAGTCACACAGGCACTCGCTGGCATTTTTTTGTGCGTCTTAATTATTTAATCAAACGGTGTGCTTAAAGCATCAGCCAAGCTCAGTGCATATGTAGAGGATTTTATTCAAACATATAGGGTGTGTCTGTCTATATATGGAAAAATGTGTTTAAAGAACAGGGACTACCAACATTTTTTTTGTTGTTGTTGGGGACAGCCATAGACAGCAGTGTATTACTGGCTGTCCACGTCAAGCCCAGACCATAGTGGAGACCCATAAAGCCCACTAGCGGCTGCCCAGGCTAATATTACTTGTGATGTACACCACATGGTGTGATATTTCAGGGGTTGTTCGGTTGTACTATTTTGTGCAAGTTTCCGGCGACCGTGTTGCCTGCATTCTACAGAGCCTGCTTCATGGGACACTGGCTGACTACTTTATTACTGTGAAACCCTTTCGCTGTAGATTTTATACAGGGCAAATTCTGAAGTATCCTAGGATAATCTCACAAACAGTCTCTCTCACGCTCTGCCTCTGTCTCACGCTCTGTCTTTCTCTGTCTCTTTCAGCCCTGTGTTCTGATAGTGAGCTACATAGAGTCAGTGAAGGCAGCAGCCCAGTTTGGCTTCTATCAGCAGGCCGAATGGAAGCCGGACGATACCATGATAGCAGTGGCGGTGAGTAATGCAATGCGTTCACTTCTCTCATCTGAGTAATAGTCTCCTCCCCTCTCTCTTGCTCACACGTCTCTTTTGCGGGTCCCCATCATTTGTGGTGTGTGTTGTGTGTGTGGTTCGGGCCCCCAACGAAGGGTTCATTGGGTTCAGTTGGGTCATTAGTGTGTGTGTTCACATCCCTTCAACCCAAACGCCCGCTCACTTCCCCTGCAGTGAAATTCCAGGGGGAATTTCAGCTCCACTGCTCCAAGTCCACTTAGACCCTTTTCACACTATTGAGATGAGCTGTGCTTTACGCGTTCGACACAGTTGCTGTAACCGTGCTGGAAACGATCATGTGAAAAAGAAATATATCTGAGCCAGTACTGCAGGATAGTGTCGAAAGGGTCAAACTGAGAGCGTAAGATAGACCTTCAGTCAGTCCTGCTTGTGAGCCCATGGAGAGTCCATCTCCCTAGCCTTGAGACTGTCTGTCTGAACAGAGCTGCCTATAGGCCTACTATAGCGTCAGTGGGGATAACGATCATTGTCTATTGCTCAGAGAGTGCGAGTCACAACAGTGTTGTTGTTGCCTAGCCGTTCTCTGACTTTCTGCCTGCAGGCGCAACTAACAGCTTGTGTGCCATGTTAGCTAGTAGCTATAGTAGGTGGGGATTAAAGGATCCAGAAACCGCAGCTATTCTGAGAGGCTGTGGAGAGACACACACACACACACACACACACAGAATGTGTAGGATAGGATTCCAGCTGTTTATGTAAACCTTATCTCTCGGACTCTTTCCCCTTTGTGTTTCTTTCATATCATCATTATGATGACTGAAGCTCTGGATTAATTTGGCAGTTCCAACAGAGCAGAATAGTGAACAAAGTGGCTTTCCCGGTGCCAATGGGAGCCCAGTTCAGGTCATGCTGGTCTTCCTATTGGCTCTGGTCTGTCAAGCTGACCTTCCTATTGGCTCTGGCCTTCCTACTGGGGCATGTATTTGTATGTGCCAGGTTCAGACGAGGGCACTGGCAGACACACAGAGGAAGGTACTGCAGCCGTGGGTCACAAGGCCTATTGGGCCATTACTCATAAAGGTCTTTAATGTGGTTAAGTCTAATCTTGTCTCGCTCAACGCTGCCAGGATGAGAGCAAAGCTTATTGGGGGAATATAAAAAGCGACTTTTTGTTTTGGTTCTTTTTTTTTGTCCCTGAGGCATGTTTGCATATTTGTTTGATTTTAGGATGGATTACTGTGAATATTTTAAATTATCGGCCAAACATGGTTTAGAAATTGTATTAAGATTTTAAGGTGAAAATAAGTAACAAATTGCCTCTAAGGATCACTCTCTTGATACTTTCTTGGTCAAAATGACCAAAATGACCCCCTCCACACACGAAATTAGATAACCACGACTAATGTTATGTTTATATATTTTTTTGTTCTTTGCATAGTACATTTTCTGACCTCATTAAAGTCTTTCAAAACTAAGTTTGTAATCATCGGCTTGAAAATGAATTCGGTTCTTATTCATTTAGTCAGCTGAACAACTTACCACTTGACTTCTAGTTCTACTGCTGAAATCTAACATCTTGGTTGTTGAGGGAAACCGGTCCTAGTGCAGAACACTCATGGTGCAGATCTAGGTGTGCTGGGCACCGTGGTGGTTTATTCTGTCCCTTTGTTTCCATTGTTGCTCAGGATCTAGTTCCGTCACAGCTGCATTGTTTATTTTGTAGTAGGTAGGCCTAGACACGGTCGCTGAATGAATGATCTTAACAGAATGGAATGTCGTTGTGTTTCCTATGAAAGCATTTTAAAAGATATGTTGTGTAATGATACTTCATACGTAGGTTCTAATGTTACCCAGACTGTGACTGCTGTTGTTTTGAATGCCAGTGACACCGGCTGACCCTGGTCGATCTGTTGATCGGCACAGCGGCTTTAAGAAAGAAACTGGAGCTCTGAGTTTCCGTTCAGGCTGTCGTTCAGGCTGTCGTCAAGGCAACGGGCGTCTGGAGTTTCACACGTGGTGCGTACATTTCAGGTCGGCGTGAGGGCCCTGTGTTGGTACATGTCACTCACAGTCACAACAAATCTGCCAGGGAGGGGGGTTTGGAGGAATAAGCAGAGGCAAGGCCAAGAACAGTCTGCCTTTGCATCCCAAATGGCACCCTATTCTCTACAGAATGCACTACTTGAGCCTGGGCTCTGGTCAAAAGTAGTGCACTGTGTAGGGAATATGGTGCCATTTAGGACACAGCCTGTCTGCTTGCTAAAAGCCCTATCTTGTTTACTTACCCCTGCTCTGAGACGACGACTACCACACGGTCAGTTACTGAGATGTTTTTATTTGTGATGGAATATTAGTTACACAGCATCCTAATTGCAGCTAATCCTCTAAATCCCCAGTGTGACCGCAAATGTGTGTGTTACTGACTGGAGCTTAATTACACCAAGACTGTCTGGCCAGAACTAACTTCCACTCTAACATAATTGCCTCAGACAGATGGTTTCAATTCAGGCAGAATTGAAAGATGGAAGTAGCTGATGTGGTTGAATTCCTTCTGACATTTGAGTAAGTGAAAGAACTCGCCATGCGAGTAGACTCAAGTCCCCACCTAAACTCTGGTGCTGAGCTACAGGGCTGCATTCTTGGAGACAGGAGTGTGTATGACAGCATACAGGCAGTATACTCAAGTCCCCACTTGACCCTCTGGTCATGGGCTGGGGGTTTAAAGACAGGAGTGTGTGAAGCTATGAAGCCTTTAGGTAACTGACCCAGTCCCCCTCTAGTTTCTATTTTTAACCTCTGCACCTGCTCCCTCTGTTGTGTTTGGCTCGTTGGGCCTGATGGTTTTCGCAAAATTCATAGCGTTTATTGATGAGGGATTGGGCTCTTGTGGAAGTTGAAACGGACAGTCCTGGCCTGGAGGACATGTTAGTTAGAGGCTCTCTCCTAAAAGCCTCCACCTTCCTCGTAGTAAAAAAAATATTTTGACGTTCCCTCTGAACATTCAGTTTCAGTTTGGATGAGAGAAAGTTTCCTTGGGTTGGCTTGGCGTTGGTTTCACCTGACTCTCCTGTCTGTATATTGCGAGTCCGTGACCCTGAATAACACTCTGTTGCAGATGCATTCATAATGTCTTGTCTTCAAGGTTGGACATTGTTTTGGGACAAACAGACCATCGCTGAACCCTTTGTTTGAGTCAAGTGAGTAAGGCGTGATGACTGAAGCTTTGAGACCAGTGAGGCATGATGACTCCAAGCTAAAGATTATCTAAATGCACAGATCCCTGTACATCATAAAGTAGATTTTAATGCAGCCTTTATCGACCTAAAATTTCACTCCAAACTTTCAGCGAAAAGGATCAGACTCCTCCTCCAGAGAATAAGTAAAGTCTTCATGCTCAAGTAATCTCTTTAGTCCCTGTCAATTACTCACTTTGATACAGTGGAGATATTTAATGATCCTTGATTTTCCTCGGGGCGTTTCTGCTTTCTTGACAGCTTCTTTATTTTCCTCACAGTCGTGACCTTGCAAATCTTAATCCCCCCTCCCCCAACCGTGAGGTAAAGTTCAGGAAGAAAACTTCCAAAGAGGTGTGTTTTTCAAACTGAAAAAAATCCTCTTGCAGAAAGAATACAGGCCAGTTGTTTTCAAATCAGCTCTCTTGCTGTTTCCTCCGTCTCTCCTATCTAGAGTAACTAGGCCAATATGAGCAAACTCAAATCTCTGTTACATAATGAAGACTCAATAATTAGTTTTTCGACTGTCTCTTGTATTAATTTATTCAGCACACAAAAGAAGCTGACTCAAACAGATACCTCCAATGCAGTCACTATATCCTAATTGTGTGTAAACTTCTGCTTTTTCCTTCAAGCTGTATTGAGAGTGAAGACTGGCTGAGCTTTCAAGTAAATTTTTTTTCTTCATATTTTTTTCTGTAACATAAGAGATAAAAACAGCTGAGTTGAGATGTTTTGTCTGAAAACTCTGTGCCATTTACATTCCAGGCGCACAGAGCATGAGATGGCAGGTCACGACCCCTTCTCTTCCACACTCTTTCCCCAGACTTTCCCACCCTCACCCAGATCCACCTTCCTTAGTCAGTCTCAGAGGTAGGCCTATACTTTCAGTGCCCTCAAAATATTTTTTGTTGTCTTACAACCTGAATTTAAAATTGATTAAATTAAAACGTTTTGTCACTGGCCTATGCACAATACCCAATAACGTCAGTGGAGTTTAGATTTTTTTTACAAATTAATTAAAAATGAAAACTGAAATGTCTTGAGCCAATAAATATTCAACCCCTTTGTTATGGCAAGCCTTAATAAGTTCTTGAGTAAAAATGTGCTTAACAAGTCACAAGTTGCATGGACTCACTCTGTGTCGTAATAGTCTGAACATGTTTTTTTTCTACAACTACCTCATCTCTGTACCCCATACGTACAATTATCTGTAAGGTCCCTCAGTCGAGCAGTGAATTTTAAACACTGATTCAACCACAAAGACCAGGGAGGTTTTCCAATGCCCCGCAAAGAAGGGCACTTATTGGTAGATAAGAAAAAAAAGAAGTGGACATTTAATATCCCTTTGAGCATGGTGAAGTTATTAATTACACTGTGGATGGTATAGCAACACGCCCTGTCACTACAAAGATACAGGCGTCCTTCCTAACTCCGTTCCCGTAGAGGAAGGAAACCGCTTAGGGATTTCACCATGAGGCCAATGGTGACTTTAAAACAGTTAAGGAGTTCCATGGCTGTTACGGGAGAACTGAGGATGTATCAATAACATTGTAAATACGCCACACTACTAACCTAATTGACAGTGAAAAGAAGGAAGTCTCTACCGGGGGAAAAAAAAAAGTTATACTCCAAATGTGGCAAAGAAATTAACTTTTTGTACAAAGCGTTATGCTTGGGGTAAATCCAAAACAACACATCACTGAGTACCACTCTTCATATTTTCAAGCATGGTGGTGGCTGCATCATGTTATGGATATGCTTGTCATCACCAAGGACTAAAAATAAACAAAATTGAATAAAGCACCAAGGCCAAATCTACACGACATTGAATGTTCCTAAATGGACTATTTAGTTTTGACTTAAATCAGCTTGAAAATCTATGGCCAGACTTGAGAATGTCTGTTTAGCATTGATCAACAATCAACTTGACAGAGCTTTTTTAAAAGAACAATGGGCAAATATTGTATAATCCATGTGTGCAAAGCTCTTAGACTTTCCCAGAAAGACTCACTGCTGTAATTGCCACCAAAGTTGCTTCTAGAAAGTATTGACTCGGAGGTGTGAATACTTTTGTAAATGAGATTTTCTGTATTTAATTTAAAAAAAATGCACTAACATTTCTAAAAACATGTTTTCATTGTCATTATGGGGTATTGTGTGTAGATGGATGTGTGAGAACCAAAATCTATTTAATACATTTTGAATTCAGGCGGAATAAGTCGAGGGCTATGAATACTTGCTTAAAGCACTGTAAAATCCCTGCTTGTCTGGCCATGTCGACAAATACACCGGACTAGGAACCTTGGTCGTAACTGGGTCTTTTTTATGGAAAGAGAAAGGGGATTGAAAGTCAGTTGCACATCTGAATGTATTCAAACGAAACGTGTCTTCCGCATTTAACCCGACCTTGATCAACGTCCACGTTGTCTGCGCCCGGGGAGCAGTTGTTGTGATGGTTAACTGCCTTGCTCAAGGGCAGAACGGCAACATTTTTCACCTCGCACCCTCGGGGATTCAAACAAGCAACCTTTCGGTTATTGTCCCAATGCTCTAACTGCTTGGCTACCTACCTAATCACTGCTTGTCTGGCTATTCGTCTAACTATAACCCCCCCGTTTATAGTACAGCCATGGTCTGTCTTTTTACCCCGAGGAGTGTTTTTCTCCGAGAAGGGCTGGTAGTAAAACTCAAACTGAACTCCCTGCCCCCCTCGCTTATGGAGTGTTGAGACTCAGGGACACACAGCCCTGCTGGAAACCCCAAATTGGAGGAGAGCAGACCAAAGCTCCCAGGAGGAACAGCTGTATTCCATATGTGTTTGTACCATGATTCCGGCCGAGTAAATATAATCACCCCAGACCAGACCCAGGCAGGAGAGGGAGAAAGGAAAAGAAAGCTATGTGGAGAGAGGGGGAGGAATTCTGTGTGTTTTCGGTTTGATTATTTTTATTTTTTTCTATGTGTTCAGTGTGTTTCTGTTACTCTCAACTGTCTGACCACAATTTGGCTCATAAAACAGGAATTTGAAGTAGACCAGTAGAGATGCTTAAAGTTACAGCACCAATGTTATTTCATACAAGAAATAATAGTCGCACGCTATATGCTGGGTAAACCATTACATTATTAGGTTTAGGCCCTACCGAGTTGAATTGTTGAGATCATACATATGTAGTGTGCCACCTCCTTTTTCTAGTTTACTCTCTGTTAGTCAACACCTCTACAAACATCTTTCGGTGTGCGTCAGCTCATGCTTTTTACCATTCAAGAAATAATTAAGCAATATGGCACGAGGGGGTGTGGTATATGTCCAATATACCACGGCTAAGGGCTGTTCTTATTAGAGGTCGACCGATTATGATTTTTCAACGCCGATTTGTGTGTATATATATATATATATATATATATATATCTGTATCTGTAATGATGACAATTACAACAATACTAAATGAACACTTTTTGATTTTAACTTAATATAATACATAAATAAAATCAATTTAGTCTCAAATAAATAATGAAACATGTTCAATTGGGTTTAAATAATGTAAAATCACAGTGTTGGAGAAGAAAGTAAAAGTGCAATATGTGCCATGTAAAAAAGCTAACGTTTAAGTTCCTTGCTCAGAACATGAGAACGTATGAAAGCTGGTGGTTCCTTTTAATATGAGTCTTCAATATTCCCAGTTAAGACATTTTAGGTTGTAGTTATTATTGGAATTATAGGACTATTTCTCTATATGCCATTTGTATTTAATTTACCTTTGACTATTGGATGTTCTTATAGGCACTATAGTATTGCCAGCCTAATCTCGGGAGTTGATAGGCTTGAAGTCATAAACAGCGCAATGCTTGAAGCACAGCGAAGAGCTGCTGGCAAACGCAGGAAAGTGCTGTTTGAATGAATGCTTACGAGCCTGCTGCTGCCTACCACCGCTCAGTCAGACTGCTCTATCAAATATCAAATCATAGACTTAATTATAATATAATAAACACACAGAAATACAAGCATTTGGTCATTAATATGGTCAAATCCAGAAACTTCTTTGAATGAAATACGGAACCGTATTTTATCGAACGGGTGGCAGCCCTAAGTCTAAATATTGCTGTTACATTGCACAACCTTCAATGTTATGTCATAATTATGTTTAATTCTGGCAAATGATTTATGGTCTTTGTTAGGAAGAAATGGTCTTCACACAGTTCGCAACGAGCCAGGCGGCCCAAACTGCTGCATATACCCTGACTCTGCTTGCACAGAACGCAAGAGAAGTGACACAATTTCCTCAGTTAAAAGAAATTCATGTTAGCAGGCAATATTAACTAAATATGCAGGTTTAAAAATGTTTACTTGTGTATTGATTTTAAGAAAGGCATTGATGTTTATGGTTAGTTACACATTGGTGCAACGACAGGGCTTTTTTTCCGCTAATGCGCTTGTTAAATCATCACCCGTTTGGCGAAGTAGGTTGTGATTCGATGATAAATTAACAGGCACCGCATTGGTTATATGCAACGCAGGACAAGCTAGATAAACTAGTAATATCATCAACCATGTGTAGTTAACTAGTGATTATGTTAAGATTGATTGTTTTTTTATAAGATAAGTTTAATGCTAGCTAGCAACTTACCTTGGCTCCTTGCTGCACTCGCGTAACAGGTGATCAGCCTGCCACGCAGTCTCCTCGTGGAATGCAATGTAATCGGCCATAATCGTCATCCAAAAATGCCGATTATGGATTGTTATGAAAACTTGAAATTGGCCCTAATTAATCGGCCAATGCCAATTAATCGGTCGACCTCTAGTTCTTACGCATGACGCAAAGCGGAGTGCCTGGATACAGCCCATATGCCACAAACCCCCAAGGTGCCTTATTGCTATTGTAAACTGTGTACCAATGTAATTAGAGCAGTAAAAATACAGGTTTTGTCATACCCATGCTATACGGTCTGATATACCACGGCTGTCATCCAAATTAGCTTGCAGGACTCGAACCACACAGTTTCTAATCAACATTAGAGAACAGACTACAGCGATGAGAATTAACAACATTCTGATTCCAGAGGTCTGCTGTGATCTGTATGAATATGATGTCACTGTTAACAGTGATGTACTAATTCGCCTGCTGTCACCATCTTTTGAGGAGGGGGGAGAGATGCAATATTAGGAAGGTGTTTGTAATGTTTGGTATGCTCATTCTATGTGCTATTTAGAATAATTTTTATCCAAAGTAACTTGTTCATGCGTGCATTCATTTTACGGTGGTCGTGGGTCAAGAAGTTCAGTTGGTTCCAATGCTTGGGCGTAGTTAAGAAGTAGCTAAGGCTATGTTAGTCCAGCATGTCCACTGTCAATGCCTATACATTTTTGTAGATCTGATCGCACCTTTGCTTTCACCAAAATAAACACCTCTACTCCTGACTTGCTTCAGCACGAGAGGAGTGCGGTAGCTTAATTAACCATTTATTTGGTTTTCATTTCTTCCCGTTTCCAATAGCAATGCCAAGTAGTCCTTTGATGTTCCCTCTTTCACCTTTTGTCCATAGATGTTAGTATTTGAATGTACCTGAAGGCCTCACTATTTCATGTTTGGGCGACGGTGTTAGTATTTAATAATGTTCAAAGAAAAAAAAGTCTGGTAGCTGCAGGTCTCTGTGAGATAGATGGTCCTGGGGACGAGTAGGTGGCCTTCCTCACAGCGCACACAAACACACAGCGAGCTCGCTGCCATCCAGGACCTCTATACCAAGCGGTTTCAGAAGATTTCACTGTTAATCAACACCTGGTGTTTACGAAACGTGCCAAATAAAATGTGATTTTGGTTTGACGCTCGCACGCACCACACAACCACACAAACACACACACCATTATCTACCCAGTGGGAGGAAGAACAACACTCCCTCTTTTTATGCTTAAATGAGGATCCTGTACCCACTTAGCAATTGCGGACTGCAACTTTAGCCCACAGCATCGTGCCCTCGGCTGAGTCACACCAGGAAGGGTAGATGTTGCATGGCCTTTCAGTTCTGTTTTCTCAACAATGTAGCCTGTCAGCTTGATAAAATAACAAAACAGAAAGCAAGGCCGTTTTCCAGATCCAGATATATTCTTTGAGGTAGGCTAGTTAAAGCTGCAATATAACGTCTTGGACGACCCAACCAAATTCCCATAGAAGTGTGTTCATAGATCTGTCATTGTCATTGAAAGCAGGTCAAAGAAGCGGTAGTTATGTTATATGTGCGCTATTTCTATGCATCCCTTAAGTTGTTTTTGCACCTTTTACTTTTTGTTTTTGTACACCAGTTGAAAATACAATATTTTGTTTTTGAAAATATACTGTGTTTGACAGCGGTTTAGATGGTACAGTGATTCTCCACTTGTTTTGTCACAAACTGAAATTACGCAAACTATTTGAATTTTAGCAACCAAGAAATGGTGGAGGCGGCGCAATTTCTCCATATTGCACCTTTTAACAGTTGCTGCCAAAATACCATCGTTGTCTTTGTAGAATTAATATTATCTATGTCTAACATGCATTTCCAAGGTAGCTGTTTAGGCTAGCTACTATGTGTTTGAAGATGCTCAAGATTAGGGTCATCACAGGTGCTGCTGTCCATTTGGATCTGTGTATTTGAAACATCCTGTTATAACATGCTCAAGCTCCTTTGATATACGAGTTTATTATGAGAGCTCATTTTGGCTCCCAATAAGCAGTAAGACTGACAGGTAAGTGAATGAACACATTGAACGTTCTTACACAACTGATTGTTGGCTCCTTGTATTTGAACGAAATGTGTAAATGCAACAAAGTCAAACATATGTAAAAATGGTATATCAATTTATTTTGCCTAGTTCGATCTAGTTGGTGCTGTTTTATTTTCACACAGTGCACCATATCTTAGCTCAGCTGCAGTGCTGGATGGTTGGCTCCGATATGCCTGAAATATCTTCACTGCGTTTTCAATCTGAGGAAATGGTTATTATAATAACTAGGCCATCTGATGAGACTGAGGAGCCTGCTGTGAGCATTCACACTATATATATATATACTCCCCCTTTTGAATGTGATGACGTGCTTTTCTTCAGTAATAACTGGACGTGTTGGGCCTACTTTTCTGTATACAGAATATTTATCTGACGAGGAGTCGCAGTTAAAGGTTTTGAGTGTGCATGTGCAAGTTGGAGTGTATTGTGACTTACTCAGAAATGTAGGTAATGAACTATGAATTGTTTTCTATGGCAACTACTCTTTTCAACATCCGTTTTTAATCGATGTTTTCTCCTCTCCTGTAGGACTAATAAACTCAGCAAAAAAACAAACGTCCTCTCACTGTCAACTGCGTTTATTTTCAGCAAACTTAACATGTGTAAATATTTGTATGAACATAACAAGATTCAACAACTGAGACATAAACTGAACTAGTTCCACGGACATGTGACTAACAGAAATTGAATAATGTGTCCCTGAACAAAGGTGGTGTCAAAATCAAAAGTAACAGTCAGTATCTGGTGTGGCCACCAGCTGCATTAAGTACTGCAGTGCATCTCCTCCTCATAGACTGCACCAGATTTGCCAGTTCTTGCTGTGTGATGTTACCCCACTCTTCCACCAAGGTACCTGCAAGTTCCCGGACATTTCTGGGGAGGAATGGCCCTAGCCCTCACCCTCCGATCCAACAGGTCCCAGACGTGCTCAATGGGATTGAGATCCGGGTTCTTTTCTGGCCATGGCAGAACACTGACATTCATGTCTTGCAGGAAGTCACACACAGAACAAGCAGTATGGCTGGTGGTATTGTCATGCTGGATGGTCATGTCAGGATGAGCCTGCAGGAAGGGTACCACATGAGGGAGGAGGATGTCTTCCCTGTAACGCACAGCGTTGAGATTGCCTGCAATGACAACAAGCTCAGTCCGATGACGCTGTGACACACCGCCCCAGACCGTGACGGACCCTCAACCTCCAAATCGATCCCGCTCCAGAGTACAGGCCTCGGTGTAACACTCATTCCTTCAACGATAAATGCGAATCCGACCATCACCCCTGGTGAGACAAAACCGCGACTCGTCAGTGAAGAGCACTTTTTGCCAGTCCTGTCTGGTCCAGCGACGGTGGGTTTGTGCCCATAGGCGACTTTGTTGCCAGTGATGTCTGGTGAGGACCTGCCTTACAACAGGCCTACAAGCCCTCAGTCTAGTCTCAGCCTATTGCGGACAGTCTGAGCACTGATGGAGGGATTGTGCGTTCCTGGTGTAACTCGGGCAGTTGTTGTTGCCATCCTGTACCTGTCCAGCAAGTGTGCTGTTCGGATGTACCGATCCTGTGCAGGTGTTGTTACACGTGGTCTGCCTTTGCGAGAACGATCAGCTGTCTCCCTGTAGCGCTGTCTTAGGCGTCTCACAGTATGGACATCTGCAGTCCTCATGCCTCCTTGCAGCATGCCTAAGGCACGTTCACACAGATGAGCAGGGACCCTGGGCATCTTTCTTTTGGTGTTTTTCAGAGTCAGTGGAAAGGCCTCTATTGTCCTAAGTTTTCATAACTGTGACCTTAATTGCCTACCGTCTGTAAGCTGTTAGTGTCTTAACGACCGTTAAACAATGAATCAACATTGAACAAGCATGGGAAACAGTGTTTAAACCCTTTACAATGAAGATCTGTGAAGTTAATTCGTAAATATCCAAATATCTTTGAAAGGCAGGGTCCTGAAAAAGGGCAGTTTCTTTTTTTGCGGAGTTTACATTAAAAAAGTATGTGATAGGATAGACTGTCGGGCCCTTTTTGTCTGCTGTCCTGTCACCCAGGCAACCACATCCATCCCTGCTGTTTAGCTCATCATGAATGTTTCATGAGGGTGGTCCGGTAACTGTATAGATTTTAATTTAACCACCACTCTATTTCCAACACAGTCCTTCTCCTCCCTGCCCTGCTATGTTCTCATAAAAATCCTCTACAACTCATGTGGAGGAGTCCGACAGATGAACTTGACAAGGAGATGTTTGGCTTGGCGCTTCACACACTCACTCTCATCGTTTTCATAATTTTCATATGCAAAATCATTCCTACGTAATGTCCATGAAGTAATGTCCCAGCCATGGATTTGGCATCTGTGTTTAGACTGCTTGTCATCTTGCAGCAGGAGCCTACAGGCTCTGTAGGGTTGGGGCCAATTCCATTTCAATTCCAGTCATTTCAGAAAGCAAACCCAATTCCACATGTTCCTAATTGAACAGCATGGCATTTCAGTGTATGGAATTGACCCCAACCCTGCTACAGAGTGACAGAGTAGAAGCGACTGCCACTAACACAATACCATTTTAACACTACAGAGCAGAGTCAAACCAAGCCGAGAGGCGCTGCACTGGGCTGGTTACGCAGCCGCCAAAGTTGTTGGAATGTAAAACAAATATTAGTGCCAGCATAGTATGGTTCAGGTTGGCGCAACAGTGTGAAAAGAGTGAGTCTATCACTAGCAGGCTTGATTCTGCTCCCATCCAGACCTCGCTGCCAGCAAGCTGTCACTCACCGAGGCAGCATGTATTCTTCCCTCATCAGCACAGAGTCGCAGGGTGAACTCTGAGAAAGTCCAGACGCCCTGCTCTTCCAAAAATATGTCCCCGTCTTACTTTGCATGTCCAAAAGTGTGGACACTTGCTTGTCGAACATCTCATTCCAAAATCATGGGCATTCATATGGAGTTGGTCTCCCCTTTTGCTGCTATAACAGCCCTCCACTCTTCTCGAAGGCTTTCCACTAGATGTTGGAACATTGCTGCGGGAACTTGCTTCCGTTCAGCCACGAGCATTAGTGGGCGATTTAGGCCTGGCTCGCAGTCGGTGTTACAATTAATCTCAAAGGTGTTCGATGGGGTTGAGGTCAGGGCTCTAAGCAGGCCAGTCAAGTTCTTCCACACCGATCTCGACAAACCATTTCGGTATGGACCTTGCTTTGTGCACGGGGGCATTGTTATACAGGAGCGGGCCTTCCCCAAACTGTTGCCACAAAGTTGGGAGCACAGAGTCGTCTAGAATGTCATTGTATGCTATAGCATTAAGATTGCCCTTCACTGGAACTAAAGGGCTTGAACCATGAAAAACCCTCAGAGCATTATTCCTCTTCCACCAAACGTTACAGTTGGCATTATTTATTAGGGCAGGTAGCGTTCTCCTGGCATCTGTCAAACCCAGATGGTGAAGCTTGATTCAGCACTCCAGAAAATGCATTTCCACTGCTCCAGAGTCCAATGGCGGCGAGCTTTACAGCACTCCAGCCGACGCTTAGCATTGCGCATGGCAATCTTAGGCTTGTGTGTGGCTGCTCGGCCATGGAAATCCATTTCATGAAGTCCCCCTGACGAACAGTTCTTGTGCTGACGTTGCTTCCAGAGGCAGTTTGTAACTCTGTAGTGAGTGTTGCAACAATTTTTACGTGCTTCATGACTTGGCGGTCCTGTTCTGTGAGCTTGTGTGGCCTACGACTTGGCGGCTGAGCCTTTGTTGCGCCTATACTTTTCCACTTCTCAATAACAGCACTTAGAGTTGACCGGGGCAGGGCAGAAATTTGACAAGCTAACTTGTTGGAAAGGTGGCTTCCTATGACGGTGCCATGTTGAATTCACTGAGCTCTTCAGTAAGGCTATTCCTCTGCCAATGTTTGTCTATGGAGGTTGCATGGCTGTGTGGTCGATTTTATACACATGTCAGCAACGGGTGTGGCTGAAATGGCCAAATCCACTAATTTGAAGGGATTTCCACATACTTTTGGCAATATAGTGTGTATGTCTCTTTTTTTTCTCTCTTCTATTCTCGCTCACACTCGCGCTCTCTCTCTCTCTCCTTTTTCCAGCCCAGACTCAAGTTTCAATATCTTATTGCTCTGCTCTCTGAGTAATGCTTGGCTTTGTTTCTACCACACACCAGATCAAAGCTGCATGGACTCTGGCAGGACTGTTTGTTGTCATTGACAGTTCTTTCCTTTTCAACAGTTATTTTTCAGAATTTCTCTAGCTTTTCTTTCATAATGGCTTTGCTTATGGCATTGCTCGTGTCACTAAATCACTTACTCCAACCAGGCTTTTACTGAAATGTCATGTTTAATTATGGAACTAGCTTAACTTCCTGAGTTTTACATCCTCCCCCACATCTCCATGGAGACAGCTGTGTAATTGTATGGTTCTGTCACTCTTTGGGTTATTCTTTATTGGATGCTCCTTAGTATGGTACCAGATCTATGTTGTCCTGCCAACTGTCTTACCAATGATGACTATAGGAGGCAAAATGGCACAAACAGATCTGAGACCAAGCGAGATACTCCCCAGTCTAAGTATAACTGTTTTTGGCCGTGAAAAAAAAAATACGAGTTGTTTTTGTCAAATGTATACACGGAATAGCTTCAGCACGACTAACATTAGACGATTTGGTATCTGGATGCTTCTGTGGTAAGCTATACAAGAAATATGGTCATTCATTTAGATCATAAATAGTTGGACCTTTTTATTCAGTCGTTAATAGCTGTTCCTTTTCAGTTCTAGAGGTTGACACATTGAATGACCGACAGTCTGTGATATGAGTGTTGGATTGAAGCGTTGAATGTTTTTAAGAGTAGGCCAAGACTATGTGTCTGCTACTCCAGCCTTAATGACTATAACAGAGCCCAGTTTGGCTACAGATCTCTCTGTCTCTCGGTCTCTGGTTTTATAGCACTGAAGCCTACATATTGCTCCAGCTGGTGTTGCCTGTGGGGAATGAGTCAAATCATTTCTCACCCCATTATATATCGTCAGTGCGTGGCACTCCTTTGGTTGCCACACTGTGGAAATGTCAGGGGGTACTCCTGGTATCCTCTGACTTTTTGGGGTTACTTGAGGTTATGCTACAACGTCAGTTCAGTGAGTGCTGTGCACTGCACAGCCACCGGAAACCCCGCAAATGATACGCCATTGACCGACTGACTGGATCAAGTGTCGCTGAAGTCTCAGACTTCAGGCTCAAGTTTACTGCGCGCGTCTTTGTGAACTTGTGGTGTGCAGATAAAGTTGATGTTCAACAGGAAAGTCAGGAACTGGACAACTGTTAACATGAAATTAAAAGTGTGTGCATTTAGGCTTGTATAGGCTTATCTTAATTTACTGTGCCCCTCGATGCCCCGTCGCTTGTAGAACAACTCCCCTTATTCTAGGTAAAATGTTCTCCAGTCTGAAGTATTTTCCTGTCTCGACTGCCCTTGCAGGACAAGCAAGCAAGGCCAGACGGGCTGAAAAGGGAGCGCTCTCTCTCTCCTAACTGATAATAATGACAGGTCTGAACAGTAGTGGCTGGGGATGGAGAGAGATGTTCTCTGTATACAGCAGGCTGGATGTAATAACACACCAAACCACAGTCCCTCTCTGATGGATCAGAGTTGATCTCAAGCATGACCAAGGCCACACCTTACTCATGAATAATGTGTGTCTTTCTCGCTCTCTTTCTTTCCCTCCTCACTCTCTCTCTCTGCAGGCTGCCAATGGCTACATCCTCATGTTTGACGTGGTGGGAGGAGGAGAGGACAAGTATCTTTATGAGCCAGTCTATCCCAAGTGAGTACTCAAATCCTTCCTGTTCTCTCCGCCCACTTCCATCTCTTTTTCTCCAGAGTCAAATGTTGAAGTTCAAAGTACAACAACAAAAGTCAACTGCAGCAGGCCAAGGACCTGCTGGGGAAGGCAAGGGTTAAAGGTGGAAGTTCAAAGCTAGCAACAAAGACCAACAATGCTCAGTCACTCATAGCTTAGGACAAACCCCACTGTGTGGCATGCTATCACAATTAATTTACCAGTAGGTCTGAGCAACAGGCTGTAGTTCAGGACTGGACTAGAGTTCAAAGTTAGCCACAAATGTCAATGTTGTACTCTAGCAGGCAATGCTCAGTCACTCAGTGTTTAAACACAAACCCAACTGTCTGTGCTGTCTACACAATGTAATAATGAGTGTACCAGTCAGTGGGCCTGAGGAAAGGGCTGTAGTTCAGGACACCATTGCATGTTGAAGGCCTTGGCAAATATCAGGACAAATTAGAGTACCAATTAATGCTGTGGATGACTGTACAATGTGTTCACCAGTCATATGCTGAACCCTCCCACTGTTATAACACAGGGCATAGGGGTGTGTGCGTGCGCGCATGGGTGTGTCATCACCACAGCCAGGTCGCTCAGTGAGGGACCACTCTGAGCTCCACAGGGAGCCCAGTCATTTAAATTGATGGCCTATTTTATACAGAGAAATTGGCACAGTAGGCAATGTAACCAATCATAGCCCTCCTTTTACTTGTATTATTGCACGTCCTGCAAATCACCAGCAGAGAGCGACCATTTTGAATCCATTTTCACATTCACTCTTTTTGTAATGCTTACAAATTGGGTCATAACTCTAAAAGTAGCAGAGATCCCACTCTGGAACTTTGATATGCCCATAAAGTGTATTATGTTTGTGTGTGTGTGTGTGTGTGTACAGTTTATATACATGCATAAGGGCGGCAGGTAGCCTAGCGGTTAAGAGGTTGGGCCATCTGCCGATGTACCCTTGAGCAAGGCACTTAACCCTAATTTGCTCCTGTAAGTCGCTTTGGATAAGAGAGTCTGAGAGAGAGATAAACACCTCTAGGAAGAATGGCGGGGGTATATGCTTCATGATTAACGACTCATGGTGTAATCATAACAACATACAGGAACTCAAAGTTCTTCTGCTCACCCGACGTAGAATTCCTTACAATCAAATGCCAGCCATATTATCTCCCAAAAGAATTCTCATCAGTTATCATCACAGCTGTGTATATACCCCCTCAAGCAGACACCACGACGGCCCTCAAGGAACTGCACTGGACTCTATGTAAACTGGAAACCATATGTCCTGAGGCTGCATTTATTGTAGCTGGGGATTTTAACAAAGCAAATTTGAGAACAAGGGTACCTAAAATTCTTTCAGCATATTTATTGCAGCACTCGTGCAGGCAATACACTGCTACTCTAACTTCCGCAATCCATACAAGGCCCTCCCTCGCCCTCCCTTCAGCAAATCCGACCACGATTCCGTCTTGCTCCTACCGTCTTATAGGCAGAAACTCAAACAGAATGTACCTGTGACTAGAACATTCAACGCTGGTCTGACCAATCGGAATCCACACTTCAAGATTGTTTTGATCACGTGGACTGGGAAATGTTCCGGGCAGCCTCGGAGAACAACATCGATCTATACGCTGACTCGGTGAGTGAGTTTATGAGGAAGTGCATTGGAGATGTTGTACTCACTGTGACTATTGAAACCTACCCTAACCAGAAACTGTGGACAGATGGCGGCATTTACACAAAACTGAAAGCGCGAACCACCGCATTAACCATGGAAAGAGGACTGGGAATATGGCTGAATATAAACAGTGTAGTTATTCCCTCCGCAAGGCAAACAAACAAGCAAAATATAGGGACAAAGTGGAGTCGGTATAGGGACACCGACGTCTTGCTTCCAGACAAAATAAACACCTTTGCCTGCTTTGAGGATAATACAGTGCCATCGTCGCGGCCCACTAACAAGGACTGTTGTTTATTGACTACAGCTCAACATTCAACATCATAGTACCATCATTAAGCTGAAGGCCCTGGGTCCCAACACCGCCCTGTGCGATTTGGGTCCTGGACTTTCTGACGTGCTGCCCCCAGGTGGTGAAGGTAGGAAACAACATCTCCACTTCGCTGACCCTCAACACTGGGGCCACACAAGGGTGCGTGCTCAGCCCCCTCCTGTACTCCCTGTTCACCCATGACTGCGTGGCCATGCACGCCTCCAACTCAATCATCAAGTTTGCAGACAACACAACAGTAGTGGGCTTCATTACCAACAACGACGAGACAGCCTACGGGGAGGAGGTGAGGGCACTCGGAGTGTAGTGTCAGGAAAACAACCTGTCACTCAACGTCAACAAAACAAAAGAAGGAAACAGGAAACAGCAGAGGGAGCACCCCCTTATCCACATCGAAGGGACAGTACTGGAGAAGGTGGACATTTTCAAGTTCCTCAGCGTAAACATCACAGACAAACTTAAATGGTCCACCCACACAGACAGCGCCTCCTCAAACTCAGGAGGCCAAAGAAATGTGGCTTGTCACCTAAAACTCTCACAAACATTTACAAATGCACAGTTGAGAGCATCCTGTCGGGCTGTATCACCGCCTGGTACGGCAACTGCACCGCCCCTCAACCGCAATGCTCTCCAGAGGGTGGTGCGTTCTGCACAACACATCACCTGGGGCAAACTACCTGCCCTCTAAGACACTGTTGTCGTTGACTATCATTAAATGTGAAGACTGTATATTATCAAATCAATTCTGTGTAATTTCAATTCGCGATTAAACTAATCCTGTAACTTTAACTAGGAAGTCAGGGGAACATGTTTAGAGTTTCAATTTCCCAAATATAACTCATCTTATCAAAACAGTCGCGTATTAATGAATTTGACCTCATCAGTCTCATTACTGAACGCCGCAAACCCTTGGATATCTGCACGAACCCTAGCATAGAATCATGAATCAGCGATATACAAATTGGCTTATTTATTTATTTACTCACAGAATTACATAAACACACACACACACAAATAGGTCATACATTGGTTACTACATGATACAAAGAAAAGGTACCCAGCGGACGAAACCGAAATGATGGCTTGGTAGACAAAGGAAAGGGGTTGGGGACCACTCGAGCAGGAAACTCGAGGACAACTACACTCATTGCTAATACTTTGAACATGAACAACCTCTCATTCGAAAAGAAATTCCAATTTACATATTTACGAATGTCTGCCGTTGTTGTCCCTCTCTGCGATTGCCGGTCCTTCTGCTGGATAGTCAGTCGACAGAGAACCTCTGGTTTGTCCACCAGAGATCAAAGTCGTAGGTTGTTCGAATGGTTACTTCAGAGTACCATTAGGAAATGTTCTTCGATCGGATGCGTTTACCAGACTAAAGTATTTAAACAGCTGCAGTCTGAATAATTGTTCTTTAGTTTGCAGATTTCTTCACCATTTCAACGTGGGAATGATCTCCACGTTCTCTGGTCTTGTCCTTTGGTAGAGTTGTAGTTCTTAACCATTTCAACATGTAGCGTCAGCTCCATGTTTTCTAGTCTTCTTAACCATTCGAGACGTCCGGCTTACCGTGGGTCTTTTTGGTACAGTTGTCAACCAATTCAACGTGTAGCTACCACTTCATGTTTTCTGATCTAATGCAAATTTTGTTGGAAGTGGTTTTATACTCTGTGGAAGAAGGGGCGGTTCTATGACGCCTAATGTGATGTCTGGGCTCACGGGGGTGTGGCCACTGACTAGTTAAAATGTTATATCTAAGCAAGTATCTTGTTTAGAAGGCCAACATCACATTACATCTTCTTACAAATAGTTTCATATTCAGTCATATATTTTATACAACCATCAGATGCAAATCCCATAATTGAGAAGTGTATACAAACACAGAAACAGTAATGTGTGTCTCCTGTAATGTGTGTCTCCTGTCACCAAAAAAAAAAAAAAACTCGACATGACTGTTCCTTGATTCCACATTCTCAAAAATATAAATATTGTTTAATTCCCAAATTTAGGGAATGCAGGAGGTTGTGGGATCAGCCTCTTTGTTCCACTGTGAAATCCTCTCTCCCCTTACTGCATGTCCAAAAGGGGAGAGGGTCTCTTCCAAGAATTTACGACCTGTCATTAAGTCATAAAACTGTGGAGAGAGAGAGAGAGGAGGGGGAGGGGGCTTATGATCCTCACCCCAAAAAGGCGTGTCGTGACAACACCTACAGGAACCCGATGTCACAGAGGAAGGCCAAAAAGATCATCAAGGACAACAACCACCCGAGCCACTGCCTGTTCACCCCGCTATCATCCAGAAGGCGAGGTCAGGACAGGTGCATCAAGGCTGGGACCGAGAGACTGAAAAACAGCTTCTATCTCAAGGCCATCAGACTGTTAAACACCAGTCAATAACTCAGAGAGGCTGCTGCCTACATAGACTCATATCACTGGCAACTTTAATAAATGGATCACTAGTCACTTTAAACAATGCCACTTTAATAATGTTAACATATCTTACATTACTCCTCTCATATGTATATACTGTACAGTACCTTATACCATCTATTGCACCTTGCCTATGCCGCTCGGCCATCGCTCATCCATATATTTATATGTACATATTCTTATTCCATCCCTTTTAGATTTGTGTGTATTAGGTAGTTGTTGGGGAATTGTTAGATTACTTGTTAGATATTACTGCACGGTCAGCCATCGCTCATCCATATATTTACATGTACATACTCGTATTCATTCCTTTACACTTGTGTGTGTATAAGGTAGTTGTTGTGAAATTGTTAGATTACTTGTTAGATACTACTGCATGGTCGGAACTAGAAGCACAAGCATTTCGCTACACTTGCATTAACATCTGCTAACCATGTGTATGTGACCAATAAAATTTGATTTGGATTTGATTTGACCCTTCTTAAATGGAAGAAGTTTGGAACAACCAAGACTCTTTGTGGAGCTGGCCGCCCGGCCAAGCTGAGCAATCGGGGGAGAAGGGCCTTTGTCAGGGAGGTGACCAAGAACCCAATGGTCACTCTGAAAGAGCTCCAGAGTTCCTCTGTGGAGATGGGAGAACCTTCCAGAAGGACAACCATCTCTGCAGCACTCCACCAATCAGGCCTTTATGGTAGAGTGGCCAGACGGAAGCCACTCCTCAGTAAAAGGCACATGACAGCCAGCTTGGAGTTTGCTGAAGGACTCTCAGGACTCTCAGACCATGAAACAAAAATTCTCTGGTCTGATGAAACCAAGATTGAACTCTTTGGCCTGAATGACAAGCATCACGTCTGGAGAAGGCCTTTCACCATCCCTATGGTGAATCATGGTGGTGGCAGCATCATGCTGTGGGGATGTTTTTTCAGCAGCAGGGGCTGGGAGACTAGTCAGTATCGAGGGAAAGATGAACAGAGCAAAGTACAGAGAGATCCTTGATGAAAACCTGCTCCAACAGGACAACGACCCTAAGCACACCGCCAAGATACATCAGGAGTGGCTTCGGGAAAAGTCTCTGAATGTCCCTTAGAGGCCCAACCAGAGCCCGGACTTGAATCCAATCAAACATTTCTGAAGAGACTTGAAAATAGCTGTGCAGCGATGCTCCCCATCCAAGCTGACAGAGCTTGAGAGGATCTGCAGAGAAGAATGGGAGAAACTCCCCAAATACTGGTGTGCCAAGCTTGTAGCTTCATACCCAAGAAGACTCGAGGCTGTGATCGCCGCCAAAGGCGCTTCAACTAATTACTGAGTGAAAGGTCTGAATACTTGCGTAAAATGTGATATTTCCATATTCCATATATAGATATTTTTTTTATTAGCAATTTTTTTTAAATAAAACTGTTTTTGCTTCATCATTATGGGGTATTATGTGTAGATTGATGGGGGAAAATAATAATTTAATCAATTTCAGAATAAGGCTGTAACGTAACAAAATGTGGAAAAGGTCAAGGGGTCTGAATACTTTCCAAATGCACTGTATATAAAAACCCAACTCAAAAATAGTTTAAATATGATTTTTATTGAAATCAAAGTACTACTAGTAGTACTACTTATTCCAGATCAAGTGGTAAAGCTTCATATGA